>JAODKC010000041.1:14152425-14184762 GCA_026777985.1 Mormyrops attenuatus | reverse complement strand
AAGCCGAAATGCTCTCTTCTCACCCCCCCCCCCCCCTTGTCTCTTTCCATCCTCTCCCTGTAGGCATTCACATCAAGTTCAGGTCCCTGGAGCTGCTTTCAGAGCCGCTAATGGAACAGCACCTGCCTCCACTAGGTCGCTCGTCACAGCCTGCATCCCACCTCGCCCTTTACATTCCACCTGGTGACTCCTCGGTCACGTATAAACAAGCCTCATACTTCTTTCATGCGTGGCTCCTTCACATCAAGTCAAGTGGGCCTTATTGTCATACCTTCCATATACAAGTATATGGTGTTATGAAATAACGATTCACAAGAACCACACAACTCTGGGCTGTTGGAATGAACTACCCAACTGCATACTGTCTGCAAAACCCCACCCAACCTCCATAAAAAGTCATAAGACCCAACCCTTGTAGGACATTAATGTCATCCTAATACTAACTCTCCCAACTCCCTGTCCTTGTTGCCCGTTCCACTGAAAGGATTTCACTTGACACATCTGGAACCTCTATTGTAGTTTGCACTTTGATTAATTCCTACTAGTCTATTTGTTATTTGTTCAAATAGCTGTTATGGTGTTAGGTTCTAATGGCGTTTTGTGTAGCTCTTGTTCCTGTACTGTCCCGCACCTATCGCCGGTCACTCAGCGGAGGCTCAGCCTAGCAGCGTTTGTGCCTGAGTTGCTCCTTGACAGCTGTGTGCTTGTGATGTATTACCAGCCTCACTTGCACGTCGCGGACAAAAGCAAATTAAACATATAAAAATAAATAAAAGTAAATGTTATAATTTACATCACTGTGTTTTCATTTGACTGAAATCAGCGGAGGTGTTTACCAGCACTCAAAGCACTCATTTGTGTGAGGCCCCCAAGGTTTGGGGGCCCCCTGTTGGCCACAAACAGTCACTACATTGGGGGCACCCAAAGTGACTTTTTGAGTGGGGTCCCATCAGCAACAAAGCTACCCCTGCATAAAGTCATTTCGGGGGTTGAGTTTTTGATTTATTCGTAGTTACTGTTTATTATTTATTGCCTTCCCGTAAAGAAACCCAAACGTACAGCTTTGGCACTTAATACACTTCAGTAAACACCTCTCCACAATAAGTTTGTGGGGGATCTTCACTCACTCTCTCTTTTGTTCTCTTAAAATGCATACTTTTTAACAGACTTGCTGGATTTTGAGAGCTGCTGGAGCAGCGGGGTCCCGTTTCAGCCGAACGCACCGCTTCCGGGAATCTCAGCCTCGCATAATTGGCTCTGGGAAATAGGAATCCATCAGAATGACAGCCCCGTTGGCCTGACCCGCATCACACTGCAGCGCCGTGGGCCGAGCCGGCACAGCGAGGCAGCAGCTAGGAATCCACCGTAGAGACTAAGCGTGGCCTTGGGCCTCGGTGACCTGCTCTCCCCCTGCTCAAAGTAAACTCTGCTTTTCAGCCTGGGAATATTTCAGAAAAGTCTGCCCAGCTATTATTTTCACGATCCCCCAGTTTCACATTCACTTTGACCCTCGGCAGGTAAAAACACAAAAAATAAGATTAGGAAGAGTATGTGTTTATTTCCAGAGTTCACCAGTATAGTTCATAAATGTCGTTGCCTTATTTACCATCCATTTTCTGAAATCACTTGTCCTATTCAGGGTGCAAGGCAGGGAAAAACCCAGGATGGGGCACCAACCCATTGCAGGGCACAGTCACACACCATTCACTCACACACCATTCATTCACATAAGGACATCTCTGGGCATCTCCAATTAACCTCAGCCACCTCAGTTTTTGGACTGCAGGGGGCACTGGTGTACCTGGAGGAAACCCCATGACAACATGGGGATGACATGCAAACTCCACACACATGGAACCTCGGTGGAGACTTCAACCCAGGTCCCAGATGTGTGAGGCAACAGCGATAACCACTGCACCACCTAATGGGTTGGGGGGGCGGGGCTGGGCTACCCATCCTGACTGGGCCAGCCCCTCCCCTACCCACATCAAATAGCAACGTGAACCCCAGTCAGCCTGACCAATTAGCACGTAAGCACAGACTTTTGACAGGACTTCTTCTTAATGGGTCAGACTGTTTCCCCAACCTGACCAGACAGACAGCTTAAAATCATAGCACAGGGCAGTCTGGGAGGACTGGTTGGAGAAGAGAGTGTGCAACACCCCCCCCGCCCCCAAACCCCGACCTCCCAAAGTTAGAAAAACACTCTATCATAAAAGATTAAGCCCATTAAAGCAGATCAATTGGCCTGTCTTATTTCAGGATAATCCTAGATTACCCATTCCAGCGGGCCCCTCATTTGTATAATTGACAGCCCGAATCTGCGATTTTCCATTATGGCAGGTCTTCTCTGTGCATCACCGTGAAACATCGCTCCTTCATGGCTCTTTTAATGGAAGATTACCCTCCCAAATCCAAATCCCAACACTGGCCAGTCCTGCTCAGATACAGTAAGGTTGCTAGGGTTAAGTATTCATCCACAACATTAGAATCAGAAAGATCTTTAATGGCCAACTATGTTACACATACAAGGAATTTGTCTTGGTGGGTGTGCCCCAGTATAGCATATAACATGTAAGACATTGTACAAGTATAGGCTATACATATCATATTTTACATATATTGGTAACACTACACCATCTACTGACAGTGAGAGTTGGAAAGTTCAGGTCCAGAAAGTACAAACCCAGACCAAGCTTTTGTTTCAGCTAACCAGTTGAGTACTCTGTCACCCTGGTTGGGTGAAACGAAATCTTGGTCTGGATTTGTATGTTCTGAAGCTGAACTTTCCACCTGTGCTGACAGTCCGAAGCAGCTTGGGATGGAAAAAAGGATGGATGTAAGTAAACAGGGGTGATGCTAGGAAGGATAGGATCCCAGTCAAAAGTGGCTGGTGTTGGCGGATCAATTAGTGTCACTGAGGGACATCGATGTGGGACAGGAACTGTCCCTGTGTCTGCTAGTTTTGACATTACTGACTCTTGACCTAGTTATGATTAGTATCTTGGGGCATTCTTTGGAGAACCCACTTACAGTTTTTCTGAATTACTAAAACACTAAACCTCATTCTTGGAACAAAACTGGCAGTTGCCAAAACTGATTTATTGAGTTTGGCAAAACTTATACAGTGCTCACCTAGTTCGACAAAATTTGCAGACCTAAGTCCCCTTTTTTGCAAAACTCTAAACACATTGTCATTCATCAAAACACATTTTGCACCATGGTGAACATTGATGCAAAATAGAAAACACAGACCATAAAAGTGACGCACCGCCAGCAGACAGTAGTCAGCATTTAAACACAATGACTCAAAACTGTTCACACATGTTCCGAAACATGAGAAGAAGCCAAAGAGTGACTAGAACATAGAATGCATGCTGGATGACAGGGCAAGTACCATAGGTGGGTTGAATTTCAACGTCAAGGTACAAATAGGTCACACAGAGGATTCTTCCCACATCACCCAGCAAGGGAGAGCATTTGTGATGCAGACAAAGTTCTCGGTCCTGATCCAGCCCTGACACATGGCGATGAGGCAGAATTATGTTACACAACATTTTACTGTAATATACCTCTCATTTTACTTTGTCCTTTACAGTAACTTCTTTCGAGTACTGAATACTGCAAATATTACATATCGGTGTAGTCTCGTGGCTTCCAATTTTGCAGCTCAACATGCAAAAGACCACATCCACAATAGTTTCTCTACATGCCAGCAACATTTTTGACTGGTAGCGTTTTCAGTTTTTTGCTGTACTGTGTAATGACTGCTGAGTATAGTGTTTTTGTACCGAGTGGCTTGATGTGTGATCTGAAAACAGTGCTTGTTTTTCAGCAAAGATAATATAGGTTTGAGAAGATTGTTTGATTTTGCAAGATGAGTCAAAGGTTCGGTGACTGCGGCTTGAATTTTTGGGTTCGTACTTAGTGTTTTCAGAAAAGGAGAGGAGATTTTAGGAAATGTGTTTTAGTAATTCAGAAAAACTGTAATAGTGAGATTGAGCCAAGCTTACCTTTGCTCATACTATTGTATAGATCTTCAGATGAGTGGCAGCTGACACCATACCAAAGCCTGAATGGTTTTTAAGTCTAATAACCGGGTTTAAAGGACCATTCACAGTGCAGGAAGCAGACAGATTGCGTGGTGATTGGTGCGGCTGTCTTGGAGTGAAATCCTCATTGGCTTTTGGTTTGACGATACCTCCCATCAGCGTCTACAGTGCACCATAAAGTAAAAAATAACCAGTGATATATGTGGGGGCTTTATAGTGCCTCAATCCACCCCCTCCCCCCCTCAAAAAAAAACAGTAAAACAAATCAAGCAGTGCAATATGGCCTTGAGATGGCAGTATACAGAGGGTGGATAGATATTCAAAATGAAAAGCCAAGAGGATAGATGGGGAAAATTAATAAAAAAGAGTTCTTTCATTTCCTTGGAAGATTCTCAGGAAATAGTGCTGGGTTTTAGACAGGAGAAAATTTAAGTCTTCTACTTCCTGATAATCTTTGGTAGATCTTATGTCACGTCTACGGCTAAAGAAGGATGACCAAAATGCAGGCTGTGGGTGAGCAAGCCTCTCGCAGGGGCGTTTATTATGAGGAACAGGCAGGATTGCACACATATAAAGAGAAAAATGACTGAACAGGGAGCCCAGGACTAAGAGACACTGATGTAAAGGAGCAAACACAAGGCAGCTGTGGCTGGTTAACAAGAGGGCAGGAACAAGAGGTCAGACTAACAAGTTTCAGGCACAGCTGATTAGAAACCACACCCGAGGAAAACATAGAGATCGAACGAGTAGGGTGGGGCTGGATGTGACACTCTTATCTATCTCTTACAGCAAGCTGGCCTATTTCAGAACCAAGCATCGAGCGAAATATAGCTGTTTAAGTTTTGCACAGTCAGTAATGTGAATGGGCATGGATGGAGGGGATCTGGATGCAGTGTGGGCCTGCAGCGTTTTGTCCTTGGCAAAGGCTGCTTTTGCTGACACCTCGAAGCAATGCTGGTATCACAGACAACAACAAATGAATATTCAGGGAAGCCCAGCATATTGTCTGTAGATAGAAACAAGGAAATAAAAAAGCAGGCAGTCGCATTTTCTTTTTTGCCTTTTAGCGGCAACGTTATTGAGAATAGGAATAAGGTGACCCTTCCCACATTCCCTGGCCAACCCCACCTGCAGTGTTGAGCTGCACTGAGATGATTGGCTACAGGCCCGTTCTTTTGTCAATAAACGTCCAATCACGTTTCGCGGAATTTGCATCGTCAGGCAACATTTTACAAGCAGAATTTTATCTGACTCCACATTTGGCAGCGTGACTCATGGACAAAAGATGTCCGTCACTGCCCTGTACATCAAGGAACAGTACCTTAGCACGCCTGCATGGTCGAGGCTTACAATATTACTGACATTTCCCTAAGTGATGTAACATCTGCCCTGCATGATAAGGCAGTATCCAGTGCAGTGTGTGCCACCATTGAAACTATGCTTTTGCATGGGGCCCCTGGATTTTGGGGGCCCCCTGTTGGCCACAAACAGTCGTTACATGACCCAAATTGACTTTTTGAATGGGGTCCCAGAATCAGCCAACCTTCCCCTGGTGGCATCTGCCAGTTGTTTGGTAAGTTTTCAGAGCTTATATCTACAACTAAAAGAGAAATGTAGAGATGAAACTCTGGGTCAATTTATAGAAATAAGTCTTATATGTAAGTACAGCTCTTTGAAATCCAGCCTTTTCCCTTATCTCAACAAGCTTTAGAACATAACTGGTAAAATGTTCTCCAGAATAAATTACATTTAGATGTTTTCATCCTCACATAAATCCTTGTTGCCATGTGCCCAGACATTTGTGTTGTTCTTTTTGAAGTCTTTTTGGGGGGCCGTTTTATTTTAGCACCGATAAACTCTGCAGTTAAAGTCAGACAGATTGCAGGCCGGTGAGTGACGTATGGAAGACGGGTTACACAGATGCATAAATCTGAATAACATGACAATCCTGTATCTTGCTGGCATCCTGGCTTCCTCTGTTTACAGCCTGTGCGCATGTTTATTAAGCAAATTCCAGTCCTCCCTCGAGAGAAATAAAAATAGAAATGTAACACAATACATTGGTTCGCTTACTGTCTTATGAGTACAGGGTTTCACTGTTTTATATTTGATTAGATTAAATAAACTTTATTGACCCCAGGGGAAATTTTGGTGCATACAGCAGCGAGGTACGTAAAGTGCAGACAAATAAACATACAGTGCTACACAAAGACAAAGTGTAACAACAGTGTACATAGTGCAGACATGTAAACTTAGTGTAAAGAAATTAAGAAGTATACATTGCATAGACCTGGAAAACAGAATTTTATTAAGGAAATAAATAAATACTTTAATAAAAAGAATTATATAATAAAGTTATATTTTTAATGTGAAGAAAAAAATTACCATTTTTAAACTGCTACTTTTTCTTTTCAGATTTTGTTAAATACCACTGGAGCCTGCATGTGCCAGTTTGAATGTGACAAACACACACACATACTGTGATTCACACACTATAACACACACATACACACTGTGACTTACACACTGTAACACGCACAAACACACACACTGTGACACACTCTGTAATGCATATATACTGTGAGTCTCACACACACACACACACACACACTGAAACACACGGCCCATCCCATCTCCCATCGTCATCCATTGCCCTCTGAGGTCTGTGAAAGACAAACGCTGATGGTGAGGGAAGCGGAGGTTGTCACGCTTCCGGTCGTTACGGCGACACATCCTCCCCAGCCACACGAGCAACAACTCCGTGGGCCATTTGATTTTTGCCCATTTTCATGACTTTATAGAAAATGCAAGATGGGTGAAATAATGTCATTTCGGGCTTGAGTTCCAAGGTCATTCTGGGGGGGGGTCGGAGTACTTGTGCCATTGTTTCACTGCCACCGTGAATCAGGCGGGATGGGGGGTGGGGGGGTGATTCTCCTACGAGTGCATTATGCTTTAAGGGGGGCTTTTTATCCTCCCAGCATGCAATGAAAGAGGGTCTTCCTCCCTGGAGGTAGAGAGATAAGTCACTTGATGACGGACAGGCCTGACACACTGCTGGCACAGCTGCGGAACCCGGACGATGTGTAATCGCGGCTCCCATGAAAGCCACAGAAGCCCTAACGCGCAGCTCAGTTGGCAGGACACCTGGTGATCTTTGCACATTTAATTACGGAGAGCCCGCCAGCGGCTGACAGCGCCTCCCCCGGCTGATTGATTACGGGGCAGCGGGAGGGTGAACTTTACCCCGCACGGCAGCCCAGATGCAGGGGCCTGTGCCTCGCTGAAGCCTCCACTCTCACCTTGGTGGGTGATCCAGGAGGTGGATGCCCATTGCAGGCCTGTAATTAGACAGGACTTGAGGGGGAAAAGCAGGCAGAGATTGCAACTACGGGTGACTATTCCGTCCATCATTCCTTTTCTTTCTTTCTTTCTTTCTTTCTTTCTTTCTATCTTTCTTTCTTTCTGTCTTTCCTTTTTCACTCCTTCCCTCCTTCATTCATTTCCTCCCTTACTTTCTTTCCTTTTCTCCTTCCTTCCTTTTTCTTTCTTTCTTTCTCTCTCTCGCTCTATCTCCATCTCTCACTCTCCCTCTCTCTAAGCCCCTCACTTCCATAACATCCTTTTTATTTTCACTGCCAAAATCTGCTCCAGCATCTGACGTGCTCAATTACCCTCGGTTCACCATGTACAGGGTATAGCAGCCTTTGGAAATGCCTGTATCTCCAGTGCACAATGGAAAGTAATTCATGGCGGTGACTCTCCAAAGAAGACACTTATACCACATAATTCCAACAGCACCCTCTCTCAAGCACACACATCACATCCACTTCAGGTTCATCCATGACATCATATAACTGAGCCAGATGTTTCCACAGTTACTATCTTACCAGTTATTTTCCCTCCATCCGAGCAGCTGCAGGTGTCTTTGCTAATTTAATATTAACATTATTATATTATGAGTCTTGTTTATGGTTACGAAATGTTAATATCTCTGCGCTTTGTACTAGATAAGTGGTTGCAAGGATAGATGTGGGGAAAAAATTGTATATTACAACCTTACTCTATCTCAACAGGACAATGTGGCCTCGTCCATATTCATTTAGTCTGATCATCAAATTACTAATTAAATGAGTCATTAGCAATTTTCCTTAGCTGAGTCATTATACAGATAAGGATGTACTCCTCGTTTATGCATCTCATTCATGCTCGTTAATAACCTTCATGGAGCCACTACTGTTTCCTAACAAAATGCTGTGTTGAAAGATTTAATATTAAATGTCTAAAACATTCTAATTAATATTTACTGTAATGAAAGTCCCATCCAGCCTGAAGCGGCAAGGAATGGAAGAACAACCGGAAGGTTTAATAAAATACTTTTCTTTGGATGTGGGATCTTGGCTATTTTATTTCAGTTTCTCTTAGAAACTGAATTATTAAAGCATCATAACTGGCTTATTATAGGATTGTTATATGTCATAAGATTTATAGCATGAGCAGATTGATAACGGGCCCGACACGGACCCAGAAACAGCTGACTCACACCGCTGAGGTGACACTGTTGTCATTTCCTTAATCAAAGCAGTCAAACCATTAGTAGATATTCACCAGTAAAAAGTTCTTAAACACGGTAAATTGTCTGCAACAATATGTTAGTTTCCCTTACCATGAGAAAATTATTATTATTATTATTACTAACAATAATAATATTTATTATTATTATTTTATATAATGCGCAACATCAGTGGAGAGAGCACACAGAGTTTCATTGTACATGTACAATGACAATCAAGTGATTCTGTTCTACTGTCTTATATTTTAATAAATGCTTGCATCTTTGACTGCCTGGGTCATTTAGACTTGTGGAAGTTTTGCCTACAGAAAAATGTTCTGAGGGCAAAGTAAAAAATGATTGGTTGAGAGAGATAACCAATCAGACTGTAGAGGAGGTGGGTCCAAGCAACTGGAGCAGGTGGGACCTAGACATCTGACTGGGACCCTCAACAATGTGATTGGTTATCTCTCTGAACCAATCATTCTTTGTTCTGCCCTCAGAACATTTTTCTGTATGTAAAACTCCCATGAGAGTCATTTAAGCAGCTTTTTGCATGTCATTAATACATAAGAAATGGCAATGAATGACAGAGTAAACCAACATTGTGAAAGCAATTGCAAATAAAGTGATCACACTTGCTCACAAGTAGGGAGCAAAGATCGTTTACTCACCCTGTACATGAAAGAGGGAATGTTACATCACAATTATGCTAAAGGAACCATGTGGGGTGGTTTGTGCGCAGTGGGTTAGGCATCTGTGCTTGTGAGCAGAAGGTTGTTGGTTCACATCACTTTCTTGGCGCATAATGAGCACCTGACCTGCACATATAAAATATGTGTGTGTGTTAAAATGGAGAGCAAGAGGGAGAATGTAACAAAAATAAACATTCCAGTGTGCCTGCGCAAATAAAACATTGCTTCCTTATTTGGCCTTTTGTTTTCCTCTTCCTGTTTTGACTCTCCCTGTCTCTCTATCTCTCTATTTCTCCCTACGTCACCTATCGATAGCCATTGCGATTATTGCTTTATTTGTAAAGCGCCCAGTCGAGTTACCAGGCTCCCGTTAATTTGGAGAGCACCATTTATGATCATTTTGCCTTGTCTTTGTCGATGTTGTTTTGCCGGTTAACAGCGAGAAACGGCGCCTTAGCCAGCGCAGAGCCTGTCCCGAAAGGCCCATTTTCAGCTCCGTAGTGGAGTGTGGGGGTAATTTGGCAGCTGTGAAAGGTCATGTGTAATTTGATTTCTGGCTGTCTCTTCGAAAGCCTCCTGTGTATTAGACCTCAAACCCACATGGAAACTGATCATTTAAATGTCTTCATTGCAGCAAGGAGGAGGGTGACAACCTGGGCTGGAATTAAATATCACAGGAGACGAGAGAAGCTCTGGTGTCTGAAAAGGCACAGCATACGATTCTTGCTTTGGTGCTGTATCATTTTCCTTTTAATTTGGTAGGAATCCTGCAGCTTGTCACTGCCAGGGACTGACTACCGCTGTCACTCTTTCTTAATCCCGTCATAGCCTTACCATCAAAAACAAAAATGTGCAGGAAATCCGCGAACCTCGTATCAAAACACCATCCTATTCCCGCAGCAGTACTTTAGTACTTTTGACCCGTCTTAAAAACGGGGCCACTCTGTTGTTTCTCGGGCCCAACTCAGAAAGTCACTTGCCTCCCCCCCCCCCAGGATGTTCCAGAAACTAAATAAATAACTAATGGGTAGAGTCAGAAGATGGTAACTAGCTAGCTAGCTGCTTCAGCATCTGCTAAATAAAGAATGTGTTTATTTAATTATTTAATATTTAGCATAATGAATTGTTGTGGCTAACAGCCCCCCCCCACCCCCCCCAATAACCAGGGCCCCATGCAAATGCCTGGTTTGAGTGAGCGGTAAACATCATAGCTGCGTAGAGGTGGAGGTAAGTAGAATGAACTTAAGATCTTGAAAGATGTAGAACGTGCGGTGGGTGCTTGGATTACGAGGAGTTGATAAGTGGGAATGGTGAGTGCCGTGAGGGACCACACACTGGGGTTTGAGTGGGAGGAAATGTCACACCTTCGTTTCCATATGGAAGCAGAACAGAGCGGGAGATGGGATACTTTTTATTCCTAGTGATGGATTATTGCTGTTCAGATTGGTTGTGTGAAAGGTGTTGTGAGTTCAGTGAGCTTGTGTGACTATGTGGGTGTGAATGCAGCTTTCCCCCATAACTCATAGACTATTTTTCAAAGAGCTGAGATGCAGGGCCCATGGGAAGCCTGGCGCCATCCTGCGGGGTTTCTGGCAGTCATACTTCTTAAGGGAAGAGCATCTATTCTGTCTAATGAGCAGGGCTGGCTGCTTGAGACTCTCACACACTCACACAAACATATCAATGAGCGGTTCATGCATTTGGAATGCGCTCACCCACCTCCAGTCTAGGGCGACAATCCCTTTGCCGTCCGCATGTGAGGCAGGATGAAACCTAAGAGGCTTTCGGTGTGAGGCTCAACCCCAAATCCTTAGCCAGCTTGATGACTCTTTGCTGGAATTACAAATCAATCGTTCCCCAGATGGTAAACGGCGTTAGAACGATGCAGCCTTTTCTCTCAGAGAGTGGTGGAAAATGTCAGGAGAGGTATGAAAATACACATCACAAGCATTTTTGCACCAGGATTAATTGCAGAATCTGACTTGTAAGAATGAGAGCAGGATGTGGAAGACGACAAGGACATTCTGCGTATGCAATTAATAATTTAGAATAAATAATAACTATAATATTAATTACATGTTGAGTTCAAATAAATGACGCTAGTGCCTTGGAACTTTTGCTTTACAGTTTCTAACATCTGAAGAGTATGAAAAGCATAGAGCATGACCTTAAATCCACTGCCTTTGGTTCAACCCAACACACCTTGCACCCAGCCTAATGGGTCTTAACAAGAGAACCTGATGCCTAATTGATTGATTGAGATAAGGCAGTGAGTGGTCGATCTCTCTGCAGAGTGCTCACTCTGATAGGTATCAATGGGCAGGAGAAAAGGAAGGCAATCAGGTCCGCAACTGAAGCCGCAGAGAAAGCCACTTTGGATAAAGAGAGCAGAACCGTTGATAAACGCTGCTGGGACACTATTTGGGGCCTGATCAACCCTGGCCGGGTCACCTGAGTGAGGGTGTATGATGTTGAAAGACCCGAAACACCCTACTGTATGACCCCAGGTAACATCACTGATGACGTGTCCCAGGGCATCTGTATCATGTATCTTGTCACTCATTAATCTGGCTCAGCCAGTGACAGCCAGGAATAGACTGGTTGGCAACCAAGGACAGGTTGGTGACTACTGGAAAGACAGTCGACAGCTCGAAAAGATGGCATCTGGGGCTGGAAGGGCTAGCCCCTCAACCTGTACCTTCCGTGAGGGAGAAACCCAAACCAGCTACGAAGAAGCCTTCTGAGATATACCCCCAGGGGAGCCCGAGAGGGGGGGAGAATGAGAACCCCAACAGGATGGACCCAACAGTATTGACCCATGCAAACGGAGACACAAAAATGAATAAACAATGCATTTGCGGGAAAGTGTGTAAGAACTCACATGACCCTAGAATACATCAGGCCAGGATGAAATGGAGGGAGCAGGGGTATGTACTGCAGCGCTCAGGACACAATCCTGGTGAGATGCAGGAGGAGCCCGGCGAGGACTCACCCCACAGAGCCCAGTCCCTCCAAGCAGTAGAGCCCCCCAATCCGTGCAGAGTAGTCCCACAGAAGCGGATCAAGTGGCCCCCAGCTAACAACCAGACCATGCAGTTGCAGATGTCAGTAAAATCATTGAAACTACAACCAAGGGGGAAGTGGACTGCCGGCTTGAATCTATGACAGCGATTATTGTTAGCTATGGAGCAGAGGGGTTTGGCCAGGGTGAGAGGATGAACATCAATCTCACCTATACTATGAACCACAGAGCCAGCAAGATACATCAGCTGCGGCAAGAACTTCGAAGCCTTAGATATCAATTCAAGGCAGTTAGCAAAGAAGAAAAACATCTGCTTTCCGATCTTCGTAACATCTTGAGAAAGAGGCTCGTGACCCTGTGTAAGGCAGAGTGGCATCGATGGCGGGGAAAGGATAGGGGGAGAAAACATGCTGCTTTCATCTCCAACCCCTTCAACTTCACTAAGAAGCTTCTGGGAGACAAGCGAAGTGGAAGCCTCAAGTGCTCAACTGAGGAGGTGAACTCCTTTCTACACAACACCTTGAGTGACCCAGAGAGGGACCTGGAGCTCGAGCCACACATGGCCCTCATAAACCCAGAACCTCCAACTGTGGAGTTTGCTATGAGGGAGCCAGTTGGACAGAGGTTCCGGATGTGGTGAAAGGGGCCCGATCAGCCTCAGCCCCAGGCCCCAGTGGAGTTCCATACACTGTATACAAGCGCTGTCCACAACTCTTACGACACCTTTGGAAGATCCTGAAGGTGCTATGGCATAGGGGAAGAATCGCCAACCAGTGGAGGTATGCTGAAGGTGCATGGATCCCCAACAAAGAGAACTTTGGAGAACCGAGTTCTTACTGAAGAACAGCTACATTGACACCGCTGTTGAGAAAGGTGGGATCCCTGGAGTACATGGCTGTTTGGAACACATCGGGGTCATCATACGACTCATCAGGGAGGCACATTAGGGAAAAGGAGACCTGACGGTGCAATGGCTGGACCTTGCAAATGCGTATGGATCCATACCCCACAAACTCGTGAGTTAGCCCTGCAGCGACATCATGTACCCAGTAAAATCATGCAGTAAAATCATCATGGACTATTACAACAATTTCAGGCTAAGAGTCACTGCAGGTTTGGGCACATCAGACTGGCATCGACTTGAGAAGGGCATAATAACAGACTGTACGATCTCAGTCATCCCCTTTGCCCTTGCCATGAACATGGTTGTCAAGTCAGCAAAGGTAGAGTGCAAGGGCTCCTTGATGAAGTCTGGAGTGTGACAGCCCCCAATAAGAGCTTTTATGGACGACCTGACCGTCACCACCGTCCCAGGCAGCAGGTGGATCCTCCAAGGCCTAGAGAAACTCATAACCTGGGCAAGGATGAGCTTTAAACCAGCAAAATCAAGGTCACTACTGCTAAAGAAGGGGAGAGTAGTGGACAGTTTCCGGTTCTCATTGGCTGGAATTATCATCCCATCCATTACAGAGGAGCCAATTAAAAGCCTCGGCAAGCTTTATGACTGCAGTTTGAAGGACTCTGCCTCCATAAAGAAGACCAGCAAAGACCTCGAATCCTGGCTTAGTAACGTGGATAAATCAGGCCTTCCAGGGAGATTCAAGGCTTAGATATATCAACATTCCATCTTGCCTCGGATCCTGTGGCCCTTGCTGGTGTACTCAGTGCCCATAACAACAGTGGAGACCCTGGAGAGAAAGATCAGCAGCTACTTACAAAGATGGCTGGGCCTGCCTTGCAGCCTGAGCAGTGCTGCTCTGTACGGCACCAGTAACATCCTGCAACTCCCAGTCAGTGATTTGGTTGAGGAATTCATGGTGTCACGGACTCGGGAAGTCCTCCAGTACAGAGAATCCAGAGATCCCAAAGTAGCATCAGCTGGCATCCAGGTGCGTACTGGCAGGAAGTGGAGTAAAATCCCTGGAGGTGGCTGAGTCCCAATTGAGGCAGAAGGCACTGGTGGGCACGATAGCAACAGGTCGAGCGGGCATTGGTTACTTCCCAGTAACTAGAGTTGACAAGGTGCTAGGCAAAGAGCGTCAGCACCTTGTCCAGGACGAAGTGCGGGTAGGTGTGGAGGAAGTACGAGCAAGCAGGATGGTGGGAATGGGACAGCAAGGAGCTTGGACAAGATGGGAGAATGTTCTGCTAAGGAAGATCACCTGGTCCGATATTTGGAAAGCAGACTTCCATCGAAATCAGGTTCCTAGTCCAAGCTGTCTATGATGTCTTACCAAGTCCGGCAAACCTCCGCATCTGGGGCAAGAGTGATACAGCTACCTGCCCCCGCTGTTTAGGAAGAGGATCCCAGGAACACCTGCTTAGCAGTTGCCCAAAAGCCCTTGGGGATGGACGGTATCGTTGGCGCCACGTCCAAGTGCTAAAGGCAGTTGCAGAGTAATATGGATAAAGAGGGCAGAACTGTGGATAAACGCTGCTGGGACACTGGTTGGGGCCTGATCAACCCTGGCCAGGTCGCCTGGGCGAGGGTGTATGATGTTGAAAGACCCGAAAAACCCTATGACCCCAGATAACATCACTGATGACGTGTCCCAGGGCATCTGTATCATGTATCTTGTCACTCATACATTTTTTGACGTTGCACATTTCACATGTCTGGACATGCGGGACACCACTGAAAAAGCTACAGCCTTTGGGTTTGGGCTAATAAATGCTTAATGTAAACGAGAATAAGGTCCAAACTCAGATGGCTTTTACTTTCGTTTTGTTATTATTGATACACCATGAATGTGGCACAGACATTTTGGCTCTAGAGTCCTATTGTTTTTTTTTGTCTTGATTGTATCTTTTATTGTATGTTTAATTGTATACATCAGATCACCAGCTATACCAAAACAAATTCTTTGTACTCTTTATACTTTCTCTGTCAGCCATGGGATTCAAACTCACAACCATCTGGTGATCTGAGCTACACGCTGACTAGAATCCTTTTCGTAAGCATTTTTTCCTCCTTTTTTTGGTGCCTTCTGGTCACCAAAACACACATCCCGGCCAGAAGCACACTCTTCGGTCCGGGCTGATGGTGAAAAATGGAACAGTGAGATGAAATCCAGGTCTTATGGGTTCATGAAGCAGCTTCTGCGGGTGATAAGGCAGCTCATTCAGCTCTGCAGGTGTGCGTCTAACCTCCTTTTATGGAATTATGTTCCCTGCACAAAGAGAGAGGACTCGCGTTTCCCATAAACTGCTGTCCTGAAGTGTCGACCTAATGGCATGCATAAAAATGAACAGTCCTTCAGAGAGGAAATCAGTTTATGCTTTTCTCTCCTTGTGTATTATGGTAATACCTACATAAACGGTGTCCTTTATAAACAGGACAGCAATGAAAAAAAGGCCCTGTAAAAATCTGAACCTAAAATGATAAATAACTGAAGAAAAACATTAAGCACTACTGAGAGTTAATGATCTTCCTTGGTTTAAGCTTCTGTCAGTGTATAAAATTGTGAGTCTGATCATATTCATCGTATGGTGAACCATTTCTACATCATATGAGTTTGGAACCTTCTGGAATGACAGTTATCCTTGCTGCAATTTATCAGTGGTTGCTGATTTGTTTCACGAGCATGATTTTGATTAAATTTGTGAACAATACACTACTAATATGGAAGACTCTAGCATGTTGCGATGTGATGTATTTTACCACACAAAATGATGAACTTCCCTATGGAGGAAAGGCTTGCATGCACTCAGTGGCCACTTCGTTAAGGACACATAGTTAATACTCGGCAAGACTCACTTTATTAGAGACACCTAGCTAGTACCAGGTAGGACCCACTTTTGCCTCCAGAATCATTTCTAGGGTAGATGAGATATATTGAGAGATGCCTTTCTGCACACCAGTGCTGTACTGGGCTGTTATTTTTGCATTTGTGGTCGTCCTGTTAACTTTAACGAGTCCGGCCATTCTCCTCTAACCGCTCTCAATAACAAGGTGTCTTCAGGCACAGAACTGCAGCTCACTGGATGTTTCTGTTTATCGCACCATCTCCTGTAAACTCCGCACACCGTAATGAGTGAAAATCCCAGGAGGACTGGTGTTCCTGAGATGCCGGAACCACTGCGTCTGGCACCAACAATCAAAATACGATCAAAATCAATTATATGATTTATCTTAGCTGTTTAAGTATGATCAAAACCATGCAGATGATTCATCTTAGCTATTTAATGCTTAGCAAAACAGTCTCTTGACCCTGACACCATGCTGTATGTATTCAGAGGGTGTTTGCATTTGTCTGCAATTGTACATGTAGAAGCACTGAGCAGTGTACAGGAACCTTCACAGTAAATGCCCATTATATCTCTGCTAGAGTTCATACAGTTTTACATACAGTTCATACAGTTTTTTATTGGGTTACTATACTGTACTGTACTGTACTTTACTTTACTCAACCATACTATACTGTATACCTTAAACACCAATCCAAACACTGGGCATAGTGATTTGGAGCACATCATGACTAAGTGTTCCCCACAATGTTATAAAATTATGTTATTTTGACATTGTGGGGACCATTTTTCCAGGCCCCACAAGGGAAAATTCAATTTAATACAAATCTGTGACTGCAATTAAAAAACTAAAAATGACAAAAGATTTTTATTTTCTTTGGTTACTTATGGTTAAGGTTAGGGCTGGGTTAGGGTTAAGGGTGTCATTGTTGGGATTAAGGTTTTGCCCATAGAAATGAATGGATGGTCCCTATGAAGATATAAGTACAGGTGTGTTTGTGTGTGTGTGTGTGTGTGTGTGGTGGTTAAGGTGCATTGGAGAGAGTTAACTGACATTGAGTATGGGGGAGGGGGGGTAACACATTTCTCCTACAACACGTGTCTCCAGACGATATAATTTGTTGTTGTTTTGTTGTCGTTTTCCGTCTCCCGCAATTTCCGTTTACGCTACTGTCCCCCCTCCCCAATCCACTTTGCCTGATGCAAGTTTAACTGAATTTCTTTTGTTCCTGTTTTTTATGAGCTTTGTGTCGTGTTGATGACATCACCCCGGGTTATCCCTGAAAGGGGAATCAAATAAACAGATAATCCTTTGTCAGCTGCCGAGTGCCGGGTCACGTGACTTCCGAAGCCCCCCCGAGGATGGATGGAGCTGGCAGCATTCTGAATACCTTCTTTTTCATTTTAATATGAACGGTGCTGTGCATTGATCAGCAAGGAGGAAGATATGCTGAACTTAAGCCCGAAAATCCACAGTGAATAATTCTTTCAAAATATGATAAAAGGTAATAAAATGCTGTTTTAATGTCTTGCACTTTGTTGATATTTACTTATTTCATATAATAAATGTCTTATTATACTATCCCCAGTGTGCCAGTTTTTATTTTTATTTTTAATCTTAGCAGTTTCTGAATATTTTGGATTGAAGATTATGTAGCACATGTGTGACATGGTTTTCGTTCTGGCAGAGGGACCTGGAATGCAGTAAAAATGTGGACCAGGTGGGGAGACACTGATATATGGCACTGGATTACACAGATTTTTTTAGTTTGATTTTTATCATTCTGCAGTGCTGAATTATTCCTTTGAGGAAGCAGATTACGTTAAAGGAATAAACTTGTGGAATCTTGGTGCTCACAACAAATGAAAGCTGTTTGTGTGACACGAAAACCTAATTGGTTTTTACGTTGCTCTACAATGACTTCAACAAAAAAAAAATCAATTTATCCACTCAATCAATGGAGCTTGGAGAGAAGAGAAAACATACAGTAATAGTTTAATTTCTCAACATAATCTGTTTTGAGTAGTGTACCACAGCAGTGGGGAGTGTTTAATTAGATTCCTCCTCTTTGAAACCAATTAATTATTGACATCTATGACTTTCCACATAGAAAAGAACATAACAATCATTTTCTCACCCAATGTGTGTATTTACATTTGATCCAAAACAACATAGGCCTACCTTTTTGGTTGAGAAAGTAGGGTCAGACAGTCCCTGGAGCAATTGGTGGTTAAGGGCCTTGCTCACAAGCCCACCAGCAAAATAAACCTGGTGATGGCGCGATTTGAACCAACAACCAACAGATCACAGACACAGACTCCTAACCTGCCACACCACATGCTAGAGCCCAGGGAGCAGCTGAGGTTAAAACGCTTGCTCAAAGGCCAAGTGGTGATATGATTGTTCTGTCAACCAATGGATTCAAACCTGCAACCTTCTGGACATGAAGGCCTTCAATATACAACAGCCCCAGTAAGAGGTCTTGAATGTTGCTAGGACCTACTATATGAATAAGGATTTTGTAATGAAGGCCCAGTTCTCTGATCTGTCTTGGATACCTTGGTACCCCCAGCTCTCACCAGCAAATCCACGGAGGACAGTTTCCATAATCCATTACAGGCAAACAGCTCTTCCTACAGAGGGCTTTACATCAGTCCCCATGAGCCCCATCCATCCCAGAGCAGCGGAAATCCTCAGAGGAGAGTAAAGCATTTATCTGCAGCTCTTCTGGGACCTGGATCACATGCCTCAGCTTTCACCACAGGCACAATCTTAATGGATTTAACACCTTTCCCAGGTTGTTGCTCTTCTCATAGCTAGGTGGCGCTGTGGTTTTCACTTAGAATTTATTTAGCAGAAGTTTTTATCCAAAGCGACAAACATTTTTGAGAAAGCAGGGTCAGACAGTCCATAAAGCAGTTGGGGCTCTTGCTCAAGGGCCCAACACAACATCACTCTGCTGTTCCTGGGATTTGAACCAATGACCTTCAGGTAATGGGCACAGTGTGATAGTCTGAAAAGTCACACACTCGCCTCTTTAATTAGATTCTTTTTCTTACTTTACCAGATTCCATAATAATTTGCCTATATTTGGTTTAAAAACCCAAAGTGGGGCGGGACCTTCTGCTTGTGAGTGACCAGGCGAAATGGAAAAGACAGGAGGACTGTAGAGGAGCCTTCTTACACCCAAAGTGCATTTCAGCCACACCTGGAGGTGACACAGTGGCGTTGAGACACGTGCAGTGACAGAAACACGAGATCGCTATCCTAGCACTCTTTCAACACCGCGGGCATGCTGGTCCAGAAGACCCTGATACCCTGATCGATCTGTCTCAGCCGAGGTGCAGGCCCAAACCAGGCGAGAAGCTGACGGTTCTATTACAGCTCTCAGAATATGGGCCCCTAGCAATCACCCTGGGGGGCGGGGGGGGTCACAGAGGAGACGTTAGCATAAGGGGGTTACGAGGATGCGCACCCAAAGCCAGGAGATTAAGTGAAATAATTATTATACCGATCGATAGCATGAGGCTGGGAGAAAACCGAGGCTAAAAGATGAGCCATCGGCTTATTGACGTGTCAAGCGGCATATTTAGTTCTTTACGGAGCACGGGGCCCTGCTTTGTAATTCTAACTGCTTGGCAGCGGGTCTGACGCGTAATTACTTGGGCCTTTACCAAACACTCAAAAGAGAAAATAGGATTAAATACACTAATATGGCGGCTAGGCCGTACTTTTTTTGTTCTTCCGATTTCCTGGTCGAGAGAGGCCCTTCATCCGTGGTTGGGGGCTTTTCTTGAGTCTGCCTACATTTTTCATTTTTGAATTTTTTATTTTTATGGTGGATTACTGAGTGATTGACAGCCAGCTTTCTTTTTTTTTTTAATTTTCCATCCATTTCCGCCCCTATATGCCGGCACCCTCCAGCGGCTGCCACGCTGGCGCTATCGGATTATCCGGCTGTGCCGAAGCGTGCTGTTTATGAGCCAGGCCGGGCTAATGAATTTGGATGGCCAAGTGCCTCGTCTCTGGACAGCCCCCCCGCCTGGCAGTCACTGCTGAGTGCACTTTTTAATACATTTTCATACTACCAGGCCAGGAAAAAAAAAGAAAAATAAGACCTGTGAATTAAAAGTGCAATGTGACCTACAGGAAGATTTCAACTTCCTGGAGACCAAATTTTAGAAACAAAGCTAGCTGCTGTACATGAGGCAAGTCATAAACAAAAATAAAAAAGAATATTTGAAATCTGTCAATATTTTAAATGCAAATAAATATCTTCGCACACCGTTTTCTTCGAATCGTGTGTTTCATGAAATTGTAGTTACTGATTTCATGTGTGGCTGGCATTTAACTGGCAGTTTAAAGGACCCTTAACCTGTTCTATTGGGTCAAACTGCGAGCCGGGTTTAAGAAGCTTAAGAGGGAAATGCCAGTACCTTTGCAAGTGGAATCCTAAGAAGGTTCAGTTGGAATCATCTCTAGATCTTTGGGGGTGCAGCTCGTGGCCTATTATTGGAAGGTCAATGGTTTGAATTCTGTGCATGGCAAAGCAGTCGCATCCCCATAATGCTTCAGGGGCACCTGTTAATTGGCTAGTCCTCAGAGCCCCAAGTTTCACTCTCACCTCTATGTGTGTGTGTGTGTTTCCTTGAAAAGGAGAGCATGATGGGATATGTGAAAACTAACACGTTCAAGTGTACCTTTCCGTCAGCACTGAGTGATGTCACTAGTGGTCAGAATATGACGTCACCATCTTGTATTTCTGCACTAGATCGCTGCAGATCATTATCCAGAGCATCTGGAGGCCGTGAACCAGGATGTTGTTCAAGGGGCCGCACAGCGTAATGGAAAAGGACGGCCTCGGACTTAATCTGATGCGAGTCTGTTTGTCCCATAACGCGACACTATATCAGAATAAAATTTCGAAAGCCCACAGCAGGCTGTATATAAACATCCATCCATCAGGAGAGCCGTCGGAATCAAGCCGTTAAGGGAGCTGAAGCTGCCGCTGTTTTAGTGGTCAAAAACTAAAAAACATCCATCCATCTTCTATAACCACTAACCCAGTACAGGGTGGCAGGGAGCCTGGAGGCTATCCCAGAATGCACTGGTCGCTAGGCTGGGGACGCCCTGGCCAGGATCCCAGACGTCGCAGGGTCCAGACTTATACACATATTTTTTAAATTACAGGAACTGTACTTTCGAAAACAGGTTTTTCCATTCTGTGAGGACACTGTGAGGAAACCTTTAGATAACGGTGCTTTCCAGTCAGGAGTTCATCTACACTGATTAGATCTTCCCCTATCCTTTGTATAATTATATAAGTCACCTAGCAGGAGCTGACAAAGTGCACCATAAAAACAATGGCGCCAGCTGTATTTGTTTTGTTTTGCTTTGCTTTTTTTTCCCGAATCCTTCTAAATTTGTGTATGAAATCATGCTCCATTTCAGCCAATCGGGTGGCCCCAGTCTTAGATTCATGACTAAGAGTCCATCGCCATATTGTTTTATCGGCATGTCACAGCCAGGGTAAGATGCAGTGACCCCCATCGTGATAATGAGCAGTGGGGGTATGATGCGAAGGTGGGAGTTGTTAAGTGCCTGACACATGACAGCGATAGGGGCTGCCCTCATCTGCAGGTGCTCAGTTCAATGGGCAATCTCCAGGCCTACTGGATGGATAATTTCCCATTATCCTCCAGCGGGACATCACGTTGCCTATTTGCAGAACATGACAGCGTGAGCTGGAAGCGCACGCGATTTTGTGTGCACATGCAGGCGGGCGCACAATAAATGGGCAACGTTCAGGGACCACAGGGGGCATCAGCGGGTGGGATGAAGAACACAGTAAATCTATCTGTGATCCTAGTTGGACAGACCGGAATTATACAACAAGGGCCAAAAGAGGGAGGTTCTATTATCATTTAGCAGATGATTAATAGTTTTGTACATTTCTTGAGAAATCAGGGCTAGTCTGATCCTGGTCCTGTTGGGCGTGAGGGATCTTGCTCATAGGTGAATAGTGAAATCTCTTGGCAAAACCCGGGATTTGAACCAGCAACCTACTGATTATGGGAACAGCGTCTAAATCCGCTGAACCACAGACCATCCTCCCAAGCAAGTCACGCTCATGCCTTCATTAGTACATAAATAAATGATATGCTCCATTAAGATGCCGACTTTTGTTCGGCATCTTCAGATGCACTGTTCTCTAAGCTCTTCATAGAGGCTGGGGTGGCGTGCAGGGATAAATTGCTGAATATTGTATTTACATTCCCGCATGTTTCCACCGAGTCGCTCACAAACCCTCCGGCAGACATGAACTGAAGAACAAAAGGAACATTTTTAATGTGTGACTTTTCCACGGCACTGTGAGAAAAAATTCCCCCCCGTCACAGAAATGTGTGCGTCTACATATTTCTGATATTGGGCCTTATCAGATCTCCAGCTAAAAGTGAATATTAGATAAAAAGCGGGGAATGTGCGTGCAAAGAGAGCTCAAAATTTTGATATTTTGCCTTTTTTTCTAAATAAAAGTTACGTGAGAGACCCCCTAGCGGAGCACCGGCCGACATGGGGTTCGAAGTGAGCCAGCTGAGGTAGAGAGACCTAGAGAATTACCCAGCATTCCGTCTGGTGTGTTAGACTGCTGGCTTCCTCTAGGGCCCTACAGCGCCACCTATAGGTGATTTACTCTTTATGGCACAGTAGGTGGAACTGGCAGTGGAGGGTTCACACCCAAATATTTTTGGCTGCTTGAGGAAGCCCTTAGCTCAGGACTGTGACACATGTCAGGTTGACAGTCTTTTTGCCCCTCCCATTATGGGCAGTGCTTCTGGTTTTGGGGGAGGGCTTATAAAACACTAATGTGACTCAGTGTTGGTTGGGTAGTGGCTAGCACACCTGCTGTCCAGTCAGCTGCTGCTGCTTCAATTCCAGGCCAATGTGGCTATTCTGACTGAGAATTACCTCCTGAGATGAATTAAGTTTGTATTACAAATATAACAAAAATACGATAAAAAAAATTAAAAAATTTATGCAGTGCCTAAATGTGAATTAGTAATCGCTCCTTGGCACTCAGTGACTGGTCACTTCATACTTTAAAAGCAATGATTGGACAGAAACAAATCAGTAATTGGTCAGTGGTTCACCAGGGAGAAGTTTAGACCTCCATGTAGAACCACCTCAACTCTGTGACGCTAAGTCACTGGTACGTAATGGAATTTGATCAGAATGTTTTATTGTTCTTCCACAAATTTTAGAATATATCTTTGCTCCTCGACGCAGTTATGCTTCACTGTCAGGTAAAACATACCCAGTCTGCATTTCGCATGTTAAATTCCCAGAATCAATGATGGAAGCCGCCGGTATCATAATGAAATAAAGCATCCCGGTTTTCGACAGGGTCAACCTTTTATTTGATTCAATTTCTCTCCATTCATCGAACATTGTTCCAGAAACCTTGAGGATCAGATGAATGAGTGAGGGCCTCCTGTCTGTCTATGGCAGGGGTCAGGTGACTGTCATTGTTTGTATTGATTGGTTCCACCTGTCCCTTCTTCCCAGTACATGTTTTTTTGTATTGATTTTACCTCCCTGTCACTCGTTCCCGCTTTATGTTCATGAGGCAGTGTTTTGCTATAGCTTCCAGTATTTAGCTGTCCTTCCTCTCTGCCTGCCCTGTAAGGGACCTTCAGAGATACAGCTCTGCTCACCGCGAGCCCCCAACATCGTGTGGTTCTGCTCTCCCGACCGGGTTTTCCCACATTGTGTTTACGCATTTACTGCTATAACTGTACTCATATTTACTCTATTACTGTAAGCACTTAAATCTGTATCAGAGGCCGGAAGGACATCAGACATCCCACTTTAGACATTATGATTTCAGGGAGGCGGATGAGGGACACCCGCTGGGGGGGGGGGGGGTTGCATCATGTGCATCATTCACAGGTGTTAGGGAGCCGCCGTCTATTTGTGGCAGACTCCCAAAACTTCAGTGAGAGGTGCAGCGTCTGGGACACGCACGGTATGATTTTCACTGCGTAGTGTAACTGTTTGCTTACTGTCGATAGCACAATGCATTCTTGAATCTTGAGTGTTTTACCACCTTTTCTACCTGGACAGTATTCCCAAGCCCCTGAAGTAGGCCTATGGCTTTATTTCGAATGATAAGAATCAACAAGATACAAGATTTTTGCAGAGGTTGTCACAAATGTCTTTTGTCCTCTTCAGCCAGTCATGTGACGTTCTAAGTGCGCAAACATTGGTCAGAATAATGTGGCATATAGGGCTGGCTGAGTATTTATTGATGCAAGGAAACAGCCGACCCTAATTATCCTTTCATTTGTTTTTACTGTGGAGTGGAAAACAAGCTAATTTAATTACAACCAAAAAAGAATGAAATGAAAAGGAACATTTGTGTTCCTTGTTTTTTTTTCCAGGCTCTGTCTAGACTTCAGCACATTTAGAGAACGGCCTGTTCACACTCACCATAAACAACGTGGAAATGTCTCTGAAAATCAGACAGATGGATGAATACTTCTCACATCACCGTGTCTCCAAAATAGAGACAAACACAGCAAGAGCTGATAGTCACAGATGCAAAGCAGGGGCACTGTGTTTATATTCCTAGTTCCCAAACTCAAAACTTGCTGTGCCTTTTTTATAAAGGACACGGTGACTTTTAAGTGAAGATGCAGAATGGGAGACGCATGCAATCAACATATCGAGCAGAACAAGAGGACGAGAGGTGCACTTCAAAGGAGGAATGGAGAATGGCCAGCTTTGGGATCCATCGGGGGTCACTGTTCAGGGGTGGCCTCTAATTTTCAAAGACGTTTTAATTAACGCATACAGTTAGAGTTATCTTAAGGGCAAAACAAAATCAATTCATCAGATAAAGCTGTCCAGATGGACAGGAGAAAAATAATGAACGAAAATCCCTTCGGAAACTCCTGTGACAAACTCTTTTTAACCATTCTAAAATGGATTTGTTTACTTTGAAAACAGACGACTTTGTTTAAGTACATAATATACAGTATACACTGTCACCTACATGTCACTGTCACCTTACCGTTTACTATAAATCCCTGCTTTTGTTAATGTTTACTGTTTATTTATTGTTTCCTTATCTGTCCTTTTTGTCTTTGATGTGGTTTACTGATGCTCCTATTAAGGGGGAGCCAAACAGTTTTTCATTGTGTGCAAAAATATCAATTTTCCGGCTTTTACATACTGGCATGTGAAGCTCCCGTTTTCGCAGTGTGCACAGTGAGTACGGACACCCCTGAGGAGACTTTGCTCTGTTTAACTCATCATGCACTACGGCTCGCACACTGTTCGCAAAGATGCTGCTCTGTTATGCTCTCTTCTGCCTAGAACCGGTAACAGAGTAATACCGTCGGCTTTGTGGGGGCCGCCCTGGGACGCCGGCCGCGGACTTATGAAGATGGACCATATCATTAGCATCAAATGAGGAGTGGCACGCTGCTCTCCACTGCCCCTGGAATCGGCTGCCTGAGGACTGAATGATGGCGAGTAATTATCTTTGGCTCCCATCCCTTTTATACCACTTCAGTCTATCGGCTTTATTTTGCTTAAAGGCACACGGATGCGTAACGTACGGGCACACACTGTGGAACAGCAGGGGGCGCCCATCCGTGGGCTAGCGCACATTACTGACTGCACAGGAACGTCATCGGGGCGTTGTTTAGGCCGAACGGGAGGCAGGAGACTCAACAGTGACCAAAACTGGACGCAAGCAGGATTATTTATGTCCGAGGCAGATACATACGGAGAGGGGTCCTTTTTTTTTTCTTTTCTCAGCATTGATTAACAGGCAAAGAGGTCACATGTTAGCTATTTGTCAACATTTCATGCCACCCCGTAGCAATTTAAGGATTAATAGTCTTGCTCACCCTCCCCCCCAAAGTACTGGGTGTGCTATTCTCAAGTGAATATGGAAACACTGCCCCTCCCTCTTCACAACTTGGTCAAAATGATTAAGTCCTTTGCTATTGGAAGTTGGCTTAATGGTTTGGAAAACAACCCTGGCCTCTGAGTTCAATTTCCTGTCAGGATCCCTTCCTTTAATTATTAATACAGTGCCTGATAGAATGCAGCCCCTACCACCAGGCCCGGAATCCCCAAAGGGCTGTGCTGGGAGATCCTATAAATGTGTATAGTTAGTCAAAACAAGTTCTTATCTTATTTCCCTTTTTGCTCTTTGTGTCGATATGCAGCAACATCTTCTCTCGTAACATCTCCAGGCAACACCTCAAGGTCTTTTTTGATAAACCATACACGTTTACATAAAATGCGTTTTACATCTGAATTTGCAATTCTGTTCATTAGGAGATGTGTAGGTTTCAGATCTGAGGCCAAAATACGGCATTTGCAAATCCAAGAGAATGTAATGACCCATGTTTCTGTAAAATTTTAACCTGAAATGGGATATAACCTTCATGTCCAAATGCAAAAATTAGATAAACTGGATTAAATCTGTAAAAATGTGAAACAAAATAGTATATACTTTGTAAATACTGAAAACATTGATTCAAAATTCATTGTCTTTGTTGGAAAATATATGTAAGATTCCAAAATGATCAAATGAAACTTATAAGAAGGTCATTTCAGTTTGATATTCCAAGAGATAAGATTGCAGTTAAGTTTGAGTTTGATATTCCAAGAGATAAGATTGCAGTTAAGTTTGAGTTTGATAAGCCAAAAATCAAATGGTGATATTTTGCAATAGAATAATTTGCTTATGCAACATCACAAAGACCATTTGATCTTTGAACTTTTTTGTGATAAAGTAATTTTTAACACATTTCAGCAGAATAATTAAAAACATAACTCTAAGGTGTCAGAACATCTCTGTGGGCAGAATCTACTGAATCTTAATGAAATGGAAAGTTCGTTTTAGTAGCCAGATGCTGTCTAGATATTTCTGCCCCTTTTAAATGTCGATCTGGGCAAGATGCTTTGAAAGAGTTCAATTATCGGGTCATGTGGACCAGCCAGCGATGTTCAGAATCAGAATTCATCATGTACAAAATAGTAAACGGCATTAATTTAGGTGGTGGCCCAGGTATACAACTCAAACATACTGTCAAGACAAAAAATACACAAAACAATATATAAAATAAAAATACAGAGAAGTGTTCTGGGCCATTCGGGGAGGTTCACATGTGAATGCCTGATTTTCAAAATCGCACTTTCACTTTGCTTTCTGATTTCAGCCTTATCACTGTCAGTCCTTTCCCCATGTGCGCGATATATGAACTTACAGGCTGACCTTTGGCTCAAATTAATTCCGCACCATTTCTAAGTGGCTGAAACTTGACAAGGCGTGTGACGTGTCATTGCTCACGCTGGGAGTCAAAATAAACCGGGCCTGAATCGATAGGCCGTCCTCGCGTGCTGCCCCGGGGATCGATAGGCGCTCAGCGGGCCGAGGGGATGGGGGGGCTGGCGTGGGCCTATTGACAAGGATGCCTGAAATATGTGTCTCAGTCACTGGATTGTTTTTATAATTAAAAGAATGAGAGATGTTTAGTCAAGGGCAAGGAATTGGAATCACACTACTATAATGCTAGTGGGAGGTGTGTCACTCATTGGGCTACAATGTAACATCTGTAATCAGAAGGTTGTTGGTTCAAATCCCAGCCTCAGCAGAGTGGTGTCACAATTGGGCCTTTAAGCAAGGCCCTTACCCCCCCACTGGATCCAGGGACTGTCTGACCCTGTTTTCTCAAATATACAATACAGACTATGACCCTGTGTGATTGAATCTAATATATCAATGGCTCTTTAATTGACGGCAAATGGCATTTAGCTGCGTTTTGCTTGTCTCTGTGTTTTCCTTTGAGCCTCTGATAATTAAGATGGGAGGCGTTACCAGTGATATTCAGACTCATTCTGTCGGTAGTATTACTTGCCAAAGCTGAAATCTTGCATCCAAGTAATCTGCAGTGTTTGTATTTTTCCTTTTTTTGTTTTTTATTAGAAACATCAGGTATTTGGTGCTTTTGTTTTTCTCAGGACATATGGTTTATTATGGCTCACATTATTATTAATAATATTAATATTAATACTATATTATTATTATTATTAGTAGTAGTATTCGATTTGTTCTTGAAAGTGTTATACCGTCAGCACCAGAAGTGCAATACTCTGTGCAGAGATGCAAGGAGACCCTCAACACACATCTGAGGACCAGCTGCTTCTCCTCGAACATCAGAGGGAGCAGCACTGAACGGGACAGGCTCTGAGCAGCTCTAACCTTCGCTGGATGTCTCGGCTCATACCAGGTACAGAGCCCTCAGCCAGTCAGAACATGCATGTCGGTGCCCGCTCTGAGCCCACCACCTACCGGTGAGGGATGGCGAACTCTCTCCGTCGAGGCTTCCAGTTCTCTTTTGCATTTCGCTTGATTTTTCTGGTGATGGTGTTTTTTTTTCTATCCTTTTCCCCAAGAACATATAACAGCAGTATTTTTTTACATTTTTTTAAGTGACTTACCTGTTTGTATCTTTAGGCAACGAAAGTTTAAGAAAAGGAAGAAAAATATATATAATACTACAGACAAATTGAGTAATATATAGTAAAAAAAGGACTTAAAACAGGTAATATGGTAAAAAATATAATAAAAATAAAGTGAAAATTTGACCTAATTGAAGCTTATAGTGGTTAAAAAAAGAGGCCCAGGAACGGATCCTTGTGGCACGCTGTATGTGATCTGTCATTTGCAGAAATAATGCCATGAATAGGGTTGCTTAACCTGCTCTCGCCATGCTGCTTTTGAAACCTTGAGGCGCTTATCAGCACAATATAGCAGTTTTATGCTTCATGCTGTCACACAGTCAAACACTAAGATGAGGTCTCTTTCTGAGTTCTAAAGGGGCGCTTTATTTGCCATTTCAACAACTACATTGGAATTCTTTAGTTTGCACATATCCCATCATGCTCTCCTTTTAAGATATACAGGTGAGAGTGAAACACAGGGTTAGCTATCCATTCACTGACCCTGGAGCATTTTTCGGCGGGGTCAAGGGTCTTGGTTATGGGCCCAATGGAGATGTGGCTACACTACCAAGCCCGAGATTCAAACTGACAACTTTCCAATCACAGGCAGAGAAGCCTAACTCACTAAACCACATACCATACATGGGCACACAGTCTGCTTCTCCTGCATTTTAATATGGCTAAATAACAAAATATCATTTTCCACTTCCAACAACCTGTTTTTCACTGGTGGAGAGTTTGCTGTGGTGTTTTAGCTTTAGGCCTCTCCATTACATTGTTGTATCTACCTTCATTTGTATCCTCTTTCCTCATCTTTATGCCCTTTTCCTCATCTTCTCCTGTTATTTCCCTTTCTCTCCCTCCATCATTGTTGGGATCTGCTCTCTCCCCCAACACCTTCCTCAAGTGGCAGCCAACTAGTTCAAGGGCTAGAGTGGCCGGTACAAACCGCGACTGTGCATTTTAGAGGGTATTCAGGAGAGGACCAAACAAACATGCTTATTCTGCCAAACCATTTTGGAAGGCTGCAAAGTGGCTGCATTCTTAATATTAACTTCCTCTCAGCCAAACTAAAGTCCTGAGATCAAACACGGAAGTGCTTCTGGCGGAAGGTCAATATTTTATCGCTGATTTCAGAGGCTGAAAACACAGCCCTGGGAGTTTGGGCTGTGAATTATTATTATTTGTTTTCTTTGGAGAGGATATCATGAAAAAGAGACCGTCACTGTTGTGCTGCCACCATGGCAGCCTAATTGCCTCTCGGTCGCTAATTATCCAGGCGTATCTGTATTGTCGCAGACTCGCCTGGGTGCAGCTGTCGTCTCCCTCAGACCTGTACTGTAAGGTGGGCTGGGGTTTCCAGCACGCAATGGAGTTTGTGTAGACCGGAGGCACCTCCATGTCAGCCTCATGTGACCCCGTGCCCCGCCTGTGTGTGTAATATTGGCGCAAATAAGAAATGGAACAACTTATTTATGTAAGGAGTGGCTGTCATTTCATGCTTCCCATTGTCATTGCTTGTCTTCTGTCTGTTTTTGTGTCGGGGATTAATTAAAGTGTCTGTTAACGGAGAGGATTTACTCTGCATTTTTTGACGAAGCTCTGTTGAGCCAGTTATTAATTAGAAGGTTTCATTTGAAGCAACTTCTGAAGCTCTAAGACACTACATTAAACTTAGCTGAACCTTTGACATACTTTTATCCGAAGCAATATTCATTTTTGCGAGTCAGACAGTCTATAGAGTAACTGCAGGTTAGGGGCCTTTTTCAGGTGCCCAGTGGTGAAACCATGCAGCTGGCCCCAGGAATCGAACCAGCAACCTTATGGTCACAGGGAGAACAGCCGACCCCACTGAGACACACTCCACCCCCCATATGCTGTTTACGGATGGATGTATTAGTGGGGTCATTCAGGAAAAGCAGCAATTCATTGCTTCTGGTAACAGACGAGTGGCAACAGGGACCAGCAAGCTGCACCGTGTCCTCAAAGCAATTCTAGTTTGGATGGGGCCCTGAGCGAACCCCCCCCAACAAAAGAGAGTTTGGTACTAGCTGTTGTTTTTATTTAGACAATTAGAATGGCAATAAATAAATGCAAAAATATATACTAAATGGTATTCATAAATATCAAGAAGAATTAACAAGGAGAAATATTATTATGAGGAGATTAAATAACTGCATACCTATATCTTTTGTGCATTTCTCGTTTTCTTCTTTCCTCTTTTGCCTAAACTGGGCACCTGGTCAATGGCTTTGACCTTTTCTTATCCATGCATTTATTAGGTTTGCACTTGAGCATAAATACAATATTCATCCACCAACACTGTCAACCAACAGCCAAGACTAAACTGATTCACCTTGATGGTGTGCAGTCTAGCTTTATATTACTCACAATGATTTCACACAAACCAGAAAAAAATCCAACCTGTGAAACTATTAATCACACTATTATAAATGAATTGTGGTTAATTTGGTAGCACTTCTTAGTGTGACTGATTTTACAAATTTTAGTACTGTACAAAGCTAGCGGTGCACGATTTCATAGATTCCCCTGCTCTCCCTACCGCAGGCTTCCAACCTGAGGTCAACTTGCCCCCGGCCCCCTCGTTGTCTCGTACTTCTGAGCGGTAGCCAGCCTAGATCACAAACTAGAATCAGGGCCCTCGCACTAGCATAGTTAATTGACCCAAACGGTGACATGATATCACATGATGTGCAAATGACATTTGATGTGATGTGCAAATGATATTTGGGATGATGTGCAAAAAATATTTGACATGAATGACTGATGGAAAACCGATCGCACAAATGTCACCATTCCCATTTCTTTTTTGTCTGGGTGTCCCATGACACCTTCATCGAGATGCTGCCCTGGGCAGCTGCCCATATTGCCCATACCTAAATCCACCAGTGGGGGTCCTCGTGTGGTCGGCAACTGTCTCCCATGATCCTTCTGCACTTCCTTACTTTACACTTCACAGCAGTATCACAGACAGCTATGACAAAATACACTTTTCTCGTCTAGTTATTGAACACTCCAAACAGGAAACAGCTTCTGTCCAAGTGCCTCCTTATACCAAGACTCTCCACAAAATTTGAAACAGAATTTCACCTTTCATCCTCAGTAAGAAAGTCTCTCCCTTATTAAACCTATTGGAAACATCTTGATATCAAAATGACAATGACTTACCTATAAAAGTGAATCAGCCTGGCCTTCTTATTAGTTAGATTTGTTAGACTTCTTCTCATTGGTTACTTTTATTAGGCTTCTTATTATTGGTTCGTTTTGTTTAAGTGGGTGGGGGCTCCACCCAGGTGGGGATTTGGGACTGTAAACGATGCCGCATGCAACAGAAGCAATTACTTCATCTAACATTTGAACACCCGTGAGGATCCTGTGTACTCTACAGCAGCAAAGTTTTTAATGAATACGTAAATAAATCAGACATGTTCAAAAATACTCTGGAGTCTTTCGTCTAGACGGCGCAGAATCCCCCTGTTTAGCACAGGTACCGTTTAGCAGGCAGGTGTTGAGTTTTGAATGTTTTTGAAGACTTTTGAGTACTACCAGTTGATTGAAAGACTACTGGCCCATTATTGATTGACTATGCAGTGTGTGTGTGTGTGTGTGTGTGTGTGTGTGTGTGTGTGTGTGTGTGTGTGTGGGGGGGGGGGGTTGGTGTAACTAAAAGAAATAATTTTTAAAAAGATATCTCAAGGTCATATCTGCCAAAATGAAAATTT
>JAODKC010000041.1:14120178-14137591 GCA_026777985.1 Mormyrops attenuatus | reverse complement strand
AATTCTTATAATTAACGTTGGGGGGCAGTTCCCGGCCCCGCCCCCCGCCCACCCCCGGTGGAAACTTTTCCCCGGTGGTTTTTGGGCTTAAGGGCCCCCCCCCCCCCCCCACACTCTGTACAAACTGCTCTGAAGGTCACACCGGAAGGTCTCTGTTTCCATTTTAAGGCTTGACGTCTCAGCACCGAAGTTTAACAAAACCACTTCCCATGCACTAGTGGAAGCAGAAGTGTCAAACCTCTTGGAATTCTGAACTGAACTGTTTATGTTCAAAATGATGCTTATTTCATTTATTTATTTGTTTGTTTGCTTGCAGAGGTGGGCAATTTCAGGTCCAGAAAGTAAAAATCCAGACCAGGATTTTGTTTCATCCAACCACTTGCGTACTATTTGACTGTGACTCTTTACGCTCAGCTGGTTGGAGGTGCCATAAAACCCCAGTCTCCTGTCCAATACACTGGACCCACAAGAAAGTGCAGGGAAAAAGGCTATATTTGTTCAAATATAGGCAGTTACATGCTGTTATTTTACCAGTGACAATGTTTTCTCCATGGATCTATTGTACCGTTTCACAAATTACAGTTGTGTCAGTCTGAAAACTGATAATAATGACAATTTTATGTGGTTATACAAATGGACTAGTTTATAGGTAATTTCAGGCCTCATCTCAAACATCAAAACTGTTATCTGGGACAATGAAATCAAACATAGAACCATGTTTGGAAAACATAATCATCTTTAAGGATGAGAATGGTTTTGACGCCATGAGGCTGATGTAAATCACAGAGCCCTTGAGCAGTTGTAGAATAACCTGAAATGAATAGATGTGTTTTGCCTTGGATACATTGTGCGGCTTGTTCTTTGCTTGTGATCTGGGTCATTTTCGACACTTCTGCATTGTTCCAGTGATGCCTTGCGTGGTATTTCGCTCAGTACACTGTCCATTCATACCACGACTGATACTTTCCGTTTCTATAGTCCATGGCTTCATTTTGTTAGGGAGGTATTTTTAAAATAAAATAAATCGCTCTTAATGAACAGTACGTAAGCATTACTTAGCTTTAAGTTAGCGGTAAACATGAACGTCGTCAGTTTGTATAATCTACACGTATGTGTGAATGAAACAGCCTGCTTTAGCAAAGTCTCTATCGCAAAAAACAATATCCACGATCATTTGACTGATAAAAGCAGCTCCATCAGTTTGGCAGCGAGCAGATCTGCTAGTTAATTATCAAGTGCGTAATATCATCAGATAGCTAGCGGCAGTAGGCCAATAAGACAGTGGGGTCCCTTAGCAGGACTAATAAAACAATAGGCCTATAACGTGAAATTTATAGTTTAAATCGCACAACTTTGTGATTACGAAGTATGGGAACGTGCTAATGTTAGAGGCTTTGTTTTATAAAAAGCAGCTGCAAGTTAACGTGCACTAATGTAGGATTTCCAAGCCAACCTAATGACATCACATCCTACGCTAGGACAAGATGGTGCTACACTTGCCTGAAAAATGTAACTTGGATCAGTTGTTATTTTTAATCAAGTTTCAGCAGCAGTGTTTAACCTATACGGATGTTTAGAGCGGGAATCCATCTTGTAAAGTATGCTAACTACATTTAGCGTTTCATAACTTTAAGTGCGGCTGGTATTTCAGCACTTCAGCGTAAAATGTGAGATTTCCACGCTCACCTTAAAACCTGCTGGTATTGAAAACTGCCGTCACAGGACCAGCCTGTCACTTGTCTGTTTTTCCAGTGAAATCCAAGAATGGGATGATGATGAAAGAAAAGGAAAAAAAAAAGATTGCCGGCTGAATTTTGGGATCAGAAATAAACTTCACTGTAACTCAGTACCAGCTTATGTGAAACCATTTCAATGTACTACCTTAAACACAGTGGAGAACTTAAGCTACTAGCTTAAGAACTACAAGTATTATAAAAACCTGTTGAGGGCCCCCAATCACATAGTACATTGCAACAACAAATCTGCTGTATTTGTGTATTCTATTTTTCACAGTAAAGTGAAAATAAAACAATTATATTTATTAAATTCTCTTTGTTGATATTATTAATTTAGACTTCATGCTTAAATAATGGTCATTAATTTTACCATGTCGGGGGATGGTGCATTGGAGGGCCCCATAGACTTTTTTGCCTTGGGCCCCCAGGGTCCCTAGAATCGCCTCTGCTGACGTCATTCTGCAGCTGGTCTCCACACCCTGTCATTGGGACATTTTTCATTAACAAACACTAAGGGGCAGACTATTTGTCTCACATTATGGACTGATGTGACATCAGACTACAGTCATCATTATTCATCAACATTATTATTTACGCAGGATTGGCTCCCAGCAAACGTCAACATGTCAGAGAGCAAACATCTCATTCTTGTATTTTTTTTCACCTGTAGCCCATTTTTACAACAGTAATATGCAAGTCGGTTTCTTGCTCCCCAAAATCTTGATACGGCAGCCAGGAAAAAAATGGCCTTCTGTCCAGGGCCAGAAATGGCAAACTGTAAGACATTCAGTGTACTGCGTTAATGGGAGGTACCCAGGTGCAAAGTGTAGGGTTTCTGCCGATCCAAAATTGATTCTGAGCGAGGTACCTCTCACACAAAATGTCACATCTGAGGAGAAAATGGCAAATAAAAAAGATCACCCAGATACTGAGTCGCAAAAGCAAATTTGCAATTTTGCCTTTCAATACCCTCATTGAGAGTATTGGTTGAAAATGTAACCTTGGATGGGCAGAAGGAAAAGTTCCTTAGATTTTAACGTTTAAACATCTTCTTCCATGAGGGCCTAATAAGAGCCATGTTTCTTAGTTTGTCGCCATGTCTGGTAGACTGCTGCTTCAATGTTTGTAGATCTTTTTGTCAGATGTTTCTATGGTATACTCAAGTTTAATTACAAGCATTTCATAAGTGTCAAAGGCATTTATTGACAATTACATTAAGTTTATGCAAAGAGTCAATATTTGCAGTGTTGGCCCTTCTTTTTCAAGACCTCTGCGATTGGCCCTGTCATGCTGTCAATCAACTTCTGGGCCAAATCCTGACTGACAGGAGCCCATTCTTGCATAATCAATGGTTGGAGTTTGTCAGAATTCGTGTTGTTTTGTTTGTCCACCCACCTCTTGAGGTTTAACCACAAGTTCTCAATTGGATTAAGGTCTGAGGAGTTTCCTGGCCATGGACCCAAAATGTCGATGTTTTGTTCCCTGAGCCACTTCAGTCACTTTTGCCTTATGGCACGGTGCTCCATTGTTCATCACCAAACTGTTCTTGGATGGTTGGGAGAAGCTGCTCTCGGAGGATATTTTGGTACCATTCTTTATTCATGGCTGTGGTCTTGGGCAAAATTGTGTGTGAGCCCACTCCCTTGGCTGAGAAGCAGCCCCACACATGAATGGTCTCAGGATGCTTTACTGTTGGCATGACACAGGACTGATAGTAGCGTTCACCTTTTCTTCTCCGGGCAATCTTTTTTCTGGATGCCCCAAACAATCGGAAAGGGGATTCATCAGAGAAAATGACTTTACCCCCATCCTCAGCAGTCCAATCCCTGTACCTTTTGCAGAATATCAGTCTGTCCCTGATGTTTTTCTTGAAGAGAAGTGGCTTCTTTGCTGCCCTTCTTGACTCCAGGCCATCCCCCAAGAAGCTTCACAGATGCACTCACACCTGCCTGCTGTCATTCCTGAGTAAGCTCTGCACTGGTAGTACTCCGATCCTGCAGCGCAATCTTACTAGCACCAATATCCTTGCCTGTGAAGCCCTTTTTGTGCAAAGCAATGATGACTGCATGTGTTTCCTTGCCAGTAACTATGGTTAACAGAGAAGAACAATGATTTCAAGAACCACCCTCCTTTTCAAGCATCTAGTCTGCTATTCTAACAGTCAGCAGGTCCTGAAATGCAGTGGAAATGGGTTTTTTGGGATTAAGTTCATTCTCATGGCAAAGAGGAACTTTGCAATTAATTGCAATTCATCTGATCACTCTTCCTAACACTGGAGTTTATGCAAACTGCCATCATAAAAACTGAGGCAGCAGACTTTGTGAAAATCAATATTTGTGTCATTCTCAAAATCTTTGTCCACAGCTGTACATAGTATTGACTGAGGTGATAGCTATGAGGTAATAGCTTATAAATACCACAGGATTAAAGGGTCTAAGTACAGATGAATGGAGAGTTTGTGTATGTTCCTCTACAAAGACATGCAGCAAATAAAAAGGAAATATTGGTAGCACTTTACCTAAGGCCATGTTTTTAGCAATTAATACACACATTCATAATGCATTATAATGCGTTCAAAAAGCATTATAAACATTGTTATAAATATTTATAAAAAGGCATAACACATTATAGCCATGCTTATTATGTATTATGACTGCCTTATGAAGCTCTCATCTATAATGCACTATTGATACCTTTATAATGCAGTACAAAGTATCCTTAATGCTTATATTGGCCGTTATAATGCATTATAAAGGTATCCGTAGTGCATTATAGGTGGGAGCTTTGTAAGGCAGTCATAATGCATATTAAACATAATGGCTATAATGTGTTGTGCCTTTTGATAGATATCTATACCCACGTTTATAATGCTTTATGAATACATTATTATTTGTTATGAATGTGTTTTTAAATGACTAAAAACATGGCCTGAAGTAAAGCGTTGCCGAAATATTTATCATAACAATATGAGTTAATTCAGAGGAAACGATTATCTACAGGAAAAATACAATACCTTCCCAGCAATAAAACTTACACAGGCCTAACAAAATTGAAACATGTATTTTGTGATCAATCACTGAAATCCCGTAAAATATTAGCTTGGTGTAATAAAACAGTTCTTGTAATTGGAAGACAGTGATCGAAGATTAGAGATGTTACAGCAGGTATAAAGATGAACAGATGTTTGAGAGCTTGCTGATGATGTCATTTGGAATTAAAATAATTCCTGGAACAGCTGCGTGATTGGAGGTGTAATGCATGATTCGCTCCGGCAGTCAGATCTTTCAAACACCACCCCAGGCTTTTGAATACCATATATCTATGGTCTTTTTTTTTTACTTTCTTGCTTTAGTGCTGAAATGTTTTTCTATGAATAGCTGTTTTGAAAAATGGTAACTAACAGTAAGTAGCAATATAATCTGTAATCCATCTCTTCAGGGCAGTACAGCAGGGGGCAACATTAGGACCTGCACTTATTGCTGCTGGAAACACAAGATATTTTTTGTTCGGGCACAATCACGGCCCACTCTGCCATGTGTGATTAAGGTCCAAAAGTATGTGGCAGACATGAGGTAAGCGATATTGAGATTTAAAATCCGAGAGCCTAGACTGTGTCCCATTCCAGTCCATCTTCTGGTGAGGTAAGGCAAGAGCCTCTCTGGAAACTTTTGGGGGGAGCAGATTTTAATTCTGTTTTTATTTTTTCAATTGTTGCCCATTTTATCTTTTAATATTAATTTCATTATTAGACATTATTTTAGAAAAAATATTGATATATGTTTTTTTGCGAAAGCAAGTTTAGAGAGTCTTTGGAACAGTTGGGGATTAGGGCTTTGCTTGAGAGTCCAACAGTGACATCATTATCCCAACATTGGGACTTGAACTAGCAACCTTCCAAGCACAGATACAGCGTCCAAACCCACCCCACGCTACGCTAACAATACTTTATCCATCCGCGTGATGACCATCTCCGTAATCTGTCGGTTCCGCAACAATTTTCTTGTGAAGATATTCTGGAGAAAAAAATTATAAAAACGTCATACACCAGCTTTATAAATGTCAACTTGAACATAGCCTCAGATGAACAGTGAATGATTTTGATGAAGAGTGGTCTGTCACCTGCTTCCAGAGTGTGGTACTGGTCCTGATGGACCAGCCAGTTATGAACGGCAATGTGTCTGTGGCCCAATTAAGAGAAGAAGTGAGATTTCACTGGTCCTCTAATGACTCTACCTGCACACACAGAATCACCATTTAGTAGTGATAGATTAAGGTGATCCTCAACCTGTCCTTATACCTAAATATGCATGAATCTTTGTTACACCTGTATTGTAACTTGTTTGTTGGAAATAATGAATGTAATGCAGAACAACATTATCTGACCTACTGAAATTTCTGCTGGAGAAAAGGCCTTCTTTAATTATTTTTAAGATGAATGCCTTTATTTTGTCTTTCTTACAAATTCCAGTGAAACTTCAGAAAATTAAAATCTGGAGTGAAGACACCTTCAAGGAAAAGAAAGATGAACTGGGACGTGGGGCACAGATGTCGGGGGCAGAGAACAAACCATCAATCCACAAACCATCAAACTGCATGTCTGGTGTCTTTTTTTCTTCCTGTGCCCCAAGCTCTGTGTCTATATGTTATTTTTATTCTTTGGCTTGTGTAGTTTTAAATGAAAGGGTGGAAAATTGTTTTACATTGTGCAACATGGGATGAGAACTATTCAGAAAACAGTAAGGTAATGGGAAAGAGCCTGGTTCTGAACAAGTGACCATTTCCTAGTCTGTGCCTGCCTCTTCTTTATATACTGTCCAATCTGACCGCAACTTACTGCTTTTTAATGTAGATTTCAAGTTATGTTGTTTGCTATTATATCATTTATATATTTGTGTCCTTTTTTCCAACAATGAAGACCCTTTTTGTAAATGCAGAGGAATTTAAAGATAGATAATAAATACTTATAACTCTGATGTCGGACTTGTGGGTGACCTCAGAGACAACATTTACATACGCACAGACAAAGGTGCAAAAGGCTACATCTGGTGTTACAAATCATTCTAAGCAATCTTGAAATGATCTTGAAGATATTTTTAATTGCTTTGGGGCCACATGGAACCGAAATGCGCCTTGCATCCCCATTTCCATCGCAAACCACATGCATTTATGCATAAACCTAGGGGCTGGATATTATCATATAAATCACAGCTGTCGCCAGAAATGGCTAGACACCTGATCACAGCTCACCGTAAAGCATCTACATCCCTGCGTGACACGGACATCTGTGGCACGCTGGCGTGAGGTGAAACACGGAGCTTCCTTACAGTTGAAAGTAAGAGTGCCTGCAAGGGTCATTTCAGGTCTTGTTTACAGGCTTTTCACAAAAAAAGTCATAGAATAAAGTCATAAAACTATTTTTTCATCCTTCTTGTCATTGTTCTCATTTGTTTTTCAAAGGGGACGTGAAAATGAACGATCGATAAAAAACAACAGCCAACATTAAGTCCGCAAGACAGCAGGTGCAAGTTAAATTTTATCTCCTCTCTGTGGAATGTCTGCTTTTAGGAGATACCTTTAGATCACCTGTGAAAGAAAGGGATCGATCTCATCCGAACACAAGGTGGAGAAGTTCGATTGGGTCCATCTCGCCAAGGAGTGGCAAGTTCTTTTGACACGTGACAGAACTTCTCACAGGTAATCATGCCCGGGTCAGTGTGTTTGGCCGGCGTGTACAAGTGGTCGCTGGGTAATTTCCTCATGTTGCAAACTAAGATGAGTCTGTTTGGAGCAGAAACAAAATTTAAGCATCAATCTGTTATGGCTGCTGTCCTTGCATTTCTACATAACTAGAAAGACTGATCTGCTATTTTTTTTTCTTTTTTTGGTGCCTCGTCCTGGGTTGTTCACTGCCTTTCACCTGTAGCCTCCACAATAGGTTCTGGACCCCCTGTGACCCTGAATAGGACAAGTGAGTACAGGAAATGGATGGATGGATATTTTGGAACCCAAAATATCACAGTTTAAAAAAAATTACACTGCAAAAAGGAATCCAAAAAAGTGGGGTTGTGTTAATTTTTTGAAGATAATTTTTACTAAATACCTCAGGACTAAAAACAGGACTCAAGATGTTTGCAAATGTTTGACATATATTAGTTTGTGTCTCTTTCGGTAAATTTCTCTCAAAGAATTAATAAAGTTCAATAATGATATGTTCCTTGGACCACATTTTCTAATAAAAAAAATTCAAAAAATATTATTTAAACATTGACTTAAAATTTGTGACAGAATATCTGACGGTCTAACTTCCATTCCGAGTATTAAACTGAAAAAAAATGTACTTATAAATAATTCTGTTTTGTTATATAAAAGTTATCAGTGATTTTATTTTTTATCTTTCATTTTTTTATTTTTATGATTAATGTTTGCTTTTCCAATATTATTGCATACATTGAAATTAGATTCTTTCATCTAAGGCCAAGATAGAACTGCTCACAGAAGAAGGCATTGATTAAATTTAATATAAACACCAAATGATCAAAAAATGGTTTAAATTGACTGTAGTTCAAAGTCAACATGTGGAATATCAATTTATCCTTTTTAATGGAACAAGCAAGAAAATCTATATGTATGTAAAAAAAAGAAATGGACAGAATCGCCAGATAAAAGGCGTCTTTAACTTTGAAGTAACTAAACCAAGAATATAAACACAGCTAGAGGAGGGACAGAACATATAAGGTGTCGTGTCAGCATATGCTGAATGTGAACAAACTGCATCGGCAAAGGGGAGCAGCAGGAGGAAGCTGAGGCTCATTGACGGGGGGCGGCCCAACGTGAAACGGCTGTCTCAAAACATGATCTCATAAATGATCAGAGAACTGAATTAGCACCTCTGTCACCAAGAGTCAACAAAAACAGTACATTGTGGGCTTGGCAAAGCTGGAGTTAAGGCAGGGCTGGTTGGGCTGGTTGGGAAAGTCATGTAAAGACGACCAAAACTGGGACCCCTAACCTACGAAATTAAGATTTGCAAAAAACCAAAGGATCCATCCCTCAAAGATCTGAAGGCTATTCTGCTTGAAGTTGCAATATCAGCTATGCACATTAATATATTATTTGGTTCCCCCTTTGTATACGTGTTTACATGCATATACGTAGAGCACTCTGTAGCCTCACACCTGCATGGTTTGGTTTGAACCTGAATCCTGCCCTGAGCGTGGATACTCCATGCTATCTCTGTGTCATGTGGGTTTCCCCTACTGACTCTGTTTTCTGCCTGCAGTCCAAAGATATGCAGTTAGGTGATCTTTAAATGCTCATGGGAGTTTTACTTACACAAAAAATGTTGTTCAGAGAGATAGCCAATCACACTGTACGACAAGCTACAAGCAACTGGAGGAGGCGGGACCAAGACGTCTGATCAGTTGGTCCAGCCTCCTCTAGTTGCTTGGACCCCCCCTCCTCTGCAATCTGGTTGTTTATCTCTCTGAACCAACAATTGTTTTGGTCTGTCCTCAGAACCCTTTTGTGTCAGTAAAACTCCTATGCACTCTTTAAATAGCCCTTATCATGTGACAGTGTGTGTGTGCCCTGCGATGTACTGGCATCCTGTCCAAGCTGTATCCCGGCCTTGAGTCCTATGCAGCCTGTGTCAGGCTCCAGACCTCCCACGCCTCAATGTCGGCGGTTTGATGGACCCCTTGTCCCTTCCCAGGGTCCACAGGGGCTGGGGACGTCGTATCCTCATTACTTACAGCCTCTTCTCAGCCCCAGAGCTGCTGCAGATTTCCATGAACCAATTTACAGCAAGTACTAGATGGATTCAAGTGCTTCCCTTCTGCAAGCTCCAATTACATTTCCAATTTAGACCCAGCAAAAACAATCAAGCCTTGCAATTTCCTTAATGTGTCAATATTACTGGGGATTTGTGCTTCCAGGAACACACCCTCAGCAAAAAAATAAAAAATCCCCTTAAGACGCTGACCCTAAACACTAAGCAAAAATACTTTTCTAGTGCCACGCCCCAAAACTCTCCCCCCAAAAACAACAATCTCAAATCATTTTATGGGTCTGCTGTGATCCATTAACACAGCTGCTAGAACATCGTCACTGTGCCTTGGTATCGATTCTCCGTGGGTCTAGGTCTGAGCTTAAGAGATGCCTCACCATGCTTCCATAATACTGCTCCGGAATCTTCCGTAGGTACTCAGCTGGTGTATGAGCTGGTGACTGACACAGTCATGTCATGTGGATTGCATCATTTGACGCTCAGACTGTTCAGTGACCTCTCATACCCTGAGAAAATTCTGGAAAATTCCAGGATAAAAATAATTCACAGGATGCTTTTGTATTTATCGGAATTATGGACAGTCTCACATCTTCATACAGGTTAAACTGCACCCCAGCTTGTCATTTGCCTTTAGTACTACACTGTATTACTTTGGACAAGCCTTCACTTCCCTCTCATCCTGATGTATATTTCTTGCCAGCGTGTAACTATCTGACTTATTTTTGCGACAAATGCCACCTCACATTAAGCTTGTACTATTCTTGAGAATGTCGCAACCTTCCTTGTGGACAGTTCAGCACATTCACTGTAGCTACCTACTGTAGCTTAATTGTCAATCGTTCATCAAAGAGAATACTTTATAAAAAAAAATGTAGATGTCCTTATGTAAAATACGTATGATAATATAACAGAAAAAATTTATATAGAATATATATCGACCAGAATAATTTAGATAAATATCCCTGACTGACCTTTACAAAGTATAGCAAGCGACAAATTTTGACGTTATGTCAATACTGCGTATCGAACAGCACAGGTCAAGCACTGGCTGTCAGATGATAACAAAATGGCAAAATGGTGACATTAACGGTGGTGCCAGGGCCTGTTAGTGACGAGCTTTTTGTGCTATCAGTCACTAGGGGATCTACAGCTGTTAAATGAACCCACTAGTGCCTCATGGAGAGAGACAGTTAACATGATTTTTCAAGTGTTGTTCTGCCATTGAGTCCATTTACAGAGTATTATAATCAAGTGTTTCATAAAGCCAGTTCATAAAATCAAGTTGTTTTTTCTATGATTTGTCCTGTTTGCTTTATTCCTAAGAGCACTGATGAGTCGGTAAATTCTGCTGTGTTACTCGCCTTTCTGCAAGCCAGAATGCCCAATACCCAGAATGCCCAATACCCAGGATCCCAAGTGCCCAGGATGCCCAATACCCAGTATGCCCAATACCCAGGATACACTGTGCCCAGGATGCCCAGTACCCAGAATGCCCAATACCCAGAATTCCCAGTACCCAGAATGCCCAGTACTCTGGAAGCCCAGTACCCAGGATGTCCCACTCATATGTCACTTCCTGCCTACCTCCACCCGCCAGCAGTTTTGAAAACCAAATGAAATAGTGAGTTGCTGTCGGAACATCGTAGCTAGTTAGCCAGTTAGCAGACCATGCTGCTTCATCTTTATTTAATATTTAGTGCAGTAACTCTTAGTGGCCAACAGGCCCCCCTCAACAAACCTCAGAGGGAGTGCTAACCTCAGTGGGAGTGCTACTGTGTGCTGGCCAAAAGCGAGCTGGAGTATGGTCTGCAGGTGACTGAATGGAGAGCTGAGCTGTGGGCACATTCCTGAACTGTAGAAAGTCAAAATGCTGAAGTAGGATTAGGCAGCCAGTTGACCTTTGAACCTCAGTTGACCTTTGAACCTCAGAGGTTTATTCTCTGATGTCTGATTCTTCATTCAGTGTTTTGGGGAAAGTTTAGGAAAGGGACTTATAAAAAAATTAACTGAACTGAATGGTTCAATGTCTTTATTTTGACTGTTGATTTGGTTCTTCTGAGATAAGAACTTATGCATATATGGGGACTAAAGATTGGGTTTGATTGTAAGGCCTTTTTGGGAAGTCTAGTAAGCAAAGGATAATGACCCCCAAAAAGAGTAAAGGCTTTACTAATATTCCCCCAAGGTCTGTTCAATTAGATCTAACCAAACACATGTGAGTGAATAGGATTCCTCTTCAAAGTGTTACCTACTCAACATGCTAATACCCTGAGCTCCTGTCTGCGACTTTACACTTTAATTCCACTGTCTGGGTTTAAAAAAACTCTGATATTTTACTTAGCTTTCCATTGCATTTGATATGAAATATTCTGTTTTGGAAAAGCAGCATGATTTCACAGCAGACAAACTCCCCTGGTGGACCCCTGCTGGTACAGTAATGTGTTTATTTATTTATCACCATTTACTCATAGATTAGCTTTAAACGGCAATATGTCATTAGACTGGTAAATTTCCATCTCACATCGCTCCTGAAACAGTGTCAAGAAACATTTGATTATGTTAGATTTGCAATCATACCTTAGGATTAAAACAAAAGAAACGAATGAAGTGAATGTTAGTATCCTCTGCTGCAGTCACATTTAAAGGGGCATCTGCTTTAACAAATATGGCTCAGGGATTGGGTCAGTTCAGGAATGCAATTCAAACCAGGAAATGGAATTCAGCAACAACTACAGGAAATGGAATTGGAGGCTCAGGAAGTGGAATTCAATTCAATGAAATTCTGTCTAATTTTGCTGTTTATTTATTTGCAATTAGATGTAGTGACATACAGGTACCAAGAGATGAATGAGAAATAGTTGATGAAACATAACTTAAATAAAACTGAGAACTTGAACAATTTATGAATGAAGAGTGAACAGTATATAACTGACACCTTATATAAACTCTGTATAGATAGTTAAATAATTCACGGGGCATGGAGTGGTGTCCAGCCGATAGAGGTGATCCTGGAACAGAGAGCTCCTTCTTGAGGCATTTCTTGAAAGTGTAGGAGGAATCTGATAGCCACATGTGGTTTGACAGCAGTTAATAGTAATTAACACTAAAATTAGGACTGATTTTTCAGGATGCATGATGTGAAAGTTCTAGGTAATAAAGAAGTTGAAATTACTGTTATGAACATGGCACTTGGGTTTATAACTTCAGTGAATACCTAGTTTGTAAGAGGTAACAGTTACACTCTATTAATCCCTGTGGGGAAATTCTCTTTTTGCTTTGAGCCCACCTTGCTCTTTATGAGAGACACATGCGGGAGAAAGCAACGCTTGAGGGTCACAGCACAGGGTCAGCCACCCTGTGGCACCCAGGGGTTAAGATCCTTACTCATTGGTCCACAGACATGTGACTGTTTTCCTGAGGCGAGAACATGTGACTCTCTGATCACGGGCGCAGAGGCTTCGCCCCCAATGGTAAGTCGTATGTATGATAAACAGCATGATGCAACATGTTGTTGTTGTTTGATTAAAATAATGAAAGCTACCATAAAATCTAAATATTTATATTATGTATTGTTCTTTCTTGAACTGAGGTAAACAAAGGGTTTAAATCTTATTGTTTTTAGGATGAAATGTTTGGCAGACAAGTACCTTATGAGATTAACATCAGCTTTCACCGTATTAAATATTAAACAAATTTTATTTTTGTTTGCTTTACAAATCGATGAAATGTCACCTCATAATGTTTATGAACCACGCCGTTATGTTGGCTAAAAAGAATAGTTGATCACGTTAGACAAAAATTCATAGTTATAATCGGGATCCGGGGAAATTGGAAAATTCTAGACAGTTCTGGCTGCCTCCGCTGCAGACATCCTAATTACACTTTCAGAAGGAATATGTGAAAATGGGCCTTTTTAACGTTTGGTTATAGTTGACAATAACTGACAGGGCCACAGCTCTGTGGTGTGTGTTTGGAATTATGGGCCGATGGAGGACTCTCCGTCTCTGGTACCGCTGGGGCCCATAACTGACAGGTCTTTTTAGATCACAGATGGAGTCTGCAGTTGGATGCTGCCGGTCAATAATCTTCTCATTACTTATCATAATGAACTACAGCTTAAAAATATCAATAAGGGACCATGACAGAGCAATCCAATTAAGAGCCAAAACACAGATCATGCAAATTGCACCCTGGCTAGACTGGCCCTTAAATTTTAAGCTCCTCTATCTCATCATTGCATGGACACTGTTATATTCAGCAGGCTAAAGTTTATTGTATTAGATCTGCATGCCTATTTGCTAGATTGTGGGTTCCTAACCGCCGGTCAGTAGCCAACAAAGACATCAATGAAGTAAAACAGAAAAAAGAAATCAGTTACAAATATGATGACTTTCTCAATGTTCATGATATTTTCCTATTAATATGTAATGTTGTGTAAGACCAAACTGCATGTAAAGCTGCAAGGAAGCCTAATTTGCACCTAGTTCTCCCTGTCTGACCAGTATGCCACTGAGGTAGGTGATAGACCTTATTCAAGAAACTGTCCCATTTATGCTGCTCTGAACCACCCAATCCCAGGTTTCCAGGAGATCTCCACCGAGTGGATAGATTTCATGACGTTGTATCTAAATTTACTTTCATTCCCAACCTTTGCAGAAATTACAACATCTAGCATAGCTTTTTAAAGCCTTCAAGGCCGACGTGTATCAGACTCAAGTCTCTGGAGGGCTCCACTGTTCGACTCCAGTCTGAAGTGTTTCTCTAACAATCCCTGCTGGCTCATGCACGATCACGGCAGTTGTGGGATGTGTAAACTTTTTGATTTCCGTGTCTGCCAACAGAACAGGTTTTCAATTCCTCCCTTTTCATCTTCACTTGGGTGTAAAGTCCCATTTCTGCTGGGAACGTTCATATCACATGCATCAGTAGCAGGGCTGTGGTTCTTCTGTTCTTCTTCTGCTGCTTTCACTCAGTAATCCAGCCTGAACTTCCCAGGTCTGTCGGTATCACCAGGATCACCCTGCTCCAGGGAGTGTTGGGGGGGAGGGAGGGAGTGGGGGTATCCGTGATGCGTCTTCTGTGGGGTGAACTAAAGGGGTACACAGACAGCGTAGGCCTCAGAGGGCATGACGCAATGACAATGTAATCTGGTAGAATATTGCTCAGTGGAGGTAATTTTGACCCCTGAATCAGGCCAGGCTTGCCCAAAATCCAGTAAGTGAGTCCAGAAAGCAAAAGATATCTTACACTCTCCATAAGCCACAGGGCATCATTACCACCATTTCAGTATTGCCCCGTTTGACACCAGGGTTTACCTGTCCCGTTATTGTACCTCTGTGGACCTGGAGTCATCATGAAGGCATTGTGTTAAGGACACGACATGTGGAGCACAGCTCCAGATCCCAGGCTTCTATTCTAACAGCCCGATGATGTAAAACTTAACAGATCCTGGGAACAAAACCCGAGATACGAAGAGGGGAACCACCCTCGTATCCAGGACCTGAACTTAGAACCAACGGGCCATTGACTCATCCCATACCTGACAGATAGATGGATATTTGGCTTTATGTGTGTGTGTGTGTCTCAAAAGCTGCAAGGGGTGCTTTGACTACCTTTTTCCTTGTATCCATCTCTCTTTAATAAGCACTAATCCAATTAGGGTTGTTCTGCAGATAGGATCATAAGCTGAGCAAATAAGTTTCACAAACAGAGTACTCTCACCAGGTGCAGTCAGTCTGCACATCAATTACACACTGTCACCGAAACCGCGTCTTGTCCTCGAGAGGCTCATTCCAGATGGTCTGAGGGGTTACCTCAACTCATAAATCCGAAAATGTCTCAAATTATGCAATTCCTTTGTGCTCGATTCTTTTGCCTGACTTTTAGATTTATCAGCATAATATCAGGGCAAGAAGTGAAATGTAGCTTTTAATTAGGCATTTATGATGATATTTTGAAGATTATGGTTTAATAGCTGACTCTGGCGCCTTGGAGTTTGCTGGATACCTCATGCCATCGCTGGTTCCCATAATGCCATTGTTGTTGTGTTAGCGATTTGTTTCTTTTCTGCCAGTCGTTCCCAAGCTATGAGGCTCAGCGCGGCTGAGTTTGTAAACGGGCAGAAGCAGAAATGTCACACAAAATAATGCTAACGACCAGGCTAACCTCGTGCTTCTGCAAAAGTGAAGCCCCATGTTAGACTTGTCGAGTAGCGCGCGCACAATGGCCGTAGCCCTTAGGAGAAGCACCAAGGCTGAACACAAAGCGGCCCCTGCATGTCCTCCCCCAAGGACTCCTGGGTAATGGGATTGGTGTGAACTGCCCAGCCTCCCTTGGACTCTTGCTCACACAGCTTGTACATGAGCGTTGCTGCTACTGAACAGCATCGGTACAGCAGTCAACAGATTTAAGTGCAGCTCACTGGGAGAGTGCCTGTGATCAGAATTTTGCCAGTTCAAATCCCATTCTATCCCATCTTCAATTGGCACTTGAACAAGACCCTTACCCTACTACAAATGGGATTGAACCAACAACCTTCTGATTACAGGCCAAGTAACGCTGCCCACCTAAATAAATAAGTCCACCTAAATACCGAACTCAGCTGAGAGTTTAAACCCTCGATCTTCATGTATAAAGAAGAAGTGATAACCCCTACCCCAGGGGTCTCCAACTCTGGTCCGGAAGAGCTAATGTCCAAAAGCTTTTCCATTCTACCTGGCTTCTGTTTGGCCACACCAGGTCTCAGATAAATACCAGGAACAGGTGTGGCTAATCTGTAGCCAAGTAGGATACAAAAAACTGACTAGACAGTAGCTCTACAGGACCGGAGTTAGAGACTCATACTCTACGCTATGGAACGCATGAAGCAGTGGCAGATGAAGGTGATGGGATGCCATACAGAGGACTGGCCACAGAATACTGAGAATGTAAGGGAAATTAGCTATATTTACCACTCGCACAAGTATGACAAAAGGGGCCTGTATCACGAACATAGGGCCAGTTTCATAAAGCAGGACTATATCGATAACTTGTCAGATTTAAGACTGAGATTAATGAAAGTAAATTAAGATAAAGTCACCTTAAATTGTGATACCTTAAATCCAACTAAGGGAGAAACTACAGGCACAAAAGCCTGACTTTCGGAGCCACATAGCCTCCCCTAGGACCATCTGACTCCACTGGGGAATGAACTTGGACCTTTTGCGTGTAAAGCAGATGTGATAACCACTAAACTATGGAATCATAGCAGAAAAAGGCAATGATGTCACTGAGTCAGATTGCCCCCATGACCACCAAAATCACTGATTCCACTGGGGCTTGAACCCAGGACCTTCTGCGTGTAAAGCAGATGTGATGACCACTACACTATGAAATCACAGCAGGTAAAAGTGATGGTATGTGATTCCAAAACCTTCCAATCATAGGCCTAAGCCACTGAGTCAGATTGCCCCCATGCCCACCAAAATCACAGATTCCACTAGGGCTTGAACCCAGGAGCTTCTGCGTGTAAAGCAGATGTGATGACCACTACACTATGGAATCACAGCGGGGAACGGCGCTGGTATGTCATTCCAAAACCTTCCAATCACAGGCCTGAGCCCCTGAGTCAGATTGCCCCCATGACCACCAAAATCACAGATTCCACTAGGGCTTGAACTCAGGACATTCTGCGTGTAAAGCAGACGTGATGACCACTACACTATGGAATCACAGCTGCCATGAGTGTTGGTATGTGATTCTAATATGTTCCAATCATAGGCTTAAGCCCCTGAGTCCGATTGCCCCCATGCACACCAAAATCACTGATTGCACCCGGACTTGAATCCAGGACCATCTGCGTGCAAAGCAGACATGATGATCACTGCACTATGAAATCACAGCAGAGAGGGGC
>JAODKC010000041.1:14099569-14118381 GCA_026777985.1 Mormyrops attenuatus | reverse complement strand
AAGAGTGATGGTATGTGATTCCAAAACCTTCCAATCAAAGGCCTAAGCCACTGAGTCAGATTGCCCCCATGCCCACCGAAATCACAAATTGAACGCAGGATTTTCTGTGTGTAAAACAAATGTGATAACCACTACACTATGGACAGAAACAAATCAATTTGGTGTGATGTAAGGCAGTGGATGGGTGACCGAATGCCGTGAATGTAACAGACATTAATCTTTATCCACCCCTTGCACATGTATGATAGCAGGGGGCTGAATCAGGAAGCAGAATTTCTTTTTTAGCCAGATAACTTGTCACATTCATGCACATTGGAATGTGTGTGTATTTTTAAAGTCTTTTGCCCCCCCTATAGACCTCAGAGTGAAACCTGGGGTCTGAGAACAGCAGCCACCATTCACTCTGTAACAGTGGAGTATCTTTTGGGGGAGTAGCTAAGGCCTCTTTGGAAATGCAGCCACTGTGCTAAAAGCTGGATTTGACCCAGCAACCTTCAGATTACAACAAAGGCCTAAGCAGTGGAGCCGACCCAGGACTCTCAGCGTGTAAAGCAACGTGACAACCACTATGTTAAGCTTTCTTACTGAAATTGTGATTGCTTCTGAAGCTCATGCACATAAAACTGTGCCGTGTGCAACGATTAGCCAGTCACGTAAGCATGGATCGCAACAGGGCGACGTATTTCAATGCAAAGGAACAGCGAATTATTTTGGAAAAATGGGAAGAATTTGAAAATACAGTAAAGACAAAGAGTAATGCCGCATCTGCCACCAAAGTTAGAAAGCCACACTGGCAGCAGATCGGACAGCGAAAATGCATACAAGCAATTTGATCATCAAGAACATGTCAATAATTGTCTTAGAAACGTGCTTTGTGGTTTTCGTAATTATTCTTTGTCTTTTATTCATTTTCATTCTCTTTTTTATTCATGATCAGTATTTATTGAACTTGTCACCCTTCCAAACCCATACAATATTCCTTTATCCATCACACACACGTGTTGCGCACACACACACACACACGTTGGCCTACCTATGTAAATTGATAGGAATACCGAAAATGGACACTGGATCAGTACAAGGCAGGACGTTCTTTATTCCTGATAGCCTGACACAGGCAAAACCACTCAGAAAGGGGAACCGGAGGTTGTTAAACCTCCCGACAAGTAGGCGAGGTGGAGGTGGGGAGGCAGTCGTAGGAGTCGGGCGATCGGTGCCAGATTGCGGAGGACAGAGGCGACGATCGGGATTGGGTAACCAGGTATGGGTCAGGCAATCGGCGTTGGTCATAGATGGGTGGAGGCAATGATCGGAATCCTGGGTCCAGGCAAGAGTTGTGCGATCGGCTTCAGCCGTTGATGGGCTGGGCAAGTCTCGGGATCTAAGGGACGAGGCAGACGCAGTACACGCAAATACAAACATGGGAGGAAATGCTCAAACTCAAGTAACACCATGAAGATGTCGTGACAGGCTGGTGAGCCTGACCTCCCCATATAGGCGAATGATTCACCGGAGATGGGGAGCAGCTGGGAGGGGCGTGACTCCAAAGCGGAGCCACCGGGGCAGTCATAGGGAGGTCAGGTTTTCCTGGTCAGGTGTATCTGAATGATGAGGATTCCCCAGGGGGTGTGGCCACAGTGATGCAGGCGGGATACCACTGGAGTGGTCCCTGACACTAAATGGGGACCTTCCATTCATTTCTATGAGAAAAACCCTATTCCCAATCACTACACCCTTAACCCCTACCTACCCCCAACCTTAAGCATAAGTATCCAAACAAAATACAAGACATATGGCATTTTTACTTTTATCATTGCATTTACAGATTTTTATGAATTTGAGGTCATCCAAATGAGAACCTGAAAAATGCCCCCAAAAGTAAGCAAGTTTCAGGTTTTACCACACTTTGGGGACATTCTGGTCCCTAAACGTGATCTATGCAAACTGTCACACACACTCACATACACACGCACGCACACACACGCACACACACAGCATAGGTATGTGGCCGGGGAGATGAAAAAAAGGTATTGATGTATTTTAGCAGAGCGACATCCATGTTCATTAATAATTACACCATTCACAGTGAAAAGGCCAAAATAAATGGGTTAATGGCTATAAACAGATTCCAGACATGTCCAGTAAAGTCTGTTTTATGGAATGGACTATGGAGACAATGCAAAGCAGATGTAATAACCACTGCACTGAGGACCCACATGCTACATCGGGAGACGGTGTTAGATAAAGGTGTCGGGATAAGATGAAGAGGACGGGTGACGGAACTGCCAGACAGTAGGAGCACAGGCAGACCCCAGTTTGACACACCACGTCAAAATCTCCTGCCACTATGTTCTGTGAAATCGCTAATTCAGCAAGCTGTGGGATTGTGGCACGGCACAAGGACTGAGGACCAATCGCCCGAGTCACCTCTGCGCACATTCATTGTGTGCTTAGATTACAGAGTGTGGGAAAGTGCTGGCTCAGACAGGTGGGGGAGGGGGGGTCTTCAGGAAGGCGATGTGCAGGGGTAGGGGCCAAACCTTCTCCCCGTTCCCAGAGTCAATGAGCTCATCAGCATGAACCTGTCTCCATTATACCACCCCACCTCAAAGCCTCACCTGTTATAGTCCACTGAAGACAAATTTTATGAAAAGTATAAATTAATAAGAGCAAAATTACAAATATTAAGATTTTTTCAGTTATAATCTGTATGATTCCATACAGATTCCATACTCAATCACCAAATATGTGGAGCTCAGCTGCAAACACAGCGAATGACAAGAGGCGTGGGCAGCGATAAGCTCCACCTTCCCTCTGATCGCGCAGACACTCAGTACCTGGGTGGAATGCGGGCATCGATGAGCTCCGCCTTCCCTCTAATCGCGCAGATGCCCAGTACCTGGGTGGAGCACAGGCGGTGACGAGCTCCGCCTTCCCTCTAATCGCGCAGATGCCCAGTACCTGGGTGGAGCGCATGCTGCGACGAGCTCCACCCTCCCTCTGATCGCGCAGACACTCAGTACCTGGGTGGAGAGCCGGCACCACTGGCTGCATGTATGAAACTGTTGGACTGTGGGCAGTAAGCACGTATTACTCACTATATGTATGTGACCATTGTAATGTCTGTAGGTCCTGTCATTATATGTCCTCACCTTCCACAGTGTAGGTAACTTATTTCATGTGTGTGTACAGACTCGCTGGTCTCGTAGGCTCTCTGGTCTAAAACTCAGGTCTCCATGGTCCTGATAAACTGCAATGAAAAAGCATGTACTGCAACGAATGCTGATATGAAATATGCAACATCCAGTCACCCAACCAATAGCTAATTGAATGCTGAATTTTACATGTGTAAATCTGGCTGTGAGCCTAAAAAATACCCCTGTCCCCCCCATTTAGATGAGGCCTCTCTGTCTCCCTGGGAGTCTTTCTCATTGGGGATTCTTACGTTTAATCGCTCTCTCTGATGGGCCGGGATATGCCGTTGTCCAGCCCCATGGTGCTGAACCTTCTCCGGATGCTCATTTCCCTGCTTCTCCGCTTTGCTCAGATCATTATGAATTCTGCCAAACCACCAGTGATTTGTTGTTTCTCAGGCCCCCACTCAAAAAGTTACATCAGGCCCCCCAAACCTCCCACCTCAAATATTTTGAAAACTAAATAAATAGCTTGCAGGTGCAGTCAGGAGATGGTAGCTAGCTAGCTGGCTAGCATAACATGATGCATCAGCATCTTCTAATTAAGGAACACGGTTATTTAATATTTAGCGTAGTGACTGTTTGTTAAACCTCAGGGGCCCCACAGAGATGTGTGGTTGGAGTCCTGATAAGCACTGCTATTGCAGTCACCATGACCTTAGCTATTTAGCTAGTATTGTAAGCAGCTGTAATGCTCAGCCCGACAGAACAGAATGACATTTGCCCATTTTCTAGGATTCTCTGCCTTTGTGTCTGACTCTTTCAGTCAGTGGTTAAAGCACCAAGGATTCTGGTTTCCAGCCTTTTCTGTTGTGGGCTCACTGGTCTGTAATTTCTGGAAGATCTGCTCTTATCCCTTTTTAATTTGAGCCACATTAACTCTGTGGTGTTACGTTGAATGCATTTCTTGCAAACACTTTATAATTGATCCTGTTGGGAATGCCACACATTTCCTTAACAGCATTGTTTGCTGCCTGCTAACCTAGAACCCTGACATTTTTGATGGTTTTAAGCTGACTCCCATTGCTGCTAGGGAGAGGCTCTGGGTCCCTGCAACCGTTTCTGAGATAAGCAGTTGGAGGAAGGATATATATATATATATATGTAATTCTGATTTTTGGAATGATGAAAATCATTCGAACCAATGATCTCTCAATTACAGGCACAGCATCCTAACCAGCTACTGCTTGGGGAATCACAGGCTTAAAAATTTCCTTTACGTTGAAACAGCGGGAATAAAGTTTACATCTGTGTTTGTACCTCTGATAAAATAAACGGGTAGATATGTCTCTCAGCAGGCAGTCAAGAAGTAAAGGATTTATTTATTTTTTTTGCTGAGGCGGAAGAAGCAATAACTTTGTAGCTATGTAAAAAAAATACTGCAGCCTATGAAGAACCGGACACACTGACTCTCACCAGGGAGGTGTTGTGTAGGGTATTACAATGGCCCACATGGGGTAAATGAAACAATGCAATATGGAAAAAATGCAGTGGTGCAGGGCTCTTGATGTAGTTAATTTACTTCAATCACTTATTTGGTTCAACGAAAAATCAATCCTCTGTCTGAAACATTGTGTATAAATAAATCATGCCATAAGGTAAAAAATTATCTGAGGAATGAACTCAGTATCAGAATTTATAAACAATTTAGTGGGTAGATGGATATACAAAAAGAAACTATCAATAGGCAGAAATATATTTGTCATTTTTGTAGATTCTGATTTCCTTAAAGGCAGGGGACCAATGATATTTATTAATAAGCATTTTTCATCTCAAGAACATGAAAGATGCTATCGGTAGGTTTTATGGGTCATACAGGAGTGAGCGTATGAGCTGCAAAACGAGCGTACTTCGTTTTCCGTCTGATATACATTCGAATAATCATTCTACAAGATGAGAGATAAGAAAACGTTCTTCTCATATGATGCATGACTTTGGCATTTGCAGTTTTATTACATCGGCTAACACGTTCTTTTAGCGACACATTGTGAAAACAAATTGAGTTCCTACAATTCTTTTATCTGATGCTTTTATCCAAAGCAATTCTCTGTAGAAGGAAGGTTTGCAATTTACGTCGGCACCCTGGGATTCGGACCCATGCCTTTTGGTTTTCTAGCATAACACTGTACTTGTTATGCTAGAGGAGTTCACTTAACAGTCAGAATGAAGGGAAAAGGAGAGATACTTCTGTTCTAATCTGTTCCCACTTCCTGTTTCTCAATGTCTTGTTGCTCATGTGTGAAATCCATAAGTGTACTAAATTAAAATATGAGAGAGGGTGGGGGACCAGTATAAGGGTTAGGGGATTGTGGCTTCTTTATTTATGTCTACGATTAAGAAAGTAACATGACATCTCACTGAATCCTGCCATCTTTATTGTACAGCGAGATCAAATTTTAATTGCGTTTTTATGGAGAATTGTTCCACAGAAGCTGAAATCGTTAAGCCACCTAGAAGCATGTCGAAATGCACGAGAGAATGAGGATAAAATAATTGGGGTTCATGTAATTACTGGTATGAGTAGAGCTTGGGGGGATGAATATTGTGCAGTTTCCGGAGACATGAGACTCAAACTGCTTGGGACTGGAGTTCCTGACTATGCAGATTTATATAACCCATCATGGAGTTCCACATCACCACGCTTTAGTTCAGGTTTATGAATATATTTCTATAAAAGGAACAGTTTTTGACACGCAACTCATGTGTGACCCATCGTCGCCTCCCTTCAGTCTGATTCTGCTATTACGACCAAAAAAAATTACTAAACCGAGAGCAATTTGCGAAAAGTTTTTGAGTTAAACGACCTCACCGTGTTCGCCATTTTCCGCTGTCTGTGTGACTTAATCAAATGAATTGCCTGTCTAAAATATTTATGGCTATTTTGTATCTAATTCACAGGAAAAAGCATTAAGATGAACAAATGTGTCACTCTTCTTCAAAAGCAATCTTGCTCCACCGTACATGGTTTGATTGTGTACAGTGTTATTTCAACGGCGAAAAATTCCACTCAAGCTCAGGACGCTTTAAAGCCAAACTTCCCCGAGGAAAGAACAGAGAGTCAGGCAGGAACTTCACATGGAATTACAAACCAGGAGGACATGATAAGAAATGGCGTGTTAAGGTAACTGTGGTCTGGTTTTTACAGCCATCTGAAACCTCCCGTATTCAGTGATGGGTTTTTTGTTCCTGGGGCCCCAATCAAACCCCCCCCAGTTGTTTCAAAAGCTAAATAAATAGCTGGTGAGTAGAGTCAGAAGGTGGTAGCTAGCTAGCTGGTTAGCAGAGCATGCTATTTCAGCATCTACTAAATAAAGAACACATTTATATTTAATGTAGCGACTGTTTTAGGGCCAACAGGGGGTGCTTGAACTGCAGGGGCCCCACACTAATGAATAATTTGATTGGTGGCTGTAGATACGCCCTGGACCTCACAGGATTCATGCCTGCTCAAGCTACAGGCAGACACCAGCTCACCTAAGTGCATGTCTTTGGGCTGCTGGCGGACTGCAACGCAGCACAGGGAGAGCATGCAGCTCCTCACGTGCAGAGCATAAGCAGGACCCCTGGAGGCCGCAGATGGCACTGCTACCCGCTGAGCCAGTCTGCCATTTCTATATGTTTCAAATTCTTCAATTATAGGCCATAAATGGAGTAAAACTGCGAAGGGCTGTTCACTCATATAATTATATGAAAGCGGATGATTTTACAAGGCAGACTTTTAAGCAGAGAGCTGGAATTTGTCATCCAGAGGAAGCCTTTTCGTGGGTTTATAAGCAGAGATATTTTTTCCCATAATGGGGATTTTTGCCATTGAGCAGATGTTGGCCGAGACCTAAACATCACTGGCGGCACAAGATCAGTGCGAAACAAACGAATGTAATGAATGTCTAAGCTGCTGGTTAACATTCGCCAGCCCGGCCACTGGGGTAATGATAAGGTGGGGGGGGGTGCAGAGGGCCTCGTGACCCCCCCAGTGTTAAACATACCTCATTTGTGACACAGCCAGAGAATTTAATTACTGAGAGAAGCGAGGGCTTTACAGCTGTGCAGATGGGGCCCCCACATTTTGTCATCCAAGACAGGTCCCCGGGGCCCCCTCCCTTTGTTGGGGGCCTTGGATGAGAGACGGATTCTCCCTGCAGGGTTCATTTAACCGGATATTTAGTTCTAAAAGGCCCCTGGTGAGTGGGGCAGGGTGGGGCAAATGCTTAATGCGGGGGTAAACCTCCCTCTGATTTTATTCCACATCACCTCCCCCGATGCCACTTTTCTGTTGAGGTTTGAATCTTCGTCACGTGTGGACAGCGAAACCAGCCTTCATATTGATGATTGTGGTGGGATTTTGTTTTGTAGAAAATGCCTCTATTGGAGTTATTGAAGTTTATTTAAAATAAAAAAAAAACATTTAGATGACGCTTTTATGTAATGGTAGGCACAGTTTTCAGAAAGCAACATTATCTAGGGCCTGGATGAGGGCTTAAAGGCTGTCTTGGGGATTTAAACCAATGACCCTACAACTACAGCATCATAACGCCCTGAACCACTTAACACCCCCGAGGGGAGAAGGGGCATCCAAAGATATCTATCTCCATGTTTATCTTCTGGTCAGCTGCACCTTGTATGCACAAGATCCTTATTCAGGAAATGGTTTCAGGGGTTTGACTGCATTGAACTTGGTAGAGTGTTGGCACAGAACCACAGTAATGGCTTTTTGACATTTTTGTAAGAGCTCCTTTTCATGTTTTGTCCACGTTCAGCTTGTGGAATCTCCCCACCTTGATGTCATTCAGCTCCTTGCTTGCGTAAGCCATTGCAGAAACCACTTCTACGCTTTCATCTCTGTGGTCATCGAGACATCTGAAGGGCATCTTTGGATGGAGGCTTTAGTACATTCAAGGACAATATTGAGAAATATTGATTGTTGTGTTTGCCTTCGCTCTGAATGAACTGAATCCCTACCTTGATCCAATAGAATGAGAGATTGACTGTCAATACACACACACATTATTAATCTTGGTGGGGTATCAGTCTTAAATGGGTCTGAAGGCAGTAAATAATCATAACCTATCTTGGGGTTTGCTGAACTTTGATGGATTAACAAAAGGCTTTATTCCGAGAAGGCAGACGGTATTGTGTTTGTGCTGTGAAAGTCGAGCAGAAATGGCAAAGGAACGATGCCATTCATTGATTTGGGACCAAAAAGTTGCACAGAAGAATTTCTCAAAAGTAGTTTTTGGTCTCCTGCTTTTCTTTGCGTTTCCTCGTATTAACCAGAGGACAAAGTGAGATAAGTTGCTTCCAGCCGAATTCACTCTGCACTGATTTAATCATAGCAGCACCCTTATGTATGTTGTACAGCTCTGAAACAGAAACTCCGCCTTGTATAACGCTATAGACTTTTCAGGATTTTGACAGGTTGTTCATTTACTTTTATGGGTTCTGCTTTTGGCTGTTCTTAAGGCAACCTTCACCCTATTCTCAGTTTTATTCTGTAATAGCCATATGATTCGTAGTTTTCAGGAGCAGAACGTTTAAGTTAACAAGCAAGTGCAGCTAATAATTGGTTGCAGTTGAATATGTAGAGCCTGCAGGCAGGGCTGGGGGGTTCAGGTATTGCACGGCTGAGTATGGTAACAGTGGAGATATGTGATCTAAATGATTTAAATATGGTGACTTTAGGTGCCATAAGCTATTTCCCTGCAATTCAGGGCCTGCATCCTTCTAAAGTTGCATTCGAAGACAAAACGGCGGCATGACGAGGATGTCCCATCCCTTCAAATGCGGCCTAGAAATGCCGTGAAGGATCCACCCTTATCCCAAGATTCATTGCGTGGATTTTTAGAAGGAGTGGGCTAAGCATCTGTGCCCGTGACTGGAAGGTCGCCGGTTTGGGCCCAGCCTCAGCACATCTGCACGTTTTTCAGCGAAGCCCTTAACCCCCAGCTCCCTGGGCGCTGCTATGGGTGGCTGCCCTTCACAGCCAGCTTGCTCTCACCTACAGAGAGCAAGCTGGGGGAGGCATAAAGAGAATTTCCCCGTGGGGATCAATAAAGTATCAATTATTATTAATTGACTTCTACAACAGCTCTTAGACAGCGTCCTACAATGGATGCAGCCCCTGAATTGGGACAAAGCTACAGCCGCGGAAAAAATTAAGAGACCACGACATATTTTTTCTCTCATTTCTCAATTTATGGATGTGCGTCTGTGAATAATGTTTTTTTTTTTTTTGCAAACTGCAGCCTGGTTCTTCCCTGCTTCTCATTGGTCACTTCATGTCATCCTGTAATTCATGAGAACCTGTTGGATAAGCTAACGGTAGGGTGACCAGTTAATCCATATCATGGAGGACACTTTGAGCTAGGACAGGAATTGTAAATTACCATTTCAATTAAAAGGACCCGGATTTCACTTTAGCACTGAATTCTTGCTGTGTGCTTATTGGTCAGTCTTCTATAATCATGAACGTGTCACTAATGTTAATGTGAAACAGCTGGATGAGTCTTTCAATCAAGGAAACGAACCAGTCAAAGTGCAAGAAGAGCTGAACTATTTAGCGGAGCACAGGAGCCTCTCAGTTTGAAAGTAGTTTTTAAAACCCGAAGTAGCTCAAAGTGTCCTCCATGACATGGCTTATCTGGTCACCCTAGCTAACGGTCATCTCTGGCATTAGAAAGTCGCTTCCGCCTTTTACCTGTCTGGTTTCTGGTTGTTCCCAGTGTCTCCTACTTCACCTTATTCTTGTGTATTGGTCTTAGAAATTTTGAACCTTGAAGCATCCTGATGCCCAGCATAGCCTCCTGCCAGCAGAACCAGAATTAGACTGGGATTTAAGAATCCACATGGCTGTATAATGTGCGAGTGTGGGTGTATCACACCCAGGGTCTTCTTGTGCTTCGTGACCTGTGGAACATCAGGTGGCCATCTGGTTTGCCTGTGAACCTGTATGGCACCTCTTTTGACTTGTTCATTGGTGTACGGGAACATCTTGGAATTCAGGAACATCACGCTGCTATGTCCCTGTTTGCCAATGAAGCCTGTTCATGTTCAGCATCTGCTCACAGGATTTTTGTATAATTTTAAGTATAATTTTGTTGTTTCTGTCTTTGGCTTCGCTGAAAACTCACATAAACCGTGCTGCTAGTTCAATTTAGTATGTCCTACCTGCCTAACTCGCTTGTAATTGTGATTTTGTTCCATCAAACTTCTTTTTCATGCGGAGTTTCTGTTATTTGATGCGACGGGTTCTTGGCTAGGTAACCATTTACGTTTATTTCATTTAGTAGACATTGTTAGCAGGGATACAAATGAGGTAATTAGCACATTACAAATATATGGCTGTCAAGGAGTCGACTAGGTGTGAGTGCAGCTAGGCTGAGCTTCCAGCGGGTGCCTGGATATGTGTGTAAACAGTATAGGAGCCGGAGCTACACAGCATTTACCAAACTAAGCCAGAACCTAATAAGACTAAGCTATTCAGATCAGCATAAAGTGCGACATTAAGGGCATTCAGGGAGCATGCAGCTATATCAGACTAGCAGAACAGTTTCTGGAACTGAAGAGTCATGAGGTCTTTCTTGAAGTTGGAGAAGGAATCTGATGACTGGCAGCTCAAACAAAATGCTAACTAATGGGGACTGATAAGATGAAAAAAGGAAATAGAATTAAATTTCTTAATTGAACATGAAACGTTATACCTGTATATGCTGGTATGCTCTTCATTCATTGGCAAATATTAGCGTTTCTTCGCACAGATAGTATGGCTCCCAGTTTAATATGTTTAATGCCCGACTGATGTGAAACATTTCTTTGATGTTTTCTTGTAAGGCTGCTAAAGACACTTGAAATATTAACACAAAATTCCACATACAGAATGATGCTGATGGAAATTTTACCTGAATTCCTTATCCAGGGAATTGCTAGGCACACCGCTGTTATATAAACACTGCGATTCGCTCTTTTTTCACATTTCATTAAATTTGAAACATGTCCCACTAGAGGTGTGTGTGTGCACACGTACGTGCATGAAGCACTGAACTTATTAGAACACCCTTTTTCTGTTTCATAATTATTTAACTCACGTCACACCATCTCCAGGAGAACATTGATTACCGGACCAAGGATGGATGTAAACGAACCAATTTGCCACCTTGGATTAGGAGGTGCATTAATTAACAGTAATGAATTTGGCAGATGCATTCACTGCGGAGAGAGACGGCCTGTAAGTATCTTTTGCTCCATGTTGTACAGCTCAGATCAGCAGACACCCTCCCTCAATGCAAACACTTTCAAAGCGATTCGTTCTGTCTCTTTTTTTGAATAATTTGGACTCACTGGGTGTAATATAAAAGCCACTTGATAAGGTGTATCACTTTAGCTTTCTCTGCAATAATACACAGGCTTTTAAAATGTCATCTCGCATTAATGCAGACATGTCATAAACATAAGCCTCTGCTTCTAACGGCAGCCATATTGGTGATTAAGTGAGCGATATGCTACGATATACTCCAGCCATTATGTTTGTTGCTATCAGTTCAGCTCGTACTTCAGAATAAATTGCTTCTTTGGATAATAATTTTTAGCTTGTAGGAGTTTTACTTAAACAAAAATGTTCTGAGGGCAAAAAGGAGGATGATTGGTTCAGAGAGATAACCAATCAAATTGTAGAGGAGGTGGGTCCAAGCAACTAGAGGAGGTGGGACTAAGACATCTGATTGGTTGGTCCCACCTCCTCGAATTACTTGGACCCATCTCCTCTACAATCTCATTGGTTATCTCTCTGAACCAATCATTTTTTTCCTTCTGCCTTCAGAATACTTTTGTGTATGTGAAACTCCCATGACCATATTGTTATGGGCTGTCTGATCAGGGTCCCATCTGTAACTGTTGGATAGGTCAGAAGGCTAATACCAGGAGAGCTTGTATCTCAGATAAACTTCTGGATAGATGGAGAATGTTCTAGCAAAATGAACCAGGAAAATCCATGCCCCTCACCCCGTTGCTCCAACAGTGCTGTCCTGAACCAAGGACAAAAGTCAAAGTTCATAAATTCGGTAGTGGCCCTTTTATCTTCTACATCGCTACAGTAGGCTAAATTTAAAACATAAAACGGCAAATGGTTTCCTCTTGGGTAACACTCACTAGCAAAGTATAAAGGCGGTCTGCCCATTAAACGAAAATCTAAGCACATATTTGAAACACTGGCAAAACCAAGGGGAATTATTTTGTCAGCTTGGAACCGGTCTATCCATTACTAATCTGTTCATTTGCATCTTTGGTGTTCGACAAGGAATCACAGCTTATTCTGTCATGGGCTTCTGCTCCTTGCGGTTTCTGAGGGCAGGGAAAGTATGAGGAAAGTATGAGTAGATATGAAAATTAAGAAGCGCTCCAGCCAATGAGAAAACAAAAGAAAAGCAGAAAAGGAGCCTGTAACCTAATTAACTCACAGGTACTGGTGTCTGAAAAGCAGCTGGGAAAGCTAGGGGTGAAACAGAGCACCACCTTTGTGACTTTTATTAAATAAATGGAATCAACCAATCAGCAAAAAACACTCTGGTCAGCTGACAGTCCCTGCACTTCCTGTAATCACACTAGTGAAAAACAGCCATAACAAAATCCCTGACTGATGCTGTAAAATCACACCTAGCAAATTTCCTGCAAAAAAAACTGTTATAAAAACTGCTTTTGCCAAACATGTGTCTTTGTGTCTGCCTGTGTGAAGCATTTTCATTTTATATTTCTAAGCCAGTTTAAAATACATTTGCTGTTAAATTTTAATTACACTAAACTCAGTTTAGAATAATGAAATGATTGTTTTGAAATTTTGACTGTTCAAATGCATCTGTTTGTTCGTTTGTTTATTTGTTTTCTGGGGGACTAGGGTTATATGACATATTGGGAAAGTATATGCCTGTGATACATTTTTCACATTTTTGTCAGTTTATTACTTACTCTTCAAGCCAAAGGTTTTTAGTTGCCGTTTATAAAATTTTTCCACATCAGGCTTTTTAGAAGGCAAATTACTTGTTTACATTAAATTCATCATGTAATTTTCTCTTGGCGTTTTGGTTGCCATTGCAGAAGGTGCTCCAGTATGTCGTCATGGCAACCACAGCAACTTTAGGCTGTTAGGGGGAGTATTGGTATTACGTGCTTAATGAGAGATTTTGAGGCTCTTATTTTTGCACAAGACGGATCCTCAGAAAAGAAAAGAAAAAAAACAACCTAACCAGCTGAACAGTTTGAACTAGTTTGTATTTTTTATATCAGTTTATTTGTTTATTTATTTTGTAATGTTTTAATGCATCATCTGTGTCTGGGGTATTAAAATTTAATCAGCTAGAACCATGCAGTTTCAACAAGTTTACCAAAGTTTGCAGCTTTGGAAATATTTGGATGCCTGCAAGAGTCTTCAGGGAGCCCCGCTCTATAAATATAATAATAACACATTTACTGCTGAGGTCAGTCTCCTCCCCTCTCATGTTGGCCCCCACCTTTCACCATGTGGCTAGGGGGTCCACAAGATGGCTCCTATGGGTGGCTGGGCCACCAGGTGCTAGTTGGTGAGCATCACCCCCGGGCTCAACTCCAGGGGCCATTCCCAGTAAACCGATTCTGGGCAAGCAGCTCAGGTTTTCCTGGTTCCTTTCATGTGAGTCCTTGTTGGATCATGGTTTGTCTGATCTCACCCCACAGATGTGGAGGCTCAAGGGGAAGGTCTAGCTCCATTAGACATAACCCCATGGGTGGAGGGACCACTCAAAGGCCTTCGCCGCAGTGTTAGCATCCTCCTGTGGAGTAATAGCTGCTTCTCCTTCACACTCAGAGTAGCTGTCACAGATCTTCTAAGGATAGCAGCTGGTCAGCTCCCTACTACTGCTTTCTGTTGGGTGGAGACTCCAGGGTAGACCCAGGACATGCCAGAGGGATTATATCCCAACTGGCTGGAGAACGAGAATGAGCTAGAACATTTGGCTAGACCATAAAAAGTGAGGCCTGGTCTAGATTAGATAGATAGATAGATAGATAGATAGATAGATAGATAGATAGATATGTATGTATGTGTGTGTATGTGTATGAATGTAGTATGTATGTATGTTTATATCTGTGGGCCCTGTACCCAGTGAGTTTACCACCACTCATTTGCATGGGGCCCCTGTGGTTTTGCCCCCCCCCCCCCCCTCGCCTCTTGGGGCACAGACCAGATACATCAAACCCACGCCTACCTGTAGCTGAAGGCTTGAGTGCTAACAGTTATTTTATCTATATGTAGGATGACATGGAGAGCAGCGTTCTGTGATCTGAGCGTGCGATGTGGACAGTAAACATTAATCAGCCCTGCTATCTGTGTTTTTTTTTTACATAAACAGTGTCACATGTCTGCATGAACACTCACTGCTGGGTGTTACTCCTCCAGCTGCAATGGTAGCTGCTGTTTGCCCAGCAGACCACAGCCGGCTGGCCCCATGCTGCTCATCGTTCATGCCAGAGGGGGATTAATGGATGGGGATAGCGCTGATCCGGAGGTGTGAAAGAAAGGATGAGTCCCTGGCTTCCACTAGCAATCCCCAAAAGACAATACCCCCCCACCCCCCTCTGGAACCTGCCACCACACCCCTTTGCTGCCTCACCGCTGATGAATCCACTACTACAGCCCTGGCTGGCAAAACAAAAGCCAAGATGGCCGCCTCCAAGAAGCAGGGAGCATTTTTGGCATTTTTGAACTTTTTTGTTTTGGATGGATGTGAAAAGAGTCAAGGAGCAGAATAAAAAATAGCAGCAAGTGGGGGAATAAAGTCACTCTCTTTAGCTGTTTTTTTCTCTCTCTCTCTCTCTCAGATGATAGATAGATAGATCTTCATTTTTATTTTCTGCTAATTTCTGGGGCTGATAAGGAATGGATGCCAAATACTGCCTCTGTGCATCTGATTGAGCAGAGTAAGATGCCGAGTCTCTGAGTCACCTGTGTGCGGCTTTGCCAAGACACCATCAGGGGGCGCCGAGACCCGAACGGCGGCCCTCCCAGATCTGGCTGCCGACTCCCTTCCCCACCGGCGCTCCGCCGCCCCGTTTCTGCACCTGTGGGGAAGCCACCTGGCTGTGAGATAAGGAAAGCGGCGTGGGTTAAGGCCATTATCTCAGCCAGAGCTGCCGTTCGGTGTTATTTTACAGCTGCTATTTCCAATTATCCTCTCTTGTTTTTTGTCCCCCCCCGGAAGATGTGGCCAATCACAGCAGGACTGAAGTGGAGGAAAGTGCAGGCGTCACCCCACCCCCCGCCTGTGGCTGCATCCAGCCAAGCTTCAGCTGGATCTCCTCACCACGACAGCCCCTCCATGCTTCTCCCACTGATGAACTGGGAGGTCGGGTCCTTCCTGGGGCTGCCCACCAGATGCCTGACTGGCTCAGCGTTTTTCAGCACGGTGGTTTATTCTGTGCTTCGCATCACGCTCGAACTGCGCCGACAATCCCGGTAGCAAACGGAGAAGCTGCTAGACATGCCTGTCTACATGTGTCTGATGCAGCAGTGAACAGTTCAGGTCCTGAAAGTAGAAATCTAGACCAGGATTTTATTACTGTACAACCAACCAGTTGAGTACTCTGTGACCGTGACTTTTTATACTCAGCTTGTTGGCTGAAACAAAATCTTGGTCTGGATTTTTACTTTCTGGACCAGAAATATCGACCTGTGGTCTGATGTCCATTTCATCTCACCTCCTCTTCCTCAGACCCATGCAGACCAGGTCTAAAACCGATACATCGCTTTCTGTATCCACACATCCATCCGTCATCTAACTGCTTATCCTGTTCGGGATCCTGCTAAGCAGGGTACATTAACGTTTTATTTAATTAGCGAACACTTTTATCCAAAGTGACATACCTTTTTTGAGAAAGCGGGGTCAGCCAGTGCCTGAAGCGATTTGGAATCATGGGCCTTGATCATGAGCCCGACGGTAACATCGCTCTGCCAACCATGGGATTTAAACCGACGACCTTCCCATCACGGGCACAGTGTCTGAACCCACTGACCCATTTGACCGGAGACCTAGAGGAAGGAAGATTATCCCTGTGAATCATCAGTGAGAGTTAGTGCACAATTAACGGTTCTAACGACATGATGACGTTGAAATTAACGACACTGTATTCCCAAGGCCTCCTCGGTCCGGCGTAAACTGCCGCCCATCCGTTCAACTTCCATGGCCACTCACCCAATTCCGGGTCATGCAGCATATCCCAGGAAACTCAGGGGCACAGGGGAAGGCACAGCCTGGATGTATTGCCAGTCCATCTCAGGGCGCGCGCACACACACACACACACACACACACGCTATGGGTAGTTCAGGCTTGCCTGATCTTGGACCACGGCAGAAAATCCACATGAAAACGCAGAGAACATGCAAATTCCTCCTACGGTGGGATTCAAGGCCCCAGCTCTGGAGCTGCGAGGCCGCCACTAGCACCGAACCCCCACAATTCATGCCGCCTTACTTTCCGGTAGCACCGACATTCCGAATGAGGACTGAGTGAGAAAACAGGGATATGAATCCCAGCTTGCCATGTTCCCAGAGAGAGAGCAGTGAGTGGGCTTTGCATGATACGGAAAAGCACCCAAGATGCACAGGATCATGCCTGGCATCCCTATGCCATTATCTTCATAGTCAGAGCATATTCTTAGTGCCTGTCTGCCATTTTGCCCATATAATTCAGGACGGAAGAGGGAGTTATCTTAAAGTAATCTCACAGTGTCACGCTTGATACTGCTACATCAAATATATGATTAGACTACTGAGCTTTAGTTCGCTATCCAGCCGTAGATATCTATATAATAATAACAATAATAATAATTATAATTATAATAAAAATGATGAATGTTAAATTTAATGATACATTCATTATATTTCTTTGGTAGAGAAAATACACATACAGTGAGACAAAAGATATTCTATTCTTTTCTATTCTGTTCTATTCTGCTTAGTTTGGCTGGTCTGGTTAGTTCTGGAATTCCAGTAACCACTCATTGCGGAACTTTCTGTAGCTGGGGAGTAAAATCACACCTGGGGTCAGAGGTTTTTGTTTAGATGTCCAGCTTCCGCCAGTTACTTCATGGCCTCCACGAGTCCGTCAGCTGCGCTTGGTGGATTTCCTTCCACACCTCTGGTCCTGCGCACAGTGCCCTCATCTGTACACAGAGGTCAAAAAATATCTCGAAGGATTTTGCAGGGGTCTGGCATCCCTTGTTTTTTTATGGGTAGAGTAATTTGGGTGCAATTTACAGGTTAATTCATTCCTAATTTCCCTATTAATTTCTCTGTGGATTCGATCCGATACTGGCACATGCCTAAGTGCTCTCTGATTGGCTGGGCAGGAGTACAAGGTCATTGCCTCTTTGCTTTGGCGACTCTTCTTCTGGTCAGCGGTAATCAGACGAAGGATCTGTGTTCAACACGCTACAAAAGCAGCTTTTGCTCTCACAAAGTCATGCTTTGTTCCTTTAAAGATATGCCTCTGACCATCTGTAAGCAGACATTCAATTGTATTTCCCTCATGTCATTATTTAATCAGAAGGTTTAACATATTGTCCTGAGTACGATGCAACAATCGGCCTGTCTTTCTGCTCTGCTGTGATGTTTTCTGTATTGACACCAAACATACAGCAGATAAATCATCCTGCCTTTCAGTCGCTGAAATAAAAGTCACAAAAAGCCATTACAGACCCATTGCTCTGTGTTGTTCATGTCAAAGTCAGTTTTTTTCTCAAAAAGCAAAATAATTTTTAAATAAAGCCCCCGTCACTACATCCTACAGCAAAAACCGCTTGAGAAATTACACATGCAACACTGCGATACATTTTAACTAGATATTTGTTCTTTTGAAAAAGTCTTTTTTCTGCACATCAAAATATTAGAACAAAGGCAAAAAACACTGTTACCTTCAAAATAAAAGTTGATAAATGTTCTGTTCAGTATTCTGAAATGTTACCTTTGCCTCATTGATTATGCAGAATGGCCACAAATTTATTAATCGAGTAACATTTGGGCTTCCTGAAAGTTATAAATTTGATACATTTTACTTGTTTAGCAGACACGTTTATCCAGAGTGACAAATCGCTGAGAAAGCAGGGTGACCCAGTCACTGAAGTGATTGGGGGTTAAGGGCCACACTCAAGGGCCCAATAGTAACATTATTCTGCCAGCCGCAGAATTGGAACCAGCAATCATCTAATCATAGGCACAGCATCCTAACCCACTGATAGAAGCACAATAACTAAATACAATGACGATTGAAATCTTTTTACTCTTAATAAAAAGCCCATGCGCCATGAATACACATATCTGTCAAAATCACTGTGCAGACACCATGAAATGGGGGGGCGTACATATACTCCCTGTAATCACTCAGTACTAGTATAAATTAAATTTGAAAGAGAATGATGCCAGGATAGATAGATAGATAGATAGATAGATAGATAGATAGATAGATAGAATTGATGGAAGGATGGTCAGCGTTCATGCGAGAGGGGGATTAATGGATGGGGACAGCGCTGATCCAGAGGTGTGAAAGAAAGGATGAGTCCCTGGCTTCCACTGGCAAGCCCCAAAAGACAATACCCCCCCC
>JAODKC010000041.1:14068743-14079686 GCA_026777985.1 Mormyrops attenuatus | reverse complement strand
ATTGAAACTACCCTTTGAGTTATGAAACTACCCTTTTTACACTTCTGGTGCCATTGCTTAAATTTTAGGGATATCTGTGAACAAGAAGTGTGCCCATTTGTGGTTTCTGTTTTTTGCATGTTGGCTGGGAACAAATAAACGGGAATATTTTTGCAGCTTGCCGAAGGATTCCAGAAATTCCCAGATGACGTGTAAGCCAACGACAATATTGAAAATGATTTGGATCGCATAAAATCATATAATATATAAGTATTAGTAATACATAATATATGTTAGTGTAAGTGCATACTGTAGCTTTAATATTTTGATATATTTAATAGCCTTGGCTTGAGTACAACACACATCTTTTTCTCAGCAACCAGCCTTGCTCACTTTTTAGCCGTCATTGTGACCACGGAATCTTGCGTTTCTGCAATACCATGTGAACTTTTCAGTGGTGTTAATTTATCATTTTTAATAATGAGTCCAAAACATAGTGCTAATAAGTAGACTTTTATGCTATTGTTCAGGTTTGCAGACTGTTATGGGTGGAGGTTAGGGGTGGAGGTTATGGGTGGAGGTTAGGGGTGGAGGTTATGGGTGGAGGTTAGGGGTGGAGGTTAGGGGTGGAGGTTATGGGTGGAGGTTAGGGGTGGAGGTTAGGGGTGCCCAAGCAAAACAAGCCCAAGCGGTGAAACTTCGGGAGTCCCCTGAGAAGCTGCAGAGTGACCGGGGGAGGAACTCTGAGGACAGAGGTTCGGCGAGGTCTGCCAGCGGTAGAGCGACTGGCTGGTGGAGCGTATTCACCTCAGCCTAGCTGGTGATTCTCGTTGACCGGCACCAGCGCAAATGGAACGCCCTCCTTACCCTGGTCCAGTGGGCTTGTACAGCAGTGCAAGAAAGCACCAGCTGCATCCCCCGCTGCCGTCATGTTTGGTTGTTAGCTGTGGATCCCACTGGAGTTGGTGTTCAGCTCACCCCCCGGGCCGGAGCCGTGGGCGACACCAGGACTGGAGCACCTGAGCCGGCAAGGCGATAGCAGGGAGAAGCTACAGCCAGGAAAAAGAGGGTTCATAATGTGCCGTGCCGGGGCCAGGTCTGAATGCACATTACGCAACATCTCAAGTAAGGGTCTGATTACAAGAGTGTTAAGGGCATCCAGGCATCCAGACGGCCATGACATAATTAGAATATCCTGGAAAAATCCAGAAATTTCCGGAAACAAATTAAAGTGATTCTTCAGCGGTTATTTAACGTTCTCCTTTTGTAGGTATCGGACAAGGACAGGGACAAAGGATAAACAAAGAGCATGCAAAAGAGTATGAAAAAAGAGGGCGTGCAAAGTAAGAACTGCCATTTCAGAGATGGAGGAGAAGAGAAAGCCATGCAGTACAGCTGTGCTGTCTTGCTGGTCTGCAATGACAGGTATGGGGATAGGAGCTGCACTGCAGTGTCAGAACAAACGGTGCAGCCCAAACGCTGTACGTAGACCCAGAAACAAGGTACAGGAGGTGCGAATCAACATAAAAAAATGGCAGTCATCCCACCTAGCCTTCCCTGAAGGGACACTGATCTCCCAGATAAACATCTACCATGAGTTTTCGCGTGACGAGCTCCAAATCCTTCATTAGCGAATGATCTGAGCTTCTGACTTGCGTCGCTGGGTCACTCGGTATAACAAAGAAAATGCCTCAAAACGCAGAGGATGTGGAGAGGCAGCGTAGCCCGCAGACGCATCAGAGACCTGCCAGTTACTGTGAAAATCCTAGCAACGTAGCCTAGCTTTTTATCTCAGAGATTCTGATATTCATTCTGCCGTCAGACAGATTCATAATGTCATATCTTTTGTATTTACAGCTTTGTTTTTCAGAGGTGTTACAGTATTAATTCCAGAGCTTAGAGTGGTGGGGAAAAAAAACATCAAGCAGCCTTCCAGTCTCTGCTGATGTTGCTTTTGATGACACATTGTTCAGTGGAAAGGCTTTCAAAGGAATGATATTATATGTGTAAGCTTTGTGACAGTTGGGGAGGTTATCGTGGGCCCATAGTGAAATACCTCTTCCCGATTTCAGTGATTTGCAGTCAGTCGCAGTCCCTTCGTGGTTCGATTTAATATGTTTTCGGAGGAGTGTGGAAAGATCGATTCTGTAAGTTAAGATCTAGGCTGTAATTATGATAATGAGCAGGGCCTATTAGAACGGCAGCAGCAAAAACAAAATGAAGGTTATCGCCCGCATTTACATGTGAATGCCGAAATCTCATGAAATTATAATCCTGTTGGTTTAATGCGACGGCACGTCATCTGTAAACCAGATTTGAGTCTGCAAGCGGATAAAGAGTAAGAAGCATGCAGCAGTGAGAGGCACAGCTTTTAATGCTGCCAGTTTTGCATAATGGAAGACGGGCACTTCAAAACATCCAAAAACATTTCTGTGAACAGATCCCAGAATCATAAATTCCATCAACACCAAACCCATGGCCAAAAAATTCTGATAGACGGAGTAACCGTGTGGAGAAACCTATATTATAATAATGAGACTTTCATTGATCCCCGTGGGGAAATTCTCTTCTCGCCTACTCCATCTGCTCTCTGTGACACACAGACACATGTGTAGGGGAGAGCAAGCTTGGCAGTGAAGGGTTACCACCTACACAGCTGGGGGTTAAGGGCCTTGTTCAAGTGCTCTCTGACATGTGATTATTCCATCCATCTCAGGCTTGAAACAGCAACCTTCCAATCACAGGTACAGAGGTTCATCCCGCTGAGTCACACGTTGCAAGCTCACATACTAATGCTAGGCATCCTAAAGTCCCTAAATGAACATTTTAGTCAGTATTTAGTGGATTCACAAAAACCACTTAGGTCCAACTGACATTATGTGGAATAATCCATTTTGCGTCATATATTTGTGTCTTGCAGTGTCTGCAGAACAGGTTCTGGATATTGCTTAAGCCCTTCTAGCAGCTAACGTGATGCAGTGGTTTAAAATGGCTAGCTTCACATTCTCATCGAACGATCTGTCTCTGTGTATTTAAGATTAAGTCTGTTTCAGTGAGGCTAGCAGGCAGTGAGTCTACTTTTCCTTGTCTCTGAACCCATGGGACAGAATTATTTAGAATATTTCTCACATTTAGAGATAAAAGAGACACAGCACAGCACAAAGGATGGGATTGTCTTTCCTCAATAGGCCATTGTTATTAATATGCATTGCTCTCCTCACGCTGTAGGATTTTACATGCCACTATTGCAGACCTGCCCTCTATGTGAGTGCAGACCTCTGTTTGCTTGATTGTAGTGTGTACTCCAAATGCAAGGCCTTTAACCCTCAGCTCCAGGGGTACTATGTGCTTGTTGACCCTGTGCTGTGATCACCAAGCTTGCTCTGACCTGTCTGTGTGTTGAAGCAGAGGAAAGTCTGGCCACTGGGGCAGCAAAGCATTTAATAAAAGAAACACCATCACAGATTTGGCAGGATGCTCACCTGACATCAATTTTCCAACTGCTCATTGGGTACGGGCTCTTTGGGGGCTTAGAGCCTATCACAGGCAGAATAGACACTAGGCTGGTGTAGGTACGGGCTCTTTGGGGGCTTAGAGCCTATCACAGGCAGCATAGACACAAGGCTGGTGTAGGTACAGGCTCTTTGGGGGCTTAGAACCGATCACAGGCAGAATAGACACAAGGCTGGTGTAGGTTCGGGCTCTTTGGGGGCTTAGAGCCTATCACAGGCAGAATAGAGAGAAGGCTGGTGTAGGTTCGGGCTCTTTGGGGGCTTAGAGCCTATCAAAGGCAGAATAGACACAAGGCTGGTGTAGGTACGGGCTCTTTGGGGGCTTAGAGCCTATCACAGGCAGAATAGATACAAGACTGGTGTAGGTCTTGGATGAGATGCTAATCCATCACAGAGGGGTAGGAAAACCAGGTGACAGGGGAGAACATGCGAACTCCACATACAGGCACGTATTGCAGAGGCGGGGATCAAATCCTCGACCCTGAAGGAGCGAGGAAATGATGCTCCCAGCTGAGCCTCCCCATTCTGGCCGGCGAGGGTTATAGATCAGATTAATGGCAGGCTTAGGAAAATAAGACGTTTATGCAATGTGAGCAGGGCAAAGCAGAGGAGAACGGAGAGGCAGCTGTGTCTCCTGAGCGTCTGGATGCTTAGTTTGTGTGGCAGATTCCATTGCAATCCAGATTGTCTTTGATTCTCCGACAAACACGGGGAGTTGAAATCTCGTTGACTTCTGACAGTAAGAGTAACTGAGCCGAAGCCCGACGTCGCTGACTTACACACAATTTGCTGCTGCAAGTACAATTTTGGCTGGTGACAGTAAAGCGAAAACCCGGAACAAAAATCGAATGGGTTTCTACAGGAAATGACATCACAAGCTCAACAGCCTATTGCAAACATCTGCAACCTCTACCAAATGCAACCCAATGGAACATAAGTGTGAAACAGCTCTGTCTGAGTGCTGACCTCTAACTGGCTGATTGTAGTGTGTACTACAGATACTTCATGTACCCTTGAGTGTTTTTGCTATTTCCATGTACAATGGATGGGGCCTGGTCAAGCAATCAGAAAGTGCTTTATTTTATTGCATGTCGTAGCTCAGCTACTCATTTTCACTGCTGACTTGTTTTTGAGTTTTCTAAACGAACCCCAGGGTTCAGGCTGAATGCGGACACCTGCTAGGCCCTCCCAAGGGAATGACTATACTGAAGACAGTTGTTATAACCCATTTGGTTTGTCATAAGCAATAACAGTGGGAACCTGTCTTGTTCACTCTTCGAGGAGTGTCATATGCGTCCTACGTTGTGTGGTGAATGTTCTTCCTTCACAAGCTCTGCCACTTAGACACCAGTGACTCATGGGGACTCAACCTGGTGAGATTTGGAGCATTGTTAATTGCTCGAAGAAGGTTTGAGACGAGAACTTTATTCAAAGGTTCAACCACTGATTCCAGCTACTTCTATTCCCTGACTTTTCTTTATCGTTAATTTGTTTGTTTTTTGGACACTTTTTCAGAATGGGCTGACACAGCTCATGGGCTTAACTGTTTGACAAGCCTTGGCATTTGCTGAAGCAATTCCTTCAGAAATCACATCTCCACGTTACAAAGAATATGCGGCGCTGCGGCGAGCATAATAACGGATCACATGATGCTGGCACATATTTTCCCCCTGGCTGCCAGTCAGGTTTAAGGACTGATTTCAAAATCCCGCTGCTTTCACCTGTGTGTGGGCAAACACAACAGAACTACCGACTGTTTACCAGCCAAACTGCACTCTATGCACTCTGAATTCTCCCATCATTAAACTCAGGGTGTCTTGTATTGCCAAAAATAAATACAACTACTGCTGCCAGTAGAGCTTTCTGCTCCTTGGCCCCCACACTGGGACATAGCTTACCTGGAGACCCATCTTTTGCCTTAGCATACAATAGGCAAAGCTTCTGGTGCCGCTTTGCATGTCACTTCCTGTCTTGATGCTATTTCCATAACTCATTTTATCATCATTGTATTAATTCCCTGCCACTTCCTGTACCATCCTCTGTTTTACACCAGCCATTCTTGTACCTTGGGTCTACAGCTCTCAGCCTCCGACAGCTTAAAATAAACCCTTTGTCTCCACAACGACATTTGCTTACCCCAGGACGATGGCTAGACTTAGCTAGGAAAGCCAACAAGCAACTTCAGCAGATCACATCCGACTGATATTTGGACATCTAATTCACCTTGTGTTGTTACCATTCCCAGGAGGAATGGGCAGCCAGTTGACCTTGAGCCCCCAGAGGTTTTTTTTTACCCTACTTGTCCATCCTAAATTTTTTTTCTACTCCTCCTTTGTCTTCTGGATTTTGCTGCTTGCACAGTGTGCTGTGTCTGTTTATATACATATATGTAAAACGATGAGACATCTCTGATAGATAAAATGAATTGAATATGTGCCTGTAACTTTTAAGCGTCTCCCCATCCACTGGAGGGCAGCACAATCAGCTTCTCTTTCATGGAGACAATAAGAAAAACCAAAATTCAGCACATATACTATTGAAGCCTCTGTTGGCTTTTTGAGTACTGCTGCCTCACACCACCAGAGTGGGGACTGTGAATCTGACACCGGTCCTGCGTGTGTGGAGGTGCATGTTCTCCCCATGATGTGTGGATTTCCTCTGGGGACTCTGACATCCTCTTGAATTTCAAATACTTGCAGATAATTGGTTTCTTCAAATGGCCCTTGGTTGTATGTTTGTGTGTGAGCCTGCCTAGCAGTGGATCTCATCCGGGGCGGACCCTGGCCTTGTGTCTGACTCTGGGGTACACCCTGGAATAGATAGATAGATCCTTGCCGGCAGTTTGAGTTTTATTCTGGTGAGCTGTTCTTAACGGCGAATGAAGCGATTTCGCACTAACCTGTTTGAGCAGTTTTTTTAACAACAGGCAATCTCTGGAAATTAGACTCTTCCCAAGCTTTCTTCTGGGGTGACTGAGCAGAATCCTGCACACCGTTGACAAAACTGCAGCTCCATAATGCTTCAGAGGGAAACGATTCCTTCTTCCACACCCGCTGTAGCCATTTTTGCCTGCTCAGTCATTTGTTTTCATATTGCCGTCCATAATAACTTCTGCCAAACACTTCCTCCACCAGTATAAACTCAAATTTCAGTTCTCTCTCCACCCTGGCAGACCCCTTCATTCACAAGTCTCATCACACCTTTTTTGTTACACACAGACTTGTGCTCATTTGACTCAGGTCATTCCGATTTGCTTCCTGGATCTCTCTACTTACCATCACTAATACATCACAACCAGCAGCTGTCATTTGCCGGTGAGATCATGTCAATCAGCTACATACGCCTGAGAACATTCTCCTTTTGAAGTTGCCCAGCCTCAGTTCTCTGGCTGCCCGTTATGACGATATTGATTTGAATACCCCTAAAGCCAGGTTTGCTGCAGAATCATAATGTTTAAATATATCCCTTACTTTTTTCATTTTGTGAATCTGAAAACAGAATAAGCCTGGATTTGATAGCAGGGCTGCCAAATCTCACGCATGTGGCATGACAGTCGCGCTTTCAGACTCTCACGCTCACGCAAGGAATCTTACGACAAATCTACGTTATTCCATTATAAACCTGAAATTAGCCAAATCAAAAGTGTTGGGGTAGTTTGCAAACACTACAAACTATTTACAAGGTAATTAAATTGTTATGTGCATGTTAATGCGTGTGCAGACTTGTCTCGAATTGAAAATCTCACGTCAGCTAGCTGATCAAAGTTGGCAACCCTGTGATAGTCTGAATTACCTTCAGCCTATCTGACTTTGCCAGACTTTACCATTGGGCCCTTGAGTCAGACCCTTAATCCCCAATTGCTCCGGGGACTGGCTGACCCTCCCTTCACAGTTGTACATTTCTTAGGATAAAAGTGTTTGCTAAATAACTGAAATGTAAATGTTTTGCATGAGACTAACCATGGAGGTGCATGCTTCTGTGAGATAGCATGTGGAGGGGCACACAAAATGGAGGACAAGCTGGAGGAAGAGGAGACCTTCGTTACCAGCCCAAGGTCAGAAGTGCTCCAATGTGTATCATTTGCATGAGCTGATTATGAAGATCTCCAAGGCACCCACCTGGCAGGTGACCCTCGTGGATGCTGATGAGTGTATGGCATGCGTATCCTTTTAGGAGATGTTCTGCCACCATTCCGACCTCAAATGTTTGCTGCCTATATATCCCAGTTGTTTCCCCAGATTCATATTCATAAGCGTAACCTGACTGGTGAAATATGCAAGGTCAAATCACAGAGCAAACATTTTTTTTTCCACCTTATTAAAATAACTTAATTGTGTCATTGCTTTTTTGTATTATTTGCTTAAAATTGTGGCAGGTTGCAGAGCCTGATACTCAAGGGCAGGACGGACAGCAAGGGTGAACTGTCAGGGAGTGACAAAAAAACACGGAATGGGGTTAAGGACCTTCTACCAAGAACAAATGCAGTGCAAAGATTTAATGAAAAACTGAAATTCAACGAAACATGTCATCGCCTCTTCCTTCCAGCCCTGATGTCACAATATCTCTCCCAGAGTGTGCATCATTTGCACGAGAATGTGTTTTCCCACGTATCCCATCACGCTCTCCTTTTGTAACACACACACACAGAGGTGAGATTGAAACCTGGGGCCTGAGTACCATCCATCCAGCCCCCCAGAGCATTTGTCAGGGGGGTTAAGTGTCTTGCTCAAGACCCTAGTGGAAATGTGGCTACTCTTCCAAGCACGGGACTCAAACTAGCAACGTTCTGTTCACAAGCAGAGAGGCCTAACCTGCAGTGCCTCATACTGCCCATAAGAACACATTCCAAGTGGTTAATTCTGTTAATTGTGAGATGAACCATGATTGTTATTTATAGAACCGAGGCAATAAAGCGATACGATGTGTATACAAGGAACCACATACTAAAATTCAGATTAAGGCAATTTTTTTATTTAATGATATCTACATGTGTTTTTGCTAAAAACAAAACAAAAACAAAAAAAACATTTACATTATACTGGATTATGAGATATGAGCTCAAAATGTTTCATATTTAAACGTGGAGAGCACAGGTAGCAAGAATGAAACGACACACAAATGCGTGAAAAATATTAAGCGCATATGTCATGTTTAGATCATTAAACAACTGCACGATCGTCAAAGATTATGTTGTGATTCTGTACTAGTGCTATCCACCCATAAGTCATATTCAGAGATTATGTGGTGATTTTTTTATTAGAATTTTCCGTCCATGAGTCATACGTAGAACATTAAACATGGGTGATACCTTTCCTTATTTTCTACACTTCATTAGCACATTTTTCCAGAAAAATGCAACAGCTGCAATAAAGTGGCAGGTCCCTGACTAATGTATGACACGGAGCACGGAGGCACGGCTCTGTCGCCTCTACTCAAAGGGTGGGAATGCACCTGGAAACAGGAATGGACGTGACCGTGTGTATGAATCTACCACCTTAATGCAAAGTTAATGTCATGAACATGTGACCGAAAGCCAGCCAATAGAAATCTCAGGATTGCTAATTCTGCTATAACTGCTACTACATATTCATGCTGCTATGGGGCATTGAAGCCAACTTATGAGGAACTAAAAATGAATGTCCACAGAGTGAGTAAAAAAATGGACATGTGACCAAAACTAGCCAATACAAATTCGAGCACTGCTAATGCTACCATAAGCGCTAACATAGTATAATAATGCTACTAAATACCTGATGCAGTTCTCTTCATTGAATATCCCATCGGTATGTAAGAATAACTTATTCATTGCACTTTAAAAATATTTACAAGCGGCTTAGCTGTATTCTGGTTGAGCATTAATCATTTTCCAGAGACAGAGGACCCACAAACCACAGGGCCTCACAAACGTTCTTTGGATGTATCCCCTGACCTTGCCAAACATTGAGATGGACTCCCTGACGCGCCCCACCATTACATGCAAGGTCACTGCCTCATGCAGGGTAGAGTGTGGAGTACAGCCGTGATGAAATGTACACAGGTGGCCTATTTACGGGGGCGACATCACTCACACGCCTTGGTGCAAGCCCTTTCGCTGACAATGCAGGAGGAAACGGCTGTATCACTGCGCTATCACTGCCATTAGCGTGCAGTTCACTTTGTTATCAAGATAATTAATGTGCTTGTCACCTTTTTACACAGAATGGGATATTTATGGCATACAATGTTGATTTATTGCTATTTGTGGGACATAATATTGATAAGGAGCACTTAAAAAGATATCAGTTAGATAATAAGTAGTAGCCCTAAATTTCTGTTAATAACTGGCACCTAATAACCGGAATTTAACAGAACGAACTGTTCTGCGATTACAGGCGTCGAAAGTGTGACCCAGACGGAGCATCAGGAAACCTACGAAGACTCTGAAGAGAGCGACGTCATTTGAGACAAAGGCCATTTGAAGTTTAAGAAAGCTCTGTCGAAAGGTAAACGCCACCAGGAAAGGTAAACGCTTCAGCCAGTGACGTATCATCTCATCAACTCCAAGATGGTGGTGTTTTTGTCAGGAACACAATTATTCAAGAGGATTTTATTTCCGTCCCTGTAAAAAAAAAAAATATTAAGAATAATAAACAGAAAAAAATCCACTGGACATTGTTTTCAAAGCTACTGGAAGGATACTAATTAAACTGCAGTCTGTACAAAGGCAGAGGTTTCTAAGGAACAAGACCCATATTGTCACAGCAGAGTGAGTCAGAGGACCTAGAACCAGAAATTCCAAATATAAAATAAAAAGAAAACAATTAATTATAAAAGTTAAATTAAGTACATTTTAAATTAATTTTTGAAGGGAGGATGGCCTGATCACTCCTCTTTCCAGCAAGCTTTAATGGCCCAGCAAACCACACGGCTTGTGCGTGAGCAGTGCCCAGAATTCCCCTTTCAGCCCTAGTTTACCCAAAGTGCCTCGTTTGACACCCAAATTGGAGGCTTTTCAACAGATAACGATCACCACCTATCACTTCACCAAAACGACGCTGAGAACCTTCTACCCCTGAAAGTACAGTATTTTGTGTTAAAAAAAAAATCAATCAATATCTTTGATCCTTAACTTGCTTTTCACCATTATCACCACATTAATAAAGAATTTCCAAGGTGTTCTATGTTTATAAATTACAAAGTACCACACTGTCATGCAATTCTAACTATTATATTTACATTAATCTTAACAACCACTTCAATTAACAGCAAAATGTGATGGAAGCTGAAATCCTGTGATATTAGTTACTTCAGTAATGTTTGCCCCCTGTATGTCAATATGAAATAAAGCTGTATTTCTATAAGAACATATCTGATCATGTTTATTTTTCAGAGGCGCCCATATCCTCCTGAGACCCGGGCCATTCATTTGTGTCCTCTGTAGTGGACATTTTGTTTTTGCATCTATCTTTTCAC
>JAODKC010000041.1:14050926-14068643 GCA_026777985.1 Mormyrops attenuatus | reverse complement strand
TAAAATGTTTTATTTCCTCCAAAGACATAGAAAATCACAAATAACCTGAAATTTTCCTTGGGTCTCAGGAGGATATAGAGACAAGGGTTTGGGGTCAGCCAGTGCCCATACAGTACATTTAAGGGTATAAAGGACTTGATTCAATGCTCAGCACTGATAAGGCTATTCTACTGAGCACAGGATTCAAACCACAGACCATCAGATCACAGCTACAGAGGCCAAACCCACTGAGTCACATCGCCCACATGGCGCAAATAAGTTGTGCCAAGATGAATGTGCTGATTTGAACCTTCTCCCCAAGTCCCCATGACTGTCTGGCGATATCAGACAGGGGATCTTCGCTCCTGACCCTAAACAAGGGAGTCAGGCTGTACCAGAGCTGTGCTGGGCAACTCAGTTACCAGGAGAGCTCGCTGACTGGTATTCGCATCGACCCCAACAACGGATCCTTCCAGCATGAGCCAGAGCGCCCGGCTCCGCTTGTAAAGGATGATTTATTGCCAGTGGAAATTATAACCTTAATCAAGCTTCCATTAATTACCCCCAGATCTATTAACATTTTATAAATATTTCACAGGTGAGAGTTAGCTGACTGTTTATTTCATCTCTATCAAATATTAAGCATTTAATTACCTTTTCAGGATGATTAATAGAGGAGTAATTAGCTCCCAGTAATCATGCAGGGCTATCTGTAGGCTTGCTAATTGAACACAGATGCGTCCCTCTGACTTCTGGGCTGTAAAGGAGAGCGAATGAACTAACCGGGGCAAGAAGGGAGGTGTCTACTAAGGTGCAGGTGTTGCTGTTTATGCCGCTTGGAGGATCATAGCCCCTATCAGAGATTACTAGCTTTTCGCTTTTAGCGTGCAGGTGTGGGGGCCTTGGGCTGACATAGGCGTGGCTGTTCCCTTCAACACCATCTGGCACTGAGCATGTCAACGGGTAACTTTCTGTCCTAGTGGACCTTAAACTGAGATTCCTATTAGCCCGACCGTGAGGCATCGCTACAAGCCATCGAGTGATTTTAATGTTTTTCTGGCATGACTGAGAACATTTGCATTTATTCATTTGGTAGACTTTTTTTTATCCAAAGTGACACTCAGTTCAGAAGGCAGAGTTAGACAGTCCCTGGAGGCACTGGGGTTAGGGCCCTTGCTCAGGGGCCCAACTGTGACATCACTCTGCCAACTTAACCCACTAAGCTAGATATTAATGTTTTATGCTTTTTAATTTTATTTTTAATTGTTTTTTAAGTGACTTTGAGTGGGGGCCCAGGAACATCAAACCCTCCCCTGAATGATGAATCAATACAAGGAGGCATTTTAAGTTTTTAAAAATGGGACTGTCTAGTTGTCTCATGAGCTCTGTGAAGTTCCAGGGTTTATCAGTGCAAATTGTGCAGAGAGATCACCGTTCACAGAGCACTATAACAAGAATGCCTGGAAAACACTTCATAATGGCGTAGTGGGCTGTCTCGCATGATGTAACACAATGCTTTTATAAAATTAAATCCTTATTGGATGGAGTTGATTCTTAATTTTGACGTTATGTTAATACTTTAAACACTCATATTGTCATTCATAGGAACTGGATGCATCACCCAAAGGGATTTAAGCAGCTTTAGTCGAGGGTTTCCACATGAAAAATCGGCTTTAGTCTCACTTATTCATTGCACAGTAAGTGAATTTTAATTTAAAGCTTAATTCTCACTTTAATGTAGACATATGATGTCTGCTTCAGGAGTTATGGGGGAATCAAGAGTTTTAATAACGAAATGTATTATAAATTCATAGGTGTTTAAATTTTTACACCTAAGCATTTAAAATATTTCTAACTCGTTTCTGCTCTTTCTCTTTCTTAATAAAGAGTGATTAACTCATCGCTATGCAGAGGAATGACTGGTCACTGATGTAAGTTGCAGTTTAAAGCAATATTATGAATGATACATCAGTCATTTAATGTAAACTTTTCTTCCTGAAATTGCTTTACCATTTGATGTCTTCCAGACTGAAAGAAGCTTAAGGAAATGCAACCCTTGGTCCTTGGTGATGGCTCATCATCCCAGATTGAGCTCAGCCACAGTTTGATCTTTCAGATGTCATTGGGTCTGTGAAAAATAATGACGCACAGACCCTATAAAACATTTAACACAACATAAGGAGAACATGTAAGCCCCACTTCCATAGCAGGGGCAGTATTCAAACCCCCAACCCTGGGGATGGGAGACAATAGGCCTGCAATTTTTCAAATTAAAAGTGCTGATTGAATCACCTTAACTTTATTTGTTTCATTTCTGCATATCAAGTCTATATTATTAGAATATTTCACACCAGATTTAATTAGGTTTAAGCAATATTCCAGTTATCTGTTTGTTCAGCTGATATGAATTATTAAGCAGCATAAACAGTAAAGTTGCTCATATACTGATCAAATACAAAATGTTTTTTAAAATTTAGTTTCATTGGCTTGTTTCATCAGTCCACCCACCGTAACATGAACAAAAACAATTCGGAAATATAAAAGGATATTTCCCAAAGTAACCACATAATCAGCAATTCTGTCTTGCCTGATCAGTTATGAGTTCAGCTGGAAAAAACGCTTCTCCTCCAGTACTGGAACTGCGGACCATGGATGCTGATGCGGTTTTATGGGAAACAGGACTTTTTCTTGATTGAAGCACTAAAATTACATATAACGGGAAATTTCAACAAGGGCTCAATCAAAGTTTCTCCTGAGGAATTAACAGCATGATTGTTCCTTTTGTTTTTGTTTACGTTTCCAGATTGTGAATGCATTGCTTTTTGTGGGGGTTGCTGATGGCGTGAGGGGCGTGAAAGCAGCAGCTCCCTGATTTAATTCTCAGTTTTATCCCTTGGCCTGTTTGACGACCTTCCTGTCAATAATAACGCCCCCTGCTGGAGATACAGTGGAAGTACAACACTGCCTCCTTCATCACCCAGAGGTGAACCGATCCTGGCATCCATCATACTCTTTTTAACTTCATCTTCATCCATGTGTTCTTTGCAATGAGACACAGCTGGGGGTGTTGGGGGGGGGCTGCTGCCCTGACCAGCAGAGCTCCACCCATCTGCACTGGGCATATGGTCCCCTGACAACCCTGGGGAAAAGGTGCATGCACATAAACAGTGTTGCCATGGAGACACACACGGATGAAGGAACGGCAGGGTTGCCATAGAGATACAATACGTACCTATATATTTACAGTATATATAAACAGCAGTGGTGCCTGCAGATGCTACAGAGACATACAGTGCAGTTGTGTAAGAACTATAACAGCGGATTGGAGATTCGCACACTGCTGGGCATTTGGCGGGGGTGTTAAAACAGGAGCCGAGTGTTAAAGCCCACTTGCGCCCCCCCTGGCTGCACCTCGCTCGCTGACACAAGCCGGCCCATACTCTGAGAAGCCCCCCGATAGCATCTACCGCAGCTAATGGATGGCAGAGTGAGCGAGGAGACGCGGGACACAGTCAGGCCTGCTGTTTATAGTGTTTGACATGGCAGGTCCTCTGTAAACCGCAGTATCGAGCGTCCGCGCCCAGCCGTATCGTGGGAGACAGCCTCCCCAGCCGAAATGGCAGCAGAGGAGCAGCGGCGTTTAATAATGCAAGGCCCCGGGCAGTCCGGAGGCGCCAAGTGGATGCCTCTGACCCACTAGCTTAAGAGTAGCGCCGCTTAGCATAAAACAACTATCGGTTTGTTCGCTAAATACAGAGGGGTCCCAAGGTATTGTTGTCCCCAAGACTGCTGGGGGAATGGTGTGTGGTTCACCGGGCTAGCACTCTGGGCCTATGAGTGGAAGGTCAAAGGATCAAATCCTATGCTTGGCAGAATAGTCACATCACACTTTTTGCAGATGCAATACTCCAGGAAGGCTGAGTGTGTTTGTGTCTTAAAGTAGAGCATGATGGGATATGAGAAAACTAATACATTCTGGTGTACCTGTACTGCAAATAAAGTCACCTCATTTTAGGCTACAGCAGAATCCCTTTGAGGTTCCTTACAGAGATTAACTGGAAAGGCTTCCAGTCAGACTGCTTGGGGCAACCAAGGCTTCTTTTACCTTCCCTGTAAGTGCCAGGCATTTAATTTAAGGGGCATGTAAAACTGACATGTTGTTCAAAGATTGCTAATCAACCTCAGATCTGTCAGGTTTAATGTAAGCAGGGCGACGGCCTCACTGCCAGTGAGTTTCCCGGCCATATCACTGGATGCCAAGGACATCAAAGCCATTCCAGCAGCCTCATAGCTGGCTTCATTTTCCCTTTCCGGATCAATCCGTAGCTTCGGAGTTTTCCGCTAATTGACTGTGCCGTACAGACAGGATCACAGTTATTAGAAAACCTGGGAGAGTACTCACTTGAGACAAGGCCGGGGCTCTTTGAGTTATTAATTAAGGGCATTAAAAATAACAAGACTGCATGTGTTAGATTCTTATATGGCACAAAATGGCAGACGTACATTTGTTGATTGCACGTTTGGTGTTTGTGATAAATAATGGTAGATTATTTGCTTCAGCTGAGAGTGACGGAGAGCACGGAGTGTGTGTGTGTGTGTGTGTGTGTGTGTGTGGATAAGGTTTATATTACATAGTGGTGACCAAAACTAAAAATCTAAAAATGCCAGACGTCCTGTATTTAGCCTGATTACTTATGGTTAAGGTTAGAGCTGGGTAGGGGTTAAGGTTGTCATATTGTGATTAGAGTTTTCCCCATAGAAATGAATGGAGAGTCCCCACAAAGATATAATTGCAAACCTGTGTGTGGTGGGGGGGGGGGGGTGGTTGTGTATATATTACATTGTGTAAACTAAATGTCCCCCTATTTTGACATTGTGGGGACACATAATCTGTGTGTGTTATTGGTGGCATTTTTACGTTTTATATAAAATCTGAGGTCGCTGTGAGATTCTAATACGCTTTGATGCATCAGAATCCTTTTTTTATTCACTGACTCATGTTGCTTTTTTATTCAGGAATAAATTAATCTTTGGTGTCTTTTTATGGGCTGTGATAAAAGTGAAGAGTAGCCCTAGTAAAGCCTTTAGTTAATGTCGGAATGTGAAATATATATTATGTTTAACTGTTGTTCTGCTCAGACGCACTGAAGTTGTCTGAGGTGTTTTACCCAGGCGAGCTGCCTGCGTGTGTGCTGGTGTGGGTGTGTGTGTGTGTGTGTGTTCATTTCCTGTTTACAGCGGAGAACAAGCCGCTGATCCTGAACTTAAGCGGATCTGACAGCTACCGCTCACGTCAGACTTCAGCCATCTCCGATTCTCTCCTAGGCACAGGTGATAATTGGCAGAGGCACATATAATGCGGCGAATCTTCTAAGAGCGCAAAATGCTAAACAGCCTATTGGGCTGAAATCCTGACTTCCTTCTCAAATTCTGGAGAACGAGACACACACCGGTGGCAATTACAAAAGTGACCCGGCGTCTCTAGAATGGAGGAAAGCGTTAAATCCTTCCTGCTATTGTCAGAAAATATCATGGTTAGCTCTGCATGCTGCTTTCTCGGTGTATGACCTATAGGTTCGCGTCGGCGTGGGAGCGGGATGTTTCAGAGCACAAATGTGAATGTTTTCTGTGTAGGTAAAAAAAAAAAAAAGGGAGATGGAAAAAAGATCAAAAAACACAAAGCGAGGTTAAGGTTACGGGTGACAGTGCAGAAGACTCTCCTTTCCATACTAATGACATCAATGTGAGATGGATGGATGGATGGATGGATGGATGGATGGGTGGATGGACGGTCAGATGGATGGACGGATAAATGGAAGATTGTGTGTACATCACGGTAAGGAAAACTCTGTGTAGTGGCAATTACTTGACTTTAGATAGATAGATAGATAGATACTTCATTAATCCTGCTGGAAACTGCAGAGTACACTTAGGTTGCTGGACTCAGGTCTATCAGCCTGTCGGAGTGTGAGATATCTCACCACACTTCCCATGGGGGGGGTGTCTGAACCGCGTGGTCCCACTCAGGGTGACCCAGGTCCAAGCCTCAAGTGAGAAGGCGGGTCGGTGCTATGCTGGGTGGCTGTCCTTTCCCACTTCTTCGACCTCGTTAAATTATGCAGCTGGTCTGGCGCCTTCTCAGACCCCCCAATGTCCCCCCAGCCTCATTCAGCCACTTCAAATGGCCCTTTTTTTACCCAAAAGGCTGTGCGCCAAATCCCCCCCAGAGGTACCTGGAGAGAGGAGGCTGCACGGAAGCGAAAAACAGGCGGGGAGGGAACGGAATGAGCAGGCAGGGGCTGGGAATGTAGTTTGCCTTTACTTAAAAAAGTTTGCATGTCTTCCATTTGAGAACAACCTGAGGGAAGGGCTGGAAGGGGGGGGGAGGGGGTCAGCCACGACCCACAGAGCCACATAATCCCACCACTAGCTTATTATCTGGAAACCGGAATTTTCTGGCGATTTATTGACCATTAGCCTCCATGCAGCCCTAAAGCCCATTCACCAGGGCCGGCCGGCGCTACATTAACCTGCAATCCCTCACAATTTAAAAGCAGCCCATTTCTGGATATTTTCGATTTTGGGTGCACTTCAGGGCATAAACATTATTTGGACGACTTACAAAAAATAGCTAATGATTTGTCATGGTTGTTATCCAGATAATGTATATGGATTTAGGATCTATAATTCACGGGAACCTTCTTTGACCTTTTCAGTGTGAAGGAGATCTACTCTTTCACCATGCAAAAGTCATAGAGAAGAAATATTTTAAGTAACAGTTTGTCATCCATGCGTGTTCAGTTCCAATTTTAAAAGTGTGGTGTCATTCTTGAGGAGGACAGAAGTACATTTATGTTATATTATATTGTCTGAAATTGCTGTGAGAATTTTTTGACCCCTTGATGCATCAGAATCTTTTTTTCCACTGACTTGTGTTCCTTTTTTTCAGTAATAAATTAATCTAGGGTGTCTTTTTAGGGACCGTCATCAAAGTGAAGAGGACCCCTAGTTAAGCCTTATTGTCTCATTGTCTGAATACATATATTATGTTTAACTGTTGTTCTCAGACATACTCAAGTTATCTGAGGGGTTTTTATTGATTGATTGATGGATACTGGTGACATGTGAGTTTGACTGGGGGGCAAGGGGCCAGTGGTGGTCTTTACCGCCACGTAAACCATTTGCCTGATGCCCCCTATTGGCTACAAACAGTCACTACACTGGGGAGGGAGCTTTAAAGAGATCCATGGCACCTGAATCCACATCGAAACGGCCAATGACACGCTTTTACGGTCCATTGTGGCAAACGAGCGCTAATCTGCATGTCTGACTTTGATGAATGAGCAAGAATTCTCCAGGTGTTCCAGCCCTCAGAGAGGCGCTGTGATATGGGATAAGGCGCAGCCAATTACCAGCCCCGATTCTGCGCTGTAATTAAGACCGGACGGGCGAGGCTTAAAGAGAGCACCTTAAAAAACCCAGAAAGACACCAGACACTGAAGATCCGATCCTCCCTCCAGGAATAGCCCAGCACTGTGCGAGTCACGCATAGATATATTTTGGGAAAGGTTTTCTTCATATGGCTGACTTATACTGTCTAACAGGGTTAGATCTGGCAGAACAGTGAATGTGTTTAATAGCACCTCATCTGGTGTCTGGGGGTTGGTGTCTGGACTGATTGGTACCGCGAGTTCTAGGTGTTTCCAGGCTGCGGTGGGAAACCCCTAGACAGATGCTTTCTCAGATGTTCCTCACCGTGCCACGGGGGCACACAGAGGTGCGCCACCTTGTTGCCCAGTGGGGCATCGCAGCAGTGCCGCATGCGGGAGTCTAATTAAGCTTTTAGTCACATAATGAAGCACAATGGTGGCACGTCGATGGCATCTGCTCACCACAGCCGATGTGCAAGTGTGATGTCCATTAATGCATAGTTGCAATGGTGAAAATGTGTTTTATGTTTTCCTAAAAAGATATTGTTAGGTAGCTATTATGCAGATGTGATTATATAGCAGTGAAAATGCGCTTACCATATTTACTTCCTGGACAGTAGGGGGCAGCGGTGGGATTGTGGAAAGCGTGTGAGTTATAATGTGCGCCGTTAGTAGTTTCCTCTAATTTTTTTTCAGGATTCCAAACAGCGAAGCTATGCCTCTCTGTCTGACCATTTATCAGGACCCTAATATCTGTCATGTCGGTCTCCCAATGTGGGACACGCAGGTAATGTAGGAGGAGACCCCATCATGCACCAGCATGAATTGCCAAAATCAGCCCATTTTCCCCTCACACTTCTGTCTCTTTATCCAGCAGATGCTTTTATCCAAAGTGATGGACATTTCTGAGAAAGCAGGGTCAGACAGGCTCTGGAGCAATTGGGGGTTAAGGGCCTTGCTCAAGGACCCCATGCTGAAAGCACTCTGCCAACATAAGGACTTGAACCCGCGACCTTCTGTCCACAGCCACAGCCCCCTTAATCGCTGAACCACACACCATCCACAGAAATGCACCACTTCCTCCACTTTCAGAAGAGTCCGATTTAATCTTCCCGCACTAAAAGCATTAATGCCTGCGTGCAGAAGCCCCGGCAGACCCCTGCTATGCGAGTTCTGGAAGGCTCCATCCATGCAGTCCGTAACGAGCATCCTCTAATTCACAGGAGAACCTTCTCAAGCCCAGCTACAGGAATACCAACTGCCATGTTTGATCTGTTATTGAGGGTCAGAGTTTGAATATTTACAAATGCTACCTATTGATGTGTTGCTACTTTTTTTTATTGAAAAAATGTACATTTTGTCATTTGTTCAATGATGTGTAAGGCTCCTTTTTCCTGAATAGGTAGGTAGGCAGGTAAGGACATAGAGAGATACTGTACAGATCAATGTGAGATGGCTGGAAGGATGGATGGATGGATGTATAGATAGATAGATGATGGATGGACAGACAGATGGATGGATTGCATGTATGTCACAGCAGAATTTTTGTTTAACTCATTTCTCAGTTTATAGGTGTGAGTCTGCAACCTGGTGCTTCTCTGATTCTCATTAATGAAGGGCTTCTTCTTCTTGATGCAGGAACAGGATTCAGGGCAAACAAATGGGGTTTATAAACTGAACATGACTAGAGAAAAAACCAAAACAGGATCACAGTGGATCAAAAGGGAGACGCTAAGTCACACTAGACTGGGACACAGAACATCAATGACAGAACTAACTAACACAAGACAGGGAAGCACTTATAAGAAGGGCTAACAAGGGATCAAACAAGGGGCAGCTGGAGAGAATCACATGAAGGCTGGAACGAGAGGTAGGGCAAACGATTAGCAGGCGTGGCTCGTTTAAGCCACACCAGAGAGGACACAGGAGGGTCAGGTAGGGCAGGACATGACATCTTCCTCGCTTCATGGGACTTCAGTCCTGCTTCTAGGAGCCTGATACAAACTGTCCTAGCAGTGCACCTCACACCTGCACTTAATGTTTCCCATTCCTTTTGAAGGTCACTTGATGTCATCTTCTGTCTCATGAGGCACTGTCAGATAATTTGACGGTCATCTCTATTAGATAGTTGCTTCCACCCTTTACCTGGCCGGTTTCTGGTTGTTCCCAGTGTCTCCTGCTTCACCTTATACTTGTGTCCTGCTGTCTTAGATATTTTGAACCTGGAAGTAGCCTGCTGCTCAGTGTAGCCTTCTGCCAGCAGAACCAGGACTAAACCAGGATTTAAAAATGCAGATTTGTTTAAAAATAAACAGTGGTCTCTTAATTTTTTCCATGACTATAGATAGATAGATAGATAGATAGATAGATAGATAGATATGCCAGTCCATCACAGGGCACAGGCCAGGAGACAGGTAGAAATAGATAGATCTATTTTACAAAACACACACATTTAGACAGTAAAAAAAGACATTTAGATATAAACAGAGTAATCATAAATAATAAACGACAATAAACAATAAGAATGCAAGGTACATCAAGGAAGGTACTGCATGGAATAACTAGTATTGCACTGTGGATTGTACAGTGCACAAATAGGGTGACTCACTGTAGAGTGTAATGGCCGAAGGTGGGAGTGCCCTTATATAGCACGCTTTGGACCAGGAGTGTGCAGGGCATCCATTGCCAGACTTTCCCTCGACATGATTTGAAAGGGGCCTGACTGCTGCAGCGAGAGATGTTGACACGGATTTGTATTAAATGATTGATGCAGGTGCTGATGTGCGAGACAGACACAGAGCATGACGGATGAGGGAAGCGTAGCCATGCGGAACTGCTCTCCACACATCAGAGCGTTTCCGATGAGTCCCGAGGCTCCTGGACATCCCGGCCCCCCTGAAGCACGTCGAGGAGGATCCACGAATATATCCTGCGTTTGCCCCTCCTCTACCTCACCCCTCCCCCCCGTGCACACATCCTGGACAGCTGAAGCTTCTCTTTGCTAAAAATCGTAAAATAGTGATGCATGTCACCAGCAATCGACGGCAGTGATGCTAGACTTGTCCACAACTGTCCACATTAGGGGAGCACAAGTATCAAGTCTGGTCACGGATTATCCTCCGGGTCTCTGTCGCCGTAGGAGATTGACGTGTAAATTTGTGAGAAAATAACAACTGCAATAGTCCCTCTGTTAGCAGAACCCATGAGCTGTCAACAGCTCACAAGTTGACTAGGATCCTTTTGTCTGCCCAGAAAACATGCCGCTCTGCATAAACAAAGATTCTGCTTAAATCCGGGTCCTTTTCTGTTTTTCCGAGATTATTTATTTGTATTTGTTATAGTCCTTCATCAGCAAGGGCTCGATTTACTCATTTCAACCACACATTTAATAATTATCATACTGAGAAAGTCATCACTGTTAATCACTCAATTGCCACTTACTCGCAGGCATTCTATAAAATGCTTATAAACCAATGATTACATCCTATTATGCTTATTATGTTCCAGACAACCAATCAGCAAACTCTTCACAGAAACACAGAAAACAGTTATTCTGAGTCAAGTACATTTTAAGTTAAAGAATAACTGCCCTGTACCCTTAAAAATAATAAAAATAAGTAGAAGTGACAGATGAAAAAGGCCAGAAAAATGAAGAAAGGCCAGGAAAGTAAGGTCAGAGTTGGAAGTCCTTGAAAATGATCTTTGACGGTGATAAGACTGTAAACCTTTAGAACTGATTGGTCTATAAGTTACCACTTAGATGATTCTCCTTAATGGGGAAACCACCTTAATGGGGAAATCTTAATTGGGAGAAAACACACACACAGACACAGATTTTGGCGTTTTTTGTTTTTTTTATTGCAGTCACAGATTTTTTATTAAATTGAATTTCCACTTGTGGGGACTGAAATAATGATCCCCACAACATCAAAATAACAGGTTTTTATCATATTGTGGGGATAATTGTTCCACATTTGGTCTCCACAATGTAATATAAACCTTATCCACACACACACACACACACTCACACACACAAAGCGCAAGATCAGAATCTTCCATTTCATTTTGAATCCAAGCCAACACAACTTCAAGATTACTTGAAGTTCAAACCAGTTGCCTGTCTACCATTTGAATATTAGTGATACTGTGATATCTTGGGACCAGCCTGAATGTTGATTTGCAGCATCTCCATGGGGTCCAAAGATATGCATTCATACACACACCCCTCGTGAAGATATCCCCAAAAAAAACATCAGAACAAGAAAGGCGAAATACAACAAAACAACAACAACAATAAAGAAACGCTCACCATGAAAAAATAATTTCAAACGGCAGCCTAAGCTCTCTGTCCCACTGGGTATAGGAATTATGGAGATAAAGTCCAGAAGAAAATCATCTGAGGATTCAGGGGGGAAAAACTGCAAGATGGCAGAGAGGAGCTTGAAATATAGTCAACAGAGAACCTACAGGAGGGTCCTGTGTCTGAGCAGAGAGGGGGTACACATGTAGCTGGGTAAGCTAGCCCTGCAGTCACTACTCTAAGGAATAGGAGCTCCATTTGCCATTTGGAAAAGCATGAGCACAGGTACATTGGAATGTGTTCATTTTCACATATCCCATCATACTCTGCTTTTTAAAGAAACACACACAAGTGAGAGTGAAGCTTGGGGTTTGAGCACAGGGTCAAGCCGTCCATCCAGCCTCTCAGAGCATTTTTCAGAGGTTAAGGGCCTTGATCAAGGGGTCAACAGAAATGTAGTTTCTCTGCTGGGCATGGGGTTCAAACCAGCAAACTTCTGATGACAGTCCCCTACCCTGTGCCTTGTGGTGGACTGGCATCCCATCCAGGGTGTCCCCTGCCCTGTGCCCGGTGATGGACTGGCATTCCATCCAGGGTGTCCCCTACCATGTTCCCTGTGATGGACTGGCATCCCATCCAGGGTGTCCCCTACCCTGTGCCCGGTGATGGACTGGCATCCCATCCAGGGTGTCCCCTGCCCTGTGCCCGGTGATGGACTGGCATCCCATCCAGGGTGTCCCCTACCGTGTGTCTGGTGATGGACTGGCATCCTGCCCCCTATGCCCTGTGATGGACTGGCATCCTGCCCCCTATGCCCTGTGATGGACTGGCTTCCTGTCCAGGATGTCCCCTCCCTTGTGCCCTGTACCACCTGGGTATGGACTCCAAATAAATTGAACAATATCTGCCAGAATAATCTAACATGGGCATCAGTTTCCACACACCTGATGAGGTATCTCGCTGCGGTTAAGACTCACTCAATTGCATATTAAAAAGGTAAATAAATAAAGATCCAGAGTGGGAGCGGTTTAATTCGAGAAGAATGGCCGGTAATAAGGTCCAAACTTTTTCATTAGCGCCAGGACCCCTCTGAATATTAAATACCGCAAAATAAATTTGTGCAACACCGTGCGTCATTGAGGTTATTGGTTTTCATTCCCTGGGTCCAAGCCCAGCTGGCCCGGGGGGGGAGGGGGGCTGAAGGGGGGGAAGTGATGGCGAAGAGGAGTGCGTCTCCTTCATTAGAGCAACTCCCTCTGCTGTTTCCACGGTGATGGGGGTGGCTTTCATTAGCAGAATGATTAATCTGGACGCCACCGGAGTTCAAAGGAATTATTATGTTGTAGACAATGGGACCCGGGCCTGCCGGAATCCCACCAGTGCTGAGGGAATTTTCCAGAAGGAGACTGGGGTGGGGGGGGGGGGTGGATTTGAGGACCGCACAGGCCAGGGCCAGCTTAAAGAGGGATAGCAAGTTTGGGGGTAGGGGGTGTGGCCACTAGTCAGAGGCATTGCCCCCCACCTGCACAGCCCATACGCACACATGTGTTCATTGAGCATGCATACACACACACACACACACACACACACACACGCACGTACACACACACACACACACACACACACACACACCCCACACACATACATACACACAGCTTTTGCTTAATGTATGAGAAGCCAGCCTCTTGCTCCTGACACTTCCTGTCGCTCCTGCATGGTTTCGACTCCCCCCTGTCACTCCTTTCAGCTCGCTCAGGTCCCCTGTGACAGCAGAGGCGCCTTCAACAGGGACTGATGGGAGATTACACAGCTGCATGCCGGTATTGCCGCAGTCAAGCTCACCCGTGTGTCCGCCTTCAGACAGGAGCAGGTCGATTCGCATCGCTATGCCAGCCGGTCCTTCATTCCACCTGCTTCCCTAAACATTTTCTCCTTCCGTATCTTCCCCCTCACTCTTCTGAGCTCCTCGGATCAGCTTAATGCAGAGATAAACCCAAAAGAATAATAAACACACCCAAAGCTTGAGAGAAAGTGACAGACCTTTCGGAGATCAGCGCTTGACCCAACCTAGAGGGGAAGGTGTGGCCTCATCTGGGGACATACATGCCCAGTATTTATAAGAATGAAAGATATGCTAACCAGCTAGCTAGCTACCATCTTCTAACTCTATTCGCTAGCTATTTTTTAGTTTTCGAAACATCAGAAGTGACTTTTTGAGTGGGGCCCCAGAACGAGCAAGCCCACTGATAGATACAGGGCAGATTTCATTCCATGTTATGCAGTACAGCCCCTATGGATCCACCACATCTCAGCAACCTCCATTACAGTACATCTCCAAAGTTCCCTCAGGAGAGACTCAGACACTGACGACTTTATTTCGCCTGTGTGTTCCAGATGATTATGTTCCCGGACATCGGTTTGACACGGGTGTAAAATTATAAAGCGCAAAGCAGGCAGGATGCAAAGTGAGGCAATCCAGGCTAGAGATAAAAAGCACATCAGGATCCTTGCATGCCAGAGGTCTGTTTTCATTATCGCTTGATTGCAGCCATTAATCTAGTTAATCACAGAGAATGAGGCGCAGAGAATCACATTTATCAACGAAGCGACACAGTGAGGGGCCACTACCTCCTGTCCAGACATGAATCACTCACTGTCACTGGGACGCAGAGGACGCGGGATGGCAAACATCCGAATTCGATTCTTCCTGAACAAACGAAGAAATGCTTCACGAGGCAATTATTGATGATAGCCGTGAAGAACTGTTTTCTCGATAAGGAGTCTCACAAAAACACACCGAAGTGGGAGTGTGTCCTGAAAACACACCAGAGGGCGTGTGTCTGAAAACACACCGGAAAATACACCAGAGTCGGTGTGTCTAAAAGCACATCGGAGTGGGAGTGTGTCCCGAAACCAGACACCAAAATGGCAGAGTGTCTAAAGACACACCGGAGGGACTGCATCCCAAAAATACACAAAGGTGTGAGAATGTGTCTGAAGATACACTGGAGTGAGAGTGTGTCTAAAAACACATCGGAGTGGGAGTGTGTCTGAAGACACATCGGAGTGGGAGTGTATCCCGAAAGCAGACACCAAAGTGGGAGTGTATCCCGAAAGCAGACACCGAAGTGGGAGTGTGTCCCGAAAGCAGACACCGAAGTGGGAGTGTGTCCAGCGTTGCTATTTTAATTTGAGTAAATTAAGGATCTTAATGGAAACTCAGTCATCCTCAAACACCAAATTAGATGCGGACATTTCCCGCATCTTTTTATGGTGTTTATTTAATTCCTCTTTCTTTTTATAATTAACATGTCAGCTTTTGTGGGATACTCCATGAGCACAATGTTTGTCACTGGACAGTGTCAAGGTTTTCCTCACTGCTGTGAATTGTTTTTAATACATTTTCCATGATTAAGATGGCAGAGCAATGAAGCACTTCAAATAATCATTATTTGTTTTAACCACGGCAAACTTCCTGTAGTAGCAGTATGGAAATGATATATACACACTGTGTCCTTCTAGGGGTTTGTCTAAAGTGTTCATATCATCACTGTGAAGTCTTTTATGGAGAAATGAAGTCCTCCACGATACTGCCACTGGGAAGATAATGCATGTTTTTACAACGAAGTCTATTATTACCTTTAGTTATACATAAAATTATCTACCTACCTACCTAACTATCTGCCTACCTACCTAAACATCTAAAGTGAAATAACTCTGCCACACTCTGTTGAGACTTTTCCTGCCTCCCAGTTGTTGGAGGAGCTTAATTACTCTCACACTTATTTGGCCGATTCCAATTACCTTGTTCATCTAACCATTTATATCCTTCGTACAGGCTAATTATCCCATAGACATCTTTGCACAGTCTGCGCCATTATCAATCAATGGCTAGGATCCTGGGGCATGACAGGTGGAGTCGAAACCAAATATCACAAGAGTCACTCTGTCGTTGGCTTTGAAAGGTCGCTATGCTGCCCCCTTGGAAGCTAATTTACCGCTTTCATGCAAAATGCTAATTTATATGTAGCATCAATTTTTTTTACCCCAGGTATTTTAGAAGTGCAGCTTGATGTTTGACCAATGAAATGGATTTGGTTGAACATGTCTGGTAAATACCAAGTGCTTCTTTCAGTTGTAAACACTCCTGCTCGTACCAAGTCGCGCTATGTCTCCTTTTTCAGGGCAAAACTTAGTTTTGTTAGGGGTCAAGGGAATCTGGGCTGCCTCACACAGCCTCGGTAAAACAGAGGCTTCAGTCATTATTCTACTTTATGCAGCCTGATGCTTAGACACATCCCAAGTTTATACAATTAATGTTCATTTTGTTAGCAATCCAGCAGCACACGGAATGCATAAAGAAAGCCTCTTTTATTAAAGTCACCACAGTGTTGGGCCTTCCTCAGTGTAGTCGATTTTTCAATAGCTTCAAAAGCGATTTTGTTAGCTTTCATTGTCTGCCCGCATTTGCTACTGGAGAATTTGTTCTTCTTCTTGAATATTCCTGTTTTTTTTCTTCATTCCCTGAAGGAGTAGTGATTCTTAAAGGCATTGTTATATCGTAATCACATTGATTATATTTCCCACAGTTTCAGTTTCGGCACACGGAGCGGCTGTGGGATATCCGTGCCTTGTGATTTAATCCTCACAAACATCTGCTCCTGATCTTATTCCATCTGATTTGCATTATCAAATCTCATTCATTCTTAAATATCCATCTAGGTACAGTGTGTGTCTGTGATTGGAAGGTCATCAGTTCAAATCCTAGTAGCAGCAGAGTGAGGTCACTACTGGGCCCCTGAGGTCCTTAACCCCCAGTTGATCCAAGGACTGTCTCACCCTGCTTTCCTAAAAACAAGTATGTTGCTTTGGATAAAAGTTTCTGCTAAATAAATAAAACGTAATTGGCGTCGGTGCCTCCCACAGCAGGACAAAACACTTAGCGCACGACAAAACCATGAGTCGATGGAGCAATGAAGTAGAAACGACTCCATGATGGAGGGCAGACCTAGAGCCAGATGGCTGTAGCAGGAGATGAGCTCTGTTTATCTCAAAGAGCACCTGCTTCATCGATTGCTGGGTGGGACAGATTTATTCAGAGTCACCTGTAGGCACAACACTCTTTGCTTTGGATTGCCTTTTCATTCATCTTAAAATTAAAAATCTCTAACTAACAATACTTATGGATTGTTCATGGATTCAGGGATTAACAAGGCATAGGCACAGAGGTGTGCGATCGTATAGGTTTGAGTCTTACTTAGTAAGAAAAATTACAAAGTGGGTCAATCCAAATCATTTCAGTAGCGTTGGTCTGAGTGGGCGTCATGTGGCAGAATGGAATTCAATAAAGGGTGTACCCTGCCTTCATTTATTTATCTAGCAAACGGGGTAGGACATCGAGCCTGTGATCAGAAGGTCACCAGTTATATATTCCAGGGTCAACAGAGTTATGTCACTGTTGGGCCCCTGAGCAAGGATCTTAAATCCTGGTTGTTCCAGGGACTGTCTGACCCTGCACAGAGTCACATAGCATGGTTATGGGAGGAATGAACGGGGTCAGCCATGTAGACAGGTCATTTTTCCTTTCATTCTCTGTTGTCCTGTCTTGTTTTTTTTGTTTTTTTTGCTCATTTGCACAACTTCAAACTACTATTTTCTCAAGAAATTCTCTTGATTCTATTGTCTACCATATTTAGTGTTGTTATCATTTGTTTTTTGGTGGTCTTACTTGTACTTTTAATTCTTGTGATTTCCTCGATAAGGAGTCTCACAAAAGTGGGAGTGCGTCCTGAAACGTACTCGCGACAATAAATCTGACTCTGATTCTGCTCTTAAACGGTCCTGTGATGGCCATGCCAAAATGCACACACTATCCCGTCCTGAAAGCTGGAGCTGTTCTGCACAGTGGTGGAAAGTTCAGGTCAGGAAAGTACAAATCCAGACCAAGATTTTGTTCCAACCAACCAGTTGAACATAAACAGTCGCAGTCACAGAGTACTCAACCAGCT
>JAODKC010000041.1:14008737-14045015 GCA_026777985.1 Mormyrops attenuatus | reverse complement strand
TAAATAAAAAAATTTAATAATTTAAAAAATAAATCTCATTAAAGTGTTTATGTGTACCATGTAGGCCTCATGCTCTTCTAGTGACCGGCCCCCCCCCCCCCGGCGGGGGGTGGGGGTGGGCGTGTGGGGGGGGGGGGGGGCTGCTTGACCAAGTGGGTCCTGACATCTGTCCCCACTGGACAAAAAGGTCTGTGTTTCAGGTGAACAACACACAACCCAGTTCAATCAGGGGGCAATCATTTGCCCACAGCAGTGGCCTTCTTAAGTTCATTCCAAGGCTGTAACTTGGAAAAAAGTAAAAGTCACTATTAAATACTTTTAAAACAAAAGCATTTTGATAGTAATTCAATGCTATGTCGCTTGCTGTGGTCAGAAAAAAAAAGCAGACGTGGATCTCAGTGAGTTAAGGAACTGTGTTTGTGTGGGTTCAAATCCCATAGCTGGAAAAGTCACCATATCACAATTGGGCCCCTGAGCCTGGCCTTTAACCTCACCTGCTCCAGGGACATGGCACTTTGGCTAACCAGAGTGGAGAGGAGAGGAGAACAGGCAGACTTCTGGAGAGTGGAGATGGGTGGATAGCAGATGTCTTTTACAAGAGAAAGTCAATTTAAATGACCAGTAGATTTGTACAGGTGAACCGATAGGCTCATCTCCTGATTTCACCCATCCATCTCCCATCTTACATATACAGCCTTGCGTCAACTTGCATCTGCATTTGGGGCCGGGACCACTGGGCGCAAGTCACTCTGGGCGTATCTCTGAATAGTAGCTGTCGATCACATACACATTACTGTATCCATACTGAATTACAAGTTAGATATGGACAGTGGGTCATTATACGGCTGACAGTGCTGCCCATTCTCCTGCACCTGTTACACTAAGCGATACAAGCATAACTCGACGTAAGACTGTACCATCCTTTTATCCAAAACTGAAAGGTAGCAGATTAAGTCCTTCTCAGGTATTACATGATGATGTGCAGTGCTTGCCAACTCTTTGTCAAGTGACCAGAAGAAGCACAGAAGACAAGTGCTTCAAGTAAAGGTCTTCTGAGCTGAAACACCTTTCTCCAGGGGTTAGGTGACGTGACAGACCGCATCGACCCCAGCACCATTACATCACGGGCGTTCCCATGGAAACCGGCACACCAAATTCATCGCGTCACACCTGACTGAGCACCTGTTTCCTCCCTCTGCCAAGGTACGGGCAATTAGTCCCTGCTGTTAGCTGGACAGGTACCCTGGACAGAGACAGAAAGTGAAGCAGCAGAGAAAAAATTTAAACATATAAGATGTTACGCCCCATGCCGAATAATATCAGGTGTCCTGTGTTTTCTTTTCTTTTTCCCTTTTTGTGTTTGTGTGTCTGATTCCTTTTTGCAGGCAGATACCTCACGACCGCATTGGAGGATTGTTAGCCCCACTTATCATTTCGGTTGGCCTTCTCGTTCACACCCTCATTTAAAAGGAAGCTCAGTGCATTGAAGGGGGCGACTTTTGGGGGCAAGCAGCATTCTTTGTGAAATCGTTGCGAGGCTGCCTGGGATCATCCAGCCACCATTCCTAGCCGGATGCCAGTGTGTCTATATTCTCTGTCGACGTTTTTTTCCCTTACTACTAAATGTACGAAAAGCGCTGACCTGAGCGTTTGCGCATTGTTCTCATTTGTGTCAGTGTAGCGGATTGGTAAAACCTGATATAGGCCAGTATCTTTTGCCGCCTGCCCTGACCCTAGACAGGGATGTGACAAAAGAGCATTCAGATATTTCATATTTTAATTCGATGTCATTTGACTGGATTTTACAAAGCTTTTCTACATGCACTGCGGTGCTAACTTTTTTTATACTAACACTGAATGCACCAAAATATGAATATAAAAGTAAAACTGGACAGACGTTCAATAAATTTGTCCTATTCTCACAGCAACCCTGACAGGATAAGCAGTTAGAAGAAGGATGGATAGTTTTATCCTTAAATTAAAACTGAACTGTTTGAGTTCCTGGTGTCTGCTACAAATCTATTGGAAAAAAAAACACTCTTTAAAAACTGCTAATACATAAAAATCATCCCAGGGATTTTCATAAAATTGAAGCCAAAAATGACCATATGTATCAATTTGCAAGTTATATATATAATAAAATGCCTGAAAATGAATTCATAGTTAAAGTCCTGTTCATTCTTCTCCTCTAACATCCAACTTAAAAAAAACTCTGAACAATTACAGTGAAATATTAAGCTATATGCAATGTACACATGCAATATAATACAATGGAAAACGGGTGATGAAGGGTTATATTTTAAAGAAAACATCACTGGCTAAAATAATAGTTTTTTCTTTTCCAGTCATTGAACGCCTGTTCAAGTCTATGAATAACTTGCCCGCTCACTCATATTGCTGTATTGAAAAAGTAACATGGAAATAAAATGTTCTTTCTAAAGTTCTTGTACCCGTAACCTGGCAACCTCAAAGGGGCTTTTTTGACTTGCTATGTAAGGAGGTTTTAAAAGGTAGCAGGATCATTTATTATGGAATAATGGTCCGTTTCCTCGTTGCAGAAAGGAGGTGCATGAATCAATACGACCCTCATGCTGCACCTGCTGCATCTGTGGATGACTCAGGTATTTTACAAAGACTCCAGCAATTACGTAAAGGGCTACAGATGTATTTTCTTAACTATTATGCAGAAAGGGGCTTGCTTAGAGATCGTTATTGCCTTTGTACTGCATTTCTTGCATACACACCGTCAAGCAGTGAAATTAAATATGCAGCGCAAGGGTGGATAGAAAATACTTGATAAATCTCTACATTATCTAACGTTTAAAAATATCCGTAAAAACAGACAACGAGGAGCTGCAGACATAATGCAGACACTTATGGTAGCAAATGCCTTCACACACACATTTAGGTACTTCTAGCATGCAAAATCAGGCACTTCCTGTTGATGTAATTTCCTGTTGATGTTTTGGACAAGTGAGCCAGCAGTGGGAGACAGAGTGACAGCTAGCTGTGGGCTTTGGCGGTCTGCCTGGTAATTGAGTACCTGCTCTGGGCCTACAGATCGTCAGTAAATCACAGCTGGTGCCTGTTAACTTTTTGCTGGGTTATTATAAGGTTAGGATTTGGAGTACAGGGTTTCCATGTGTTGGTCTGGCTTTGCCTGTGTTTGAGGGTTTCTTTTCAATTTTGGCTCATAGTTTTTCAGGTTCCCTTCTTTAAAGGGGCTATGTCCTCATTTTATGTTGTGTTGTTATGTAGCAGAAACTTTTTTTGTACATTTAAACCCAGATGCCCTGACATCTTCCCCTTAACATGCGGCAATATTTATCATTTCAATTCACCAAGAATGTGTTCACCAGGTCACCACCATTTTGGAATGACACAGGATTCTGGGAAAATAACATTTACTGCTGAAAATCCACTGTGTCGTGCTTTCAGCAGCCTGTGCCCCGTCGCTTAACCTGTTCATTAAAAAGTTTATTCTACAGCACGTGGTTCTAAGTCAGCTTTCTCTGAATCACCCAGAGGAAAATAAAAAAAAATGAACAAATCTGCCGGTTCCTTTCTGTGTGCAGTTTGCAAGCTCTTCCTGTGTTTGCGTGGTTATTCACTGGGGGCTCCGGTTTCCTCCCACGGTCTAAAAACATGCAGGATAGGTTGATTGGTGAGTCTAAATTGGCCCTGTAGTTGTGTGAGTGTGCGTGGGAGTGTGTGCGCCCTACGGTGTGTTGGCGATTGCCCAGGGTTGGTTCCCGCCTGCACCCATTGTTCCTAGGATAGGTTATCCCCCGCGACCACGGTTGGGATTAAGCGGTTTCAGAAAATGGATGGATGGATGGATGGATGAACAAATCTGTGTAACTTCACAGTAACAGTTTTCACTTATAGGATCCCCTGACTCCGGTGCATAACACCTGGAGGTCAAACCCAAATATCCAGAACCAGTGTGAAGAGCTAAACTTCCCTGAGATGGATACTGTGAACACAGCGGCCATCACCTAACCTCTTCCTGGACTGAGGTATGTCAGGCACGCCAACCCCCACGGCAAATTGACAGGCATCGGAACCAAATAATGGAATCGGCTAAGGAACAAACTTACATGAAATGATTCCCTTTTTGGCCAAAAGTACAAATGGTTATTTAGTTAGTTTTCACATATCCCATCATGCTCTGCTTTTTAAAGTCACACACACACATAAAGTACACACACATATTATTATTATTTATGTGAAATTGTGTATTTTTTGGTATATTTTTTTTATCTTTATAATGCACCATGGGGGACCTGTATGGAACGACATTTCAATACACTGTATACTGTGTATATTGTTGTATTGACAATAAACCAATCTTGAATCTAAAGGTGAGACTGAAACTGGAGGCCTTAGCATAGGATCAGCCATCCATCCAATACCCCTGGGGCATTTTTGGAGGAGTTAAGAATTTTGCTGAAGGGCCCAACAGAGATGTGGCTACTCTGCCAAGCTTGGGATGTGAGGCCAAAGCCACTGAACCACAACACACTGACACAACTTGCTGCTGAAGTAAGGACCCAAAACCCAAAACAAGAGTATGACATCATCACCGGTTAGGTGACACAGATGCCATATGACATCATCATCACCGGTTAGGTGACACAGTGCCATATGACATCATCACTGGTTAGCTGACAAGGTGCCACTACACCAGCACTCTGTCTGTCTCCCTCAGCTGTTTACTACTATTATTTTTTACTATAATTCATGATTTATTTAGCCACTATATTTGCAGACAGCATATACCTTGTGTTATGCCACTGTGGAGTTGTTGCAGAAAATTATCAGGCGTGCAAATGCCACTGTCTGTCTAATTTGTTTACTACTATTATTTAGTACTATCATTTATGATTTATTTAACTGTTATTTTTCAGACAACTTACAACTTGTTACGCCACTGTGGCGTTGTTACAGTAATTTATCAGCCGTGCAAATGTCGCAGACGTCAATCAGTAACACCATCCAGGACTTATGGAAAAATATTCCTTACTCTGAGCCAAAAAAACTGTGACACTGGCTCTCCCAGTAAATCAGGCTACCAGGGAAAATCTGGCTTTTAACAAAGCGCCCACTGGCCCAGCTAGACATGAATATGCAACAGCTTAAGCCTGGCTTGCTGCCAAGTGACACGGGCTCCAGAAGACGGAGAGGGCCAGGCTAGTAATTGCCTGTGTATGGCCCGGGTGTATTAGAATGCATGAATAAATTAATTAGCCGACCCACCTGCACAGGCCGGGGTGCGGGGATTGGGGGGGTGCAGTGTAGTGCCTCACTGTCCCCATATTTAAAGATGCAAAAGCGAGCCTGTAAGTTAATGAGGTTTCTGTGTACATGTACTGTTGTGTACTGCAGGCGTTTTCATTTACTCTTACGATGGGTGTAAATATCTCACATTCAAACAAGCGCCCTCAACCAATAAACCATACAAGCGTGATTCCGCATATAATGTTCCTTAAATATAACGACCAAGGAATCGTGCTGAACTAAAAAAAAAACGTCGACATACTACACAATGCATGTTGTTACAATGTACTTGTACCGTGTAAGGACTGTAGAAGTTTGTAGTTCGGTTCAAAGTCTAATAAGCCTATTTGATGTCGAGCAACAGGAAGACAATTTATAACACTGGGCAAGTCGTGTTTAAAGGCAGAGCATGTCTTGTTTGGGGGTTAGGTTCATGCAAAACACGTTTAATTTTTTTTTATTTTTTTTTAATTACTGAATTTGAGGAATTTAAAATGACTAGCTTTTGAATAGTTGTCTAGCACTTCTATGCTTAAAATTCTTGAAATCCTTTATTCTTCCAAAATATAATGTATAGTGATTTCTTCTAATAAAAAAAGACAAAACTGGCATTCACCCTAATAAAAGGTACTGAAATCGGAGGTATCAGATTAACGTAATAGGCCATTTGAAGATAACGTTACTAGGGTCCTCATTTAACAAACTGAATCAAAACGCCTGTGGACGTGTTCCTTCATCGAGGTAAAAGGGCGCCTTGTTTGATGACTGTCCTTCTCCCTTTTCCTCCCCTTTTCCAGCCGATGAATACAGAGTCACTGTTATGCGCAAGAGAATAGAGCCTCTTTGCATCACCCACCCGGGATCCTGCGCATTGACTTAATATGGTAAATACGGCTTTGCTGCCGGTTTTTGTTTGCATTCCTAACAGCACTGTGCTATTTATATTTGCCTTTTAAAGTTTTGTTTGTATGTAGTCATGGCAAAATATAGCCAAATCTAAACGGAGTGCTCCGACCAAATTAATCAAACGTACATTTACCACCTAGCACCTCATGCCGAGAAGGACGGAAACTGCGGGCTCGCCGGGAAGCTGCGTTTTGCGATTTCTAGTATGTCCACTTGGTGGCGCCATCAAACAATAAATTACATAAAATTGTATATACACATTTTTTAAAAGTCGTAAGACCTGGAGTTAACTATTTGTACTTGAAACAAACTCGACGTTTTAAAAATAAAAGTATCTCTTTTTCAAACGAAAGGATTAGAAATATATTGCTGTCACTTACTGGACTTGTTACCGCTTGTAAATGATTTAGTTAAACATTCAGAATGGGTTTTGTTTTAATGAAAGTGATTAATTAGCTCGCTAGACATGAGTCAAAATTAACTTGTCACATTACATACCGTGTTAACAGGAGTGGACAGGAATTTGGATGCCAAAAGACGCGGCTGTGCTCGGACTTTGCCAAGAGCGTCCCCTAGCGGCCGTGCGGGCACGTCTCCGTGAAGTGTCACACCCTAACCACTATATTTCTGTCCCGAAGGCGCGATCTGAAACAAGGTGGCAATGACGGGGTAGGTCATTCGATAGCCCGGCTGGACGTGGCGAAATGTCCCTAACAAACCAGGCTCTGTGGCTGCCTTGGTTTTCTGTCTGTCATTTATGTCCCTGCAGTATTAACTTGCTCTGCTCTCGATTGTCCTCATAAAGACCCTTCTGTACAAAAAAAGAAAGGGCACTGAGAATTATAACTGAAGTAGGCGACAATTACTATTATAAAAAAGTGTGTGAATGAAAAGTCAAGCAGTCAACATTTTGGCCAAGTAGATCCACACAGATGTAAGTAACACACGCACTTGCATTATGACACTAGGATAAAGTTCATTTTAGAATCCAGTTGTAGCATTTAGCTCTGTGAAGCTTTACGTAGCCTACGTAAATAGGACAATAAGTGCTTCTCTTGTCGTTATACCCGTGTGCCAGGCATTTATTGCTTATGTTCTCTTTTCCATTAGCTTTGGACACCAGTGAAAGTGCTCAGCTGATAAAGATTAAGAACTTATCTACTATTGTAGATATCTCTCTTTATGGGGGTCTGGCACTAGTCCAGGACTTTAGAGGACTCCCAGAATCCTCTCTGATTAATGGCAGGTACCGTTATTGCTGCACTCGGTTTTGTAGACTCTCGCTGCGCACATCAAGGTCAGCTGCCTCCGAGCGCAAGACAGATGGGGCCGTCGCATTCCTCTGTCAGCCACTGCCGGGCCAACAATGAAAGTCAGACGTGTGGCCGACGCCCACCATTCGCTGGCCAATCACAGCCAGGGAATCACGGTGATTGGGAACCCCACCCCCCTGAAGAGGGTCGAGGTGGGCGGGGAAAATGGTGGGATGACACGGCTTTTCCGTGTAATAGATATAGGGTTTATAAATATGGGCTTGGGCAGTGGGGAAACTGTTCTCTGTCCTCAGATAGCTCTGCGAAACGTGTGTCACATGTGGGCCCAAGTATCCCGGTGGGAGCCCGAGTGTCACGCACACATTTAAATAGCACTTTCAAAGGGATGCCAAAGTAAAGCATGTGATGGAAAGAGGGGCGACAGGGCAGTGCGTGCGTGCGTGTGAGGGGGTTCAGTGAGTTTAAATGCCAGGGATATGTTCACATAATCTCCCGTGGAGCACCGTAGCCCAGGAGCAGGGGTTCCGGGTAGAGGGGGCTTGGTGCCTGTGTTTTAAATAAGCACCATATGGTCAGACTACCCCCCTTGGAATAAAATGTGAAATCAGGCGGCCAATCATGAGATTCTGTCAGTCTCAAAGTCAAAGTATCTGTGTTGTTATCTGCAGCAATATGATCCTTGGGTCAGACACAGAGGTGGAACATCGATATTGGTCATAATGCGAAATGAAAAGTAATAAATATCATATAAACATGTAAGACATTTAAACATGACATGTTGAGACATGGACTTGGGCAGATAAAACAGTCTAACAAAATGTCGCACGGATTACTCTGTGACAATGGGCTGAGTGATGTTAGTAGATATATAGTATTTAACATTTTACTTATATAGCAGACGCTTTTATCCAAAGCGACGTACAGGTGAGAAAGCAGGATCAGACAGTGCCTGGAGCAACTGGGTGTTAAGGGCCTCGCTCAGGGGCCCGACGGTGACATCACTCTGCTTACGTAAGCAGTCTCAGCACTGTTTATAAAGTTTATAAAGGAGTCCTACATGCTGTTTGTCCGGAAGTATATTATACTGATGTTGTGCTTTAGTAGGATCACTTCCCCAATGAGGTGCATGGCCGTGTGAGGGACAAAGCTGAAAGGACTGGTTTTGTCCTTCAGGGAAGGTCTGCTACCCAGTGTTTCTGTTCGGTTGCTATTAGCTGCATGTAACATGCCACCAACCCCCCGACCCACCACTGTCCCATAGAGACTGCTAAGCTCCTTGCAATTCAGCACCCACACTGTAGACTTAACCCCCTCCCCCCTCCCCGCCACCAATAATATTGCTGATACTGGGGGGGGGGGGGGATGAGGGTGAATTTTCCCCAGAGAGCCGAAGCAGAAATTCCTGAGCCATTTCATCTGCCATTTGATCCTCTGGAGCTGTGTGCGCTTTACCATCAGCAGGAGAGCCGCAGCCTTATTACTGATTGCTATTTAATATTTCATCGCTTACCCGGTGTTTTACCCAAGACAGCCTGTTACCTGCCTGTATAGCTGGTTATTTCAGTGGAGCAATTCCGGTTAAGTACGTCTCACAAGGATACAGTGGGAAGGCTTCTCATGGGACATTAACCAGTAACCTTCAGGTCACAAGACCATTTGTCAGAGTTCTTGAGGCTCGCTGTCAGTTGGAAAGACTCATAAACCTTGTTTGTAGGCCCTGTTCCCCCAGGTAAGGTGAGGTCAAATCCCTCTGATGAAAACCCCAGGCTTTATGAGTTCTCGATAATTGACTGAATCGACTAAACCACTGCTGTTGCCGTCAATCTTTCCAGTTTCTCCACAATTTCTAATGTACTTCTGTAATGGCTGAGCCACATTGGCCTCAATAACAATGCATTCAGAATCATATCAGCTTTGTTACCGGGCCGGCAGTTTTTAGACTTGAACCAGTGACCAAATGCCAACTGCTTTATGAATGAATGAAGTGCAACCTGTCAAAATCAACCAAAATGACTTATGAACCACAAAAAAATATCTCACTAAACTAGAGTTTCCTGACAGCGCTGTTATATCCCAAGGACTCTGCTTTGAGAGTTTGTTTAGTATGTATGCATTTGGCTTGGGGTAATCAATTAACACTTATACTGTTGACCCAGGGCTGTCGGGGGGGGGGGGTAGATAACCCTACTACAAGTTCACATAACAAATTAAATGTTACATCATGTTTAATTAGCTGATGTCTTAGCATTGCTGTTTATGAATAACATACAACAACCTCTAACCAGGTGAAGAGGTCTACCCACACTTATAAGGTATCATATCTCACTTTGGCTACTGCATCTCCTGGCCAAATGTCCATCAGACACAACCTGAGAGCTTGTCAGCTCAAGCAGAATGCAGCTGCATTGTTATCTTCGGCAACCCCAAAGGCTCATGGTCCACAAAATCTGGACAATGTATTATCAAAGCTTTAGAAGGCCAGAACACACAACATTCTGCCTCTTTCCTGGGTTCCTCTCTGAAATGTGGATTCTCCTGGTTCCCAGGAGTGCAGTTTCCCTCCCATTCTTCAGAAACGGTTTTGGACATCACTCCATTAAACTACACTTGCTTTCTGAACTACTGAACTGCTCACCCTAAACACATTTTAGTGGGAAGGTCATCAGACCAGTAGATCGGGTTTAGTCACCGGTTTACTAGGACTATTTTGAGCCCCCTATTTCATAATCCGCGCCCCGACACCCCAGGGCCCTCTCATCTCCTAATATCACCGTCATGCTGATGCAAACAGATTTATGTCTCCCTTTTCCCCCTGGCACTAAATATCCCTCTAGTATCTCAACACATCTTGATATATTTGCCTGGATGGCTCACCAGACCCTCTACGATAAAGATATTCCATGTGCTTTCCAGTGTTTCCACCTCACCCCAAGTTCACCACAAATTATTATTATTAATCTTATTAGCTTCCAACAAATCGTGGTCAGCTCAGCTCCCAGCTACCATAAAGATGGCCTCTGATCAGAACATCCTGTTTTTCACTCTGCTCATCACGCTCTGCAATGGCACACTAAATCCTATAATGATTTAGTCCATCTGCCAATCCTGAGAAGGCCCAGGTCATTCAGAGTCTGCAACACCGTATTACAGATGTGTTCTGTGAGCAGCTACGCAGAGGTCGTGGATGCCAAAAGACTCAAGAAACTGATCAGGAAGGCTTGTTTGGTTCTAGGGGAGGAGCTGGACATTACCATGACCGTGGTGGAGAGTAGGATGCTGTCCAGACCTCGGTCCATCATGGACGATGCTGCTCACCCACTAGACACTGCTGCGGCTGGACAGAAAAGCACATTTATTCCTAGAGTCCTCAACATAAAATGCTCCACTGGGCACCTCAGGAACTCATTCCTTCTGACGACCATCTGATTGTACAACCAATGAATCACACCGGACACAACTGCAATATTGCCTGTTTCTGTTAAAACCTATTTATCTTTGCGTAATATTGACCAGAAAAATTGTGTTTTGTCACCACAGTACTGTACCTAGTTTCCTTATCACCTGCTTAATTTATTACCATCTTTATACATTTATTTATTTATTTTTTTTATATAGAAATTGTTGTGTGTGCCATGGTGTATTTCTGCTTTTCTCTTTTGTGTATATGTGTACCATGCCATCTGTAACTACAAAACAATTTCCTCTAGGATAATAAAAGTATTCTGAGTTTGATTCTGATCTTGTTGCTTGTTGTCCTCTTCATCTTCTGCCTTGAATGCCTTGGGGGTGGTGTGTGACTCAGTGGATTAGACTCTGTGTCCGTGATCATGAGGTCTCTAGTTCCAATCCCAGGGTCGGCAGAGAGATTTTATTGTTGGGGCCTTGAACAAGGCCCTTAACCCCCAGAGCCTGTCTGACCCTGCTTTCTCAACTGCACGTCACTTCAGATAAAAGCTTCTTCTAAATAAATGTTCCCCAAGCATTGTGGACTTTTCAAATGCACCCAGGTTTCATATAAGATGCCGAAAGTTAGTGAGATACGTGTCATAACTAATCCCTGCATTATTTTTGATGAAAACCAGACGCTTAACAAGCTGTGCCTGGTAAATGCATCCACCCACCCTTCATGCGTAAGGTATTGCCTCCCTGCCCCCCACCCCAACTGGAAGTATGCCGAGCAAATCTTAATGGGGAGTGCATTAACCTGGTATACCAGATCTAGTGATTCATCTGCAAGGACTGTGGGAGGAATTCAGAGCTAGTGCGTTGGAAGTGGAAAAAAAGGTACTGATATTTTGGAGAGATGTCAGTGACCTCCGCAGCACAGAGCTGGAGGGGGATAGGGCCACAGAACCTTGGGGGTGTGAGGTAACCATGATACCCACCGAGTATCCAAGTGTGATGTAAGAGGCGCCGACGTCATGTGGAGAGGGTGGCTGCTCAGGATACTTCAGTGTCCCATGACGAGAAGAGAATATTTTAATGCAAAAAAGTAAACGGCAGATTTTAAAATGTTTTGCTCATGTGTGACAAATACACATCAGGCCGGTTGTCTGTATTTTGCAATTTCAACAAAATCCTCACCACTTTTTCCGGTCCAAAAAGAATAAATGAAAATATTAATATTTTCATGAGGCACATGACGCAAAGTAACAACAACTGTGACGTTCAGGTTATATATTTCCACTAATTGTTCCCATTCGAGGTAAAATGGCTACCTAACCTAAATAACACAATAAAAAAAGCTTAACAAAAATAATGACCTACCTGAACGTGGGTGAAACTTAAAAATTATAACTATTCCAGTACTTAGTCCTCCTCTGCTCACTTTGGAGGTATTTACTGAAACACACATCAGCAGGTCCTTTAACAAAACATGAGCTGTAGTTGAGGTTCTTCTGTGTAGTAAAAGTTGATCAAGGTACCCAGTAATGTCTGTGAAATATTCTCGACAGAAGACATTGGATCAGAGATATAGAATAGAATAGAATAGAATAGAATAGAATAGCGACTTTATTGTGATTCAGAACATACACCGGTTAGTGCACATCAGAATGAAATTACGTTGCATTTACTCACCATCGGCTTAGCAGAGTGTGTTAATACTAGAAAAAAACTTAAAAATATAAAGTCTAAATAGAAAATGAATAGGAAATAGAATATTTAGTTAATAGTTAATATAGAGTTATATGCAGCAGTAATGTTTAGCACCACTTAAACCATGCATTTGCATGGGGCCCCAGAGGATTGGGGGCCCCTGTTGGTCACAAATAGTCACTACACTAGGAGGGAGAAGCCCCATAAAGTCATTTTTTTAAAATGGGACCCTAGAAACAACAACCCAGCCCCTGGATATATTACATTTTTTCAGATGAAGTACAACTCTGTTCTTCGAAGACACACTACACCCTCTGGTTTGGTTCTTTTGGAGAAGAATTGATGCTGCACCAGGATAATGACGGCAAACATTCCCCGAAGATTTGCAGGAACAAAGAAGAGCATGCGGAGTACTGACTCCACAGGCTTCCACCTGACCTTAACCCCACTGAACATTTATGGGGGCAGAGAAAGCCAAGCAAGCGGTAATGTCACAGGATGATCTTTGGAACATTCTGGAGTCACACTGGGGCAGCACGGCTCATCATGTTTTCCATAAACCTGTGGCAGAGAGAGTTCACACTGTGACTAAAGTTAAAAAAAAAAAAAGGGAGTCGGGGAGGCACAGCAAATGCTAAGAAATTTTGTAATACATTTTTTTTTTATTTTTTCAAGATTCAACTTTTCACTCAGACATTATTTGGAAATAACATTTTCGTATTAAATTAATTATATATCAATACAAAATAGAAGCATTTTTACTAGTGGTCTCAGATTTTTTGACCCCACTGTATGTAGAAAAAAATAAGTTTAGGCCAGAATCTGCCAGAAATCCCATAAACCCAAGTCCTCCAAAGCCGGGGAGAAAGAATTTCGTCAGCTTCCTTCCAGCAGTTAAATTATTCCTGTCATTCCTATACAATCAAAGGCAATGTTAACCGGCAGATGTCAGCACCCACTGTGCTTCCAAAAACGTTTTATCAAGTTGCTGGGCGGGTCGGAATTGTCCTGTATCATTTGAACCAAATGTATTCTTATTCTCTTTTCTTGGAATCTTATCCTATTATCAGGGGATTTCAGTAAAAGAAATAAATAAAGGAATATCAATTGCACATAGAAAGTATGGGGTAGGGCAGATCAGGGTGCGAGGAGTGGATGGGCGTGAACTGCTCCTATCCAAGGATCCCATTCTCTGGTGCGGGATATGGGAGATCACACTGATCTCTCGTGAACGTTTGTGGAATGACTGCAAACTCTTTCAAAGTAATTTTTTTTTTGTGGAGGGGAGGGGGGGGGTTAGAACTAGCATCTGTCTGATGGGGAAACATTACACTTTCGCAAACAGGCACTCCAAGGATAAACACAAGGATGGAACACAGATTTCCCTTTTTGAAACATAGATTGTAGACACTCGTTATTTAATTCAAACTGTCTACACCCCATAAAGCAGGAAACACATCTTAATACAGCATCCTGTCTAACTTTGTATTAACATAATGAACGGTATACCAGAGGAGCTTTTTTCCCCAGGTCATAAGGCTCCTAAACCAGGACAAATCTCAGTGCCCCTAGGTCTTCCACCGGACTCTACAGTGACTCTATGGTCTCTGTAACACTGACATCACTCTGTGCACACATGCATAAACTATGTAATCTGAACATATCTCATATATTTGTTATATTTATGTTTTATTATTTTCTTATCATGCACAGCTACTCGGGTGACCAGGGTTACATTTCACTATTTGTTGTGTACAACTGTGTGTGTACAACTGTGTACGTGCCGAATAAACTTCTTGAATGTGCTTTGCACGACATGACGTGGCTTTCTTATTTTCCGTCTCCTCCGTCAACGACTTGCGAAATAGGTTGCTTACTGTAATCGCGACCCCCTGGGGGGTCGTCCAGGGCCTGGGAAGACTCATTTAACGTTACAAACGCTCTGCGCATGCGCAGCGGCTCCACCGAAGCTATGGTGAAGCCGCCGCGGGTCTGAGCTCCACATCCCCTGGACTTTGCTGGCGCCCGGTCACGGATGTGCAGGAAACAGAAAAAGGAGCGAAAATAAACTGATTATTCTTAAGTTTAAAGGTGAGTGAATCTGCAGCTTTTTCGACAGTATTACGGAGAACAACACTGTACCGTTTACCTTAAGATCGCTGTTAATCTCCATACACAAGGTTTTTTTTTACTGCAGTTAAACCATATAGGGTCACATACAATTCATTCGACTCCGCGAATGGTAACATAATATCCACGTGTTCAAAATAGTATAATTTATATTGCTTGTTTAGTTATTAGTGATTTTATCATTGTAGCATTTTCCAGTGAATACCACGCGTTTGGATGCAAACTTCCGATGAGGCTACTAAGTTGTAGTTCATGATGTTCTGACCCAGTTTTCGAAGTTGTGGTAAACTGGGCAGGGTTACCACTGATCTTTTATTTCACGTTCACCCGCTCCGTCACCGCTGTGCGTTTCACACATCCAGAAACCACACACTTATAGCAGGCTGCTTGTTACTGGTGGTTTGCCATACATTGTAACCCAAAGTTTACCGCCACATCTTTTGTAATCAAAGCCCGATTCTCGGTCTGGACGTGGCCGCGCCGAGGTGCGCGCCTCCTCCGTGCGCGCGCTCGCCTCAGAGCGCACGTGGGATGTATTAAAGTCACCGCTTAAAACTGGCTTTCGGGGAACCGCCAGAACAAAGCCCGACTTTTCTCTACTAACTTTGCGCATCAAAAGGAGTTTAGTTGTTTTCTACTTGTTCCGCAATCAGGAGCTTTTTGAAGCCACTTCGTGCATGTGAGTTACCGGCCGTGATAGTGGGGGGGGATTCCCTTCGCGCGTGGAACTTTTTCAAAAACCGTTTTGCGCAGAATATTTTGGGCTTTGCATTTTAAGTGAGACTAATTTGCCTGACTCGAAGTAAGCGTTACACCCAAAAGCCGTCAAACTCATTGACGAATCGCTCATTTAAACGGCCTGCACTCCATCTGCAGTTAGTCAAACATTATATCTTAAATACTGACATGTCTGGGTGCTTTGGATGGAGGTTTGAGTTCGACGTGTGTTGTAACAGCTGAGGCAGGCGCCTGCTTTTAATTAAATGTCGGCCAGAGTTAACATATTATAAGTGAATCTGTTTCATATTATCACCCCGCATTTTATCAGCTCGCATATGGGAGGGAATCATGGCTTTTTAACATTGACTCAACATTGGTTGAATATCCGCTTGCTTGCAGCCCGTATCACTCCCAGCTAGGGTTGTGAGACTGTCTGGCGTAGTTGTTGATGTTTGTAGATCTTGTTAAACTAGGCATGAAGATAAATCGCAGTTAAGTTTGGCCCTTGTGGATTTCTACAGCGTTTTGAGCATCAAAACAGTATCACGGTGATGATTTGTAGGAGGAAACGCGTATCCGGACGGGGTCTGCGGTCTCGGGGGGATGGGAACCCTTCGCTTATGTGCTTCCTGCGAGGCGCATCTTTGCTCTTTCGGTGTGGAGGTATAAATCTGGCGTTGCACCCAGTACCAGTCCTTGATCTTAATTGCTGGCTTGAGCTAGTTGTACAATTGTAATAAGTTTAACCATGTTTAGTGTTTCGATGTAATGGAAAACTAATGCAGCCCAGCTGTCATAATCCATTGGGGAAATCCATAGATTCCTATTGTGGTTTGTCCCGGACTTGTTTAATATCAGCAGGGTTGCTAACCATGGTCAGCAGGCTAGAGTGGGATTTTCAGTTAGAGAGGAGACTAAACACGCATTCACGTGTATGTAACGGTTTTATTGCCTTGAAAATACTCTGTAGGGTTTGCAAAATACCCCCAGCGCCTTTGATGTAGGTATTAAGTTCATAAAGGAATAATATAGATTTAAAGTAAGATTTCTTACGTAACCGTGCGTGTCACGCTGGATGCGTTAAAGTTGGCATCCCTGATATCAGTAACCGGGGGCCATTGACCTAAGACGGGGATGCGTTGTCTCCGGCCTCTGCAGTACTCTCTCCTGGGCAGGTGCGCCGTGCGTCCGCTCCCGAAACGGCGAACCCGCCTCCCGTGGCATCTCTGAAACACGGTGACCGCTGGATGACTCCTAGTCCATGAAGGGTGTGCGGAGGGCCGGTGAATAGGCCCGGTGTCCCCGGCGCGGTGGGTGACCTTTTAAGCGAGGCGGCACCGGCCTATTCAATGACCCATTCTGCATGCAATGCCCACATCGCGGACAATGTTGTGGAATCGAATCCCGCCTCGTCAAGGTCAGATAAGCTTAGGGAAAGTCTGTCCGAATCATGGCGTGTAGTGATTTTAAAGACAAAACGGTGCTTTTGTGTTAACCCCTCCTTTGTACCAGCGACACTCAGGTTCAGATTTGGTCTCCTAGCAATATCGTCGAAATCTGTGTGTTATACCTGAAAGGGAATGAAGCTTTATTTGCTAGTCTAAGAACAGGTACATCGGAATGTTAGTTTTCAGATCCCATACTCAAATATAGATATATTCCTTTATTTTGCAGATGTCCGAACGGAGCATTCGCATATGAAATAGTAATTAAAAATGAAAAGATGAAATTACTGGAGTGCAATATAGAAAAATTGATCTACGAACACTATTAGACATAACACAAAACATAATAAACCTATTAAGCCAAGTATGGGATGTAAAGTACGATAAATAGCTGTGGTCTTGCACTCAGCGTGCTGCATAGTATTGATATAGCCCAAGAAAAATAGAGGTGAAAATGTAGCTTGGGGTCTGAGTATCGGGTCAACTCTCCATCCAGCACCCTGGAGCTTTTTTTTCAGTCGGGTTAAGGACCCAACTATTGTGTTGTCCATAGGATTTGAACCTGCAACTGTATCTGATCTCAGACTTGCTGAGCCATATAGCCACTCCCTTAAAATGTGGTTTTCTAGCTGTGTTGCAATCTCCCCGCCCCCTTAATCTTGCACTCCCCTTGAGCCCTGGGAATTTCTCGAAGTCCGGCAGCGAGTGACACCCATTTTGACGCCCTTAATGCCACTCGGGCAGTGTTCCAGGTGTCAGTCATGGAATTCCTGTGGAGCGAGCTTGTCGCTGGTTGGATTTGTATCCCTCCACAGGCTAAAGTCGAAAGTCAACTTTTCATTGGTGTGTTAAGATCCTTCCTATGTAATCTGCAATGCTAGCTGTGTTGTTGGTGCTTTGGGGGGGGGGTTAAGGATCATTCTCCAGTGGAGCTGATTATTGTAGTTAGCACTGTAAGCCTGTCGTTCTCAGCCCAGTTCTTACAAGCACGCTATAGGTCATACCCAGCTGGTACATACCAGTTCTACAGTACTGTGACTGCTTTTATTTCATTAGTTATTTGCATATCCACAGAGCTGGAATTACCCTTTGAATTGACCTATCAGATCCACATGTGTGCTTACGTTTTGTTTATCTAGTAAATGCTTATCCAGAGCGACCTATGATTGAGACGGCTGGGTCAGTCATTTGGGGTTAAGGGTCTGGGGTGCCCAACAGTTTGAAGCCATGGGATCTGAACCAGCAACCCCTTGAGTGTGAGGTGTGTGTTACTTCAAAAAGTTTTACTTTCATGATTAAAGAGAAAATCTCACTGTTATGCCTATTAACCATATAGGTGAAGGGAATTTTTAGTGTGGGGAGAACTTTTTATAATGTGTTTTTGTTTTTTTGCTTCATGATTCTCAGGGGTACAGCCTTGTCAGAGAGATCAGTTGACTGTGGGTTTCTTATGAATTCAAATGGTGTAAATGCTTTTTCATGATCTTTAATTTCTCTGCCTGGTTTCAGAATTTGTGGACTAAACTCCCACTGAGCCATGAATTGAACAAAATCAAACATGTAAACTATATGCAGTACAGAAGAAAAGCATAACTTTAATATATGGTAGGGAATTTAATCACCTAGGTTTAAGGCCAGAATGGAGCTGGGATCTGTAGCCAAAAAATGTCCCACCAGCTTTATATTTGGCCTTTGTTTAAATTAAAGATCTCTTACTAGACAGGTAAGTTGGTAGTTGTGACTGGATAACGATGCGTCTGTCCCCCCCCCTCAAGTTAGTATGATTCCGTTTTTTTGCTTAAAGATAGTAGGTTGTGGGCTCCACATTTTATATTCTGATGTTAGCGCCTTTGTCTCTCTGGATGTCATTTTTTGCGAAGCAACATGTCCTTGTGAACTGGAGCAAATCCTAAAAAATGTCCTCCAATAAGGTGGATGTTTTCCAAGGCACAATTGCAAAGTGCTCTGCTCTGGGAGCCGTTCTGCGTGGTCAGGGTGTGTGAGCATCTCTGTGCTCGTCCGTCATGCTTCCTACCTCGTGTCACACTCCGCTCTGGGAAGCCGTTCTGCATGGTCACGGTGTGTGAGTATCTCTGTGCTCGTCCGTCGTGCTTCCTACCTCGTCTCACACTCCGCTCTTCCAGTCGCTGTTTATTACTCCATGTTCGGAATTGCATTGTGTTAAGTTTTTTTGCCCGAACCCAAAAGGAATTGGAGGAACCGGAAGGTACTGCAATCCAAGACCCCCCCCCAAAAAAAAATAAAAAATTGGAGAGAGGGTGCATTTTCCACAGTTCTTGTAAGGTGCAATTTGAAATTGATCCCCGTACCGCTAGCAGAAGTAGAGTGTTTTCTAAGACTCTTATATGCCCAGTCTGAGGTTGATCATGACCGGTCCATAAGCTTGTCTAATACTGGGGGGGGGTGGGGGGTGATGTGTCCCTCCGCAGGTTAGGACGCGTGTTATCGGAAGGCTGTGGGTTTGAATCCCTGGGTCAGCAGTGTCATTTCACTGTGTGGACCCTTGAGTAAGGCTGCCCTTAACCCATCAATTGCTCCAGGGACGATTCGACCCTGCTTTCTCCAAATTGAATATCACTTTGGATAAAAGCAATTGCTAAATGTATATTTCCCTCCCCGCTTTAGTGGCATAGATCTATGAAGGACAGATCTGTTATCTCACGTATCCCTGTAAGGCAGTTAAAACCAGATGGGACCTTTCAGTCATTCACCTCATAACTATTCCCATGAAGTCAGTCTTTATTTTGCTTTTGTAAAGTGCCCTGATTTGAATTAAGCTCAGGGGAGAGAATTCCAATGTCCACATGATCTGCCTTACCTATTTGTGTAAGTACTGCTTACAGGTGATTGGGTGTGTGTGGATTTCGACAATGATGAAAACCAAATTACCATCTGAAGCATTAAAAAAGCCAGACTATCTACCCGACATCCCCCCCGTTAGCCTCACAATGGGGCCTAAGAATACGTTTCAAATTTTTAAAGTTAATTTCAAATACTGGGCACATAATTTGCATGTAATGCCCGTATAATTCTTAGCTGCTGTAATGTGTAGATGTAATCGGGGACCTATTCAGGATATTTGTGTACACTCTTTGAAAGACTTGGATCAGTGTTTCCCAACCCAGTCCTCGGGGAACCCCGGACAGTCCACGTTTTTGCCCCCTCCCTGCTCCCAGAAACGCTGACTTTGATGAAGTTGCCTGCACATGGGTTGAGTATAAATAGGCCTGTGTCTATCATGCAGCCACAGTTGAGCAAACTTCAAAGTCAGTCCCAAGAACAGTTTACTGTGAATGATGGCTCAGATACCCTCAGATGCTTGAGGAGCTTGGCTCAGGTCAGGTGGACTGTCGGATCTTTGTTTGCAGGTAGCTATTGCTAAGCTACGCTGCTAGGAGATGTGTGGTTCTCCAAGATTGGCTGGGCCTGCGTCATACTGAGTGGGAAGTTGACGTCTGGCCCCAGCTCAGCAGAGTGCTCCTGGCCTGCAGAACGTGACGACCTGCCTCATGCGGTCAGCATGCCAACGCTTTTCTACAGAGCTGCTCTTCATGGATGGCGTAGGCTGGAGGAGTTTCTTTTCACATCAAAGGCAGAAAACCATGCATGGAACAAGGGAATTAAGGCCGTCTCCAGCACTTCATGAAGCCTGAGGGGCTTCTGCATATGCCCAGCATCCTGATTTTGATTCTCCTAAGATCTCCACATCCCCTCAAACCGTCTGTTCAATGTGACTTGGAGGAAAGCTATTTTGGTTATCCTGCGTTAACATTTCTGAGCTCCATTTTATGTTAATAACCTTGTACTCTGTATGTATTTCACACACAAGTAGCATAAAAGAACGTAGGCCCTGGCTACTGCTTTGTTGGGTCCCCAGGGCGTTGCTCCTTAAATGTTGCTTACTCATAGTAACATATGCTAGTTAAGCTTTTTGTAAATTTTAAAGCTTAATGTCTTGTGGGGCTGTCTGTTAAAACCTATTTGCAAAAATGACATATGGCCAGTGACTGGACACGCGCAGATGCATTTCCAGGTGGTCACCTTGCCTTTCCAGCAGCCTTGGACTGTTTAGCCAGTGACTCCTACTTGAGTCCTACTGTAACCGGTAATTTAAATCCCACAACTGTGTCTGCCACAAAATGTGACTTATGTAGGCAGAATAGTCAAATTGCAATGAATTTTATGTTATGTATTCTATTTTCGGGATCAGTCGTTGTCAATTTTGGAAACCTTCACCCAGCAAGGAAGGTGTAGGTGTTGAGGTATTTGTGGTGTTGGAGCCCTTTCAGATGGAAATGGCAGCAGATTTTGAGAAGTGGATACATATTGGGGGTGGCTAAAAATCTTTTTATTGCAATCCTGTTTTTGATGATTCAATATCCATTCACAAAATGCCAAATTTTACTTGTATTGGTCCTGTTATCATATAGGTGGCACTACTTTCTCTGTCACCAGGGTTGCAATAGTATTGCGCGATTGCCTTGCCCCGCCATCTTGGTGCATCGTCAGTCATGGTAACAGAGTATTCCATCATGTGCAAGCAAGTGAGTCAGGTCAAGTTGGGCTTTGTCATGCCGGTCATACTCGGTATCCTGCTTACGGTGATGCAAAATAATGTTTTATAAATTGTTTGCTTTTCATTTCAAAGTAAAGAGAACTTATGTTATCGGATATGACCTGCTGTCGGTAGAGTTTTTTTCCTCCCCAAGTCATTGGTAACACTGGCAAATGAAAACAACAAAGTCTATAGTTTTATTGCTGGCTGGGCACAATAATTGCAGAGAGAAAAGTGAGGAGAAAATATTTTGGTGTATTCATGGGTAAGTACAAGGATAAATTTTCATGCTTGTATATTTTCGCTGTAATGGTAACAATTAGATTGCTTTATTCTAAGTTAGCGCTACAGTGTCTTTTTAACTTTATCTTTAACGTGAATTTAAAAAGTATTAAAATTGAATCCAATCGGGCAATTGTGAATCGAATTGTGAGGTCAGGGCTACTTCTCAGCCCTAAACAAGACCGGTATGTTTCTTTTAATCCCTGTAATTTGTTTTGGCGCACATCTTTAAGGTAAAGTTCTTCTGAAACATGGTAGTGTGTGTTTAGACTTGCCCATTTTTATTATCAGTTATCCTTTTCAGTCAGAGGTAATTGTTTGACCTTTGAAGGAGACTTTTTTTTTTTTTTTGTTTTTTTTTATGAAGATTTTGGAAATTCCTTTCCAGTGAATTTGCCTTTCTAAACTCGTGCTCCATTTAAAGATTTTTAAGCATGCTATATAGTATTTACAGTCAGCCCTCGTTTATCGCGATTAATCAGTTCCAGACTCTACCGCGATAAATGAATTTCCGCGAAGTAGGATTCTTTATTTATAAATCTAATATTTTCATAGTTGGAACATAGAAAACCTGTTTACAACCTTCTAAATACGGTTTTTACATTATTAGAGCCCTCTAGACATGAAATAACACCCTTTAGTCACCATTACACTCGTATTACCCGATATATTAGACGAAAAAAGAAAACATGACATATTAGACGTTACAAATATCATATTATTATTGTTCATTCAATTACTGCTGTTTTTTGTTGCAGAACTACATTTATTTGAATCATGGATCCCAGCAAAAACCTTCACGGATAGAAAAAAGCTCTTTTAAATTAAAAATACCGAAAATCAGTGCATATACACCCCGGTTATTTATAATTAGCATTTTCAGACTCCGTCCGGAGTGGATGTAATATACTGCACATACCACTTGAAGGTAAGCCGACCTGCCACGAAGCCTGGGGCTCGAGTGGGAGAGGAAGTGGGGAGCCGCCGCCGTTAACGTTTAATCTTGCAGGTTTATATTACTTTCACTTTCATGTTTTCGTGTAACGTGCTTTCCATAAATATTGAAATGCAATTTTTAAATATTTTTACGCGAATGAATATATTTGAAAAACCGCAATAGTGAAGCCGCGAAAGTCGAATCGCGAAGTGGCGAGGGACGACTGTAATCTTATTCCAATCTGATTCAATCGAATCATTCGCTTGTGAATCGGAAATGAATCAGGGTATCTGTGCCAGTAACCAGCCCTAGTCGATACTTTATTAATCCTAAAGGAACTTGCATGTGTACAGTATCTTAACACACATTTAGACCAAAAACACATTCTGGACTATAATGGTCAGTGATGGTAAATGTCACTTGACAATAAGTGTAGTGACTGTGGCCGGTAGGGGGCTCCTCAGAGTTAGAGTGCTGGTAAACACCGCTGCTGGTTGCACCCCGGAGTCCCCAGGGTTCTGGAATTGACTCGCCTTCTGAAGAACTGAAAGGTTCTTGAGGTGTTATACAGTGGCCTATTCAGTGTCACTTTCCAACGCATGTTAGGGGCAGTTGTTTGTTTTGCACGTGAGATCAGGGTGTTGGCTTCATGCTGCCACTTTATTGTTTAACTCTTTGTTCCTTGATGGCGGCTTTGCCTGCAGTAGCACCTTTTGCCAGCAGGAGATCCCAACTTCAAGACCGTCTTGCGCCTTTATGACTTGTCTCCCAAAAATGTTTTTAGATGTATGGGGGGGATGGTTTGGGTCACTCTTCTCTGTAGGGTGCCCACCACTATGAGCTGTCCCTGTACCTTACTTGTGGAGAAGAGATGTGGCTGAAACACATTTTAACTGTGTATTTGAATGGTCTGATTTGGACGAAATGTGTAATAAATCAATTCCCTTAGTGCAAGTAAGGCCAACTTGTTCCCCTCACTTATGAATACTGAAGGGACTAAGCAGCTGGGTGTGTTATAAAGCTCAATGGGACAGTGTGCCTGTGACCAGAAGGTTGTAGGTTCAAACCCCCCAGGTCAGCATGGGGACTTCACCTTAACCCATAATTGTTCCAGGGACCGTCTGATGTACGACGTTTTGGATAAAAGCGTTTTTTTTTTTTTTCTTTTTAAATAGCCATGAAATATTGTGCTTCTCTCTCCCTCAGAAGTGCCTAGGCTAGGTGTTATGTGGAAGAACTTTGGATTGTCTTGCGAAGCTCGGCCAACTGAGAGCATGGACGTCAAAGTTCGTGGAACCGCTTTTCCGTACCTCCCGTCCGGTCTGTCGGGTGGAGTCCCTCGGGTCACGCACTCGTCCACATCCTCCCCGAAAAGGGCAAGATTGCAAAACGCATGCCGGGTGGGGCGGTGGGTGCTGAAAAGGGGCTTGATGTCTGGCTTATGTTTGGACAAACGCACCCCTTCTTCCTCCATCGTCAGAGGAAGTAGGATTCTCAGGATTTTGTGGATATCTGACAAGGAAACTTAGAGATCAAAACCACCATCTGTAGTCCAGGTCCTACAAAGTCTCCAGAGAACAATGACCAGGGCCCCCTTTTGTTGTCTGGGACGTGCCGTGCCGACTCGCCTTGTTTGAGTTTGTCTTAGTGGGTTAGTGCACCAGTAGCCCTTGGTGATGGGAAGATCGCTGGTTCATACCCAAAACATGGTGAAACCACACTGCCAGCGAGCATGGCCCTTAACCCACAACTGTTTAAGGGACCTTGCTTTCTCAGTTATACTCTGCATCAGATAAGTGTGTACCGAATAGATGTTTTTGGTATTGGACTTAATTGGATTTGAGGAGTAGATGGCTACCCCCTACCCCCCACCACTTCGCACCTTGCAAAGACTTGTGTGTTTCAAATTAGTTCCTCACTATGGGTGGGGGTGGGAGACAAATCGATTATGATTTATCTCAATACTAGTTTTTGACGATTCTGTATCGATTTTTCACTAAATCCGGATATCGATCCTGTCATTTTATTGCCTTTTCTATTTCACTAAATTTTCACTTGTTTTGAAGTGAGATTAGTGATCTGAAGCCTGAACTTAAGTCAGGCAATATAGAAATTCTAGCATAACACATGGGATTTCCTGAGCACTCAAAGTGGCTTGTCCCTGAGAAGCCTGTGACCATGGTAGTTTTATATTCCATATTCAGTTTTCCAGCTGTACATCATTTCCACAGACCTTTGTCTGCAGACACGGATTAACACTGGTCATTTTTGTTTAGACTTTCTGCGGTGTATGCTAAGTGGTCTATGAATGATGAGGCGATCTCTTCTGTAATGAGGTTCAGCATTTTAAGTTGATAGTAGCTCCTGCACACCCCTTGTTTTTCCAGATTTACTTTATGGGCAGATTTTAATGTTCCAATGTGCTCTTCTTAGAGTTCACTAACTGTGGTTCGCTTAGTCACTGGTGGTGAATGGATGCAGTGCAGTTATTAGAAAGATGTATAGAAAGGCATAAGCTGGAAGTGCAGTGCATGTCCATTCCGTAAAGCAGACTTCACTGGACACATCTGGCATCTTTATAGCCATTAACCCATTTATTCTGGCCTTTTTACTCTGAATGGTGTAATTATTAGCAAACATGGATGTCGCCCTGCTAATATGCCAATACCTTTGTGTAGAAGTGATGGATAAAGGAATATCACATTATTGAATGACATTATTCAGTATTATATCAACAAAAACTGATTTGAACAAAATACGAATTATTGCAGAAAGCACGTTTGGAATTTCAAGGCAATTACATTCTCTTTCAATTACACATCTTTGTAAATAGCACTTTATTTCAGCACTTAAAATGCAGACAAAATGCAGGATAGAGAATGTTAATGTTAACTGTGTCGTAATCCTCGTAGCTATTTTATATGTGTACTTTTTAAGGATGTATGTGTGTGTGTGTGTGTTATTATTCACTACTTTGGAGTTGTATCTTAATTTCACTGTACTACCAAGTACTGTGACAAAATGTATTCTGGATTCTGTACATGTGCAATTTCGCTATCAGAGCTACCGCTAGCTTGGCTGTCTAGCTTGGGCGGCAGCCGTGATGTTACTCCTCACCATTATTGTGTTTATGAACTCTACATATATTCCATATTTTTCTGTTCCACTGCAGTGAAATGCGTAGCCCTGTAGCGATCCATGGTTATGTGACTGGCTGATCATTGCACACGCTTTTATGTGCATGCACTAGGGGAGTGATCATGGTTTCAATAAGAGAACCTGCCTTAATGTAACCAATTGCTGATAGAGTTGTGATATTGCTTATCTGACTGCATCTGAGCTGAAACCTTTTAGTTCTAAGTATATTATAGTGCCCTTTTGTTTAAATAAACATTAACATTGTCAAACATTAGCAAAGGTCAATCTACACAATGTATTGATTCTCTCAGTGTTGTTCTAAAGACATTATTTTGGCAAAATATATTTGAATCGAACTGGGCACTTGAGACAACTGGATCAAAGTGTGAGGTCAGGGCTCACAGCCTTATTAACACAAAGGGGTGCGGTCAGGAGTGGGAGGAGCCTAAAGCCAGCCAATGGCTGTCCGTGTGGACTTGCCCGGTCTCTCTGCAGTGCGCGGTGGGCCTCTAAAGGACTGTAAAGGTGAAGCTCTGCACGCTGTTATTCAGTGTGTCAGAGGGGCTCTGGTGTGGTCTGAACTCATTATCTGAGGGTTATCTGCGGTTGCTGGCCAAGGGTGGACCTGGTTGGACTTTGGCTAGAAGATTCATCTGCTCCTAGAGGCTGTGCAGCTTCTATCTCCGTGTTTCTTGGACAGATCGCAACTCTACTGTGGCTGTGTGCGTGTTCCAGCATTGTAGCTTGCTTGATCAAGAACAGCTGTGAGCCCTTTTTTGGGTGAATTCCAGGAAGGTAGGTGTCCTTCAGCTAAGGGCAAGTTCTAGGGCCACCAGTAACTCATGCAAACAGACTTCCAGAAGGTGTCTTGTGTATTTCTTGTAAACAGTTGTTTCATTGCCGTTTCAAATCTGTAGTCGATCTTTTGTGTGTGATGGACTGTCAGTAAGTTGTAAACGTTAGCTTGCTCGTCTTGCCCTTTGAGGTAAAAGCCTGTCCTTGGACATGGAGGCCTCTATCTAATGGGGGGTTCAGGCTACCCCAGCACCTTCTAAGATTGTAGAAGTTAATTTATGCAAAGGGCTGTCGTTTGCATTGCTCCCTTTCTTTATTTCCACACCTCCCTCTCTGTAAATTGCTCTCCGTTGCTGGCCCCCATTCCATTTCAGGTCATGCTAGCTGGCATACTGCTCCTGCCCTGTTGCTGCTTCAAGAGTAAAGGCATGTGGACTTCACGCGTCAACCCCCTGCTGTGGTTGCTGCTGTACAGCTGAGCTTATTTAAAACTTGTTCTCTCAACTCAAGAACAGAGGCTGTTGGCCTTTATCATCATACAATCTTCAGGCAGAAGTCTGGCCTTCGTGTCTTGATTTCAAAGTCTATAGATGGATGTAACCTATAGCTAAGGGCGTACGATGTCTGCTAACTTAGTTTCATTTAAATAATTCTTTTTATTCGAATTCAATTTCATTACAACAGTATGTATTTAACCTTTTGTACAATTATTTAAGTTCTTTTTGTGCCCGTGTTTTCAGTGTGTCACGCTTAAATGTCTCATTTATGTTCTATTTATTTGTCTTTCGCTACCACCAATGAGATCAAACTGATGTATCGTAGCTGGAATTCTCAAAGTATCTTTCTTGTCTTGAGTTCAGCTCACTTGTTGCTTTTGGGATTTGGTTGCCAGTCTCTGACCATTTTCTCCTCATTTGAATCGCTTTGGTTGACACAGGAGATACTAACCTTCGCTCTTGCTTCTCTACGTGCTTTTTGCTGACTGTGGATGTTGGCTGGGTCTGAAGATTTCTGCTCTCCAGTTGTGGCCTTTTGTCTTTCTCAAAAGGACAAATGGGATTAATGTGTTAAGGAAGGATTACAGTTTTTTTTTTTTTTTTTTTTTTTTTTTTTTTTTGGTGTATGTGGGTTGGGTTAACAACCCCCCCCCCGGCGCTTATTGGGTCAGCGCTGTAAAGCTGAGCCCGTCAGATACTTGAGATTGCTTCTTGCCTGGTAGAAGTGTTGTCACTGCCTGTACCCTCTGTTTGGTGACAAAGGTCTGGGATGATCATCCTTGTTAGTTAGAGCTGCATGATGAAAGTGATCATCCTTTATCTGTGTATCTGTGACTGTGATTTAGCCCCTGAGTGCTTGGGAGTGTTGATTTATCTTTTAGCGTAACTCAATCAGAACCGTGTAAACCCCCTAACCACCACCCCCCCTCCCCCCTTCCCTTCCCAGACATGCACTGGGTTAGGAGAGAATACTCCAACCTCATAAATGCACACTTTATGGGACAGCAATACTTAGCCATATTTCTTTTTTCAGCCTTTTCTATTATTTAGTTCTTATTAGATTTCCACCAATCCTCTTGAGCCATACAGTCAGTCCTGCTACAGCGCTACCAGCGATGGTATCACACTGTAAATCTCTTCTGGTGTGATTTGTATTTGACTTGGGTACTAATCAATGCAGAATTGCATTTGTATTTGCGTGTTTTTCAGCCGGGAGAGAAGCACTACACAAACCACAACGCGATATGATGTTAGCGGGAACCACTACCCGCAAAAACTACCCATGTGAAAGATAGCGCTGCCCGATTCGGTGAACGAATCATTATTTTCAATGAATCTGTTGAATCCAATTTTCAAATGTAAAGGAATCTAACTTTTTGTGCATCCATGCATCAGGTCAGTCTTAGATTCTGAAAATATCAGGCAAATAGTCAAATAGTTTTTTTTTTTTTTTTTTTTTTAATGCACTAAATCTGCTTTTTGTGGACTGTCTATAGCCATGTTGCCATCAGTGCCCCTCTGCATACCGTAATTTTTTGTATTTGTGCTGTGTGTTCAAAATGACCCTTCTTGAACCATTTGATGTATTTTCTGACCCCACTAGATGGTGCACTCTGTTCAAAAAGGGCTCAAAACATGCCCCAAAGTAAACCAATAGCACCATCTAGTGGGGTCCCAAAATGGGAGTAGTGATTTCCGGTACTTCTTGGCATCTGATAAGTTCAGTGAGTTTGGCGCATTTGGTTGAAGCAGTTACTAGGGAATTTTCATGATTCATAGGATGTATCATAGGAGATGATTATGATATTTTATTTAAAAAGCATATTACATTTTACTGGTATCACTGTTTTTATTTAAATCATTTTGCCGTAAGTTACTAAGTCGTATTCCCCTAATCTTATTTTTCTCATTGTGTGTATATATATTAGTATGCAGTTTTAGTGAAATAAGGTGTTTTCAGGAACATGTTAGTCACGTTGTAGCAGGATTGACTGTTTTTTTTTTTGTTTCAGCTCTTCCTTCTGGTTCATATTTATTCCATAAATACATACCTCTCCTGTTCCTAGTTAGGTCTACGTGTTGTTTTGCGCTGTCTAACCCTGTTACGTGTTACTGATTGGATGGCATGTCCTATATACAAATATATAAATATATACAAGTAAAGAACCTTCAATTTAGGCACCCAAAGTAACGGGAATTGTGCTAAGGTTTGCCAGGTCTGTTTACAGCTTGGTTTTTAAATAAACTGATAAACTGCACACATGTCACACATGTTCAGCTTTGTCCTCAGCAGAAGCTCCCTTCTGTGACTTGCTGTGGGAGATGGTCTCTGGGTGTGGGAAGCTTGCCATCTACTCCTTGGAATTTGAGTGTAATTGCACCTGAAGTTAAACAGTGACTGCAGTTAAGCCATGTAATTATGTGGCTACAAAGCTGTTTAGGAGCTTGTCTCTGGTGCATTGGTAGGTTTGTAGGTCTCTAGGGCCGTCAACATTACTGGGATCTTATAAGTAGCTTGAGGCGACTGCTTTGCGTTTTACGTAGGAATAGTATTGAGTTTTTTAAAATCGTATGAGGACAAAATCTGGGAATGATGGACAGAGAATCATAATGTGAATCTCGCTCGTAAGCATTTACTTTGACCTTGAGTTTTCAGAGTACTTGCAATGAGCTACAGACCCTTCAGTTCTTACCTGAGCCAAAGCACTAGTGCTCTGTGAAATGATACAGCTACCGTAGACTCTTAGCGGTGCTGCTTACCGGGATGCCCCTCTATCTCACAAGTAGTGTGACTGAAGCTGAGTATTATCCTGTCAAGAAAAAGTCGGCGGTAAAAGACCTGTCAGTTTGTGAAAGCTGTTTCAGTCCATTCATAGTATACAGGACAGCTGCTTGCAGAAAACCCTGGCAGGTTGGAATAGGTAATGACGTGTAAATTCAGTTTGGCTACAGGATCTAGAATGCTTGTAAGGCCACAATGTAGTCTATTGGATATTCAGGCAACTCGCTGTCTGATTTCAATGCTGACTTCTCAAGCGTCAATGGCTGTCCGCACTTCAGGATCATCTCTGGTATAGCTGTTCAGTAATTGCCGAGTGGACTGTGAATGTCTGTAATCAGGAACATCTCAGCACTGGGAAAGCCAGCTGTGTTAGCAAATATTTATGGCTGCTGTGCTTCTGGACAGCTTCCCTTCATGGCTCTCTCGCTTTTCCCCTTACAAGGTGGTGAGGTCCTGCTGAAGAACATTCAGCCTGAGTAACCATGCCGCCCGCCATCGGTGGACCTGTGGGTTACACTCCTCCCGAGGGGGGCTGGGGTTGGGCTGTCGTGGCGGGAGCCTTCATCTCTATTGGCTTCTCCTACGCCTTCCCCAAGTCCATCACGGTCTTCTTCAAAGAGATTGAGGTCATATTTCAAGCCACCAGCAGCCAGGTCTCTTGGATCTCCTCCATCATGCTGGCCGTCATGTACGCTGGGGGTAAGTAGGATAGTCGTTCTAGGGTGTAACGGCACACGTGCACCGAATGCGGGGCTTTTTTCTGAGTGTGTTTTGTTTGTGTTTCCCGCGAGTCACGTTCGGAAAGAAGCCGCTGAAGCCGCACCACTATGCATGCATCCATTGTCACGGTGAACGTAGATAAACCAGGACTTGAAGACCTTTCACTGCTGCACCATAATGGATATTTCTTGTTATGCTTCTGTGTATTTTGAGACAATTTTTGTGCTGCACAGTTTTAATATGAAGCTGAAAGCTGCTGATGTGAATACAGTACAGATCAGGTACACTTAATTTTCTAAATGTCCGTCTTAATGGATATTTTTATTTTGATTGACTTAAGTAAACTTTTAGTAGTAGGTTGCAGCAATACTGAGAGACTTTAAGAAAGACTTTAAGATACTTCCGTAAAACCCCTATTTAACAAGGGGAAAAAGAAGCAATTTTTGTTACTTTTGCCTCCACTGTACCAAAAACGTACCGGACCATGACTTCAGAAAAGAGGTACACACTGAACTGTGCTTTTTGGGTACCATTACACCCCTCTCACATTCCTCTTGGCTTTGTTGGTTTTTTTCTTTTTTTCAACTGCTTTAGGAAGGGGATTTAGTGGGCTGTCGGCGAGTAGCAGTGTTAGACCTGTGTAGTATAACCACCTTTTTAAAGCTGCTCAATACTGTGTAAAATATGAGCTTAGTCAGTTGAGTGGATATAATTGTGCCAAGAGTCAAAAAAGATAAAATTCAGCGTGCACTTTGTGTTTCCCCTGAGTCCTTATCAAGTGCCTCAGAAAGGGACCCTGTCCCAATTTGAGGAGGGTTTTCCTCAAGACCTTTAGGTGACCACATGAAAGTAAGTCCGTAAAAATGAGAAGTGGGTAATCCATTCTGCTCTTGTCCTGGGCATAAGTCGATGTCCAGGCGGAGTAAGTCTCGCCCCTAATTCTTAGTGCATTTATTTAGCAGACGCAGCTAGCGGGTAACCTTCCAATCAGACACGGTGTCCTAACCCTCTTAGCCACACCCCCCTCCACCACCAACCCCCCCACTCTGCACTCTGCACTTGGTTTCCACACAGCCCTTGGCAAAACACAGCCCCCACATCTGTGCTGAAATCGCGTGTTTGTGGGGCACAGACCCATGGTGAGAGAGCGGTCTTAGGTTTGAAACCCAGTACGATGGTAAAACAGGAAGATAGTGCTCTCTCTCCTTCTGTGTATCCAGTGAGCAGATTACATTTATTCAATAGCCATGCTTTGTGTCCACTGTCAACTTTACTGAGACTTTTCAATGTGCAGGGATTCTGTTTGGGTCTTTTGGGAATTTTGCTTGCATTCAGCTCAAACTTGAATATGCTTCATATATCCTAGTTAAAAGGTGGAATGTCTGGTTAACTGTAGACTGTCCCATTAGCAATTATAAAAGCAATGCATATCCAGATAAAATTTCCATACCTCTACAACTGAGGTTCCAAACTCCCCAGTCTGTAGCCAGTATTCCACTGGGAGGTGGAACACTGGGGGTTCAGGGGGAGGGGTTCAATCCCCCGGGGTTAAAAAGCAATTTCAAGCCACGGCTCCTTCACTGACAAAGCTTGTGGTTTGAGTGGTGGTAAACATCGCCACTGGGTGAATGTTCCCTCTTCTGTCACGCCACCGTACTTCCTTGTGCAACAAAGTACGCCATCGAGGCTTCTATCAAGGTCACTGTGTCCCCCACGTCAGCAGAGAGAAACTGGGTATCAGTCTTACTGGGGCTGCTAAATCCCGAGAGTCCGGCCCATAGTAGCACACATTAGCAGTGAAATACAGCCTGGTCAATAAGAACCTTTGTAGCTGGCCAGTGAATAAAGATCCTGTCTAGGAACATTTTATCCTGAAACCTCATCTTTTCCCAAGAGGGGGCTCACTTGGCGGGTTTCGTACCCCCTCCCGTAATGACTGTGTCAAGTGTGCTCTGCAAACTACTGTGGTTTAAACCCTACCCCCTGAGCACCAATCCTGTGGTGGCACTGGGTGATGTAATACAAGTCTAGCCAATGAGTCAGGTCGGGGAGTGTTGGTATGGTAGACTGACTCCTGACACTCCCGTTCTGTGGCCAGGCAGAGCACCGTGGTCACCGGCACGTACAGTGTTTTTAATACACGCGTGCCTCTTATATGGATTCCGGTTTTGCACCCCCCTGGGCGGTTCCCACGTCAGTCTGTTCCGCTGCTTTGCTTGACGGGACTCAAGGCTGGTTTACGGGAAGCTACACAGACTGCAAAGAGCCCAGTTGTTATCCACGCTTCCCGTGCTTTCCCCACATACGTCTGAAAGCAGAGCGCTTGCGTTTCATGTTCCTCTTCCAGGTAAATGTTAAGCCTTATCACGAGTTTAAATGTTGGCACCTGGAGAGAGACACTCCTTATGCAAATACTTCCTCGTTCATGAATAGCATCACAAACTCACAGATGCACTCTTGCAATAGCATGTCTTGGACACATGCTTCAAGCTCAAAGGGCATGTCAGCTACCAAGGTACTCAAAAAATGGGCTTGCCAGTTGAGTGCGCTGAAGATAACTAACCAAAACTCCAGCATTAGAGATTAATTAGCTAATATGTTATTGGAAGACTGTCCCAGTTTCTCTTTTATCTCAGAACAAATGGTAGCTTCGGTTTAATCTTGATCTCTCTTCAGACCCTGTCATTACGTTAAAGGTGATGCCCTTCTGCCAGTGGTATTTTGTATCTGCAAACTTTCCAAAGCAGCACCTGAGATCTTTATGAATTAATCTTAGGCTGTTGTAAAGCACCTTAATTCACAGGTTTGGGTGCTACTGTCTGAATGAGATGGCAAAATGTGTACTGACTTGGACATACCAGTAACAGCGTATAAAACAAACTATGCAGTTTCTCAGTAATCCTGCTGTATTCTCTTTAGTCCCCGGCAGCTTCCTTAAGTCTTTCTCATTAATGTCAATCTGCTGAGTTACAGCCACTTAACCCTGTCAAAGCTCATTTTCCACGTGTTTATAGAAAACTGTCTTCTACGTATGTTTGTGTGAAACTAGTATGCAGTCTACTTGTTCACTTGTTTGTCTTCCTTCCTTTGAGGCTCTTTGTTGTAATGTTTAAAACAGCATTAAAGGCTGAAGTTCAAGGCCCAAGTCCCAGAAGGAGAGGAAAACCCTTTGGGTTATTAATAAGGGACACTGAGAAGCCGTCTGGGGCTGCAGACCTTACCTCAGATGTAAGGTGACATGCATCAGTTAATCGAACGTTTTTCCCATCAAGATAATCATAATCATGTAGTTCTCACCCGAAACGTGGCTCGCCGACCTTGGTTTATGGTTTGCTAGTTGATAGTTTAATCCCCTGGTCTAACAGACCTCAAACATTTTGAGGTTCTTGAACCAAGTGACACTTAACTAACCTTCTTTGTTCAGGCTTTTATGAAGTGATTTTTCAGCCTTTCAAATGCTTACCCTAGTCAGTTGTGCAGGACCAGGAGCCTGTCCTGGGAAGCAAAGGGTAAAATGCTGGGATACATCCTGGACGGGATGGTGAGCTGTGGTGGATCATAACATTTGCATGCAATTAAATTTAACACATTAAGCTATGGGCCTAGACCAGTCTTAAGGTGAAGATCTTAGGGCATTTTCACACATGTAGTTTGGTTTCTTTGGTCCGAATCAGTTGAGTTCATAAACTTGTAGTGTTGTCCTCTCGGTTCACTTTGCTTTCACAAAAATCCAAGCGAAGCAACAATGCGGCACTACAAACCACGTTTGAATGTTCATTCTGCTTATTGGTCAGATGTGTCTGTAGTGGGAGCAAGGAAGTAAATACAGGAAGGTCCAGTGTCCTGGGCTATGCAGTAAATACAGGAGGATGGTCCCATGTTCTGGGCTACGCAGCTGAACATTGGTGCCTCAGTTTTTTTTTTTCTTTTTCTTTGACACGGCACTGTTCAGGCGACTAGCCAAATCCTCTCTCCTTCAGCCGTTGACTGAACATTTTGAAAAGTTTGAGTTTTTATGAGTTGGTTTTTAAAAGCTGACAGATCTAATCTGCCCAGATTTCAAGAAGCCAACATACCTCGCTGCTAGACCAAGTAAGACCTCGGTTCATTTCTCCTCCTCCGCCTAGCTGCTGCTGCTACTGTACGTGCTCTGCCGTATCCCAGAATTCCAAGCCCACCTGGCTACAGAAGCCATTTAGCTCAAACTCGCAGAGTACACCTGGAAGTTCAGTCGGATCACAGTCACACCACGAATGAACCCCTCCAGAGTTTTTGGGGTCGGACTGAGTCCGCTTCCTCTCTAGGGTTACGGTACGGTTCTTTCGGTCCACTCCGAGTGCAATTACTGTGTTCACACCTGCCCAAATGAATCGCACTGAGGGGGAAATCAAACCGGAGTCCATTATAACCAGACTAAAATGTGCTAGTGTGAAAACACCCTTAGATCACTGATCTACATGTAAAATTCCTTTGACTGTCAAACGGGTCTTATTGTATTTATTGTCCTCCTTTTGACTTCATTAGACTTGCTTACTTTGTTCCTGACTCACTGAAAGAGGTATATGTGTGGTGATTATTAAAAATCAAAAGCTTGAGCACCTTATTTGGATCGTTTTAAGTTTATAGATCTTTTACATTTTTTGATTGTTCAATCGGTTTTAATACCCATACACTTTCGCCCTAGTTACTGGTGTCAAGTCAACATAACTTTTAGAATTTAGTAATCAGTGGTCATTGTTGACACACCACAGCGCACAACAACGAAATGTGTCCCCTGCATTTAACCCATATGTGACGTCGTGACATAGCAGGAGGCAGCTAATTCTGCGCCTGGGGAGCAGTGCCTGGGGGCGGTACCTTGCTCAGGGTACCTCAGTGGTGCCTTGCTGGTTGAGAATTCGAACCCGCAATCTTTCAATTACAAATGCGCTTCCCTAACCATCAAGCCACCACTGCCCATAACTAACCAGTCTTAATGCCTGGAACTGAGGTTGTCTGTCTGTTCAAAGTGATTGAGGCCATACCGTATCTGCAGTGAACTTTTGGCTGAAATGGATGATCCTGCTTCCACTACACGTTTGCACAGCATTAGCAGGGACATGCAGTTTGCAGGAGTTTCTAGACAGTCCCATCTCTTCAGACTGAGGCATGTTAAGCTTGGTTGGAGTGCCACCTTGTGGCCTGTTAACTTCCATGACGCTGAATGCATTTTGCATTTCGATGTTGGGACTGCACCACAGACACAAACTGTTCATTAAATTTTTTTATATATATAAAATAGATTCATTTTTTTTGGATTTTAGGCAAGTAGTCAAAAGATTAAACTGTGAATAGAGCTTAAGAATCACCTTTTAAAAAGCGGTGTCTATTTAATGCCCACCCCTTTCCCCTTAGGTCCAATAAGCAGTATCCTGGTGAACAAGTACGGCAGTCGTCCAATCATGATTATCGGGGGCTGTCTGGCCGGGAGCGGATTGGTGGCTGCCTCGTTCTGCAACACCGTGGAAGGGCTCTACTTTTGTGTTGGGGTGATTGGAGGTATGTCCGTCAGTGTTTATATGGCAGATCCTTCTCACTATAGAAATCAAATTCCTATGAGTTTTTTTTTTTTTTTTTTTTTTTTTTTTTTTTTTAAGTAATTTTGGACACCTGTTGTTGGTTGTTTTTGGGGGGGGGGGCCGAACACCCACCGCATGAAT
>JAODKC010000041.1:13982160-13996422 GCA_026777985.1 Mormyrops attenuatus | reverse complement strand
AAACCCAGGTGTGAGGACTCTTCAGCCAATCAGTCCTCTAATTAGTGACCTAATTAGGGAGCTGCAGCGAAAACCTGCATACACACCGGCCCTTTGCGGATAAGATTGGCCACCCCTGCCTTAGGCGGTATTGCAATTAATCAGAATCAGAATAGAGTTTATTGCCAAGTACGTTCACATATACAAGGAATTTGCCATGGTGGTTGGCGCAGACATTGAGAGCAAAACAGTGCACACCAACACACCGAGGCAACCATCCGCGGTGCCATCTTGAAGAAGAATTGCATTAGAAACTATCATGTTTACCATGACAGACATTTGCTCTGGAGTACTTTGGGAAATCATTCTTGCTTAACACTCTAAACACATTACACCGCTGCATCAAGAAATGCTCCCTGAAACTATATTATGCACAGAGGACGTGCATCAATTTTGTGCAAAAACACCGGCAAGTTCTCTGGACCTGAGCTCATCTGAGATGGACCAAAAGACAATGGGAACGTGTTCTGTGGTCAGATGAGTCCACGTTTTGGCTTGTTTTTGGGGAAAACGGATGTCGAATTCTACGTGCCAAAGATGAAAAAGACCACCCAGACTTATAAGCAAAAGGTGCAAGAACTAGTATCTGTAATGGTATGGTGGTACATCTGTGCCCATGGCATGGATCTGCAGAGTTGGGTAATTCGGGTCCAGAGAGTAAAAGTCCAAACCAAGATTTTGTTTCAACCAACCAGTTGAGCATAAAGAGTCACAGTCACAGAGTACTCAAGAGGTTGGTTGAAACAAAATCCTAGTCTGGACTTTTACTCTCTGGACCTGAATTACCCAACTCTGGGGATCTGTATATATGCAAAGGTCAATTTGGAATGTGAGAGAGACATACGCTGTCGTTAAGGCGACGTCTTTTCCCAGGAACTCCATGTATATTTCAGCAGGACAAATGCCAGGCCTCATTCTGCCCAAATGACAAAAGTGTCGCTTCGAAGACATAGAGTCCGTGGGCGTGACTGGCCTACCTATAGTCCGGATCTATCTCTTATTGAAAATGCCTGGTACATCAGGAAGAAGACAATCAGTCAGCGGTCTGCGGCCACAGACTGTTGAGCAGCTCAAGTCTTGTATACAGCAAGAATGGGGAAAAACTTCACTTGCAAAACTGCAACAGATAGTTACTTCAGTTCCCAAACGACTGAAGTATATTTAAAAGAAATGAGGAACTTGCCTCTATCCCAACTTTTTTGGAGCATGTTGCATTTGTTTCTGTTTAACTAACAGAATTGTGCTTTTTTTCTGTGAAACACTGACGGTATTTTCGTTGTGCTTTTGCCTGTAAAATAAAGGTTCAAGTGAAGTACCAAATTACATATTTTAGTTTTTATTGCATTTTTAGAAAGTATCCCAGTTTTTCTGGAAATAGGATTAGATAGGATAATATGGGATTTTACAGGATAATTGGGATGGGGTGGTGTGGGATGGGATAAGATATATGAAATTTCGTCCAGTAGCACACAGTATCATATAAGTAAAAAGACAAGAAATATATAAAGGATAATCAATAATAAAGAATAAATAAGAGAAATGTGCAAATCAATGTACCACTATATGCACAACACATGCCCCATGTAGTAAATAAGGACATTGTGTCCGTGATTGAAAGGTCACCGGTTCAAATCCCAGGTTCGAGTGATGTCACCGTTGGGCCCTTGAGCCAAGCCCCTAACCCCCAGTTGCTCCAGGGATTTATAGACCTCGCTTTCTCAAAAATGTGCATTGCTTTGGATAAAAGCGTCTGCTAAATGACAAAAATTGAATCTAATGTAAATTCAGATTTGCTGTCTCTGCCGTCGGTCTCTTCAGGACGCATCGGGCGGACATACAGCGAGCGTGGCCTGGCCATACTGACGGGATTGTTGGGTCTGAGACAGGAGCACATCACCTCAGGTAGGCGGAGCTGCTGGGGCTGTTACCGCTGTAAATTATCTTTGGATTGCAGTGGGGACACACAGTCAGTTTAGCCCTTTGATGTCTATTCGGTCTCTCTCTCTCTCTCTCTCTTTCTCTCCCTCTCCCTCCCTCTCACTCTCTCTATCTCTCTCTCACTCTCTCTCTCCCTCCCTCCCTCCCTCTCTCTCTCTCTCTCTCTCTCTCACTCTCTCTCTCACTCTCCCTCTCTCTCTCTCTCTCTCTCTCTCTGTCTGTCTCTCTCTCTCTAATCTTGACAGTGATTATTCTCTTCTTAAAGGTGTTCTCTTATCTTCCAGCTGTGGTGCAAACCTTCCGGGACCTGGTCTGGTTGTGTCCCCAGTCCACAGCATGCGTGTGTCAGGTCATTGCTGGCTGTGAGGAGATCATCCAGGACAGTGACGTGAGTAAGACTTAGATCCCATGTTGGCCACGTCACTACACTAAATATTATATAAACTCATGCCTTATATGCAAGATGTTGAAGCAGCATGGTAAGTGCTAAGAGCTTCCAATGAGTGCTCAGGTACAGGGATAAGTAGTATCACAGCAAGAGCTATGTAATGCATTTGAGATACAGCAAGAACCAAATAAGACTATACAGTCAAAAGATACAACACTAAGCACAAGAAGCCAGCAAAGGAAAATGGAGTGGCGTAGGCTTACTGAAACAGATGGGTCTTGAGGTTAATATCTTTGACCAAGTTGCCAACTTTTTCCTGTCCAGGGGAAACAGGCTCTGATTTGGCTGTTAGGCATGCATGGGGACCAAATTTCTGGCGCCCCCTACATCCTGGAAGACTACATTGATAGCCTCAAGACAGAACTGTCCACCCTGGTGAAACTGGAGCTCCTGACGGCAACGACGAGGCTGTTCCTCTCTCGGCCCGCCGAGACCCAGGACATGTTGGGACGCCTGCTGCACTTCTGCATCGGTATGCCGGTCCACGGCAAAGCAGGCTGTGAAGAAGCAAAACAGTCGTCACATTCCTATCTAGGCAACGTAGCATTTCTGAACCGCAACTCTATGTAAAAATGAAAAACAATAGTTTCTGAAAGTGATGATTTTCATTTTTGCTTAACCAAACATATCATCTGAGCTCCGTGGACCTGGGCATGGTCTCTTCACGTGGAAATGGGCTTCCAGATTGACTTGTCTCCTTTTCACTTGGCAGAGGAAGAGACTGACATGTGTGTGCGCGACCGCGCCCTATTCTACTACCGGCTGCTGCGCTGTGGGGTGGAGGAGATGCGGCAGGTTCTGGGGGGCCCCAGGTCAGACCCGTCCCTGGGCCTGATCGCCGGCCGGCCCGAGGAGCCCATCAATAGCTGGGCCGCCCATTTCAACACCCTGGAGCCAGTCTCCAGCTCGGGGCCCGGTGTGGCTGGGGTCGTCTGCAACGGTGCTGCCCTGCCCACCCTTGGCGGCTCAGATGGTACGGCCCATAGCGCTGCAAACTGTACCCTAGCAGGTGGGTTCTAGGTCCGGAAGCCCGGTCAAAATCTGGGTGGATCAGGGCAGCATCCCAGGTGTCTTATCAAGGTGCTTTTCTGCCTTTCTTCGTTGTTTCCATAGTGCAAGAAGCAAGTGAAGATCTCCGCTCAGGTTTGCCAGAGGAAGCGGCGAGTTTCAGCCTCACCCTGGGTCCTGCCTTGACCCCAGAGGCCTTTGAGAAGCTCTGGTTGGAGCTGGAGACCTTCCAGACTGTGTCGCTGCCCTGCTCTGAGCCCAGCTCTCAGCCAGAAACCCTGCAGGCTGCCCTGCAGCTGGTGCAGATCCAGGCCTTGGCCTTCAGTCGACCTGGTAGTGTTCCCTGGAAGGCCTACTTGTACGCCCATGATTCAGAAACCATCATCCTGGCTGAGCTTCTGTGTGGTCCCGGTTCTGACGAGGATAGGCTACTTGTGACCGTCAAACAGGAACCCAGAGATGAAAAGGTCCTGAGAGGGTTCCTGTCCGTGTTAGAGACTGTGCTACAGACACTGGTCAGTGATGCCACATAATTTAACTGTTTATTCCTTCTGGAGTCATATATTGAGCCACAAGTGGAGGTAGACAGTTCAGATCCAGAAAGTAAAAATCCAGACCAGGATTTTGTTTCAATCTACCAGTTGAGTACTCTGTGACTGTGACTCTTTATGCTCAACTGGTTGGTTGAAACAAAATCTTGGTCTGGATTTGTATTGTCTGGAGCTGAGCTATCCACCTTTGGCTACAAGGCATGTACGTGGACTGTGTGGTTATGTCATAATCGCGGCGCCTGCAGGTAAGGATGCTTTCTCCATGGAACATGTGGAATTTTATTTTTTTGTTTGTCTCACTTGTTCAAATGAGTCACATGCAACTACCAGGAGTTATTGTAATATATGACATGTGTTTGTGAAAAATTTAAATATTTTTGCTCTAATTGCAGTGTCATTCAGATTTATTCAGCTTAGCAGACTCATGCGGTTGTAATGATGGAACATAATTCTGCCACGTCATTGTTCCAGGAAGACCAATTAGTACCCTACTTTGGTCATAAACAAAAAATTGATAATACCAGGCATAATAACCAGTTTTATTTGTATTCTTCCATCTGTTTATCCATCCTCAGAGTTCTTTTTTATGGTGAGGGTCATTTGGCAGCAGACTGAGCAGGTTAGACCAAACCATTGTTTTCCTTTCTTCTGGGATATCCCAAGAAGTTCTTGAGCCGGTTGGGAGATATAGTCCCTCTGGCATGTCTTGGGTCTACCCTTGGGCCTCTGCCCAGCAGGAAGTACCTGGAAGAGCTTCCTTGAGAGCTGACTAGCTGGTATCCATATTGGAGCACAGGACCCACCTCAGCTGACTGCTCTCCATCTGAATGAGCAGCGACTCTAATTCAAGGTTCCTCTGGATGTGCAAACTCCTCACCCTTGTCAAGTAATGGAAACTTGTACTCATAAATTTTCAGTCATGCAGCTCATGTCCATAGGTGAGGACCAGTTTCCCCCTCGATGTGGGGGTGTCTAGGGTCTAATTGACTTGTGGCTTCTGCCAACTATATAAACACACGTTACTACATTCACCGAGGTAAATTACATTCCTGTGTGTTACAGCAATGCACCTTTATCAAGTCCACAAAGACATGGAGACAATGTTAGAGTATTCCCACAGCCCCATACACAACTGTACTTAAATTTAAAAAAATAATAACTGAAAGTACTTTCCAGTGCTGCAAACTGAAATTCTCAGGAAGTGAATTGAGTACTCACAGAATATTCAATAGTAATTGAGTATTCATTGGATAAGGCCCACACAATTGTTAATTAAGTCCTGATAAATAAAGACAAAGATCTGAAGGAGGGGGTACTTTCTTCTTCCCATGACTGCATTGCAGTATGCATTTAATGTAACGTATGGATCCCTGCTCTGTAACAGTAGACATGGCCTACATTCCAGGTTGCCTAACACTTTCCAAAGGTTGACACAAAGCCTTGTATTTTATTCTACTTATGCAGCAGGGCATCGTTTGGCTGCTTGTAAAACTGACTTAATAAATCCCCTGTGTACTTTGGCTCTTGAATGGGGCACCATCATATCCTATTCTTAACAAGGACATTCATGCTGAGCAAGTTTCGTCAGTCAACATGTGAATTAAAGTTATAGGGCTACCTTTAACACTGTCGCAATATCAGAAAAACAATGCAATATTCATGAAAGGAAAAAAAGAGTCCTTAGTTTCTTTGTGTTTCTTTAATACAACATGTATTCATAGATTGGTTTTATGAAGCTATCATTTTGATTTTCCTCAGTTTGGTAGATGACTCTAATATTTAACATAAATGTATGTGTTTGAGAGATCTGATGCCGTTTATATCATCATCGACCAAATAATCTCTGAAAGCGTCTAGAGTCAAATTTACATTTTTAAATTTTATACAGGGCTGAGATCTTTTGAGTTCTGTTTGGAGTGAGATTTGTTCCCATGCAGGGAGGGTATTGCCTTGCATTTTGATCATGTCATAACATGAAAACTGAGCAGAATTTCCTTAAACTGATTGACAACATAGAAACATTTCTTTGAACTTTAGGGCAGGGTGATGCAGAGACTTGAATACAAATTTGTTTTCATGCAGAACAATGTCTCTCCTTTCCTCCCCCATTAATCATGTCGCAACCCCTCACATGCCCTGTTGTGGGCGCTGGTGGCTGATTTTTCTCCAAATCTGCCAGCTTAATTATCATCAAAGATGACAGTCTTCCCTTCAGGGCCAGGTTCTTTCTAGTTTTTGTTTTGTTTAGTCTCACCAAAGAAAATACTCGCTCTGCATCAGCACTGAAGTGTGGCGGGACTATTGGTGTGTTCCATTTGAACTGGGAAGTCGGAATTTCCTAGTTTCCTGAATCATACTGAGGAATTTTTTTCTCTTCGTGGAGATGGAAGGTGTTTGATCATCAACCATACCAACAGATGTCATTCTGGTGTTCCATTCTTAAGCCCTCAAAAGCTTGGGAGTGGGACAGCACTAAGCACTAAGCCCTCAAAACCTCCACACAGACAAATCTCCACACAGATTTGCAGATCTACTGTGGCAAAAGTGTAGCAAAAATCACGTGTAAAAAGACAGCCAATTGAGAGGCACCCTGAGTTAACTTGTCGGTTTTAATGATTTCATCTCAGACTTGAAGAGTTAACTGACAGTGACTTCAGGAATGCTGAGGAGTTTATAATTGTGATGTGCCGTAAACCGTAAACATAACAGATAATCGAAAGTAATATTTCACTTACCTTTGGTCTTTTACACACGCAGCAGAAAGTAAACTGGCACTTGCAATTAGACATGTAGTTATCCTTATTACTAACTGAATGGAAAATCAGAATCAGAATTAGAAAAACCTTATTGATCCCTGAGGGAAATTGTTTCTGCTACAACTGCACACATAGAGAGAGACACCATCAGACACAATGAACACGGTATAACAAAATGAATAAAGGTAATATATCACAAACAAAAATAAAATATATAAAATAAAATATATAGATTGAATAAATGTCAAATTAACTACCATATAAACTCTTTAGGAGAAAAGCTACATACTCTGTTTTCAGTGAACTACTATGTACAGCTATGTAACTATGTTTGCTATTTGACAAGTTCACTGTGAATTTAAATTAGCTAAATGCTGTGTAGTTGAAGTGTCTGACAAGGTGCATTTTATGCTCACAGTAGTCACTCACAGAGCCATAGGTATATTACATGTTAATATTGATAATATTACACATAGTGGTTCAATATTCCACATTCAAAGGAGTGGCTTGGTATGAGCTGCATACTATGAAGTAGCTTATTGTATGGGTGAGTGACCTTGGGTGTTAGAGTCTGATGGCTGTGGGGAGGAAGGATTTCCTGTGGCGTTCAGTGGAGCACTTCGTGCTAGTCAGTCTGCACCTTAAGATGCTTCTTCTCCAACCACATCCCTCTGAAGTGGGTGATCCACATTTCCAACAACAGGCTGAAGTCTGGCCAACATTCTCCGATCTACGGCAGTTTCTCAGGTGTCCAGTTTCTCGCTGACCACAGAGCCAGCCTTCTGTATCGGTTTGCTGTGCCTCTTTGTGTCTGCCACCTCCATACTGCTGCCCCAGCATATCACAGCATAGAAGAGGGCGCTGGTCACCACAGTGTCGAAAAACATCCACAGCATGGTGTTGCAGACCCTAAATTATTCGAGTATGCGCAGGAAAAATAGCCTACTCTGACTCTTATTAGATGTAGTCAGTGAGTTCTTAGACCAGTCCAACTTACTGTCAATATGCCCCCCCCCCCTAGGTAGGTCTACTTGTAGTCTTGAACAATCTCCACTTCCACTACAACTAAATTTGTGCCATGTGTGATCTACGTAAAACCAATAACTAATAAACTAATGGCCTCTTTCAAATAGCGTTATAAAAACTGAATCAATGAAGATTAACCAAATATGATGAAGGGCGACCAGGTCGCTCTAATGTTTTCCTGACAGTTGGCCCTACCGTATGTCAGTTTTTCCAACTGCAGCATGGAGAGCATTTCACTAATCCAATTGTTAAAAAATGGACGCTTATCTGATTTCCACTGAAACAGAATTAGCCTTTGGGCCATTAGTGACGCAAAAGCTATTGCCTTTGTTTGTGATGCAAAAATGGTGACCTGTGGGGGGGGGCCCAAAGATAGAGATGTATGGGAAAGATATTATCGTCTTTCTACACAAGCATTACAGGACCTCAAAAATACTTTTCCAAAAATGTTAAATTACTAACAGTGCCAAAACAAACGGCCTACAGTAGCTCGACCTTCAGCGCAACGTAAATACATTTGACTAACGTTAAGATACAATCTTGCAAATATATCGTTTGAAGTACTGCAAACGCTATAGCCTTGCCAAACTCGCTCTGCAACTTTCCACCGACAGATCCGGAGTGACACCTAACGAATTCATAACATACCTTGTTTTATTAATTACCTTGAATTAATATTGTTCAGTAAATTGATTTATTACTGCCACACCTACAGTACACAATATTGTTTTCATCAACCTTGCTCCACGCATAGCAAAAAACAATTATATGGCGTGAGATCGTGAAACTTGTATCAACGCGTGAGAGCTGGCAGCCCTGGAATTTTATAATTTATTTTTATAAGAATATTACTACGTACGTACTTTTCTTTATAATATGAAACTGTTCCAAAATCTAAATCGCTTTAACGTTCAGAATTTACATTCAAAGATACGGTTGAAAATGGTGCTTGAGTGTAATTTTTTTTTCACCACCTTTGCTACTTTTTCCATCTCATGTAGCTCTTAATAATAAACAGGAAACGTCACCGGTAACCGCGAAGATCGTCGCCGCCTCTGATAGGCTGGCGGTCGGCCGTCGCTCCGTCCCCTGCCCGGCATTAATGAAGCCGCACCTTCGGCGTGGACTCCGGGATTCTGCTGGGAGCTCGGGGTGGGGTGCTGCAGCCGGGGCCCCACGGGGGATGCGCGGTTCCGCTTGTCAGACAGCTGCCTATTCTGTCCGCGTTAGCTTCTTATCACCCGGGCTTTTAATAACACCGCCGCAGCTGGAAAGCAACGTGTTTCCGCAAAAGCGTGAGTCAGAATGAGAGCAGATCGGGCTTTCAGTTGAGTTAAATCGTACTTTGGATGTCTGCGCAGTACACATGTCTGACACGGAGCGATACAGGTCTCCAGCTGAATAATTAACGGAATGCCGTCTGTGTACCGTACTGTATCCCTTACTGCTGTATCCACAAGAATTTACCTCTTCGATCATAAAAGTTCATCTTATCTAATAAATAGCGGTAAGTACCTCGTGTTTCTCATCTTCTCCTTTGGTGTATTTTTTTTTTTTTTGAGGGAACTTCCAAAAGGTACTTACTTTCTTTTTACGCAAGACAACTGTATTGAATTATGGATTTAATGTAATAGCCAAGTCGTTTTTAAAATTAATAATAAACCCATGTACGTTGCCGGACCGGTTTCGCTTTTTCTTATCTCTCATCGTTTCGAATCCCTTTTTTATTGTAATCCCTTTGTATTATTTTTTTTGGCACTTAAAAATAAAAACTCTTTGACCTTTCATCGAAGTCCGGTGCCCAAACTCGGGTAAGTTTCACAGACTTTGAATTCTTAGATTTACGGTTTTCTTGAAGCTGGCTAACAGCTGGACGAGTGTCTGTATTCGCCACGGTCAAATTAACCGGAGGTAGGGCTCAGATACTGAAGATCGAACACAGGTTTCACTGTGGACAGCGGTTTTTCTTAATACCATAACAATGATGGCAGATCCGAGTAACTTTAACGGTTGTTATAAATTGATGCCTACTGTTTTATATTATTATGAATTAATTCCCGGTGTCCCAGATTTGGCGTTTCAGCCCTGGCCCAGCTCTGCGTCCGTTTGTTTGAGTTTTCATTCCGTCCCATAGTACAAATACATGAAGTTAGGTGAAATATTTTTTTCTGTGTTTCCCGGATCTTGTGACTCTGTGACTGCCTTAGTTTGGACTATGGACTCTGTCGAATGCACCACAGCCTGCCCTGCGACCCCGTACTAGCTCAGTGGGTGAAAGATGGTTGGGCGGCCAGGCACAGAAAAAACATCCACATACCATGGTGGCCAAAATTAATAGAACATCTGACAGATCTGAAAATATTCACCTTTTTTGCCTCCAAAACATGATTTCATTTCATAATGTTCATGAAATATGCAGATGTTTGCGCTGAGTACAACAAATATCAGATGAAGTCCTGCTGTTTTTATCCACTTTTAACTTTAATATTTGGTGTGTCCACCTTTTGCAGCAATTACAGCAGCACATCTCTCTGCCATAGTGTCAGTATATTTCCTGAGAACTTCAACACTAATGTTATCCCATGCCTTCTGCAACTCAAGCCAAATGTTATGCGACGGAGGCACAAAGATAGCGGGTCCCTGGTTGCGGAGGTTCAGAAGGTTTATTAAGCCCAGCAAGAGAAACACAACCAAATCGGGAGACTGGAATCGTGGTCGTTGAGCAACCCAGAGGTCAGTTGCCGGGGAAGTCAATCCTACACACATGGACAGAACGGGAAGACAATGGGCAGGCAGGATCGACGTAGACGGGATCGGAGGGATGGACGAGCGAGGCAGGCAGGACAGGGCAGGACAAGCAGGGCAGGCAGAGCAGGCAGGGAAACGGGGAGACAGGAGACAGGTAAACGCTTGGTGATGTTCCTGGTCATGGGCAACAATACTTCGCACCGGGCGTAGCATTCTTTCTGCTTAAGAAGCCGATCTAATCAGCGGAAGAATGTCTTCCGCCGGTAGGTCCCGCCTGGGTGGGCGTGACACCAAAGGCTTTCTTTTGAATGTACAATAGATCTGTCCAGTTTATTTTCCAACTCGCCCCAAATTTGCTCGATGGGGTTGAGGTCCAGACTTTGAGGGGGCCAGTCCATCATTTTCAGTGTTCCAGCAGACTCCTTCTGTCGCAGGTAGTTCAAGCAATAGTTAGAAGAATGTTTAGGGTTATTGTCCTCTTGGAAGATGAATCCAGGCCCAATAAGACGACTCCCAGATGGTACTCCATGCCTCACCAGAATGTTGTGGTATACTTTCTTATCCATGATATATATATATTTGCAAACTGCAGCCTGGTTCTTCTTTGTTTTTCATTAATGAAGGGCTTCATCCTCGCTTTATGGGACTTCAGTCCTGCTTCTAGTCGCCTGATGCGAACTGTCCTAGCAGTGCACTTCACACCTGCACTTAATGTTTTCCTTTCCTTTTGAAGGTCATTTGATGTTGTCCTTTGATTCATAAGAAACTCTGCATCTCTGCCATTATAAAGCTGCTTCCACCCTCTACCTGGCTGGCTTTTGATCATTCCCAGTGTCTCCTGTTTCACCACGTTCTTGTGTACTGCTGACTTAGAAACTCTGAGCCTGGAAGCAGCCTGCTGCTCAGTGTAGTTTTCTGCTAGCCCAACCAGGACTAAACCAGGATATAGAAGTGCAGATTGAAAAAAAAAATATGGAGTGGTCTCTTAATTCTTTTCCAGAGCTGAATATCGTATATCACGATATAGCCTAAACATATTGAAATATTATTAATAGGCCCTATGCTGAAGCATTAAGTTTTCTTCACTGGCACTAAGGGGTCTAGCCCAACCCCTGACAAACAATCCCATACCATTATCTCTCCTCCAGCAAACTTTACAGTTGGCACCATGCAGTCAGTCAGATAGTGTTATCCTGGCATACCCAGTGCAAACCCAGTCTTGCCCATCAGACTGCCAGACAGAAAAGTGTGATTCGTCCTTCCACAGAACACGTTTACACTGCTCCAGAGTCCAGTGGCGGTGTGCCTTACACTTGTTTGGATGTTTGGAGTCAGCAGAGTGTTGGCGACTTTTACACACTATGTGCCTCAGCAACTGGCAACCCTGCTCTGTTACTTTACGTGGTCTGCCACGTAACCACTTCCATTTTGCAATAATACCATTTATATCTAGCAGGGAGGAAAATTCATGAACTGACTTATTGCAAAGGTAGTATCCTATGACAGTACCACACTTGAATTCAGAATGAACCATTCTTTCATAAATGTTTGTAAACCTAACTGTATGGCTAGGTGCTTGATTTTAACCACGGATTGAATGAAATTGGTGAAATTTAACAAATACATGGAAAGGCTGGGGTGCCCCTGAGGAGATCTTTGGGACCTGAAGCGGTGTTCATCTAACCATCCAACTAGATATCAGTACATTTTTGGAGAACAGAAGAAATTCTTTTTAGTTTGTATTGTATTACTATTAATTTCCATGTATTCTAAATGTTAATTTTTTTGCTCAGCAAACTACTACCCAGATAGTGTCTGTGTGTGTCTGTGTGAGTGGGTTGTAAAAACATATGATTTTTACCTTGTAGGGACATTTTTTTCTAATTTTACAATAACCCATGACTGCATTCCAAAAACTAAAAATGCCAAGTGTATTGTATTTTGTTCCTGTTAAAAGTTTAACATACTTCCAGACTGTCAACCTCTTGGGTTCTGTGGAAGGACGAATCACACTTCTCTGTCTGGCAGTCTGACGGCTTGGGTTATTTAAGGTTAAGGTTAGGGTGGGGTAAGGGTTAAGGTTGTCATAGCTGAGATTAGCATTATGCCCAATGAAATTAATGGAAGGGCCCCATAAAGCTAAAGATACTGTGTGTGTGTGTATGTACAGCAAAGCTGTACACAGATCAAGTAAGATAAGTTTCTAGAAGAAGAAGAATTGAGGAAGTAATGTATTTTTGTATAAAGACCAGCAGCAGATATCTTAGGCCAGTGAAGCGATGTGTGCCGCATTGTCCAAGATGCATTGGTGTTGAATGAACCAGTCACTGGCCCATACAACATAGGTCCTATACAACATAGGTCCTAGACAAAGATATGTATGCAATGAGAATTTTACAAGAATAAAAAAGACTGGATGAGGAGTAAAGTGCAAGGAGGCGTGACCATAAGGAAATTGTGCAATGCCAATAAGTTGACAGTAACAACAGGTGAGAGAATGTGACAGTAGTGCAAAAGAGAGTGGCACAAATAAACAGGGCAATATGATGTGTGACAGTACAACAAGCAGCACTGATTACTGCTGGTTCAGCAGGGCAGTAGCTCTCGGGTACAAACCGTTCGTTATCCTTGAGGTGTGGGCCTGGATGGCTCTGTCTCGCCTGCCTGATGGAAAGAGTGAAGAGATGGTTATAGGGGCGTGTGTGTGTGCTCTCTGATGATGCTGGTTGCTCTATCAAGGGTGAAACATGTTGTCCAGGGAGGGGAGCCGAGAGACACTCTCCTCCTGGTCTCCATTTATATACAGGAGTGCATGTTTTTTACTGCTTCTCCTGAAGTGATGATTAGTTCTTTTGCTTTAGCTGTATTAAGAGTCTGGACACCAGCACCCAGATTCTGTTCTTCCTCCCTGTAGGCTGCCTTTTTATCAGAGATCAGGTCAGTTTACATTAGTATAGCCCGTAAATTTTGTTAATGACTTCGAACAGTGGGCGAAAAGGGTGTTGAGGGTGGGGCTCAGCACGCATTCCTAAAGTAAAAAGAGCTCTTGTATCGGAATCGGTATCGGCAGTTATGTATCGGAATCGGATCGGAACTGAAAAAATGTGGATCGGCCCATCCCTACTTTGTACGCATAGTGATGCTTGCCTTGAGGAATGTGGAGATACGAAGCTGGGAGAGAGACAGGATGAAGATGTCTGTAGGGACTGCGGCAAACTGATTGGCAGAGTGTTTGAGGATGTGTGTTTGTTTGCCGTCAGGTTTTGCTCAGCTCGGGACGTTGTGCGTCGGTGGAAGAAATACTTCCAAGACCCCCCTCAATCCCAACGACACGCCTTCCAATGAGGAAGCAGAGTCTGGGGACTTGGGCGTGGACTCACCTATCTCTGGGGTGGAGGTCGCTGAGGTGGTTAAAAAGCTCCTCGGTGGCCGGGCCCCAGGGGTGGATGAGATCCGCTCGGAGTTCCTCAAGGCTCTGGATGTTGCCTGGCTGTCCTGATTGGCACGCATCTGTGGCATCGTGTGGACATCGGGGCAGTGCCTCTGGATTGACAGACCGGGGTTATGGTCCCCCTCTTCAAGAAGGGGGACCGGATGGTATGTTCCAATTATAGGGGATCATACTCCTCAGCCTCCCTGGTAAGGTCTATTCAGGGGTTCCGGAGAGAATAGTCCGTCGGATTGTCGAACCTCGGATTCAGGAGGAGCAGTGTGGTTTTCGCCCTGGCCGTGGAACAGTGGACCAGCT
>JAODKC010000041.1:13950424-13961791 GCA_026777985.1 Mormyrops attenuatus | reverse complement strand
TTCATTAATGAAGAACAAACATGAGATCAGTATTTAACTTTTGTTATTCATGACTCGTTCCTTCAATAGTTCACAAACGTTTACAAAATTTACAGATACAGTAGCAAATATAGTAACTGTTTGGGATAAAAAGATGCATCATGATTCATTAATGAAGAACAAACATGAGATCAGTATTTAACTTTTGTTATTCATGACTCGTTCCTTCAATAGTTCACAAAGGTTTACAGAATTAATATAATATAATACAGATATAGTAACAAATATAGTAAATGCTTGAGATAAAACATGAATCACGATTCATTAATGACAACTTACCATGAGATCTGTATGTAATTCAGACTTAGCTTGTGGTTAATTAATACATGAGTAGTAGCATAATACTATATTATTCGTGTCCCGTCAAGTCATGTAAACAAATAAATGCAATGCACTGCCTGGGAAAACTGACAAGATGGCTGTGCCCCTCCCTACACGCAGAACACGCGCTGTGCGTAGGGCCCCACGATCCATGGGGGGGCCCATTTTCCGCAAGGGGACGCATTCTCTGCAAATGCGCAAAGGATGCGCATCGCTGCCGTGAGGCGCGCGTAGAGCACCAAGTCAGCCCAAGGCAGGAGAGAGAAAAAAAGAGATGAGTAATCTGACACCGCAAGTCATTTTGTAAAGGGGGGGGGGCTCAAAATAAAATTCTGCGTAGGGCCCCAATTTGGCCAGGGGCGACACTGCTTACATGCTTGAAATGCTTATTTAGTCATGAGACAAATCTCTGTGCTTCACTTTGAATTGTAATTGACATTACTGTAATTTCTGCCAAATAAAAAAACCAAATAATTGCATTGTGTTATTGGGACCTTAGCTTACAGGTGTGTGGGGGGGGGGAGAGAGATAATGTTTTCTCTGGCTGTCTCAGACACTTTTCAAATTACAGTACTGTACAAATTAAATCACTGAACTATGTATAATTCAAATATGCTATAATATAGTACAGTACTGTACATAAAATATACCTTATTGTAGTTTCGCTGCTGCATTTCGTTGGCTTGTTCTTTGGCAGTTTGTCATAAGCTTTGATGAGTCTATATTCGTAATTAGAGAAAATTGTTTTCTGTGTATGCAGCATTAGCCTCAGGGAGCCGGCCAGAAGCAGACAGGTTACCACGAGGCAAAGTAAAGGTTAAAAAAATACCGTAGTTTTAATTTTTTCCATGTTGTCATCTTTAAAAAGACCAAAAATGAACACTGTAAGCAGACTACTTGATTACTGTAAGCTAATTATTTAAACAGTATTTGTACTGGAATGATTCTGTCATGAGCTTTTTGATCCAGATTAACTGTTGATCACTATAACCATAATCACTATAAGCGGTTTCCACTGTATTTATGTTTATGGGATGTTGCACGTACATTCTCATCAACTAATCCCTGTGCTTATTGCAGGCAAGCTCGTGCATGAGAACTGACATCAGCCAAATCGACGGAGTGTTACTCTTAGCTTCGGAGTTGGCTCTCTTCCTAACTAAATGTTGCTCTCAGCCTCTTCGTGAATAGATTTTAGGAAAAAGCTCTTAGCTTAGGAGTACTCTTAATGGTAAGATAAAAATGCTTTGTGAATATGGGCCCAGGTTATTACTCTATTCAAGTCTTTCACTTGGACGTCCACTGGACAGCTCAGGAGGTACTCTGTCTCCAGTATCTCCCACATCTCTCATCACATCTCTCTCTTATACTCACTGTCTGTATTTTCACCTGAGTATGTTTTACTTGGACTCTGTGTATTTATTGTGTAAGCTCGAAATACTGCACTTACGTAGTTAAGAGATAGATCACCGTGCTTCACTTTGACTTGTGTTTTGTTGACACAGAAACTTTCCATCTGAGGGTGAGTATCCTCAAGACATACTTAAATACTTATATGATTTGTTTAGCCATACAGGACAGAGGACACATGTATTTGAATGTATCAATATGGCTTACCAGACTGCATGTAAACACAGATGCAAAACATCCCAAACCACTGATAAAAAGCAGCAGTTTAAAAAAACTGTGAGGTGGAAGTTATGAAGGGTGACTGACCCATTTCCTCTGCGTTGTTGTAGAGTGGTCGATGGATAAAGAGGTGTTTCTTCTGCTGGCATATGGAAATGATGTATGCCGCCATCGTGAGAACAATGAGGCCGAGGATAATGCTGATGATTATCGTGATGATCTTCTCCTCATATGTGAGCCCACTCTCTGCAACAGAGTTACATTAACCCCCATTAGTGAGTGTCTGACAACCTATTATGCAGCACAGGCCTAGCCATTATTTACACACTGCTCTTGTCACTAAAAGAAATTTCACCGTCAGCTACACCACTTGTTTCCTGTTTATGGTAGCATGAGTCTATAGGAAACTGAGTGCTAGGAACATTACAATTTAAAGAGCCTCTTCTTTGGTAGAAATATCATAATATTGGGTAACAATTTACATGAAGTGCACCATCATAATGCATTTACAATTCAGTAATAGAACATATTGTGTGTGTTCATAATGCATTTATAATCCATTCATAGAACATTAATAAGCAGCGTATAAGTATACCTTAACATGTCTTAAAGCTTTGTATTCATAACACTTTCAATGACCAAACATGACAGCGTTAATATACATCAATAACAAACATAATTGTATGTAAGGTGATGTAACAGCAGATGTAACAAGTCAAACTCTTTGACTGATTAAAGACAGCTAGCACTCTCTGATTTATGATCTTCTGTTAATACAATAAGCTGCAGAGTTGGTCATTTGTTGCTCTTTGTAGGACAAACCGAAGTGCATTTTTCTTAAGGAGTAACCAGTGCACTGCCCCAAACAAAGTGGACATACAAGTGATCTGCTGGATGGAGTTACAGTGGAGACAGCCTTACTTAGCCTCTGTGTGGCACAAGGTGGCGAGGAACCGGCTGTCATGGATGATGCTGTTGTTGATATCGGATGCTGAGTGGTGGTGGACGTTTTGTTTCCACCAGTCGGCTTGCTGCTGTGATTCATCGGTGCTGACGTAGAGTCAAGTGATGTTGAAGCTAAAGTCGGATGGGTGGTGGTGAACCCCTCACTGGCATTGGTCGGCCTGTTGCCATGATCCGTCGGAGTAGAGTCAGGTGACGTTACCATTTGATTGGAAGCCACGGTTTGATTGGTGGACGAGGGTACAGAGATGGTTGACCCAGAGGTCTGGCTTGCCGATGTGCTCGATGACCCTGTAACTGCTGCACTCAGCGTGACTTTCTGTGTTGTTGAGGGAATCGCATCGGTGAAAGCGCCCTGAGTGTGCGTAGAAGGTGATTCTGTAGAGGTCTTCGTGCTACTGCTGCTCGAGATGATGGAGCTTGCTGGAGACAAACTCGCTATGGTAACAACTAAGATTAACATGGCTAAAATTGTCATCTCGCTACAACGATGTGCCGACCTCGTTTTTGTGTCCTGAGACAATCTAGGGAAAAATATAATTCAGGACATTTTTTAAATGGCATTTTGTGTTTGATGACTAAATAAATACATGAATGTGTTTGCAATTAAAGAATTCACTTTAATCAAAGAAAATAAAGACCAGAATCAAACTGGGTTAAATAAATGTCCATTATACTATGGACAGGTAGTCCCCGGGTTAAGAGCATCCAACATACTATATATGGACAACTCGTACTTATAGACGGACTGCCATAAAGCATATTATATAAAAAAATTGGGTTAAATACAATGGCTCGTAATGACGAAGGCACACACTACTCTGCGACACAATTTCAGCGGTCACATTTGGTCTTTAGATTCAGTACAGGACCCTGTGTCGTTACTTTATTACTGTAAAATGATTATTATTATTATTATGTATTTCATTATTAGTTTGACTTAACCTACAAATTCGACTTAAGGACATACTTATGGAACAGATCTCATTTGTAACCTGGAGACTCCCTGTGTTTACTTTTTCCTATGAAATGTAAAAATTTTAAACAAAAAATCGTCATCTGATATACATAGACCTTTTTCTGTTCTATTTGTGACATCAGAAAGGCCCCAATATAAAGGAATAGGTCCTATGTCATGGTGAGACTGAAATTTTCCAGAAGGTTTTTATAGTGCCGCCCTACGGAGATCTGTATAGGCCTTAAACGGCCGATCACACCTGCTTTGTGAATAAACTGCACCTCAGAGAGCTCTTTGCCTCACCAGGGCCCTTTTCACGCATGGCTATGTCTGATTTTGCTAACGACACTTTGAAGCCACAGGCCAACGTACTATGCAAAAGTCTGGACCTACACATTGTTTACTTGTGTCTAAAACTAGAAATGTGGATGCAAGGTTTGTAACTCACCCAATTTCACTCTTTTGCTCCTGAAAGGAACCCCGCAAGATCCTTAAAAGCCCCTATTGTCCAACTCGTCTTGCTGTTAGCTGTACCTCTTACGGTAAGTGTGGGCGTGTTTGCCCTCGGTGGACTTATTTTACAACGCCAGCGCAACATTGTTTGATGTCTTCTAGGCTATATGGGGGAGGAGTGTGCAAAACCATAATTTCAAATAAGACAAATTTAGGAGTTTATAATGTGTAAAAGACCAACCATGCAAAAAATAGGGGTTAGTTACAATAGTCAGTAGTCATGTCCTTTTAGCAAAACAATTTAAAACTTCCACATATATTATATGATTATTTATAAGTGAAAATACACAGACAAACATATTATTTCATATCTATATATATGAACTAATTTGTGGAAAATAAGACAACAGGGAGTCTTCACATTTTCTGTGGTTTTTGCTCCTGGGGGGAGCAAAAACATGGACTGTCTGATATGGAGCTCAGAGGGAGCAAAAATACGGACCGACTATGGATCCCCATGGACCGGATTGGGAAGCAGTGCAGTAGAGTATTTTCCTGGAAATGTTGTTACTATGGGTTACTGCTAGGAAACCCATTGAAAAGGCATTTTGCATCCTGTCATAGAAATACTTCAGATATTGCATCAAAATCCTGTCCAGAAATACAATGTGTCTCAGAATTGAAACTGAAATGAAAATGCCGATGCTCCGTGAGTAACTTCACTATGATGTCATTTACAAGCTTAAACTAGCACATCCAGAATTGTCTCATTGTCGAGCATCTTTGAACTGCCCTGTAGGCAGCCAGAAAAACCTTTGAGTGTTGCAACTGGTGAGTCTTTGGATGAAGCCCTTAGGCATTTGGTTTCACAAAGTACCAGCACAGCCTAATATTGAAGTCATCTAGAATGACGTTGTTCCCGTTCTTGCAAGGTGACTGGCATCCAAAGACATAGAAATACAACTTTCTGACTGGGAACTCCCTGAGGTTTGTTTTAACAGACCTCAGGATTGAGTGATGTGCAAGTCTCCTTTTTACCACTAGTGATCATTATGTGAATTGATTAATGATTAACACTTTTATATATGCCGCCATAACTATGTTACCTGGGTGAATAGGCTATGGGTAAAAGTCCTTTGTGTTGCCTTGGAGAGATCAAGATATGAGATGTCTTTTCTCTCTGGTCACTTTGATCGAATAACGCGCGGGAAGACAGCAAAGTGTACATTCCAGAATTTTCCATCTTCAGCCTGGGTTTAGGTGTACGTCATTACTGCCACATAGACATTACATAATTAAAAAGAAAAACATTGTATTGTGCAATTTATTGTTTAACTTGCCTTAATGTATTGTTTTAGTTAATTATAATGATGTTAAACTAGAGTGAAAATGTTTTATTTCCACTATGTGAACAATGCAGAATAGCCCAAGAAGCCTTATACTTGCCTTGGAGCTATCTGCTAGTCCACCTGACCCCAAACGTACAGCTTTCAAAAATACCTTACAGAAGTTCTGCCCTCATGCTGTGTAGATTTAGGTAACGTCAACAGAGCCACCTTCTCCGGCCTTGGTGAGAGGGCCCTGCAGGTCAGACCTCCGTCTCTGGGATCGGTAGGGTGCCAGTTGGAATCCTGTCGTGTAGCCATCTCTGCTGGGTCCTTATGCAAGGCCCTTAACCCCCCCGAAAAATATGCTGGGAGGGGGTGGCTGGATGGACAGCTGACCCTGTGCCCAGACACCAAGCCACACTGTCACCTCTATATGTGTGTACATGGGTGTAAATTATGAGGGGACGGGGGGCTATAACACCCCCCCCCCAATAATCAGAACCAGTTAATAAAACCCCCTGGACCCTTTCAAATGGGTTGAGACTTCAACCCCCCCAATACTCAACCCAAAGTTATGCCCTTGTGTGTGTGTGTGTATCTTATAAAAGGAGAGCATGATGGGATATGTGAAAACCAATGTATTTCAATGCACCTGTACAATTGGCAACTAAAGCTTCATTTCATTACTCTGTTTCGAGGGTGCTGTAAATTTATAAAATATCAGGAATGTAAAACATGCTGTGACACCTGTGATATGTGGAGGGAACGAAGCAACAGGACCAATTTGAAAAATGCATATAAGAATAGCAGCCAGGAAAAAGTGTCAGAAGAGGCTGTTTCATCATAAGAATGTAGGAATCAGGTCACAGGAGGGCTGCAACGGGGAGCTGAGCTGGGTAACATGGTCTAAGTATGTTTACTGAGGCAGAGAAATTAAAATTCAATCTTATACAAAAAATGGCAAGGCTGAGATCACTTTGCTCCTTCCTAGGATGTCGACCCAATCATTTTTAAATATTAAGGAGTTATTACCTTACTTTATCATTCTTCTAATACAAAGGTCACGCATACAGCCTCTGCTCACAGAAATGGCTTCTTCTCCAGCTTTCAGAAATAGATCTGAGTGTTTCCTCATCCTTTGTAATAACCCAGAAGTCAGTGTGCTGTTTATTGTTTTCATCAGAAGAGGACAAAAAACAAGACCAATATAGCAAAGAGGTTTTTAGCGTAGCGCCGTCTGGCTCTGAGGGACATTGTTTGGTGTGCTTTTGCTATACAGTTTACAATAGTTCAACTAAATGTCAGTTACTAATTTAATCAATGGTAAGTAAATACATCCAGGCCTACAATGGATACTGGGTGGAATAAATAGCAAAATAGCTGGGCTGTATTCTGTTCATCGCCTCATTATTTCCCTGCATAAACGTCCATAGGGCAGCCCCAGTGGCCTAATGGATAAGGCATTGGCTTCCTAAGCCAGGGATTGTGGGTTCGAGTCCCATCTGGGGTGTGGTTGCTTTCGAATGTGAATTAGGACTCCGAAGGTTACCAATTTAAATGCCAGTACCAGCAAGTTGAGCAAGGCTGTTAACCCTCAATTGCTCCAGGGACTGGCTGGCTCTGCTTTATCTGTTGTATGTTGCTTTGTTAAAATGATTAAGTAGAATGAAATGTGTATAGAAAGTAGCACACTTGACTTGACTCTCCCCATGTCTACTGATTTGCTCTGGGTTTGGTGAACAATGGCTGTGTTATGCTGTAAATGCATGGTGTTAATGCAGAGCCTTGCAGCTGAAGAGAGAATGGGGTCTCCAGCTCGATGATCTCCTAGACAGACTGAAGATATTCCAAAGCAGAATGAGCTCCTTGAAGGAGGTCTAAATGCTGATGACAATGATGGCCTTTCAGCTGTTTGGGGGGTGTGCATTTTTGAGTGGGGCCCCCCGAAATAACAAATCCGACCCTGACTGGTTGGCATGCTTTGTGCTGCTGGTTCGTTTGGTTTTGATTGATTTAATGTTCATTGATTTTTGCTCCATCTTATTGCACGACCCTTAGCATTCTTCATACCTATAAATGTCACAATGCTGCGGTTGTCATGGCCAGCAAACAAAGCCCCCTTTTCTCAGCTGGTGATTGTTTAGTCTCTCTGTTTGGCAAACAGACAGACAGACAATACAGATTGTGTTCTGTGGCCGGGGGAGTAAAGACTGGGAGCGCAGATAGCTAACATTGACAGCTATTCTCCTGGCTGTACAATGGATGGACTGGTTTGCGTAAAATCACACATCAACAAGAAATTTCTACTTAAAAATCCCTTTTCTGGTTTAAGTCAAACTTCACTGTCATTTCAGGATTTGCAGGCATACAATGAAATGAAGTAGCGTTTATCCAAGGCTTTAAAAAGGGCTTCACACATGACAATAATGAATAATTAAACATTTATTTATTTAGTGCTTCATAAGACAGGCAGCAGAAAGTGCTTCACATCATAACAGGCAGAACCATCTATCCATCCATTTTCTGTACCCACTTGTCCTATTCAGGGCCGCGGGGGGGTCCAGTGAACAATTAACCCAGGATGGGGCAGTAACCCATCGCAGGTCACACTCACACACCCATTAGTCACACACGCACACCTAACCTTTGGTAACTCCAATTAGCCTCAGCATGTTTTTGGTCTGTGGGGGGAAACTGTAGAACCCGGAGGAAACCCCATGATGACACTGATGGCTGGCAGAGACATGGCATTCCAGACAAACACTGAAATAAAAGGAAAAGATTTAAACGAATATAAGAAAAATTACACAAATGAAATAAAAATTGATTTAAAAAAAATTAAGAAAGAAGTACATTTACAAAGGCTGAATGATAAAAGTGTATTTTTAAACAAGACTTACAAATGCCTGCTGATTCAGCTGATGTAATTCTAGGAGGCAAGTTGTTCTTAAGTCTAGACGCCATCACTGAAAATACTTTATCACATTTGGTCTTTAGTCTGCAGTGTGGAATGACAAGTAAACCTTGGCCAGATGATGATAAGGGTGTAGCTCTTTGATAAGGTGCCACCAATTCAGATGCATACTCAGGAGCCAAAGCATGCAAAGCCTTAAAACTAATCAATAAAATTAAAAAATTAATTCTGAATTGATCTGGTAGCCAGTGAAGTGATGCCAAAATTCGGGCAATATGCCCATGAACCTTTGATCTTGTAAGTAGTCTGGCTGCAGCACTCTGCATCAACTGGAAACAAGCAATGAAAGAGCTGTTCAGTGTAGCAAAAAAGGCATTACACTGGTCCAGACGAGATGTACTAGTCACAGGTATGATCTGTTCAGTATCTGCAAAAGACAGAGATGCTCTAGCAATATTTCTCAGTCGGTAAAAGTTGAAGTTTATTTACATGAGGCTCAAAGTTTAAGCTCGAGTTTAAGATCACCCCTAAATTCCTAGATTTAATACAATGTGCCGGTGACCCAAAGGCCTGCTTCACATGAGCTGTATTCTGCTGTGGGCCAATTATGAAAATCTCTGTTTTATATGTGTTAAGCTGAAGAAAATTATATAACAACTAATTCTGTATGTTTTTACAGTTTTCTGAATTGCTGAAACACTCACATCTGATGTCTTGTCTTCCAAGACAGAGGGGGAAGAACCTTCTTGAATTCCCCATCCACCCTTGGCATGCTTCCACAGTGATGTCCTCACAGGCATCCATTGCCCCCAGTAGAGACAACTGGTCATATACATGCCACCTCCACGCTGAGAATAATTCCCTGTATTGGGTTGAGGAAGGATGAGTAAGGTGATAAGAACACCACTGACATGCAGTCCTGGGCAGTAAACCATTCCCTGACAAGATTGCAGTGGTGAAAACTGACATTGTCCCAAATTACTACATAATGTGGCAAATTGGGTCTCACCTCTCCTCTCTCATTCTCAGGAATGAGAGCATTGTAAAGCCCTCCCAGGAAGTCGAGAAGATGAGCTGTGTAATAAGGTCCAATGGTGGGAACGCGGTGTAAGACACCGTCCTCTGATAGTGCTGCACACATGGTTATATTACCACCACCATGACCTGGCACATCCACTGTGGCCTATTAGGTTCCTGCCACGGTGCCTGACTTTGTTAAATCCTCCTTCATCCCCGTACACAAATGTCTATGTGGTGTCACTCGCTTCCATCTCCATCACTCTCTGCACAGCAGTAGTCAGCATATCATATCAAATTACAAATGGAAAAACAATAGTACATCACTGCACTCAAAGAAAAAAAATGACAAAACTGTATGTTTAAATTACGGTCTCAAATAACATTAACATATTAAAGGAAAAAAACATTACTGTACCTGCACATACAGGAACCTTCGGTCCTTCACCCTCTCGTTTCTGGAAATAGGAACCCTTTAAAGCTATTTCATTGTTACAGTATGTCCCTCAGCTACCCGAATGGGGAAGCGGTAACATTAGCCATAACACCTGTAGAATGAGGGGAAGCTCGTTATTCTTAGAAATCTTCAAACTGCCAAATGTATACTCACTGTACATTATGTTTTCCATTGTCGAATATGAATGAGAAATGTATATTCCTGAATGATAAAAAGGATAATCTGTTCTGATTGGTTTACAGTTTTTTCTGATTGCTTAAACACTAAAAGAAAAAGTCTCCCACATTTGGCATAACTTTACACTCAGCAAAACATCGGCCCAGATTTGCACAACACTAAGCACATCGTCAGCTTCACACTTCTTGCAGAACTCAACACACAGTGATTTGCAAATCACTAAAAACACGTGTCCATTTCAAAGCACTGCCATTCAAATAAGCACACCCATGAACAATTTAGTTAAACAGAACCAACAGGTGTACAAACACTTAGGTGCTTAATTATAGACACACTAATCAGGTTTAGGCACTATAAAAGGGAACAGGTCAGTTAACCTGTCATCACAAACATGGAGGACATGAGAGGAAGGAGAAGAGTGAGAATGAGAGGAGGCATGCATGGAGGAGAAGCAGGTGGAGGCAGAGGTCAAGGCAGAGGTCAAGGAAGAGGCCATGGAAGAGGTAAAGGAAGAGGCCATGGAAGAGGCCAAGGCAGAGGTCAAGGCAGAGGCCAAGGTAGAGGCCATGGAAGAGGCCAAGGCATAGGTCAAGGCAGAGGCCAAGGTAGAGGCCATGGAAGAGGCCAAGGTAGAGGCCATGGAAGAGGACAAGGCATAGGTCCAGGAAGAGGTTGAGGTAGAGGTAGACCTGGTGGAGGGAGAGGACATAGCAGAAGACCAAATTTGTCCAACGAAATTCTATACAGTGGCATCTGTAATCCGGACATTTAATCAACAGCATAGGTGAAAAACATCTCCTCTTTTTACAGTAAATTGGTAGCTTACAGTATATACTGCATCAGAACTTTCTGGTATCCATGCCTAATCATGTGATATTTTACTGTACAGGCTACATGTATTTTGTTCTGTCAACATAGGATTGAGGGTCAGGAACACCAAGGAGGAAGGGGCCCCATATTCACAGAACACCAAGGAGGAAGGGGCCCCATATTCACAGAACACCAAGAAAGAGCTATTACAGTTTTTTCCAATTGCTAACACACTAAAATCTAATGTAAAGCTCAACTGCAAAAACTGACACTCAGAGAGCAAAATCTCTCCTCACATTTG
>JAODKC010000041.1:13914962-13943110 GCA_026777985.1 Mormyrops attenuatus | reverse complement strand
TTTGTTCTACCCACTGAATTAAAGCTGAAAGTCTGCACTTCAACTGCATCTGACTTGTTTCTTTTAAAATTTATTGTTGTAATGTACAGAACTTAAAAATTGAAAAACTTAGTCTCTGTCCAAATATTTATGGTCCTGACTGTAAATACCTATGAGGTGGAGACATGAGCTAAGCAGCCTGCTTTCCTGAGAGTGCAGGCATCAGGCTGTACAGTATTCATGCTTCTGGGAAGGTGCTGCATCCGTTTTACTCTAAAATGACTGTTTTGGAACATTTTTAACGGGCAAGTCTTCACAAGGCTGGTGTCCTGCCCTGTTGTCTGTGTTTTAGCACGTTTGTACTGAATGGCATTTTCTCAGAAATTCCTCCCAGAAATTAAGCCCACTTTCCTGTAGGTGCGTGATCCCTGTCAGAACTGGTTGTCAGACAGATAGTAAGCAAACAAACAAACATTTTTTTTTTTTTACCAAACATGCTTTATTTGTCATTTACACAAGTACAGGTACATTGCAATTTGTGTCTTTGTCTCACAGGGTCAGCCATCGTGCAGCATCCCTGGAGCTGGGGGGGTGGGGTTAGGGTCTCACTCAAGGGCCTACAGATGTGTGATTGTTATGCCGAGGCCAGGGCTCAAATGGGTGACCTTCTGATCACAGGCACAGAGACTTAGCTGAATTTGCGTCATCAGATAGATCACGAATGTTCTGTGAAGGTAGATTCCTGCCTTCTGAGATACAGATACAACACCGAGCATGATCTGACCCTTCGAACCCATGACCTAGTGAGGGACCTCTTTTTGCTGTATTGCTCCTGGAGGCGCCTTCACCCTCGGCCTGGACGAGCGGGGGCGGCCGGCAGGCTTTACAGTGATCACGCGCTCAGAGGATCCCCTTTCATGGCGAACGGGCATGTGCTGCGATTTCATCATGCAGCACCACCATCTTGAGTTACAAAATCTGTGCCTGCCAATCACTGGCTTTTCTGGAGCAGGATTAGTGGGCTGGACACAAAAGGGGTGGGACTTTCCAGGCCCCGCCCAGGGGACAGGTTTATATATGACCCTATGTCCCACTGCTGACTCCGGCGCACATTGTCTACGTCCAGCCGCAGCTCCTCCAGCTCCTACCTACTGCTCCACTTGGTCCTCAGCATGTCCCAACTGCAGATCAGGTAAGCGGATATCCCCCCCGACCCCCCCCCCCCCGGTGTCCGGGTCACTATGTCATGCCTTAAATGTAACTGAATGTGCAGCCAAGGATGGCGGACAGAATGTGAAAGAGTGATACAAACATGCAAACGCGATGAGCCAAAGATACAAGCGCGACGAGCCGCAAATGACGACAGGAGAACATGACAGTTAAGGGAGACATTGCTCAGTCTGATGATACTGTAAAATCAGTTTGGTACAATAGCTAAACATGTGGCAATTAATTACAGTCTGTGTGGTAATTACAGCCTGCATGCTAATTACATTCTGTATGGTAAATATGGCCGATATGTAATTTTAGCTTGTGTGGTAATCACGGTTCTCCCTCATCCAGCCTGCCAGCCAAGCTCATCAATGGCGGCGTTGCCGGTATCGTGGGGGTCACCTGCGTCTTCCCCATCGACCTGGCCAAGACAAGACTTCAGAACCAGAGGCACGGCCAGCAGGTGTACCGGAGCATGTGAGTGCGACCTCAGGGGTCCTCCTCAAAGGTCCCGGCCCCACTGGTCCCAGAACACCACCAGACAGAGCCGGGATTGAGTTTGAGGGTGACCACACGCCAGAGTGGTGTCATTGTGACCATGTCGGTGGTTCCGGATCAGCTGGATCACGGAGCGTCGGTGCTCGGGGAATCGTGAGGAGGGACCCTCATATTCCTATAGTTCCACGTTCAGCCATTGCACAAGGCTGTCATGTCAGCTCGGTCATTTATTCCCCTGAGGGCTGGGCACTGGCATCAAGCTACAAAAGGAACATCTCAGTGGAGATCGCTCTTCTGTCAAGCTAATTTCTGCTCCGTGTTGCAGGGTGGATTGCCTCTTGAAAACCGTCAGGTCTGAAGGTTACCTTGGGATGTACAGAGGTGAGACGCCTCTTCAAAAATGATCATCTGTCAGTGGCATGAAAATGGCCCTGCTGCAATATACAAATCTAACACCCAAAGTCATCTGGGGACTTGGATTTTTGGCAAAAAACATGAGTGATTAACTTTATCTTGTGATAGTGAATATTTCCTCATTCCTGCCAATTAAATACAAAAACATACAACTTTCACAGCTCAGCTCTGTTTTATGCGTTTATGTATATATTTTTAGTATCTGTAGTTGTTTTGTTGAATTCTATCAACCTGCAAAAAACCAACCTGAGCAAAGCTGAGCTGTGTTTGTGTAGATTTTTCCCTCCTGTCTTCTGCCCCCGGTGGTCATTTGTTGCATGTGCACATTGCATGTGCCATCCACGTGAGCTGAAACAGTAATGATGTTTTAGTTTGCTATCTCAGGCCCCGATTATTGCCTGCTTACTAGATTGTGATTGAGGATAGAGCTTGGTGGAGTAGGGTCTCAACACCCCTGCAATGTTCAACCCAAAGTTACGCCATTGTATATATGTGTATTTTTGCAAATTTGAATTACAAATATCCAACACTTAAATGAGGCCCCGCCCAAGCTTGGGCCCCTCACATATGCCACTGATAGGGCCTTGTTGGTTATAGCGTGATCCCATTAGCCCCTCTCTGAAGATGCCCCTTTGTAGAGTGTTATACAGCTGGTGTGATGCATTTTTCAAGACGCTGAGCATTTGGCTGAGTGTGCAATTCTGTAAGACTGCTTCTAGAAGGTCCAGGTCAGCTCACAAAACAGAATTAGCCTTTCTGATAACAGTTCTGCAGTTTGTCTGCTTCACCTGTATTGATGCTGTTGCTGCAGCAAACTATGGTGTAGAGGATTTTAGCCAATAGCATGGACTGACATAACAGCGAATGTCACACCCCAGAGACCCCAGCCTCTTCAGGAAGTACTGGCCACTTGAGCCTTTCTTGTACAGGGTTTCTATGTTAGCTTTCCCGTGCTAGCTTGTTGTAAAATCAGACTGCTGTAGTTCTTGGACCTTGGGTACCATCTTCCGAGGGGGTGCCGACTTAGCCATTTTGTTTTGGACGGGGAGTGCTGGTAGTGAAGATTGCCTAGGGCACCAGATGTTCTTTGAGCGATGCCAGTAACAGCAGCCAATGGCGGAGTGGGATCAGCAATCCCTTATATGCAAACGCGAGAGGAACTGGTTGGGCAGGTTTCTGACTCGTATGGATTCAGAAGTGGGTCACTGTATATGCCCACCTGTGATCCGACCCACCCTGCTGGTTTTCAGGGCCACTGGTTTCATTTCAAAGTGCGCCCTCACCCCCCAGTACTGACCCTGCATTTCCTTCCTCCTCCCGTCCACTGCTGCTACCTGCTCTTCCCAGATTAGATCTTGAATGCAATGTCAACATGTGTCACTGTGTTTTACTCTCACTTTAACATGTGGATTTTAAACTTCATTCCCAACATATGATACACTTTGAAAGAAAATCGAGTATTTTTGCTTGAAGTGCTAAATGCGCTGGTATTTCTCTTTACATCACATTTTTCCCCATGCCTGGTCTTCAGATCAACTTTAGCTTGCCGCGGTGCTGCTGAGCCTTTTTCAGAGCTGTGAAGTCTCCCTGCTACGCCTACTTATCCTACCAGAGCTTGTGCTGTTCTCGTAATTCGAGATGTGGTGCAGTCTTTCACCTGTGACCCATTTCGTCCTGGCCCGAGACCAGCTTGGCGCTGGACCTCTGTAGCATGGTTTCGCAGTCAGGACAGGCCCTGGCATATGGGCCCAGCCTGCCTGCTCGCTAATTCCAACCCCGAATTCCTTTGCAGGTGCTGCTGTCAACCTCACGTTGGTTACCCCTGAAAAGGCGATCAAGCTTGCTGCCAACGACTTCTTCCGCCACCGCTTTGCCAGAGACGGGTATGTTTTGTTTGCGATCAACCCCAACCGTCCATTATACATTAACATTAATTTTATTCAGCAGGCACTTTTGTCCAAGGTAGCGTACAAATAAGACAAACATGTTACAAACAAGGATTTGATTTGGCATGAGTGAACTAGGCTGAGCTTCCAATAAATGCCCAGGTAGAAGTGTAAGCAGGATTGGAGTAGGAGCTACAGAATATCTTCCAACAAAGCAAGAACCTAACAAGACTAAGCTATTCAAATCAGCAGGAGGTACAACATTAAGAGCATTCAGGGAACATGAACTGGTGTCAGGCTAGTACAGGTATTGCTGGAACAGATGAGTCTTAAGGCCTATCATGAAGGCGAGGAGTAGTGGTGGCGAAAACAACACTTCATGAACCATTCATTGTATTTTTTGACCCTACTAGATGGTTCATGAGGTTTCGTTTTGCCCATCACTAGCGAAGAGCCATTCGCATTGTGATGTGTTCTTCAAATTGTAACTGACTGAGTGCAGCACCAGTTCAGGGGGCTGTGTCTGTCCTACAGGAGGGGACTGACGGTCTTTCGGGAGATGTTAGCGGGGTGTGGCGCAGGGATCTGCCAAGTCATCATCACCACCCCGATGGAGATGCTCAAAATCCAGCTACAGGATGCTGGGAGGCTGAGTAAGTCACAAGGCCACCTTGGGGGTGGGAATATGCTGGTGTTGTGCCGCCTGGTCCCTGTGTGACTGTCGCACTCCTCATGACAGCAGCGCAGCAACGGAGCCCTGCCATGACGCCCCCGCTGAAGCTGAGTGTGGCCGGCACTGCTGTGTCAGCCAGACAGTACAATGCCGGGGTAGCAGCTGTGAGAAGTGTGTCGGCCACCCAGATAGCGTGGGACCTCCTGCATAGCCAAGGTGTTGGGGGCCTCTACCGGGGCCTGGGGGCCACACTCCTGAGGTGAGACCCGAATCAACTATGCCCCTGGACCTCCCATCTGCCTCCTACCTGACTCCTCCCACCTCCATCTGCAGGGATGTGCCTTTCTCTGTGATCTACTTCCCGCTGTTTGCCCACCTACACCGGCTAGGCCAGGGGGGGCCCTCGGAGGCCCCGCACTTTTACTGGTCCTTCCTGTCTGGCTGTGGCGCCGGCTGCATTGCCGCTGTGGCTGTCAACCCTTGCGATGGTGAGTACCAACGTTGGGGGGTGCAATGGCCAGCAGGGGGCAGTGTGGAGCGTAGCAGTTTAGCCCTCCCTGCCCATGATCAGAAGGTCACTGGTTTGAATCTTATGCTCAGCAGAGTAGCAAAATCACTGTTGGGTCCTTAACCCTCCTAATAAACCTGTTCTCTTACATGTATAACTACTCAATAAAGCTCCGTTTCAAATACTTCTCTCCCCACAGTCATCAAGACAAGATTACAGTCTCTCAGCAGAGGAGCCAATGAGGAGAGCTACAGCGGCATTGTGGACTGTGCCAGGTGGGCCACCCCTCCCTGTAAACTTATGTGGGCTTGGATGGATGGCTGACCCTGCACTCAGACCCCAAGCTTCAGTCTCACCTCTATGTGTGTGCGTGTCTTAAAATGGAGAGCAGGATGAGATATGTGAACACTAACATGTTACAATACGTCTGTACAAATGGCAAATGAAGCACCCTTTCATTTCATCTCGTCCCTGCAGAAAGATCCTGCGGAAAGAGGGTCCGTCTGCCTTCCTGAAGGGTGCCAGCTGTAGGGCCTTGCTCATCGCCCCACTCTTCGGCATTGCCCAGGTCGTGTATGTGCTCGGAGTCGGCGAGTTTGTCCTCGATTACACGCCCAACGCTCTCTTCTCCGCCTAAAGATAAGCGATGTGCCCAGATGTATCATTAAGACAACGGCAGCTTCAAGCCTCAAGAGAGTTGCAAAGGATTAAAAACAAAAAAAAAATTCTGAGCTGAGTGTTTCTCTTGGGAAAAATATTATTTTTGCCAAACCGAACACCCGTGATTGGCTAGAATGTGTCATGTGATGCCATTCAGTTGTCCCGCCCCTTTATTTCTTACTTGACGAGATAATTGGATGGCCGTTAAAGTGTTTCACTTTGGAACCACTTTGGAAGGCTGCCAGTGATGTTTTTTTCCTTCCATTGGGGAGGGACATCTTTAAAATCATATCTAGATGCTCATTTGATGCAAAACATCCAAGATGGACTCTGTCTGTCGTGCCCAAGCTCACCTGCTTGGTGTCTGACATGACTTCTGGTGGGTTTCACCTGTTCTATTTCCTATTTCTCACTGTGGTGATGTTACATGGCAGTGAATTTGTAAATGATAGTGTGACCCGCTGTGAGGGCTAAGTGATTAAGCTAATCTTTAAAAATGGTGCAGGTAAAAATCCCTCTGTCAAAGGACACCACTTCATTTGAAATGCAGCACCCATCTTTGAGATGTGCAGCTCACTGTGTTTCAGGGTTCCTAAAGGATTCCTAACGGAGATAGGACCTTCAGGACGGACTGATGGGGTGTTCCTGACCATGAACGATCACATTGTGACATCGATGTAGCTAGACTTCCAAACATCATAATGGTCTCATATGTCTTTTAATTGCTCCTGGGTCTGGCTGACCCTACTGTCTCCTCTAAGCCAGTTCCATGAGGTGGCCTCCTGAGATGCTTTCCCAGCTGTCCTGAAGGAGGTCCCACATATATTTGCGGCACTCATTGGCTGCTTTTCCTTCACTCTCTGGTGAAACTCCTCCAAAACCATTTACCACTGTCCTTTGTACACGGCTTAGTGGGTTCAAACATTTGACTGGTACTGTTGGAGCTGTTACACTTAGCGTTATATTCTGGGTAGAACTGAAGAATCAGCAGGCTATTGTTTGTTGTACTCGCCCTTTGTCTAATTGGCTTGTCTCAGGCAAGGGGGCAGGCTTCATTTCCAGCCCTGGTTATAGCCTCAAAGCATGAAATGAACAGCAACAAAAACATAAACTGATCCCTGGTCCTCTGTGAAAATGCATTTAAGCACAGGTGGATAGTTCTGGTTCAGAAAGTTAAAATCCAGACCAAGATTTTGATTCAAACAACCAAATGAGCATTCTGTGACTGACTCAACTGTGTTTGGTTGAAACAAAATCTTGGTCTGGATTCTTTCTTTCTGGAACTGAACTGTCCAACACAGGATTTATGATCAGAGACACAGCTTTTCCTGTAAACATAGTCAGGGGTATCAACACAACGTGAAATCATTCCTGGGAGTGAATGATAAAAGAAGACAAAGGCAAAATCAAACCAACCTTTTAGGTAGATCTGATTTTTTTTTCTCATTTATATTTAATAAACCATTGACCTTCCCATGACGTTGATCGTTGATAAGGACCAAACTGCATTAATGTCGTGTGCGGTGTTGTCTCCAAATAATCAAAATAGTTCACACAAACATTTTGGACTGCGTAACGTTTGAGGTTTCACGTGTTTATCCCGTCAACGTTGAACATACGAAGACAATCCAGTAATTAAAGAAAACTATAATCCACTGTATATTTATTCATTCTTAAAAGGTTGGTGTTTCTGGAATTTACAATTCAAAATGAATTTTACTATTTAACAACAAGCAAAAGAACAGATATGAACCTGTAGATGTTGTTAATAATGGTTCCACTGTAACCAACTCCCTTAGAAATGCAGTATGGTGAGATGCAATGTGAGAAAATGTACCTTCTTCTTCTCTTACTTGTTTAACTGGTCATTTCACACTGCTTGGTTCTCCTGTGCGTTCAAAGAATACATGGTCCTCTAACCTTCAGTCATTGTGTCTGGCTGTCTTCCTTTGTATATATGTGTTTCAATAAAATCAAAAGATACTCTCTGTTCTGGCTTAATGACGTGCTGATCGCCTGACACAGACCAACAGTGCTGTTGCCTCACAGCTCAAGGGGTGAGGGGTTCGATTCCCACACCTAGATCTGTGGCCTTGGATTTTACATGTTCTCCTCATGTTTGTAGGGGTGCAGCAGAGATTTTTGAAGTGGGGGGACCAAACAGTAAGCAAAAGGCCTCATCTTTTACGCTTATGTAGCTATGCTTGATGAGGCATTCGGTGTGATTTAATATACTAAACATTTAGATTGAAATTGGCAGACATAAGTACAATGTTACAGTGCAGACTGGTGTGAATTGCAAATGACCCACAAATGGCATATTAGGCAATAGTATAAACAAATGATTTTTCCATTATTTGTTGCAAGTTTAAATTCACTGAGCCCCAGTATACCGTAACGTTGCATATTATGTGAGGACACATTCATAGATTTATAGCTTTAAAGTTCAACGGTCAAACTTGGATGAAGTCATTTTTTTTGTTGCAGTAACATAAATTAGCCTATCAGAGATATGGGAAAATTATGTTGACGATTGCATCCAACATAGGCTTGGTTTAGATTAAGCCTTTATAGAATTTACATCTATTTACAATGCTTGCTTTTTGAAAGAACACTTCACTCTGTCTACCTGCAAACAAGATAAAGGGAGACAGTGGGAATGCGTATGTACATGCAGGCGGATGTGCGCGTGTATGAGGGAACTCCTCCCTGCAGACAACATAGTAGGAGTAGTTTGTGGTGGTCAACACAGTTTGATGAGCTCAAACATCATGGTATACAGCCCTATTTAGAGATGGTACTTATCAAAGTTTCATTGTTTTCCCCTCAAAAATGGGGGGGATGGATCAGGGTCCCTATATAACTAGGGGGTCCTGTCCCCCCCACCCTCTGCAACCCTGCATGTTTGCCTCGGGTTTTATGCCTGAAACCATACAGTTAATTGAATTGGTGTCTTTTAATTACCTTTAGTATGTTCCTTGTAATGGCCTGTGTCCAGTAGTTATGGAAGACATCAAAACGGTAAAATAACATATATAGAATAATACACTGACCCGGCTCTCTGATTGGCTGACCCTACTGCCTCTCCCACGCTGGTTTCTTGAGGTGTTCTCCTGGGATACCGTTCTAGCTGTTCTGAAGGAGTTCCCATTTATATGCTGAGAACTCAATGGTCACTTTTCCTCCACTCAAAACCATCTCTACTGTGTTTAGGTCAGGTAGCCAGGTCATGTGATGCAACCCTTTTGACTGGTACTGTACATATCAGCTTACGTGGTCCACTTGCAGCATCAGCTAAATATGAAAGCCCAGCTGTGTTTTACATGATCAGTAGAGCACACGATTCCAACAGGGGAAGGTAAATTTAATGCTCACAGGAACTGCGGAGTATAAATCACATGGTGGTCTGATCTGGCCCTTGGGTATCACCATTTCATAGAGAAAACCCCTTAGCATTAATCCCAAGAATACCATATTCCACACATCACACTTTTTTTAAAGAAGTGGACACCGGATCCCAGCCGGGAACTCCACACGGATGCGGGTTACACTCATACTCTGGCATGGCATCTGTCACACTTGGAAGCTTCCAGAAAGAGACCAAGACTGCAATGTGGTTCCACCGTGACACCTGATGCCAGGACACTACTTCTCGCATGCATGGTACGTGCAGCTACACCCCCCCCCCCACAAAGAACTCTAAGACGACCCCTCATTTCAGGACAAGGGACCATCTCAGGATCTTCAGACACATCACATTCTAAACTACTCCCACTGATTAGCCTCTAACTAGTGACTTCCTGTAATATCGTTCTGAAATGTTTTCATTACGGAAATGCAACCATTACTGTGTGAACTCTAATGACATATTTCCTGTGTTCTTGCTTCTTGGCCCATTTTGGCTTGCACCACATTATCGGTCATCTATTGACACATAAGCAGGTGTCTATTCTGTGTCTGAAGCTTTTGGTCGTCAGCGATGGTCACCTCCACCCCAGAAAGCCACCTCACCCCCCAGTTGCTTGGTCATCCATTTCTTCGGGGCTCCTGTGCTTGATTCCTGAGACTTGGGGTGCTTTTCAAACCTCTCCAGCAGAAGCCACTCACCCCTGAGTGATGACCAACACGAGAGCAAAGCCCAACTGCAGAGTTACAAGTAAATAAATAAATAGGGACAAGGTCTGGGCTTAGTCTTTGCACGAGTGTCTTCCTGAGAAGCTTTAATGTCTGTTAATACTCTCAAATGAAACCAGCCATTAAATAAATTAAACACAAGGTCCATCAAATCTACAATACATTTTACAGTACTACAAACTCTTAAATTTTCATTTATACAAAAAGAAGCAATCAAAGTAATCTTTAAAGCGGGAACAGTTTCACATTCAGAAGTGGAGAAGCAAAAGCAGAGGGCAGCTTTACACATGGAACCTGAAGTGTTTTTGCCTCCCAGTGCTGTGACCATGGCCCAAGATCTGCTGGAAACCAGTCCCAGTTATTGCTTAAATCCCTCCCAGCACCTTAGCACATCCCACACCTCAGTGAAGTGAAAACAGAAGCCTTAAAGAGAGGCATGAATGCAGCCGGGGGCTACGAGGTCAGCGGAGGTACAGTCAGGAAGGTCCAGCAGGCTGCTCTGACCACGGCGTGACCGTCGCAGGCTGCATTCACAGCGTCCGTCCCCCACACTCAGCCTTCTGCCACTTTTCAGACACCTGAGCCTTCATGCACGATATTACATTTTAGTTTCCCTTTTATGACATCAGGACTGGACACTTTTTCATAAAAAAGGCACATTAAACACAAATAAAAGAAAAAAAATGACATTACCAAGTCTACATATACTACCGTCTGTACAGTACACTCCAGATTTATGGCTGAATAATAATAATAATAATAATAAAAAAAGTCATGTGGGTAGGAATGAACTTGCTGCTACGCAAACATCAGGGCCTTGTCCTCTCTCCTGAGCCTGACCAAAGTGATTGGGAGACAGATGGACATGCCAGTTGGAGGCAAAAACTTTTTCGTACTGCTTCCAGGTGGACACATGACTCTCAAACACCAGGCTGTATTCCTAAAGGGGGCGTCGGTAGGGTGGTATGGGACTATTACTGCAGGAATAACACAATAGCCATACTTCAGCTTAGCCAGATCATCTGCATGAGTGTGATTCTCTGCATACAGAGGCAAACAGCCTCACCACAGCACAGCTTTACACGTTTAGCACAGATGCCTCAGGTGAACCAACATCATCTCTGTGCAAGACCGACTAGAAAATGACCGGCTACGCTGAGGCGGGCAACTGGCAAGGACTGGAAATTGGAGTAATAAGTAACAGTGAGTTATGACCCCTTTCTCAGGCTGGGAACATACTGGAGTTGACGTGGAACAGGAAAGGGATCAAGAAACCACACTAACAGTGGCGTGAAACTGCAGAGGACTGAAATCTGCAGGTGGACTTCGTGCGTGGGCTTTGCACGGGGGGTGCCTCACCCCCAGAAATCCTTCATCCGGCTCCGGTGGGGTGACCCAGCTGAAAAGAAGTCGTTTATGGTGGCTCTGGTGTCCGTTGGGATCTGGGAACAAGGGGAGGGGCAGGTGGAGGGAGATGTCTAGAAGACCTCTCTGCTGTTTCGTATTGCACAGCACAGGACCATGCTGAAGATCATGCCAATGATCTGGGGACACACACAAACACACACAGAAGTGTCTGAGATGCTGCTTCTGCTGAGAATAGAATTATTCTCAAGAATGGGGGTTAAAGGTCTTGCTCAAGGGCCTGGTCGCGTCATCTGGCCTCAGGATTTGAACTAGCGAACTTCTAATCATTCCTTTTCAAGGGTCCTATCCCCAGGGGCCACACACCGCCCCCAATGAGACAGGTGAGCCTGTGGGTTTTCAAGGGGCAGAAACCAAGAACCTAACCCTTCAGCACAGGATTTTTACCACCGTAGCCCAGGTGCTACTGGCTCACTATTTTAGTGCATTGCACACAAGTTTCTAAAGCTCTAATTACAAAGAGGTCACTTAAGGACCCTCCCCTTGTTGGGGAGGCGCCTCCCCCCAAAGCCGTTACCATGATGCCGGCAATGCCAATCCCCACGTAGCCAATGATGTGCAGCTTGTTCTGGAAGAAGATGTTGATGGCTGTTTCACAGGCCTGGTGGAACACGGAGGTTCAGAGCTCAGTTACACCTGGACAGGACAGGATGATCCGAGAAATTCCGCCGGCCGATGGTAAAGGCCAACCCGGGAAATGTCACAGGCTGGAAGGAACAGGCACACTTTGGCCCCATTCGTGTTACCAGTGGAATATTACTGGGATTCCTATTTTTATTCTTTACAGAAACCCTTTCGGGGTTAGAACTGAAGATTTAAAATTCTTTATTTGCCTTTTGTACATCAGTACATAGGAATTCTTACTCGCACCAGCCAGTCAGTAACATGTGACACGGTTAGACAGCACGTTTATAACAAAGACACTCACAAACATCATAGTAGACATTTAACTAGGAACTGCACAGGTACATATTTATGGAAATTTATGGAAAGAGATGGCTGATACTAAAGATATGGCTAAATATAAACATACGAAATAGCAAATACATCAGTGTAAAGTACAACAAGCAGGGTTGGCTTTGTCCAATACAGTGTGCTGGGTATTTATGAGATTTGAGTAATTATCATTACGATATCGTGTGTGTGTAAACTTGCATATACGATATTGTGTATGTGTAAACTTGCATGAGGGGTACTTTACCTGTGGGTCCTTGTTGCAGTTCTCAATATCAGACATCCCACTGCAACATAACTTTGGGAGGTTGGTAGAAAAGGGGAAACCTCATTAGAAAGGAAAACCCCACATATGACGAACTTTCAGTTTACTGGAACACTGAGGCTGAGACAGCTGTGAGGCCATAGCCTGCTCATTTTATTTATTCATACACCAGACGCTTTTATCCAGTAGGCTCATGGGCCCAAGACTGACATCCCTCTGCCGACCCTGGGATTTGAACCTTTAAACCTATCGATCGCGGACACAGCATCCTATCCTCTCAGCAGCATGGTTAGATGTCTGACAGGTGGAGAGACATGTAGGATTCATCTATATGACGGGATGATAAATGGCATACCACATGCTGGCCACGCAGGTTTAACAGTCCTCAACATTTGTCTGCTACCAATCAGACACACAGACAATTACTAAAATTACGAATATGAACCCCCCCTCAAAATTTGCTTCGGCCCCTGCCCCCCAGTCAGCAAAATCTAACAAGGAGGACCCCCTCCCCCCCGGTGCGCTTGGTCTGTTATGCTGTGTTTTTTTTTGGAAATAATCACGAGTACGTCAAACACGCCAAAAGTAAACAAATACCTTTCGTAACTGATTTAAAAGATCATCTCTAATTTTATAGCTAATGTGACAACAAGCAAGGAGGCTGAATACAGCATCAACCTTCAGGAAACATCCCAAAAAAATTTAATCTGCAATATATCACATGGAAATCTGTACTCTTCCACTTCTCAAGATCATGTGACAACAGCCCTTGTGATGTCATAATCTCTGGTTACTACGGTGACGATTCAAATATGATGGAAGAAGACAGGTGCTTGGAAATGACGCGTGCGCCCATAACTGCTCCAACTAAAACAACACAGCTGATCCCTGTACTGCAAATTAGGGGAATTTCAAAACGACGTGTTTACGGCTGGGGAGGCTGAAAGTGCTATTGTGGTTTCATTTTGTCCTGTGATCAGTCCAGTGTCATGGGTAAATTTGCCATGTTGTTTCAGGCCAAATTCAAACACATCAGACTGCGACGGGCAGCTGTAGCGCAGAGACAACTGTATAGCTTTGGATGACAAACCAACAGAACAGTTTCAATATGTTCAATGGAATCAAAATTTAAAACCCTGAACCACAGAATTAGCAGCTGCGACGATGCTAATTTTTGGGATTTATGGTTCTTTTCATTCAGCAAATCAATATCCTGTCTGGAGAATGAGCAAAGTCGACACATCAATGCTTCCCCTGGAGAGAGGGCAGAGACTTGGATGGAGCGCTAGGGAAGGGTTTGGCCTCAAAGCTGCTGATGGTTTAAAATTGGCCAGTAATATGTGTCACGGCATGCAAACCGAGTCAGAGACGGACTTGGAAGAAGTGCCAGTGGTAAATTTAGCAGCGGCGAACATGGCTAGATCAATAACACTGCCCGGCTGTCAGCTGTATCCGTTTCCAAGCTGATCTCACCCTCCTGCAGCTCGAGCCGGAGCATGAACACAGACGTTCCTACACTAACAGGACTACTTTACTGACATTATACCTATAGAAATCGACAGTTATGGGGAAATAAATTAATATAGATCAGTGTTTCCCAATTTAATCCTCAGGGACCCACCTACAGTTTACGTTTTTGCTCCTTCTCAGCTCCCCGGAGCACTAATGTAGTCTATCTGGCAGGGAGCTGGGAGGGAGCAAAAATGTGGACCGTCTGTGAGTCCCCGAGGACTGGGTTGGGAAACGGCGATATAGATTATAAGCCAGTTTAAAAACATTCCGAAATTGCTCTACAGGAACTAACTAAACCAGTGACTCAACTCAACTTGGTTTCATCGTTGACAAAACAACCACTGATAAGCGGATCTCCCCTGAGGTTTGGGACATGGAAGAAAAACAAATCATTCAGTTTTCAAGCTTGTTTGATGAGAGAGAAGTTTTCTTTTCTTTGAATGAACATGGGTTTGATTCATGCTACCTGACAAGTTGCCATGGGTCGTGGAAAAAAAAAAAAAACACAATAACAACAACTTGGGAGAGGACAGATACCTTTATGGTTTCATTGGTTTTATGAACAGCACTGCTGTAGAACTTCTGAATCTCCTGCACTATCTGTAGAAAACAGGAACCATGAACACAGAAAATTTCAAACCTGGAGCTGCGCATCACTGAACCTCAAAGGACAATCGACATCGGCAAAATGCATCAAATTTGTATCACACTACATTTCAGCAGTAACAATACACATCACACAGTGTTTTCCTACTGTATCTTTTGGAGTTTAAGTGAACAATTTATTCAAAAGTTGAGAGTCTCAACCGGATAGACCAACAGGGGCATTATGGGAAAAGATACATGTCTAGTGTACATACCGTGTCCCTGTTTAAAAACCCGAACACGCCAGCGGCAATCTCCGCGCCGAAGATGACCAGGAGACAGGCGAAGAACTGTAAGGTTTAGGAGAAGTATGGTCAGAGGGCACCTTTGTAGCACGTAAATACAGTATATACACACTGATAAAACCAGGATGGATGGAGAGAGTCAAACTCACAGAGCCCAAGAGGCACTGGGACTCACGGACGGCGCCACAGCATCCAAAGAAGCCCACCAGCATCATCAGAGCCCCAGCGCCGATCAGGATATAAACGCCTGAGGGGACAGAACACAAAAATGCACGTATCAGAACAGCTGGCTGTGGCTGTGTATTTAATAATTCGTCCTTCTTTAATGTTGCGCAGATGAATTTGATGAGATTCAGTTTCAAAACTGCAAACTTCAGCTCTGAACATTTAAAGTTAAAAAGTTTACTTAAATAAATAATAATTCCTGTGCATTGTATGAGACAAGGGGATGGATTGTATCTTTTCGACATACGTACACTTTACTTTTAAATTTTTATTAACAATACTTTAACACTAGATGGCAACACTCTACCACTGAGTACACTGTAGGGAACCATCCGGGAAAATAACCATTTTTCACAGCACGGCTACATATGACGTTTATTTATTCAGCATGTAAACTGTGTTTTGGTTAAAACAAAATCCATCTGCCATTTTTGTTAGCAACTGTTTTCCAAGTACATTTTATTAGAACTTCATTTGTGTGCAAGGGCTCGTACTGATTTATGAGGCATAACTCTTAACTGATTGTACTGTGCTTGTTTTCTTTTAAGGGTTAGAACAATTTGCTTGTTCCTCTGTCCAGCCTTTTTGCTTCCCACACAGATTCCCTGAAGTATTTTCCAAAGCATTTTTTAAGTAGAGCCGTTCCCCTGAATGCTATGCTACACCCATATAGTCTTCATCGTATCGGACTGAGGCAGTCAAGTGTTCCAGAAGACATACGTTTACTATTACTTTAAAACAGCCATGAACTGGAAAGCTGGTTTTGTCACAAAGTGCAGAAGATCTCTGATAACCTTTCGCTGACATGCGGAGGACGCGAGATAACAAGTCATCAGGTCGATGTCCTGTCCTTGGTTGGTCAATAAAGCCCACTTATCTTGACATCGGCATAGAAAATATGAAATATAAACCTATCTTAGTCACGGTCCACGGGATTACCATAGGGAAAATATTTGTGTTTGTGCAAATTTTAATACAATAATAAGCAGTTAAAATATCAGTTACGAAGGAGGGCAAATGTACACAGAATCTTTAGATTACGCCTGGTGCAGGAAGCACACGGACTGCCTGTAGTTTTAGTGACCATGACATGATCTAATCCTCGGGTGCGCAGCCAGTTTGTGGTGCGTAAATTAGTTCATCGCTGCTAAGCTAAACGCGGCAGAAGAGAAGTACACTGTTGGTCAAGAGCGTATGGCGACATGTTTACAAAGAACTCCCCAAGTTACGGAAACACAGATAAACATCACTACCCTGTGCAACTTTTTCAAAAATTTCGCACACGCATTCCAAGCATCGCCACCTCAGGGAAGGAGAGGACACGCGGGGTCGCCATGGTTACGTGATCACGACCAGCGGTGCAATAATCTGAGCTCGGGCTGCGTAATTGTCCGTGATTCCAAGAGGAGGAAGAGCAGAGGGCACGGTGAATCCTAGGATACCCACGGCAGTCTGGTACATACCATCCAGACAGGAAAAGCAAAGAAAGCCCTGGGGATTTTCTCCACTCTGCTTATATAATCTTAAAAGAGATGCCACTGCAGATTCAAGACACACAAGATAATTTGCCATTTCAAGTCTTATCCGTTTCCTTCCTATAATGCTGAAATGACCATAGATGGTATCTTTACAAAAGTAAGCATCACGTTGCCAGGGAGACGTGTGAAATGGTCGACCGAGCTAGCTTCACACAAAATGTGTGAGAGTGCTCTACTTTTTCACAACAGGAAAATTAAACACTTGAAATGTGTTTCCTAAACATGTGCCAGCATCAAGCTGTTGGGGAGAGGAAAGCCTTGCCCATACAAAGAGAGACAATGCAGCAAAACCAAAAGAGAGAGAAAAATAAGGAGGACTATAAAAAAATAAAAGCAGCGGAGGGCTACTGTAGCTTTAAGCGCCATGGCTCTGACCAGGCCAGCCGCTAACAATATTTATTCCGTCTACATGGCAACCCCAAACAGATCTTCAATCGGGAGCAGGGACTCCGGCCTGGGGTTCCTGCGGTTCCCCTTGCTGTGACATGGCATGAAAGGGCAAGCCCTTGTGCTCTTCCCATTCCTGCGGGCCAAACCTGGAGTTCAGGGACCCTCGAGAGACTCTGTCAGCCTATTTTTGGTATTTCCAGGTCCAGAAAGAGACGGGCAAGCCCCATGAATTTGGACGTTAGACTGTGCCTACAGCACAGCCATCGAGATCCGTCACGTGACTGGCAATTAAGATGGTCGACTGGGGTTATTCGTTAATGACCTCTCTCCGGTAAATTTAGCGACATTTTAACGATGCCAGTTAAGGTGTTTAATTCCAGTGTTTTTTCCAAGTTTAATTCAATTAATTCGCAAAAACTGTGACAGTTTGACTTACAAGACAGCAGGACAAAAGGGCTTATCATTTCTTGTAGCTTTATAAATAAGTAAAAATAAATTAAATTGACTAAATACATTCCTAAGTCAAGCAAGTTACTAAGGGTATGAAAATAAGCAACATTAATAAAAAGATACTTTCACATCAGCTGATGCTGAGTGAATGATATGAAACACGCTGCCTGACGCTCCATCATCACATATAAACACTGGTGACCCCAAAGCCCACAGTCAGGGCAATAGCTCCCACTGAGCCAACTGACCTGTAGCAATTCTAGCCCCAAATGTCACTGTCCATACAGTTTCATACACTGACATCCTTCTACGCAGTGATGACTTGTTATGCACCCATATTGGTACGGTTGATTAAGCTTCATTTGACATTGACTTGTCTACCAATAGCTAACTGAATTACCATTGTCACAGTGCCAATTTATCAAAAGCATTATCACAGTGCTACTAATTTAGCAGCCAGTGTTAGGTATGGTCACTGTTAAGGAAATGTCATTTTAGGCAGACTGACCATGGGATTTGTGGAGTAGATGGACCAAAGACATTTATTTAGCAGATACTTTCATCCAAAGTGATCAGAATTGAGAAAACAGGCTAGCGTAGTTGGGGCGTAAAGGCTGTGGTCAGAGGCCCAACGGTGACATCATTCTGCAGACCTTGGGATCTGAACCAGTTACCTTCTGCTCACAGGCACAGCAACCTAACCTACTGAGTCTACAATTACTTTTTGAATAATGAGGCTTTATTTCGAAGGCCCTCTTGTGGCTCTTGATGGCTACAGTCTCAGTGGTCCTAAAGGGCGTTTCGGATCCCCCGAGCCCTGCTCTTCACACTCACCAATGAAGAAGGTCTTTGGAGCGCCCTCTAGGTTCAGCAGCGACATGGTGTTTGAGTCAAACCTCAACCACAGTCCAACCGCCAACACCAGCGAGCCGATCATCTGTGGAGGAGAGGAAGTGAGGGGCGGCCACAGGAAGGCCATAGCATGGCAGTAAGTGCTTGCACAACACCACCTCTGCTTCTCATTGGTTATTTTTTTCACATTTGCACAGCTTTTCCGGCCCAGTGATCAGCGAGCCACCAAAGTCTCCTAGCGTCTTACATCCTCCATGCAAATGTGAGAAGCAGAAGCAACCCATTAGTGGTTAAACTGGCAGAACAAGAACATTACAAACCATGAAATCAGAATTACGTATCCTCCAGTTTTATTTAACACCAAACTTATGAACCAGACTAAAGCAGGATTGGCAAAGCAATTAATTTTTTTTGCGGGAACATTTATTCAAAGCGACCTGCAATTGAGATGACACGGTCAGACAGCTATGAGAGCAATTAGGGGTTAAGAAGCTTTGCTCAAGGACCCAATGGTGAAACCATTCTTCCGACCCAGGGATGTGAACCGGCGACCTTCCGATCACTGGTACGGCATCCAAACCTGCTGACACACACTACCCCACACTATAAAAATGACTCCCCACAGAACATAACGGGGTGCATGGAGTTTTCCACCATTGCAGGCTGCCCTTCATCCCCCAACTTCACGGCGAGAGACAAACAGTCTCAGCTCGTTCAGAGATTACAGCCGAGGCCAGAATCCCGCCCGGTTCACCCCATGGGGCCCACTGCATCACTTTAGCGCATTGGTAAGAAATGTAAATGACGACTTGGTTTATTATTAAAAGCGAAACCATCAGGCTTCTCTCTGGGTCCTATTCTGTCATCCATCCCTGCCTGCAGAGGCTCACAGAGACAAATCTCTGCTATAATTCATCAAACGCACAGCATGCTGGGTAACTAAGATCCATGCAGCTCTAATGGCCCCTGGACACTAATCCAAGCTAAAAGGCTCTGAGCATGGAAGACCCAGTTTGCCATATACGGTGACCGTGTACGCCACAAGGCCCAGCATTTTGCTAAATGGGCCTTTTGTTGAAGTGCATCTAAATTACATTTTATATATGTAGCAGATGCTTTTATCCAAACCAACATACATTTGTCAGAGAGCAGGGTCAGTCAGTCCCTGGAACATCTGGGACTAAGGGACTTGCTCAAAGGCTCAATGGTAAGATAACACTGCAGATCTAGAGATTTGAACCTGCAACCTTATGATCACAAGCACAACTTCCTAACACACTGAACCCAAAAACCACCCCCGTGGGTTTGGTGGTCCTGTGAGTGCTCAGATGCTCTATGAGGGCTCAGCCTGTGTGCGAGAACTCAGCCAGAGTGTGAGGGCTGGGCAGAAGTATGAAGGCTCAGCTGTCCTGTGAAGGCTCGGCTGTCCTTTGAAGGCCCGGCTGGCTACATTCTCTGCCTTTTTTCCCCTGTGTCTCCATGACTATCCATTACCGTGACTTTCTGAAGGGAAGCCAGACTGATCCGTTGGACACATCACAGTACATGAAGTCCACAGGCCAGATGACGTTCTGATGAGCTGGGGCTTCCTGCTCACAACAGTTAGCACAGACTGATGTGCAAACCTAATTCAAAGACAGATTTAAGTTAACCATTTTGAGTCGTTGACCCCCCGAAGTTTCTGCTAAAGGCCCCCCAGCCACAACCCCAGGGGATTTTATAACTATATATAGACCCATCTGCACTTCAGCACACAGCTTTGCGAGCAGCTCCGGCTGCCTGGCTGTTTAATGTTCAGTTAAGATGTTTCTGCAGGATGCCAGTTTGGGTAAACATCTGCCAGAGTGATGACACCAATTCACATGGACAGGTCCCGGAACCCTCCAAGACCAACGCCATCACCAAGAGAGAGAGCCGAAGTCAGAGAGGACTGGAGCTGCTGATATGGCACCAGCAGCATTCATGGGGTAATACTGGGAAATCTCAGCTGGGTGACACTGGTAATACTGGCACATCTCAGCTGGATGAAACATAATCACTGTTCATTTCAGATCATTACAGGTTTTGAACACTGACAAAACCTGAAATTCTTATTTAAATCAATTTTATTTTTCTGCTAAGAAGCAAAAGGCCCTTACCTTTCTACCAACCTTCCTGAAGGTAGCAACTGAACAGCATGGCTCAAAGCTACAACATCACACCCTTTCCAGGCCGTTTAACCAGTTAACCAGTTCCAGTAACGTTACTCAAAACAGTGGCTGCATATGGGCCTCTTTCGCCTCACATTGCAGCTTGGGGCGAGACGTGTAAACATTCGATATATGTACACTCGTAAACCTGCCGGCTCTCTAAGCTTACTGTCAACAAGCAGGATGGCAGATCCAGTTTCCAACGACTGTCCTGTCACCCAAACATATCAACCAAGCTCTGCTAAGACATGGGTTTTAGCAAAATCACAGAGTAGCTCCTTGCCTTTACCAAAATACGTATAAATTACTGAATGATGGGTAGCAAGACCTATCTCAGTCCAGGCTCACGAAGGAGGGGAGGAAATGAAATTCCTTGTTTCCCAGGCCTTTCTTTGACAGGAATGATTGATCCAGTTTTTTCACCATGGGTGAGGTGAGTAGCCCCGGTCTGAAACCCACCCGCCAAAAACAGCTACACTTCAGACGACAGATCTCACTGTAAGAGGCAGGGAGGCAACTGGAATGTTTTTATGAGCCCTTGGAAGGAACTTATAGGCCTGTCTGCTAGATTCATCTACGATCGCAATTGTTCCGCAGTCTAATAAAAACATTTAGGGATGGGGCTCAACAGAGACCGTAGGCCCTGACAGGAAACTACTGGAGGGACGCCACAGCAAGCGTATCGGGACCCATCTGAGCTGCGTGGAGAGGTGAGAGCAGATAACCAGGCCGAGATAAAGGACGGTGCTCTCTGCAACCAAGGAGAGCCGGCACTGCATTCTCAACTCATCAGCGACACGCGAGGCCTCCCATACTGCACACCTGAACTGACTTACATGACTGCACTGTTAATGTTTATTGTCATTTAGATACATAGTACAATGTGTTTGAGTATGCTGTCTTACTTCTTGTGTACATACTTACACATTACATTTCGTATATAAACCCACATCCAGTCCGCCACCCCCGCCGTTTCCGTTTATTTCACACCACCGTACACCTGCATCTTTTGCACATCTCCTTCATTTGCACAAATGCACAGTTAATATTTCTCGACATCTGCACATTACACTTCAGATGTATTTATTTTCCATTTTTTCTATTATATTGTACCTCGGCATTTTGTGTGGACAGTACAGAAAGAATTTCATTGCACAGAGAAATGCACTTTTCTACTGTACATAGGACAATAAACGCTTTGAATCTTGAATCTTTGAATCTATATGCATGGTATGATAATAAAGTCCACCTGACCTGACTTGATTGTTTTTTTAATGGTCTAAATATGTGTGTCGTGCTACTTTAAACCTGCAGTTACCTTTGGAATTAATAAAGGGTCTATCTGTCCATCTTCTAGGCTTGGCCACTGGAGAACCATAGGAGTGCCCAAAACAGAGAGCAGAGGGTTGCCTGACGCCAGCCACAACACCCCCAATCAGTGGCAAACAATAATGGACAAAATCAAAGATGCACAAAGACACGCACTGCATTCCATCCATGTTCTCACTCTCCTTTTTCGTTAGTACAATAACATAAATGTCCAGCAGTATTCCCCTGCAAGCTGAACACGTGTGCAATATTATTATTTTCTACACTCAGGCATACTTAGTAATTTTTGCAGAATGTCTCACAGAGTCATTTATGTGTGTACTGTATGTAGGGCCGTGTACGCTGGGAAAATACCTTATCAAGGACTGCCAACTTACAGGGCAAACCCGCAAAGGACCGACCCCAAAAAGTACTGAAAATACAGACACCCAGGGCCGTGGTGTCACTTTCATTTTGAGAAGCTGTACACACCTCAGTCACACAGTCTGCACCCCAGCACAGCGGACGGGTGTGATCTGAGGTAGGCGACACGCTGGCCTTGAGCCCCGTACCTACAGCACATTCCCCCCAGACCTGCAGGGTCACATGTTTCTGTGTGTGACCAATGGGGTCAGGGTCAAGATTCCAGAGTCATGTGCACAGAAAGCAGTCAGTTACATTATGCAATAAGAATCTTATTCTCAGTGCTCTTACAACCAAATGAAACAAAACCTCATATCACAAATAAAAATTAAGGTGACAGCAAATGCAAGTACAATTATGACAAAAAAATACACAAACACAGTGCAATGTAAACACATGTAAATACTGCGGATAAGAAGGAAATAGTGGATAAGAAACTGGCCATTGCTGTGTTTTATTCATTCAACAAAGTCAAAGAAACGTGTTTAAAGGGTGTGTGAAATAGTGCAAACTGACTCATTGATACTAGGCTTTTTTGTTTTGATTACCAATGTGAGGCTAAACGTCACATCCATGACACTGAAATCACCCATGTAATTTAACAGGAAGTAGGACTCCCCACAAGATCTGCTACCAGAACTTAACTACTGCGAGAATTTCCCGACGTGCTTCAATGGGATCAACCTGGTGACCTCATATGCGACTGGTTATTGCCCCCCTGGCCCAGAGGGAGAATATATGAAATCCCAACTAGTTTCTAGCTCACAACTTCCTGTAAATCACTCATGAAGCTTAGTGCTGAAATCCCCTAGCAAAATACCCCCATCCACAAAACATGCCACTTCTCTATTCAGGCAGATCAAAAAGGGATTTCCCACAGCCGATGCGGCTATTTTTAGTGGAGAACGAGTGACACGCCAGCAGGTCATGGTCAGAATCTGTTACGGCTTCCTCATCAGTGCGAAAACTCATCACTATACTTCACTAATAATTTTAGTTCCGCTGACAGCAAGTGACAAGAAGCGGCCCTGTCAGAGCACAGCGGGAGAAAGTGTAAATCTCGTATATAGTTTGTTTCCCACTCTCCCTCCCTGAAATGCTGAAACCATCTCTATAATGCACACACTCTCCTCTTGCCCCGTAAACTCATTCTTTCATAGCTTTCATTCCTTCTCCTCTATCCTTCCCACGTTCCTCTCTTCCCAATCTCTGAATGTTCATTCTTTACCTCACCCGTCGCTACCTCCATCTTTTCCACGTCCGTAGATCTCTCCTCCTCTATTACTCTTTTCCTCCAACTTGGAGGTCCATCCCTCTATCAGTTTTCCTTCCGCTCTAATAATCCCCCACTGTGCATCAACCCAATGAAACTGACTCAAACCCTGTAGCTGAACCACATAAAAATTACCGTCTTAACTCCTGCCTGCTGCCATTTTAAAATGTCTGCCTTTCACCTGTTCATCTCATCGCATGCACTTCCCCATAAAACAACTATTCATTTTCCACAGAAAACCAGTGTAACCCAGCAGAAAACATCACACAGGCTGTAGACAAAGGCTGTGATAGCACATTTGTCTGAAAAAGGAACAGCTTTAGAAAAGACAATTAGTGATTTACTTCCTTCTACTTACACGCATACGTGATTCTGTATATTGGAAATAAATGGATAGATTGCTTAAAGAGAAGCAACACACAACATGAACCATGACGTTTCACATTGACACTGAACGATCCTTTGCATTTCCCTGCATAGTCCATCTACCTCTTAGGGTGGTCCCGAGCCTATCCCAGACTGGACTGGGCAGGGCGGCACACCCTGGAAAGGGTGCCAGTCCCCTGTACACTTCACTGCATTGTGATTAAACCCTAAATTTAAATCTTTCGGCAGATCAATACCCACTAGCCAGGCTGTAATAACCCGTGAGACACCTTAAACATATCGGACAAAGGACGAGTCCCCCCATGCGAGCAGCAGGGAACCGATGTCGCAACTCATGCGAGACGGAAAACAAAAACACGACAGTAATGTAGCTGGTAGTTTGGGTTTTTTTAGAGCCGATTTCGTCTGGGAATCTGAATTTTTCATTCTTAAACTTGTGATTATCCATAGAGCTCTGTCCAAGTTGCTGGAGGACGCTTAATTTCTTACTGGGATTTAAAATAAACACGGGGCATACCCCCTTTACCCGCACAATATCGTCGTGGAAAATAAATAAAAATGTAATACAATTAATCAGGAGTACCGACTTCATGTGTTACGGTTAGATTTCGGTGGTTATTTCATACATTTCTGAAGCTGCGGCGCAGGCTGTCGGACTCCTCGTTAAAAACACGCTCCGGCGAAGGGAAAAGGGGGCGGATTTTCCTCTATGGAAAATGTGATTTGAGTATAGAGGCAAAAAAAAAAGCGAGCCAGCTCCGAAACGGCACTCACACTCGGCGCTCGTTATTTTTAACGGTAAATTAAAAGTCGGAGCTGGAACAGAAAACGAAGACAGCGTGCAAAGGCGTGCAAATGTCACGCAAAGCATCTGGGGTGGTGGCGGCACGATGGGCAAACGGCAGATCAAGCAGGCTGACAAGGTGTCATGGGGGCATTTTCCCAAAGCATGCACTTGCCGTTTGTTTGCCTGGCGTGAAACACGGCCCTTCACGTCCCACCTACATAAAACACCATCAAGATAAATCGCAGTATATATAAGCTTTACATAAAAAAGTTACACGTGACGGCGCGGAGACTTACCCAAAATATAAAGTTGAATAAAAAAAGGAGATATTTAACGCATTTCATTCCGCCTTGAACTTTTCCCATCTCGCTCGGTTCTTTCTTTTTGAATTAAAGATGAATAAGTTCAGTATATGATAAGTTTCCACTGATCTCTAACAGAGAAAACACGACTCGCAGGCAGACTGAGGAGAGGAGAGCGACGGGCTTTTTTAGCAAAATCTTTCCAGACCGCCCCTTTAAATGGGGGCGAGCCTAGGGGGTTTCTCACACCCGCTAAAATCCCCCTTCATGAAATACCTACATTTGAATTTTAAAATTTCATCCATCTCCTGAACCCGCTTGTTTAGTAAAGCCGCAGCGGCATTTCCCTGAGTTTCTTCCTTGTACTTTAAATATTTTCTTATATTTTGCACAGGCGCTACATAAATCGTGTATACCTGAAGCTCGTTGACAGGTTAAATACACAACCCATGTAGCAGTAAGTGAAACAGAAAGCAGCTGTTAGTCGAGATAAACCGCATGTAACATAACATGTAAGGTGACAAAATGAATCGTGAATGGATAGAGTTAGTATGTCGTCGTTCTAGACGAAGGCATAAGTTTTATTAGTCAAATTTGAAAGCTGTAAGTCGCGCTAGTTGCGATTATAGTAAGAGTGATTCCCCTACACCGTATAACATCATATAACGTTATAGCGGTAATATCTCGTATAATGAAAAATAATTTAATCTAATTATGAGGAGTCAAAATCTGAGGCATTATTATCCTTTGCCTCATGCGACGATTCAAGACGGTTTTCAAGTATTTTAAGAATATTTCAGAAAAGCGATTTATACTTCACTTTTCATGTAATAAGTACGGCGTATGTTACTCTTTTATAGCACTGTACATGCAGGCTAATTAAAATGTGCAATTAAGATGCTTATACCAATAACTAGGTAACGCAAAAATAAAAGCAATACTGTCCAAATACAGGATAAAGTCGAACGATGCCAAGCCCCTTGTTACTTTATTGAAACACTGCGAACAGCTACCTGTGGGTATTCGCAATGAATTAGAAACGCACTGCAGCACGTAATTAGAAAGACTTCATTCCTAATTTTGTACCTAATCAACATTATGATTTTAATTAGTTTTGTGTATTTTTGTAAGTGCACATCGAATAGTTGCACGCGTCGCTTATTCGCGTATGCTCGGAAACCCCTTTGTCCCCCCACCTATTACGATCAACAATTTCATCAGAAGTAGGTTTTCAATAACGTAACCGTTGTAATCATGCAAGAAAAAAATCACGGTATGTATGATTTTACCTGGTCTTGGCAGAAATGTTAACCTTATGAATGCATTTTATAGCTAATGAGATCCAAATGTTGCTTCTAAAATGTGCATCTAGTTTCAAGCTTGTGAGAGTTTTGCTGATGGAAAATTCTTATCAGAGATTGGCTAGATTGCACATTACGTTACTTTAGAGAATTGGCAAAAAATGTGTTTTCTTTTAATTTCAGTTGTCGAAACACATTTCACCAAAGTATGCACCCCTAAATGTAATCAATAAGAGATGGAACTTGGCAAAACAGAGATAATACTCAAAATATCCTATAGAATGTTCCAAACATTTGAGTCAATCAATTACTGAACGGCTATGTGAAACTTCACTGCCAATATTTAATACGCTGAAGACTCATAAATATTATCGCTCTTATTGAAAGGAATTATGCTTCCAACCAGCGTGGCTATTGTATTTTCACCGTAACATGATAGTGCCAGGTCTTAGAAAAAGCTATTAATGAATATGAAAGAGCTCGGGTTTGGACTCCACCTGTATAAATTTCATAGACCTCAGGCATTATTGCAGTATTGTCCGTGACAAACATAGCCCATAGTATAGTAGAGCATAATTATAGTAACGTGTACTACTGTGTTAATTCTGCTCCAGCATGCACTACAGGCCACGGCCACACTTTGAGCAAGAAACTGTTATAAGTTTATAGATTTTTAAAAATAATAAAATCTGCTGAGTTTGACCACAAGAATGATTAAAGCATTTGATATATTAAATATTTAGAATGATTCATAAGTTTGGTCGGAGAAAACATCTGTCCAAAACGGAAATTACACACTGCTTTGGACTGGAAACATAAGATGTTGATAATCATGCACTAACTAAGCAAGATGAAAACCTAAGCTTTGTATTCTGACAGTAAACAAAGTTAAATATTGCATATAACGATTATTCACTAAGTTACTTATTAATTAATCATAATTATTCTAGAAAATAAAACGTCAGTTCAAAGACAAATACAGGAATGCACATGTATTTTTAGTTCTGCTGAAAATCTTTATTTTAAAATATTAAATGACCAAATGTTAAAATGTTAATGTTAAAATGTCAATGACCAAAAGTGAGGTTAACATCGATCATTTAAATACAATTATTTTAATGTTAAAATTAGCATAATGTTGCACATTTTGGAGAACTATTGTGTTTTGATATAAACTATAATATTAAAATGTCACGGGTGTGGAATGTTGTCCCGAAACTGTTGCGGGCTTTATTCGGGCTATTCTCTGGGCTTCCCTGCATTACCGCTCACGCGAGTGTGTCATCGGTGATGGCCTGGCATCCTGCCCAGGGAGTCCCCTGCTTCTCTAGGCACCGAGCTGGCAACCCAGAGCGGGATAAAGAGTCAAGTGAAATGCGTGGATATGAGAGAACATGAAGTACAGGGCAGGGCTATGACATAATAAACGGCGCCATCTGCTGTTCGATACACGAGCACATATAAAATCCCTTACCCTCTTGCTACATTTGAAATTAAACTTAATTACTCATTTGCACAAGTACGAGTACAAGTACACTGCTCAAAAAAATTAAAGGAACACTTTTTAATCAGAGTATAGCATCAAGTCAACTAAACATCTGGGATATTGATCTGGTCAGTTAAGTAGCAGAGGGGTTTGTTAATCAGTTTCAGCTACTTTGGTGTTAATGAAATTAACAACAGGTGGACTAGAGGGGCAACAATGAGACGACC
>JAODKC010000041.1:13876997-13895702 GCA_026777985.1 Mormyrops attenuatus | reverse complement strand
GTGATTGGTTGCTTAGATAATTGCATTAATGAGAAATTGAACAGGTGTTCCTAATAATCCTTTAGGTGAGTGTAATTAAATGTGTGCAACCCAGCTGGGAGTGTCTATTTATAAAATTATATCATTTAAAAATTTTTATTTCCACCTTCCCCTCTATGTCAGGGTTGTGGGAGCCCACAGGGTACAAGGCAGGGGTAAACTCTGGGTGGGAAGTCAGTCCATCACTGGGCACATAAACACACACACACAGATAGAGAGAGCTCATCTTGGTGGGGACCCTTCATTTATTTCTATGGGCATAGCTCTAATAATAACAATGACGACCTTAACCCTTACCCAGCCCAAACCTTAACCATAAGTAACAAAACACAATACAAGACTTTTGGTATTTTTCGTTTTTGGATTGCATTCACAGGGGTAGTATGGTGCCACAGTGGTTAGCACTGTTGCCTCATACCTCTAGGACCCAAGTATCTTTTGGTTCGCAGGTGTTAATCATGCCTTAGCTCTGTTTTCAAGGACATCCTGTTATTTTTCATTATTGTTTATATCTAGTATGAAACTGCTCTTCTCCTGCAGTCTGTGTGATGTTCACTGTGCCTCACATCCTAATACTTCAAACGTTAATTAATCTGCACTGGTGTGCGTTTGGAAATTCAGGCATATCTAGTCAGTACAGATGGACCTGGAAAGACCCCAGAGAGATTCGTGAACATCTGGGCTTGGATGTTTGATGCCTTTCTGATTTATTTTTAAAGAGTGATGACAGACATGGAGTCTTCATATTAACCTCTATATCTCTGATTAAAGGTAAATTCTGTGACAATCGGCAGGAATTCAGCTTTCAGTCAGACGCTGAACTATCTCTGTCGATTTCAGAATAGCTGAGTGCTGTGGCTTTGGGTCCCTGTTTAGTTTTTGCGTACTTGAGGTATATATAAGGTATATAAGCTATATATAATATATATAGGCTCTATATAAATGTCAGTAATTACTGAACAGATTCAGATCTGCGCTTGTTTGATGATGAACCATGAATCAGTTTTGATGGAGCTCTAAGGAACAGCTGGAATAGAGGAAATATAGTAAAGCTTTGCAGATATATTGGTATCTGTTGCAGTTACATTCCTGTGGATTGCAATCAAAACAATCCAGTGCCGTCTTCAGGCAATTCAAATAATTAAAAAGAAGGTATCTGATGACATCTTTGCACGTGTTTCCTCTTCAGGACATATTTTCACGTTACAGGCGAGAGTTAGCATCACTAGCGTCGTTAGCAGGGGACAGGAGGTGTCGTGGGCTGGAAGCATCGTGATCTGCTAACCAGCCAGTTAGCTCTGCTTGCTAGAGCTGAAACATCAGGTGGGGGGGGAGTAACTTTTTGACTGGGGCCCCAGAAACAACAAACGGGCCTTTGGCCTCATGTGACTCCAGAAGCAGGCAAAGGATATTTTGCAGAATGGCTGGTTGAGTAAAAAATGCTCAATGTGGCAGTTCAGTTAGAACAGCAGCATTTGATTACCTTTGGGACTCTCTCCGGAAGCTTCTTTGAGCCGTCCCAGTTTCACAACATAGCTTTGAAAACAAAAATGCCAAAAAATAGGGTACAGTACTTCTCCCTTTCTGCCATCTGGCTTGTAGGCTTCTATAATCGGCTCCCCGGAGATCTGTAACCAAACAAGCACTTTAATGAGCTGATTAAGGGCAGTGCTTATACCCATGCAGTCAATGACAGCTAATGGTGACACAGTTGCTTACCCTGAACTCCTGGTTGGTCTCCAGATCCAGGCCCACAGAAAATCCCAGCAGATGTCAAACGCTGAAAGTGGGGCAAACCACTGAGACTTCCTACACCCGATTTATATGAAGTAGAAACAAACTACATCCTACCCAGTGCCAGTAGGGGGCTTATCACACATTATTACTTACGTGTCAAATGCACAGCAGGGGGCGTAGTGGTTAAGGCACCATGCCCATCCAGGACAACTGTTATGGGTGCCTCAGTTATGTAATTATATGACAAGCAGCAGAGGCAAACCCTGGACAACAAGAGTGAGCCTAACTGCGTATATTTTGACTGAAAGGAGAAATTAGTGTACCTAGAGAAAACCCACCCTACATGAGAACATGCAAACTTGACACACACAGAACAGAGGCGGGATTTGAACAACCAAGTTCTGAAGAGGCTTTACAACCTTTTGCTTAGCTTCTGTGAACCTGCACTTTCCTTCGGGATTAGTGCAATGTCTGTCTGGCTTCCTGCCTGTCTGTCTCTCTGTGTACCTGCCTCTGTCTGTCGGTCTGCCTCTCTGTGCATCCACCTGTCTGTCTGCCTGTCTCTTTTTCTCTGTATGTTTATCTGACTGTCTCTCTGTCTACCAGCCCATCTCTGTCTTCTGCATGCCTGACTATCTACCTGCTTGTCTATCTGAATGTCTGCCTACCTGCATGTCTGCCTGTCTATCTACCTGCCTGTCTCTCAAAAAGCCAGCCTGTCTATCTGCCGGACTGTGTGCCTGCAAGCCTGTCTGTCTGCCTACCTGCATGTCTGTCCGTCTGTCTTCCCTACAAAGCAGCCTATCTGGAGAGGGTAAGGAAACTCTGGGTCGTCTCCCTGTGAACAACAGGAATCTTTACCTAATCCACATCCTAACCTTGTGACAATGGCAAGGAAATACCCCAGACTGAGGGTCCCTCCACGAAGGAGGATTTATTCTGCATTCCAGCAGGTCATACAAATGTGCCAAGACCCCCGAACCCGAGCCTTTGATTCCAGATTTTGCATGTGACCACTTTTCCCCAGAGCAGGCCTGACGTTTAACACCAGCCTTTGGGGGTCATATTGTGAGTCTTCACTAACGTTACGGGGTTTGACTGGGCGGTAATCCATCTTGATCCATTCTTTATATTTACATGAGAGGGACTCACCAGTCATCCATATGCCAGCAGTGGTGCAGTCCCATTATACGCGCAACACAGCTCAGACAAACCAATTGAAGCCTAATTCGTGTGCTCAAATTTCCATGTGGGTATAGAATGTTAAACCATGTACGCACAAATATTACAACACAAAGATCTGGGTATTATTTCACGCTTCTTTAATCTCAGTACTTGTCACCTGTCAAGCTGACACTACTGGTGGGTGGTCCCTGTAACCCTGCCTTACCTTCCTTCACTCCCTCACATCCTGTTTCCTGTCTTCCCCTGCCTCTTTCCGGTCACAGAATACGTAGCAAGAGGAGTCAAAGAGGTTCTGTCAGTTTTTGCCATGTTTTAATTTTGTCAGAATGTGGACTGTTTCATTGATCCATTGCGTCAGTGCAATCAGAGGCAAATCGACACCGTGTGCACTGGGTTGTCCCAAAAAGTTCAAGAATTTGGCACTACAGGAGAAAAACAGGATGATTTTTCTTTTTCTACACTCTTGTTATCTGCTGGAGACCTTGTCCACAAATCCACTTGCTTCCTCCATGATATAATCAGCGGGCGTGTTTAGCACCACTCAAAACACACATTTGTGTGACATCTCCAAGGTCTGGGGCTCCCAGTCGGCCATGACAGTCACTGAATTGGGCTGGGGACTAAGTGAACCCCAAAAATAACAAACCTGTCCTTGGATATAAAGAGCAGATTTTTTCACAAAAAGATAACCTGAGACTGTCCTCTGTATTAGAAAAATACAGTGACTCAGTGACTTTGCAGAATGACTTTGGCATAAATAGTTCCGATTACCAACAAACTGCATGGATAAAGCTACGGAATTTGTTGGATTAAATACAGAGAAACCACCCATCCAGGAAACAAGTAACAGTCTGTTTTTATTTTATTTTTTTTTTCTTTGCTGATGGATGATGGGGAGCCTTTGAATTTCCTTCTTTGGGTCTGGTGGAATCACTCAGGACTAAGTGTTACTGGAAGAGCTCAGGGAAGAGATGACTGAAGATTAAAAAAAAAAAAACGTCCAGCATTTAATCATTGCCAGGAGTTACTAAATCTTTCATGTTGTTTGTTCTGATTTGTTAAACAGGGATATGCTGTAATCCATGGATACTTAAATAAAATGGGCACTATCAAAATATAGAAAAACCCAGATAATCAGGTGTGCCCCATTTTGTAAAATGATTCCATATGTATGTAATTTAATGATGTGTCCAAACCAAAAGGAAAAGATTGGATGGTTTTTTGCAGATGTTTTATGTAGCATAAGGCAAACTATCATTTTGTTAAATATACCACAGAAGTCGGCAGTTGTGGGAAGTGCAGCATGATGCACAATCTTGGCATTATGGTCTACAGTTTTGCTACAAGGTTTCCCTTGGAGGGTTGACTTTTTCTCTGTTTCCACAGGTCCAACCTCAGTGAAGCCCTTTAGCCTGTGCCACTTATTTGAAAATAGCACAAGCGATTGGACCTTACCGTAATTAAACACTTAAAACACCCAAACAACTTGCACAAACATGTTCTAGTTTAAATCCCGACAGTCACGAGATGTTAACCAAACACAAATCGATTTAGAAAAGTTTTAGATAAACAAACTCAAATTGGGAATCCCTTAGCATTACGAGATATAAGCATTTTGGAGATGTCTGCCTCTGGTCAAACACATTATTTTGAAAGCTCTGACCATTAAGAAGCAATATAAATCTTGTCTGGATTAGTTCAGCAACCGTGGCCTTTGGTCAGATTCTGCCACCGTACGTCCAGTTTACCCAGACTTCCCCAGAAAACTGCAAATAAAAGTTTAAAAGAGTGTCATATCTGTTTAATTGTAGTTTCTTTGGCTTAATTCTATTCCTGCTTGTATTTTAAGTTTTAAAAGTAATTTCTGGCACCTTTCCCGACTGTGACTGTGACTGCGACTGGCGCCATGAAGCTGCTCTGCCGTATAGCTTTAAAATAAAGTGGGGCTTGTGATACGTCATTGGACTCATCTTTTTAGTTTCTTCATGTATCGAGGAGTTGCAGGTGATTGGGTGGCCGCGAGCTCTGTCAAAGGGAGGGTCAGTAGTCCCCATGTTTTGAGGTGGCTGGCTGGAAACCCCTTGTCATTCAGTGAAAACCGAACATACAGACCCATATGTTGGCTCATTTTGTTAAGAAGGCCAAGAGTTACAGTGTGTATGGGGAGTTTTCAGACTCCTTCAAGTTGTCCGCATTTTGTTATGCCTAAGACTCATCTTAAAATGGATTAAATTCATATTTTGTATAATCAGCCGACACAAACAGATGTTTCCAGTGTAAAAAAAACACTGAAATCCCAAAGTATTCAGACCCTTCACATAGTACTTAGTTAAATCACTTATCTAAATGGGATGTTTCAGTTTCTTATTTTTAATAAATTAACAAAACACTCGAAACACTTGTTTTTTGCTTTGTCATTGTGGAGTTGAAAACTAATTTTTTTATGTTATGATGTTTTTTTCTTTTAATTTTTGAAGTGTGGAAATTTGCAAAAATCAGGGGGTGGGGGCAGTTAACCCAAGTCTGAACAGGCCAACTCAAAGTTGTTCACATTTATTCTTCAGATAGTTACTTCTAACACTGTTACTTCACTACAAGGCAGATAGACATTTGGGTTAATTGGTCTAACATCTGAAATGTGGAGCGCAGTTAATGTTTGCAGCAGAAAGCAGCCTTGACTGACACACCAGGACCTGCTAAATGGCTGGATTCCGATTTAATGAGGCAGATTCACAATAAGCCAATTAAATAGGTAAATTGTTTGTACCTGTCAGAATTGCTGCTGAATGGGTTGTGGGAGGCAGCTGTGAATTTTCAAGGAACTTCAGTTCTGGTGATTTGCTGTTTATTCTGGTCTACCTTGAATTTCCATGAAGGGCCCCTGGGAGTGATATCAGTCTGTCACAGGGCACATGGCGAGGGGCCCCAGGGAGATATATCAGTCTGTCACAGGGCACATGGCAAGGGGCCCCCGGGAGTGATATCAGTCCATCACAGGGCACATGGTGAGGGGCCCCAGAGAGTGATATCAGTCTGACCACAGGGCACATGACGAGGGGCCCCTAGGAGTGATATCACTCTGTCACAGGGTACATAAGGGGCCCAGGGAGTGACATCAGTCTGTCACAGGGCACATGGCAAGGGGCCCCTGGGAGTGATATCAGTCCATCACAGGGCACATGGTGAGGGGCCCCAGAGAGTGATATCAGTCTGTCACAGGGCACATGACGAGGGGCCCCAGGGAGTGATATCACTCTGTCACAGGGCACATAATGAGGGGCCCAGGGAGTGACATCAGTCTGTCACAGGGCACATGACGAGGGACCCAGGGAGTGATATCAGTCCATCACAGGGCACATGATGAGGGGCTCAGGGAGTGATATCAGTTCATTGCAGGACACATGACGAGGGACTCAGGGAGTGATATCAGCCCGTTGCAGGACACATGACGAGGGGCTCAGGGAGTGATATCAGTCCGTTGCAGCACACATGACGAGGGGCTCAGAGAGTGATATCAGTCCATCACAGGACACATGATGAGGGGCCCAGGGAGTGATATCAGTCCATCACAGGGTACAGAGATACACATAGACAATATGGACAGTGTAGAAAAACTGCATGTTTTCCGACTCAATGAAAGAAACTGAATATGCCAAGAGTACAATGGGAGCAGTGTATGGCTCAGCAGGTTAAACCTCTCTTCCCGTGACTAGATGGTTGTCAGTTCACGTCCCAGCCTCAGCAGAATTGCCACATGTCTGTGGCCCCTTGAGCAAGGCCCCTAATCCACAGCTCCAGTGGCGCTGCGTACTGGCTGACCCTACACTGTGACGTCCAAACTTGCTCTCCCTTTCATGCAGAGTAAGATGGGCTAAGCCAAAAGAGAATTTCCCACTAGGATTAGTAAAGTATCACTATTCAAAGCCAATGCAAAACATGTAAACTCCACATACACACTCATTCAGGGCTGGGATTCAAATACATAACCCTAGGAGTGTGCACACCAACCACTGAGCAACCCCGTAAACTAATTAGTATAATTATTGCGTAATAATTATTTTTTAAAGTATCGATATAAATATATAGGAACCAAAATACAGTGGTGCTTTCATAAATATCAATGTACTTACCAAATATGGGCGAATAAATCTATGGAGTTCAAAGGAGTTAAACTCAGCTTGCAGTGTACATTGCACATCCACCTTAAGATGAAAATATGCATATTTTAAACAGGCCCCATGGCAAGGCTCTCTCCTGTTATCAAGGCCGGTTGTACTTATGGAAGAGACCAGTGACTTCCATATAAACAGCATGTAAACGGGTCCACTATTTACATGGAAACATGGGGAAGCAGCCGGTCAAAGCCCCCAGGATACCCTGGGGTGTATAAGCACTGTAAGATGAACGGTAACGCTTTACATTACCTGGACCTTCATAATGCATGTATCATACATTCATAATGCATTCAGTGCACATTCATAATGCACTCATAGAACATTCATAAGCAGCATGTAACTATTAACCCTATTAACCTTATTAACCTAATATATTAACCTTAACATTCTAACATACCTTAACAGCTTTAATATACATTAAAAACAAACATTATATGGTAATAACAAACATTATAATTGTATAATCATAATCTGTCATTAACGTATAATAAAACTGTTAAGGGATGTTAGGATGTTAAGGTATACTTACATGCTGCTTATAAATGTTCTATGAATGCATTATGAAGGTGCACTGAATGTTCTACGGGTGTATTATAAAGGCATTATGAACGTGCAGTTAATGTAAAGCATTACCAAATTAACTTTTTGAAGAGACGCTACTCCTAACTTAATTGAAGAGTAATGGGAGGTAATGAATAAATGTGTTGTTTCATTTATGTTTTTTTTTTTTGGTTTCGTTTCACAAACGTTTCAGATGATTTATTCTCATCTGTAACATCTCCATGCCGCCACCCCACGGTGCTCACACCAGCTGTACACCATTTTCATAGCTGCTGTATATACATTTCATTTTCAGTTGTTAAACACATTTGTTGTGCTGTGTTTATATTTTCTCTCAGCCTATATATAAAACACAATAATTAAGTGTCTCTTACTTTTTCCAATCCCGCATTCAAAATGGGAAGCTGTTTATTTGTTCATTGAAAATATAAAACGTAATTTGTTTGTAGTTTGTCTGTAGGGTCTCTTCTCCGCTTCTTGGTTCAGTGGTTGACCTGAGTGGCACATTTACCGGCCCTTGGACCTCCTCCCGGGTAAACCCGTGCATTAAACATCTCCGCATCAGATCCACTATAGGATCTTCAACTCATTTGTCCAGCTAATGGGAAACAAAATGCAGATTGGGATTTTGTCCCCCATAAAACATTACCTCAGTCATTCTTTTTATTATTATTATTATTTTGTCAGAGTTAGTTGTTAGGGGTGGCATGGTTGTGCTGTCACCACACACCTCAGGGGCCATTGTTCTCTGCAGGGGTTCAACGTTTGTGGATTTTGCATGTCCTCCCCGTGTCATCGTGGGGTTTCTCCGGGTCCTCCAGTTTCCCCCCACAGTTCAAAAACAGATGAGCCTGATTGGAGTCACCAAACTGCCCAGAGGTGTGAGTGAGTGAATGGTGTGTGAGCGTGCCCTGTGACGAGTTGCCGTCCCATCCTTGGTTGTTCCCTGCCTTGCGCAAATAGGCTCCTTATCGCCCATGACTCTGAACAGGATAGGCGGGTTCAGTAGATGGATGGAGGTTATTGTTATTTTGACAGTGACCTTTTTAAGTATATTTGCCCGTAAATCCATTCCTCACACATACCACGTTCATTAACCAGAATAGATAAATTAGTATATGCTGTGAGTGATGAAGACTCCATCACAGTAATGAAGACTGTAGGGTCCGCCTGAGACACAAGCTTGAGACAATGAGACACAACAACCATTTCTAGGCGTGGACTGAAGTGTTTAATAAATAACAATGTCAAAAACAACACAACAACAAAAGCTTGGTTTTCTTTTCGGTATTTATACATATACATTATATATATATTTATATATATTTGACTGTATAAACTATAAATATGACATGCAGTCCTCATAACTTAAAACCACCAATAATTTACAGAGTGAGGTAGGGGTAGGTGGGGCATGTGGGAAGGGTTTGGGTTGGGCAGGGCACGGCAGCTGGTTGGCATTAAGGCTGTTGTGGCTGTTTGGAGGGGGTGGGGTTGGGGCAGGGTTGTGGGTGGGTTGGGGTTTAATGGGCTGCGGCAGCGTCCGCTCGGCCTCACTGCTTCCAGGACTTGCGGCTGAGGACGCACACGCAGGCGGTGTTGATGCGAATGTAGCGCCAGGCCACCTGGCTCTGGAAGGAGGTGAGCGCCCGCACGAAGGTGTGCGTGTTCGAGCAATGCGAGTTCCAGCGGCGCCCATCAATACCGCGGCAGCCGGTGGTGCCAGACGGGCCCGTCAGACATGTGGTCTCGAAGAAGTACTGCTTGATGACCACGTTGTCGATGTTGAAGTTGGGGAGGACCATCACCTCGTTGCCTGCCATGTCCGTGGCCCTCGTCTTGTTGATAACCCAGCGGTTGACACTGTCGCACACAGAGTACTCGCCGCGGTGCATCGGCTTACTGGCTTTCCTTCGCACCCGGGGGCCCGGTCCCTCTCCCTCGGGGCCCGGGGCCACGGCACTGAACAGAACCCGGGGCGAGCGGTAGCGTCGCTTGTTGAAGAGTTTGGGGTCCACTACGGGAATGGGGTGCGAGTCCTGGTACTGTTGCTGGCTGGCCATCGGGGCGCTGGGGCCAGCGGACGTCCTGATGGGCCCTCCCATGCCCTGCCCGGTGGTCCCCTGGGCGTCCCCTCCTATGTGTGCTACAGCCTGGACGCTGATCAGGAAGAGTAGGGCCAGCGTTGACGACCTCATGGGCACACGTCCTGCCAAGAGAATCGGTAGCCAATCAGATGTCTTCACAGTTCAAGCATTAACCATACATTCTGATATGATAGCCAATATCTAACCACATGTCCTGACAAAATCCAATAGCCAGTCACAACTTCTGTAAATATCCTTACCTTTGTCTCATAATACTACACTTTAAATTTTAAACTGTCCAAATCTATATTAAAAGTTGGTACAAGACCTCTACTGACTTCACACACACATTGAGGAGGATCTCACTTGGACCACCAAAACCACCACTATGGTCAAGAAGGCCCAGCAACGACTCCACTTCCTGAGAATCCTCAGGAAAAAACACCTGGAAGAGAAGCTGCTGGTGTCCATCTACCGCTGCTCCACTGAGAGTGTGCTGACCTACTGCATATCCGCTTGGTACACCAGCTGCTCAGCGGCGAACAGAAAGGCCCTCCAGAGGGTCATCAACACTGCTCAGAAGATCACTGGCTGCACTGCCTTCACTGGAGGACATTTTTAGGTCCCGCTCCAGCACCAGAGCTGCTAATATTCTGAGAGATTCCTCCCACCCTGGACATTACCTGTTCACGGTGTTGCCCTCTGGAAAACATTACAGGTCAATCAAATCTCATACAAACAGATTTAAAAATAGCTTTTACCGTACTGCAATATGCATCTTCATCTCTGTCTAGTCATTTAATACATACAGTGCTGAATGAAAGGTAGGACTATGCTGCACTTTAGTCTATGTGCAATATAAATTATGGTGTAATTTTATTGTTATAGTAACTGAATAATTTATAATTTATTTTTACATTTTAACACAGTTATTATAAAGATTTGAATTATTTTTTATGTATTTAATCATTCCATTTATATATATGTTTAAATGCTTAATTTACACTGAAGGGACTGCATCCAATTTCATTGTACTTTGTATAATGACAATAAAGACAAAAAAGGCACCTCCTTTCAGGTGGAAGCCGAATTGTGGGACTGTTGCCACAAAGAAGAACATGCGGAATGTCAGACTTTATTAAACTCCTCTGGGTAACATCCCAGACTTCTCAAGCCCCTCATAATTCTCAATGCTTTACAGGGTATTACAGTGCTGTACATCTAAAGTTGCCAAGTCAAAGTCCTGATCTAAATCCCATAGAGAACCTGTAGCTTTATTTGGAAATTGCAGTGAACAAGACACATCCAACCAATGTGAAGGACCTGAAGCATGCCTCCAATGACGAATGGGCCAGAATCACTCCAGGAGTGTAAAAGGGGCCAAAGTCACCCCTGGAGTGTAAAAGGGGCCAAAGTCACCCCTGGAATGTAAAAGAGGCCAGAATCACTCCTGGAGTGTAAAAGGGGTCAAAGTCACTCCTGGAGTGTAAAAGGGACCAAAATCACCCCTGGAGTGTAAAAGAGGCCAGAATCACTCCTGGAGTGTAAAAGGGGCCAAAGTCACTCCTGCAGTGTAAAAGGGGCCAGAATCACTCCTGGAGTGTAAAAGAGGCCAGAATCACTCCTGGAGTGTGAAAAGCTGCTAACTACTTACTCCAAAATACTTAGAGCTGTTGTTCAGCTAAAGGTGGCCCTACCAAATGCTAATATGCAGGGATTGAAATCTGATGCTTTTAAAAAGATTTTGATTTTCTGTATCTTTAGAAGATTTTGTCTTTGAAATTTTACTCTGACAGGCTATGGGTTTGAAATAAAGATACTGAAATTTGCAAATCTGATGATTTTAAGGGGGGTTTAATACTTTTGCAACGCAGAGTAAGCGCTCCACAAGCTACCTGGTGATTCCTTCTGATTGTCAGGCGCTCCATCACAGTTCCCCCTCGCGTTACTGTTCTGAAGTATGTAGCCATGCTGTCTATTGCTCTTTGATGGTTGTGGCAAACCTCACATTGCCAAGGCTGACTGACACAGTTCATCAGGTCAAAAGTCGCCACAAAAATGCACAACTGAAATAAAATCAAGGCAGATCCAGCATTCTTTCACAGCTGTGTTTCAGTAATGCCAGATTTTAACCATATATTCGTAGCAAAATGGATTTCGATGGGGGTTGACTACATTGCTTGCATGCCTGTTACATCACCCATGTTCTAGTGTCTGTTTTTTACACAGTTACTATACATTTAGCTAATCTTGGCAGAGAGTCATCAACTCTACCTTTCATAATGGCAGAGTATTTAATTGCTAATGAATGTATTTTCTGGGCTGTTTCCGTAAGCGGCATTCTTTAATATGCTTTTTTGACACTCTTTAATATAGTAATATAATAATGTATTTTTAAGTAGTAGTATTTCGTATTTGGAGTAATAGGTCAATCAATAAATCAAGTTTTATGTAACATGACAAATTTTTACAAGTTGTCACAAAGGGCTTTATGGTGATTTATTGGTATTTTTTACAGAGGGAATCAAAAAGCAGAAAAACCTGAAAGCTAACACTGGTGAAAAAGCTAAGGAGCTACCCAGCGTGGGAAATCAGAGGCAGGAGATATGTTTGGGGTCTGCTAATGCGACAAAGGAGACAGGGACAGCGTGAATGAAGGGATGGTGGATTTTATGTAATATTTAGGGAGACCAGGAGTGTGGGACAGGAGGAAGGATTCGCTTTGAAAAGAGACTGCAGTAGAAATTTCACAAACTCTTTGCGATGTCGTCGGGTAACTGCTGCCTACAGAATCACAAATAACAGCTATACAAACCATTAGACTGTATCACAGATCAGATTCAACTGTACTGTAATCAGACAAAGCACTCAGACACTGAAATGCAGTTTCGCATCTAATCCGAAAATGAAAATAGTGAAAAGTGCTACAACAGCCACGGGCGTCGCTAGGCCCCTTTTAGAGCCCAGTGGTGGCATCGGTCTGTTAACCCCGGGATTCGAACCGGTGACCACAGGCGTCCTAAAACACTGAGCCACACTAAGAAAAAATGTAATGCATTATCGTGAGGCACACATCGCACAGCTTATCAAGTACCTCTGTTTCAAAGTGGAAATTCATTAAATGAATTAATTGAAATTGAAGAAGAAGCCATGTTCAGTGAACATTTTTGTTTTTTTTTTAAATTTTTTTAAAAAAGGGGGGGCTGTGTTCTCTCCTCAGAAATGAAGAGTACATAAAGGGCACTAGACAAGTCAGGCTAATTATGCTGATGGGAAAAAGCGGAACAGCCAATAGGAAGTCTGCTGCCCCCGTTGCCATGTGACACGACCCTCAGGGCAGAGAATCGCAAAGGTCGCGATGTGTCGGGACATGCTGCAGGTCGTTCCCATGCTGACAGGCAGATACACACAATAGCCTCTTCGCCTTTATTCCTGTGCACATGTCACATGTCTCTGACATTTGTCTACTTTTATGGTTTTCAACACGCAATGTTTGTATTTTATTTGCATGACAAACCCCCCGCATAAATCTTACAATTAATGTCATACATAGATTTTTCTTCATCAGATATTTTATTGATTCCATGAGAAAAGGTAGGGGGGCGGGGTGTGACAAAGCAGGTTAGGCCTCTGTGCTCGAATCCCGTGTGCGGTAGAGTAGCCACACCTCCGTGAGGCCCGTGATCGGGGCCCTTAACCCCCTGAAAAATGCCCCAGGGGGGCTGGATGGATGGCTGACCCTGTGCTCCGACCCCAAAAGACATGACTTGATAATGGAATACAGCTCGTTGCTGGGATTCATAATTCGGCTACCTGTAGAAACAAGCTAGAATCTTAGAATTGCTTCAAGGTTATGCAGCCTGTGCTGTGGCCACAGGCAGAGCCAGTTACACTGTGTGAGTGGTTAGGTTTTTATATCATAACAGCGCCCCCTACAGTCTGTACTGTGGGTAGAAGGGAGTACCACTGATGCAGTGAGAGTGGTTAGATTGATACATCATAACAGTGCCCCCTGCAGTCTGTGTTGTGGATGCAGGGAGAGCCACTGACACTCTGAGAGATGTATTTTTGCTGGTTGGATTTATACATTGTAAAATTTCAGACCCAGGCTCTTGCCTACCTGTCAGTTTCTCCAGGTGAAGTGTTGCCCCTCCAGTAGGCTCCTAGAGCAACCGTCCCACGCAGGCTGGCCCCCAAGCATCTGCCATTCGGGCTCTCTCCCCCCTCACTGCTGCCCCCTGGGACACAGCGGAAAGAGCGACTTGCCATGAGTAAACCAAAGCACAATTACTATACATGCAACACACATACCATGTATGTCCCTGCATAACGTCTCATAATAAAGCCAAGAGTAGCCAAAGCTATGCTGAACATAAGCAGCTGTACTGACGTAGTAGGAGCAGTGGCTTAGTGCACATTACACTCATAATGTAAAGTCGGAGAACCCGATAACACAGGTACAGCCCAGCATTAAAGCAGAATGCAGACACACCCAGATGGCCAACAAGCGTCTACCTAAGAAAGGAGATGATGACATTCAGGACAACAAACACATCAACCTGACAGATGTGGACGGTCCGGCCTCTGGCCTCATTAAATATGAAGTCCTTCTAGCCTTTCTGCCCTGTATGTTTAAACAATGTCTGTCAGGCCACAGCCTGCATCATCAATGGCTGTTCATTTGTGAGGCCAGGTGTAAACCATCCATCCATCCATCCATTTTATAATGACTTATCCTGGTCAGGGTCACCTCTCAGGCAGCACAAGGCTGGGGTACACCATGGATAGGATGCCAATACAAAGCAAACATCAAATACTGTAATAATGAGTATCAAACTAAATGAGCATGAGAATCTGATTAAATGAACAATGAGTATTAAAACCAAACATTATTATGTCAACATCTTGATCTTCATTGGGTGTTAATGAATGTATATTATGTCAGGTATATGTCAGGTATTTAAAACCAGGAATCAAATTTAATCAGATAACTGGGTACTCCAGTGTCCTCCCACAGTCCAAAGACAGTTAGCTAAACTGGCATACACTTAAAACTGAAATGGACAGAGTATAGTGTTTACACTGAAATAACCAGAGTAAAGTTTTAAAACTGAAACCCAGTATAGTTTCTACACCGAAATGATCAGAGTATCATTTTAGACGGATATGACCAGAGGGGTTTCCGGAAAGATTTCAGAATTTTATCGATGTACTATTTGATGGATTATCTGCTTCATTTCCTAAATAAATAAGGGTAAATGACTAGGATATTTCTTAAAATACGCAACTATAGTATTATTGTTATTAGTTCTGTGGTTCAGATCAACAGTCATCCGTATGGGTTGTGAATTTTAATGGGTGCAATTTCAGAAATGAACTGCCAAAAGTCAGCATACATGTGTCAAACAGCGACCATTGAAGCTAGGTACATACAGATTTATTTTTACCCACGATTCCTTGTGTATCAGGATGTATATTTGTTAGCATGTAGGGATTTCTCAGGGGAACTGGATCACTGAGACCTGTTTACTTCAGAATGAACATGACAGCTCCACCAGCATGAATCCTACTCCTACACCACTGGGGGGGGGGGTGAGATCACATCCATGGGGGCAGGAGGGAGGACCGTTGGTGAAAGGAGAGGAGACAAGATCAACAGAAGTGACTGGGAGATCATAAACACAGACAGTGGGAGGAAAGCACACAAGGAAGGAACAAGTGTCATGGGGGGTGTATGGGGGGGTGCATTTAGCATCAGGGGCAAGAATACAGACGTTAACAAACTGGAGAACCACACAGGCCAAGCGAGTGGCTGCATACTTCACCTTGCTTTGCTCATTGCTGGTGTTTACCAGCACTCAAATCATGCATTTTCATGGGGCTCCTGAGGCTTGGGACCCTCCTGTTGGTCACGAACAGTCATTACACTACATATGAAATAAGCCCTTTCCATATTTAGGAGATGCTGAAGCGCATGTTCTGCTAACCAGCTAGCTAGCTAAGGACCTCCTGACTCTACTCGCTAGCTATTTATTTAGTTTGTGATTAATTTAGTTTCTGGGTGGATGACTTTTGAGTGGGATCCCAGAAACAACAAGTACACCCCCGACTAGGCCATACACACCTCACTCACATGTTACCGTCAGCTTCAGGAAGGGCAGTCGGGTCTTAAAATGGGGGTTATTCTCATACCTGACCTTCCAGCAGACATTGTTTTGTAAGTTTTTCAAAATCCCTCAAGACTGTTAGCTCGAGACGATCTCTTGTTCCAACCCCCCGCCCCCCGTCACTGGTTACACTATGTGAGCCAAATTATTCCCCCAACGAAAGATTCCCAGGGTTTAGCACCAAAACGGCACCTTTATGTACAAAGAGAAGCCACCCCCCAGGAGAGCAGACATTACTCAGCAGGAACCGAGGAGAATCAAGGAAAAGGACCAGAAAGAGTCACCCCCCCATGGAAATGTGGCTCGTTTCTCCACTGACATCGCACGAGAAACCCTGTTAATCTCACAGGCTTAATGTTCTTCCTGCTTCAAAGGCAACAGGATTAAGCTGCATGTGTCGACAGGAAGCACAGACAGTAGAGCAGGCACTGTGGCGACAATAACCATGAACTTTCACAAAAACGTTGGTGCGTCTCCTGAAGAGAACATGTTCCTGAGAACCTAACCTGAACTGCTCCAATAAATAGTCAGCTCTATAAATGGGTGTAAACTGTACAATGTATGTGTGCTGGATAAAAATTTTAACCGAGCAGCAATATCCATTCATTTGTTAAATCATTAACAATAGGAGCAATTTCCTCTATAAATAAAGGGGCCATCAGCACAGACCTCAAGTCATGTTTATACTAACTACACTACTAAGACACATACTCCTGTTTTACAAGTCTCACTCCATATCTGCTGCGTCTTACACCCAAAACTCTCCAGACCTTCTCCAGAGTCTGGAAGTCAGTCCCAATGGTAAAAGAAGTGAATGGATCTCAACGTTAAGAATTATTACAGACAGGGGGTGAATCTCAATACCAAGAATGCAAAGACCATATTTGTGGTCTTGGCAAGACCGGTCTTGCTAACTTGCCTTCCAAGAACTAACTTGGGCTGCAATGAATCATGGGATTGGCCTCGTATGGTGAGGATGCACCAGAGTTATCCTTGATATTTGAGGCGGAAAAAGACCAACATCCGGGGATTTTTACCGTCCTCTGTACTTGTGTCCTTAGTATTGGAATTGGTCTTTGGCAATGGAAGATGACGGAAAACGGGGACACAGGAACACAAGTACGGTCAAGTGTGCATATTGAGATTCACCCAGGATCACGAAAACAGCAGGACCAGCCAAAGGAAAAATATTTACCGCCTACTGCTGCTTTTCAAATGTGAGATTGCAGCGGGGAGAATGAATTAAATCTAATACTCAATGATTAGTAACAGAAGGCTGAGACAAGTCGGTTGAGTTCCCATGGTAAACCTGGATGGCTCGGGGCGGGGGGTGGTATAAAGAGGAAAGGAAAGCGCACCCCTGTATTAAGTAGCTCTCCAGTCACTCAGTTGGAAGCCGTGGGAGTTTTCTCTGGGTTTTTGTGACACTGATGTGGGACATTACGTACTAAAGGGTTGGTAGAAGCCTGAAGGGGAGAGAGGAAGGATCTGTCTGCTGCGTGCTGGAGTTTTACACCCCTAACAAGAACCAGAGATGGTAGAGTGATGTGCTGAACTTTAGAGTCACAACCAAAACATTAATATCACACAAACTCAATCCAGACCCGTCACAGTGTAGTAATACTCCCAGGGGGAGAGAAGTACCAATGTTGGAAAACAAATTTATATACAGAATATATATACAGAGACGCTATAAAATGAGGCGGAAGGCCAATGTCCTCCGCTGAACCCTGTCTGCTGAATGTGTAACCCCCTGTTTTTGTGAGCAGTACCTTCTTCCCCCATAGCGGGTGACCTCTGCTCAGAACCTTGAAGTGCCACCCTCTGCATTTATCAGAGACGGACCTGGCGTCTCCATAAAACACGTTTGCAGGTTGTGTATGAAACCTTCGGTAAGGCCACTGCTCTATAACACAGTCCCAGATTCTCTTGGTTTGTTGCTGACATAAATTCCCACCGTCGATCTCAGCATGCTTGGTGAATCTTCACACTGCAGGACATTCCTTTCGTCTGTGCTTCCTTCCATGTGTTTATAGGAGTCCCATCAGAGTCAAATTCCACCCAAGAGTGATGCAATGACTTGGAGAGTACATGTTATGCACTCTGCATGAATTGTATATAATTATTTACAACAATATAAACACACACCCCAACCCCCTCATGATTTTCCGTCAGTCAACATTCCTTTCGTGTGATACATACATTAATAGAGAAGATCACCATTATCTCCAAGTTCGTCCTCAGTTTTGCTCCAAGGCAGAGTGTGTTCCCTAGATCTTTGTTCCCTCTTTTAGCATCCAGAGATAATCCTTAAATTTATTCTGTTCCACTTCCAGATAATCTGAGTGGTATAATCAATCAATCAAGCAAGCAAGCAAGCAATCAGTCTGGGGTTCTTCTGGGAGAGGAATGGAAACAACGTCTCTAGATGAATAGAGATTAAATGGGATTTATATAAGTCTGTGCGCTCTGATTCAGGATCTCTATATCAGTTAAAGATAAAATATGATAAAGTACGTGAGAATGGTTCAGTGAGAGGCAGCTCTTTAAGTATTTTGATAAGAGTATTATGCTCAGAGCTTTAGCAGCACTGTTATATAGCTGTACCACCCCCCTACAGGAATATTTCAGTGTGGAGGAAGTGTGTCCTTGGTTGATGTGTGAGGTGTTCCTCTGGGGGGGGGGGGGGGGGGGTGTTCGGGGTTGCGCGAGGCGGCCACGCCCGCGCCGCGCGGCGGGGGAGCGGGGAAACGC
>JAODKC010000041.1:13843550-13857210 GCA_026777985.1 Mormyrops attenuatus | reverse complement strand
CGCCCCCCCGCGGGGGCGCCCCCCCGGGGGGGGGGGGGTGGGGGGGGGGGGCCACCGGGGGGGTGCTGCCAATTTCCGTCTGCAGGCCCCCCCCCCCCCACCTAGTGCACCCTTACCCTAGACCCGTAGCTCAGGAAACAGTCCAATTCACTGATTTCCCTCCTGGACATCTGCAGGTTGGGGCTGTGTAAGTGGGGGGGGGGGTTGCCACAGTTTGGGGCATGATCAAGTTGGTCGAATCAGTTTGGTGCCAGCAGGATCTCTCTGTTCAGGATATTTTCACCTTTTTTGCATAAGCAAGTCCACTGATCAGCCTTTCTTTGCTACTTCAGTGCTAAGGTAGCCCGCTGTGCTTTTCTCTCCCTGCTCCTCTCGGACAGGTACGGGAGAGCCTGTCTCTCTCTCTCTCTCTCTCTCACTCTTCCTGCACACAGAAGGACAGATTGAGAAGGTAGCAAGGAAACGTAAGGGTCCTTACCTTTCCTCCAGCCTCCCTGGCAAGTGCAAAATCTGTTCAGCAAAGGCACAGAATATTCCAGGATAGTCCACAGGATTAGCCCCCAAAAGCCAAGTCCCCAGCTTCTTCTGGTAGATTTGGAAACAGCAAGTCCTCCACCATTCACTGCAGCCCAACTCCTACACTCTTTGGCAAATTGATTGTTCTGAAAGTTAGAGAGGTGGTGTCTGCCCGCCGTCTAGGCTGGGAGCCGGCAGGTCCTAGTGCCTGCCCCACTCTGGCTCAGTGCGACTTCAGGGAGTCCCGTTCACTTTTTCTTTTCCCTCGTGAAAAGGAGAAACTCAGGGTTATGAGGATTGCCCCCTCGGCTGTGAATCATTACCGTGTCCTGATTGGTGTGGCCGACCCGCCTGCCATGCTCCTGCTATCTCGGTTGCACTTTTCTCTTCCTCCTCCGCTCCTCACCCTCTTCCTCCACTCATCCCGTCTCTGTGAGCCTCACGGGATCTGTTTCCATTTCCATTGCCTATACAAAGCATGCGTGGGCGCTAGCAGTTATCTCACCCTATCACGGCGGGTGGGGTGTCACCGCCTGGCCTGTCATAGGTCTGACGGCACGTTCTGGAAGGACGCACGGGGCACAGACTGTGAATTAAAACAGGATCAGAGTTTAGGCCCTGAAATATTGTCTCAACTGGTGGCCTGATCCATCAGCTTTACATAACAGCAATAACATCTATCATTCTCAAAGAAAACACCTGCAGACACTTTACATTTATTTATTTTTAGAGATATTTTATTATTCCCTTGGGGAAACTCTCTTGTTGCCTATCCCATCATGCTTTCCATAGGACACGAGACACAAATGCGGATGAGAGCAAGCTTGGGGTCACAGTGCTGGGTTAGGAACTCATCCCGTGCCCCAGAGCAACTGGGGGTTAAGGGCCTTAATCAAGGGTCCAACAGTGCTATCAATCTGCCGGCCCTGTGATCCAAGCCAACGACCTTCTGATGATGCACACAGAGTCTTCATCTACAGATTTACAGACCACCCTGTTTTTTTTAATTGTAAAGTCACAGGTAGTGTAGGGATCAATAAATGGAAACAGAGTGTAAAATAAACCCATCATGGCCTTTTTGTACTGGTTGCTTGTGCTTTGGATTTAAAATTACTCTACAATTGGTGAAAACCCAGGAGTTCAACCTCAGGCGATCAGAGCTATAAAGTACATTTGTGGAAAAAAGCGCTTAATTTTAAGACCTAACGGCTGGGATTTTACACACCGTAAATGTTTCGGCGTAGACAGTGGGAGCTGGCTAATTAATTCAAGGAGCAGATCGTGGACAGGATCCCATAAAAGAGGCACTCTTTCAGTGGAAATTATAAAACGCCTGCCACTAATAATTCAGGAACAGAAAGTTCTCCAAAACACCCCAACATATAGCTTTATGTTCATGTACCTCCGCAAACAATGCGCGTGTTGTTACACGTCTTCCCGTCATCCTGTAGGATCTACAGTTTTTGCGTCTTGGCCAAGAGCTTTTTTAATCTGTCTGTTTACATATTCATTTTCGCATGTTGCAAATGCAGCTTTTGAATTCAAACCTTTGGGTTTGTTTACTGGTAGCTGTAAGCAGTATGGGAATGAGGCACATCTGATGTGATTGGATGGGGTCTGTTCATGGTTGTGCGCAGTGTGGGAGTAGGAGAATGAGGCTGTGCATCTCTGGACCAGAACCAAATTCCTGATGAGCTGATTTGAGCCTTCTGCTCTCTTAGAAACGCAGCTTTCATCACTTACCTTACTTCGCCATGGAGCAGAGATCTAAGGTGGCCTGTTCTGACGATACGTCCAAATTTCCTCCATGCTGGAGAATGTCATGCTCTGCACCTCTCTGGCAGGGAAGATCGGGCATCTAGGCCAGGAAAATCTCTGAGCCTTCATCTGAATTGTTTTTGTTGTTTCCGTCTTGCTTGAGTTTATTATCGTGATCACTAATGTTGTTTGGAGTTTCATAGCTTTCCTCTGTTAAATGTTTAATAGACAACCATAAAATCCAGAACTGAGGACCAGCTGGGATAGTAAACTTACCACTGAATGTTTGTGGGGGTGAACCTTCTGTTGTACCTTTAAACACATTTCCCAAATCCAGGGTCGGTTGTACCTTTTCAGGGGCCCTAGGCAAAGCTTTACTTGGGAGGCCCCCCTACCACGAAAACTAATGATCATTTCACTTCCTCCACAGCACAGGTAATTTGAGGTCCTATAGCCCGGAATGGGTATAGTTATTACAACATACATACATGTATACATACCCACACACACATACACACATAATTTCTTGACTTTGTCTGGGCCCCCTTGTGCCGACTGGGGTCTGTACAGCTGCCTAATTTGCCTGTTTGCGGATCCGCCCCCCCCAAATCAGTCTATGCACTATGCAGCCATATGACAAGGTAATACCATTCACCAAAGGTTGTTTACTGGGGAACAGCAAATAAATTTTATTAATGTATATTAGTAAAATTATATGTAAACCTGCCCCATAAGGTATGCACAAGGTCTTAAGTAAAACCAGACATAAAGTCTCTCAGACTCTGCTGGGGTGCCTCTCGTAAAAATTTAGAAAGGATTATTCCTTTCACTTATTCTATTTTATTTTGTTGGTTTTATTGAAGATTTTCTCTCATAACTCTTGTTTACTCTTCTGTTCTCTGTTGCAACATAGTTCACATGAAGTCAGTCATTCAGCTGCTTTAATGGAATGATTTGTCTGGTGAACCGGAGGAAGCGAATCAAATTTACACTGAAATCCTGGGTAATGCTTTTTTGTGTTTTTTTTTTTCTTTTTCTGATAGCCTGACAATGATTTGCATTTGAATGTTTACATTTTATTTATTTAATAGATGCTTTTATCAAAAGTGGCGTACATTATTTTGAGAACGTAGGGTCAGACAGTCCCAGGAACAATTGGGAGCTACAAGCCTTGCTCAGGGACCAAATGGTGAAATCAGTGTGCTGGTTCTGGGATTGGAACCGGCAACCATCTGATCCCAGCCACAGTGTCCGACCCCCTGAGTCAAAAAAGCGCATTTACTCCCAAACAGCTACATTTAAGCTACGTAATGGCAAGCTTAACAAAGCTGTGTGCTTGTGTAGACAATGTGCTCTGGAAAACATCAAAATCAGAATTCATTTTATTGGTCATGTACACCTACATGCACAACGAATTTGTCTTGACAGTATTGGTGCATACATTCAACAGACAACAAAGATCAGAAAAGTAAAAAATAAGAAGAAAATAGAAGTTTTAGAATATACAAAATTGTGCAAATTGGTATATACAAAAATATACAATATGTTCAGATGTGACCAGCAGTACTGTCTTCTCTTCCATTGTTCACCCATTGCGGCGGTCTTGAGCGGCTAGCTGAAAGGTGACCCCTGAACTTTGACCCTAACCCTCTGATAGCTTCCAGGGTTGGCGGGTGATGGAAACACAATACATATTCTGCAGGCCGACAGGTGTTTACAGGGTGTGTTTCTCAATTTCTGTGATGTTCGTTCTGGGCCGGTAAGACCTCTGGAACGCGGTGACACGAGGTGACAGGGGTGGGGGGGCATCAAATGGTTTGTTTTGAAAAACCGAGCACTGGCTTATCCTCACAAGTTTTATCAGGTTTCTTCAGCCAATTGATCTGTCTTAGCCGGGTCCTGAGTGCTGTTGCCCTTTCTGTGTGCCTTACAGCATGATATGTCTTCGATACGTCTTTTCTCCCAGCTTAAGGAATGTGAGCATTCTTCCTGTTGACTTTTGCCTGTGTGAGGGAGCGTGTTCCTTGGTATTTCGTTCCAGTGAAACTCTTCTGAATGGCCGTGTCGTTGTAGGTGGTCTACATCTCATGTCTTTCTCCGGGAATCCATGCTCTTCATGCTGAAGATTTATGTTACAGTGTCATTCCTAAGATAAAGCACAACTAAACAACAGTCTAGATTACCTTGAACTTCCAAGTACTGGCGCAGTAGTGATTATTTATGACTATTTATTTTTAAATTAGCTAGTTAGAGACAGTATTTTTGGCAGTTAAGTGTGCCATAATTATATTCTAAAAAACTCGGTGATATGTTAGTCTAACTGGTTGATCACAATCATTGCCTTTTACTTAGAGAAGGTCCTGTGTACATTTGTGGAATAGAGTATATTAAGGTATAAGGTATGACATCTAAGATGATGTTCTCAGATTCCCAGCTCAGAGTACCTTTGCTTTAAGGGACACCCCACCAGTCATGGTGACATTTTGACATGATGGCATTTTCTAAAATACACCTTGATGTGTGTGTTTGTATGACCCCTGGCCCTGTAGCCCCAGAACTAGAAGCATTTTCCAAAGCGCTGAAGATTGTTTCAGAATTAGTTTCATATGATGATGAATAAGTGCCTTGATTCTGCAAAATTATACACAGACAGACAGGCATGCAGGCGGACAGACAGGCAGACAGACAGACAGACAAACGCACACACGCATGCACACAGTTCAAGTATTCCTATCATTGTGGGGCCACTCCAATCATTTCTACGGTATTAACCCTAATCCTATCTATATGATATCCCTAACCCCTACCCAGCTCTAACCTTAAGCATAAGTAACCAAACAAAATACAGGTCTTTTGGTATTTTTTTTTTTAGTTTTTTAAATGCATTTATATATTTTTATAAAATTGAGGTTTATATTGGGGACACCTGAAAAATTGCTCTACAAGCTAAAAAGGAACAGGTTTTGGCACGCATGCGCAACGCATAGCCCAACATATCCCAAGATTTGTTGCGTGGACCTCTGAAGGATGCAGCCTACAAAGGCTATGTAGACTACAACCATGTTCGAAGGATGCAGCCTACAAAGGCTACGTAGACCACGACCACGTTCGAAGGATGCAGCCTACAAAGGCTACGCAGACCACGACCACGTTCGAAGGATGCAGCCTACAAAGGCTACGCAGACCACGACCACGTTCGAAGGATGCAGCCTACAACGGCTACGCAGACCACGACCACGTTCGAAGGATGCGGCCTACAAAGGCTATTTAGACCACGACCACGTTTAAAGGATGCAGCCCCTGAATCTGGACACAACCTGTACATGCGCAAAACCCTGAAGATGTGAAATAACAGAGATAATCACTGCACCACTGCACAAGCTGATACCTAAAGAGGATTAGTACCCCTTACTAAACGACTTGCAATACTCGCTAATGTTAGCACTGCGTTTGCATATTAATTGTCATACCTATAATCATACTGTCTGCACCTTTATTTATATTTGTGTTTTGTGCTTAATTTGCGTTTACTACTTGGGGGAAGGATATGCAGAGTGTAACTGACTGTTTACTGTGCATATGACAATAAACTCTGGAGTTTTGAATGAACAGGAATATTAATGGAAAAAGGGAAACAGGAAAGAACTTAATGAAAAGGATGAAGAATGCGGAGAATGAGCAGAAAAGAACAAAACTGCAGAAAAATGGATCATGTGGTTAAATGGTTTCCCTGTACACATCTTTGAAAGTTTTTTTTTTCTTTTACTTCCAGGGTTTTCCGCAACAGTCGCTGCTCCTTATTTGCCACATTTACTGGTTTCTCCAGCCCAGAAGAGCTCTGATCCCCTTGCTTTCACACTAAGGTGATTTTGTTTATCGCTGAAGTTGTTCACCATCATCCAGGTTCGAAAGCATGACATTGAATTCTGGAAGACAATATTAAAATAAGCCACTCTGTGGTGTTTTCTCTTTCGTGGAAATCCTTTCTGAAATGTCCTGTCTCTATTTTGGCTCAGGATTATTATTTTTTTATTTCCCCAAAATGGCTATCCTATTCCCAGGTGTGTCTTCCATGCCATCGTGCTATTATTTGCACAGACAATAATGGAAGGCATATATTACGAGACGGACGGTGAAACTGGAGCACAGAGCTATGAAAACACTGTGTCTGCGTCTAATTAATGGGGTCACAGTATAACATAATCCTGGCATCACAGTCAGGGTGCAGTCCTGCCTTGTGACCTTTGCTCTTGGTCACCTACCATGACCTTGTACTCTATCGGCAGTGAGATGATGGACAAATGGATTGATGGACAGATGGTTGAAATCATTTGTAAATATTCTGCGGACATGCCATTGAAGAAAAGACAGTCTTTGTTAGGCAGTGCAAGCAATGGGCACTTTGTGCAAAAGAAGCTTTCACCCAACTGCCCTTGGGCAAGAGCTTAGCGATAGCTAAGTCTTTACCATTTTAATACACATTCAGTTTACAGATTAACAGCTAGGGTGAGGAGGAAATTGTCCATGTTCGATATAAAGTGGGGCAAGAACTGGTGATAAGGGCCTTTACCCCCCTACAGTTGTATTATCTTTGCTACAATCTGGAATATCTGTCTACGGCTCAGTTTGTCATTGGGACCAGGACTTCCTAGAGAAGTCATCCCTTACAGTTACACACTTTTAGACATAATACTTAATACTTACAAAGTCAGTAGCTGACATTCTGGGATTTGTCAAGACTACAATGGTTAGTGGGTTTTCCAAGTCAAGGGGTCAACATGAAAGCACCATATCAAGGTTTCGTGAACACTATCATACACTTCAAGGGTTCAAAAGCATATCCCTGATTTATCAAGGGTTAAACATTCCACAGGACTAGGTCCCGTTAATCACTGTTCTATAGCTGTGAACTATAATACTATTGTGTTAAATATACCACTAGCTAAGTGGCATTAACCTTTTGGCCCAGAAGTAACAAGTGAGATTTATAACTACAGATCCTCCCGGGATGATCCAGTTACAACACCAGAGTCCTGTTAAGAAGTACTAGCCTCTGGGTCTGAACACAAGCTATTAAGATCCTTTTGTTTCCGTTCTCTCATCGGGGAGAATGAACATCCTAGCCATTAGCCATCCAATGGCAAACGTGTGCAGATGTGTGAAGGCGGAGCCAAATCCTGCATGCATCTGCCTCGGCTGGGCCACCCAACACGCAGGCTTGCACCTCCAAAACAGGTGGCAGCCATGTTGCCAGGCTTTAATTATCGCCGGCAAAGAGCTAGCCACCTCTATGTCACGTCTATATAGTCGGCAAGATGTCAGTGTTACAATATGCTCCACACCACAAGTCAGCTTCTGTTGGTTAACATCATGTTTGGGGTATCTGTTCACTTGGAGCACCGTCTTGAAAAAACAATTTGCCAGTATGATTTTTGTTTCCTTTGATTAATCTGCAATAATCTTGGGCCAAAAAAATACGAATATGGTTTTTATTACCTTTCTTTTGGCTGGAAACTCTCCATATTCAATTGGGGCATGATTATAGATTTTTCAGAAGATAGTTTCATTACTAGGTAAATATAAATGAATTAAAGGCATCCTTACTACAATGTTGAAGTTATTCTACTTGATTCTATTCTGCTGTGTGGTGAGCGTACTGCCGCAGAATGACTGCCGTCGCATCATCCAGGTGGGAGCTACATAGTGGTTGAACTGACTCCCCATTGGCTCTGCAAAGCTCTTTGGAAGCACTACGCAAATGTAACATTCATTCATTCATTATTTCTGGCCAGCATATAACTCAGGTTAGACTGGGGTATAGACAGTTCAGGTTTTATCAAGCAGCTGTGGAATAAGCTGAGGTGTTCAAACCTTTACGGAATGTTCAGGTTAAAGACAAAGATGACTGCATAGTATCACTTAGAGTTTAGTAGTTTGTTTTCCATATGACTTATATCCCTGTTGCAATGTCATTTTCAGAAATGCTTGTGAAAATTCTGACTCCTTTGTCACCTCATTTTGGGCAATTCTTAGGACTGGGACAGAGCCAACATTTGGGAAAGGCTAACGACTTAATCTCACGCTCAAACGTAGGCATTGGTTTCCCACTTTGCCACAACAGAGCGCAGTGAAATCCTTTTCCCCCCTGAGGATGGCTGAATGGATGAGTTCTTACCCTTAGTTTCCACCCTGTGGTGTGATTCTGCAGGGGGGGTTTGCTAGCTTTTGAGAGGCTTCGCTCTGTGAATTACAGCTTCACTCATTGTTTTGGCTGTGACACTGATAGTACGTTAATTTTTGATGCTAATGAAAACATAAGCCTGACAACTTTCTGTATAAATATGTTTACTGGGAAATGTATTTTGCCTCTGATTATGGCATGAATTGAGCCATTCAATATCTCAATGTAGCTAGTAAAGTTTTTTTTTTTTACGATTATTATTATTCTGGGCTATTTTTTAAAAATATTTTTTCATTGTATGACCAAAAAGTACTTCAGCTTCAGCTCACTAACAGATGGTCTGCTGTTCTCCTGTATAACTCTCTGCTTCAGAACACCTTGTTACCTATTGTATTTTTTTACAGTATAAATGTGACGCCGCCAGTCTCAGGCTGATGTTCGTTTGGGATCTCCTTGACTTCCAGAACAATTTGACGACATTCACCTCGATCTCTGAGATTTTGCCAGATTTATTCCCCATTGGACAATATGTCTCTGATTATGGTTTTATATTTATGAATGAAATATTATGGCACTTACCCAAACTCATTAAACGCCCATCTTGTGTAATATGGTTAATGGGGCTGTTGTTAATTACCTCCAGGTTTCCTGTGTTATGCTACAAATAAACAGCCTGAGTCTGTCTCAGTGCAGTGGAATGCTGGAGGAATCTCATCTTAAATTATTGAGCTCTTAGTCAGAGGGATACCCTAATTTAATGATCTGAAATGCCTCCCCTTACAAGTCAAGGCACATCGGTAGGAGAGAGTGTTCTCACCAGCTTAACATCGCTCCATCAGCCAATGACTGTTTGTTACACAGATGAAAGACACTCCTCTCAACCAATGGCTGCTTGTCACACTGTGACATTTATCTGCTAGCCAACATGTAATCATTAAGAAGAGATAAGTACCTAAGGTAGCTGGCATAATACAAACCGCAAATTTGTGTTTTGTGCTTACTTTTATGGCTGGGTATATCCAGGTCTGTAGCCAAAAATTAATTTTGAGGGCGGTCCGGCTAATTTTGAGGAGGGTGTAAACCCATAAGTTTACTACCTGGCTACGTGCCTGGTCAGGAGCAAGCAGATTTTGGTGGTAGTGGTTGGGGGAGGGGTACGTAATTGTACTATGTGGCTGGATATTTCACTGCACCGTTTCTGAGTCATCAATGTAAAAATCTCAGACTCACAATGCAGTGAAAGAAAATGAGCTCATAATTCAGGACCTCAAGTTATGGATGTTATTTTTGACATATAATGGTTAAATCTTCAAGCATAAATACAGAAAATAACATAGCCTATATGTGAGCCAGAATTCTTTATTGTCATTGCATGTTGTACATAGGAGAAAAGATGGCTCCCTCCTAATAGCAGCATCAGTAAACAACAGGGACACATGTCAAAGGTCAGCACCAGAAACAACAACACAAGACCAGGGGGGGTGTTCCACAAAACAGGGTTTCTTGCGTAGCTAGATAACTTGTTGGATTTAAGGTAGTCTGGGTTAAATTGGCTTTACCTTTGTCCACTTACATGTAGCTCAGACTACCTTAAATCCGACAAGTTATCCAGCTAAGCAAGAAATCCTGCTTCGTGGAACACCCCCAGGATTTAAAGTAATACTTCAAAAATTTCAAAATGAAAATTAGAAACTAAGTAAATTGTAGGTATATATCTCTGCAGAATTCTTCTCATCTCCTGTCTGGTTTTCTTCGTGATTGTATATTCTGAATATTGACTATTTCTTGACTCAGAAATGCCTCATGAGTCAGTGACAGGGCCAGGAAGGACACTTGCTATCTTAGTCGCTGTCTTAAAAAATAGGTCTTTTTGGTGGAACCCAATTGGATTTGTTTCCATGGATGATGTGCACTTCCAGACGCACGACAGCCAGTCAACATCTTTGCTCTTCATGAATTTCTTTTGATTATAGTGTCAGTGTTGACAGATGGCTTGTTTCACTCTGATGTATCTGGATTTGCAGTGATATTTGTGATGGATTAAAGCGGGGTCATCACAATATCCTTGATATGCTGCAGAAAGGCAGATGTTGGATTTTTTTTTTGTTCTTTCAAACTCTTTCACTTCTGAGTATGAAGGGATTAAGGGGATTCTTGTGCTATAACTTGGCCAGGGAACCGAATGATGCTTCATGAGCCAGAATTATTGAACCATTACAACATGGGGGACAGAGACACACCTACTGCATCATACATATATAGAAATCCACATACAGAAAAATAGAATAGAAAAACACATATTCGTATTGGTTACGCTTTTCTAGGATGCCAGTGCAACTAACCTATCACAAAGTGTTATAATTTCCACTGGTTTATTCCCTGCCAGTTATGATCAGTACACTGCCCCGCAAATGCACATAAATTGATTTGTAATAAGATGAGTCATATCCAGGTATAAGCAGAGGCAAAGTATTAATGTTTTTTCATGACATCACTTGTATTCTTTTTCTTCTTCAGGTGCAGATTTTTGGTTGAGTTAATTTATTTATTTGTTTGTATATTTGTATGTTTATTAACTTGCTTGTTTGTTTAGAGGATCATCGTGGTTGTCTTCTACCACACCAAAGTTGTCATTAATCGGTGAAGATGTTTCAATCAAAGCAGTGAATGGGTGATGGACTCACAGTTAGAATATATATAGTTGTGCGCAAAATTCTTTGGCAGTCAAAAGAAATGTTTAAAGCTATTTATCTGGGTAGTGGGTGCACTTTTTCTCAGAACAAAAAGCAACTAAGCATAAGAAAATATGCAAATTAAAAATAACACAATAGAAACTAGTAAGAGTTTTTCTGTTCTCTAAAAAGTTACTGATATCGAGTTGGATGGCTAGGTGAACACTGCTTCAGTTCCCAAACCTCTCCTCAGGGGCGCCTCAGCCATTCTGTGTATTTATTCAATTTCACCACCAACTCCCTTAATTAATTAATTTAGTTTTAAAAAGTAGTTTTTTTATTGATTAGCCGTACAAGGTGTGCTAGTGGTTGAGTCAAAAAATACAAGTGCGAACGTGTGTGACCTTTCAGTGTTGTTTTGGTTGCAAACAAGACCATATGTTCTCTTCTATTGTTCTTAGTCACTAGCATCTTGAACATTTCCAACAATATCCATTGGTAGACCAAATAGCAATGTCTATAGATCCCTTAATGGTGGTAAATGACTCTACCCAGCATCATGTCATTTAGTAACAGCCCTGAGGTGGAAAGAGGAGGGTGAGGTTGGGCACAGATGAGCCCTCATCCCAGTCTCATGGTTTTTTATTCACAGGGATCTGTTTGACTTCCATTAAATCTGTTCCTGTAGTTATTGTAGAAGAGCCAGGAAGGATTTGTTCTAATTTTGGTGATTTGAATCATGTGGCACAATTAAGTGAAACTTTCAAAGGCATTTCCCTGGTCAGAAAGGCTTTAAAAATGACCAAGGATGTGCACAACAGATGCATTGTGTTTCTGGTCTTTTCTGCACATTTTCAAGAAGAATGCATCGTTTCTACACTGCAAACTCAGCAAACTCAGCAGTGATAGTTGGAATGTTCTTGTACCAAGCCGGTGGAGACATGGAAAAAGGTCAGCTCTTCATATTTCTACTGCTCACAATGACCCCACTGGAGCATCAGTTAATAATTTCTAGATTGTTTCAATTATAAATAGTTGAATTGTTGAGTGGAAACCCATCCAGCACTGCACAGAGTCACTGTAACCCACACCAGGTCACATGGCTCAATCCACCAATTAGGGACGTCTGTGAGGTGTTTCTGCACAAGTATAGCCTTGGAAAGGTAATTTTGGGAAAGGCCTGATGTTTACAAGAGCGACGGACCCCATCCAACTGGAAGGGGATCATTAGCATTATCACAGAATGTGCCAAGAAAATTCCTGACGTTTTGTGGCACCACCCAAGCCTCAGTCGTGTGAACAAACAATATATTAAAGCTTTAGCTCATTTCTGGCACCAACCAAGAGTCCCTCTGTGGACCATAAACAGCATTAAGAATAAAAAATAACAATAATATGGTACCATAATGTAGCAATTATAGTTGCATTAACACTTTGAAAACATTTTAAAGTTCCAAGCAACACTGTGTTATTCATGTTCTTTAGGAAATAAATCTGTATAGATCAAAAGGCAGGGGGGTTCCAAAACGCTGACCTGGTGTAGAAACTCACCTCAGGTAGGGGAGGAGGCCAAAAACAAAGAAGGACATTAAAATGTTCATAAAATATCAGTAAAATCTTAATCTTCTGCCCCAAACACACCATGAAAGAGAGACCATGAAAAAATAAATTGGTAAAAATCAGCAGATACTGTGAAGTAATAAAACCCATTTTTAGCCTAGAGAATCTATTACGCTGAGTTTATAGTAAACCATGAAAGTAATCTTAGATTACGATACAGCAAATAAGCATTGCTTCAGGAAATTTTACCTTGCTTAAAAGCAAATTAAAAATAACACAATAAAAACTAGTAAGAGGTTTTTCTGTTCTCTAAAAAGTTACTGATATCTAGTTGGATGGCTAGATGAACACTGCTTCTTGCATTTTGGAGGCCCCCCTTTCAGGGGTGAGGGGGGACATACAGGTACAGTGCACGTACCACATACTGTAAAGGGTCTGGATTCTGCTCCACTACCAAGGCCTTCTGTATTAGCTAGATCACTATGTTGTGGCTTGTCAGGTCTGGAGCTAGTTAACTTTATCTGACAAGTTACCAAGCATTACTGGCCATAATTTCTAAGCGACGCAAGGAGGCAATTTTACTAAAGGCATGTTTTGGATTAACAACAAAATTACAGCAACACAACATGAAAATGCTGAGTCTTTTGTTTAGCATTAATAACGATCTAGCTGGGATGAACATAAGAAATTTATAAACGAAAGGAGGCCGTTCGGCCCATCAAGCTCATTTGGGGAGAACTTAACTAATACTGTAGCTCAGAGTTGCTAAAATCTTATCTAGCTCTGATTTAAAGGAAACCAGGGATTTTGCCTGCACTACACTAGCAGGAAGACTATTCCATACTCTAACTAAGTGCTTTCTCAAATTCATTTTAAAATGTTCTCCCGCTAATTTTCACTTATGGCCACGAGTTCTAGTATTTAAACTAATATTGAAATAGCCATTTGGCTGAACAGCATCCAGACCTGTTAG
>JAODKC010000041.1:13773038-13837251 GCA_026777985.1 Mormyrops attenuatus | reverse complement strand
ATACTTACAAGCTCTATTTGCACTTTATGTCTGATTTGCACTCTCTGCCACGTGCCCTTACTTGTATATTGTATTTAGTCATATTTTCTTACTTGTATTTTAAATTTTTTGTATTAATGTTTTCTGTTTAACAAGGGTTTGGGAGAAACATAATTTCAATCCTCTGTGTGTTCTGTACATGTGGCAGAATTGACAATAAAGTTTTGACTTTGACTTTGATGGGTGTATGGATGGACCTGACGGACGGATGATGATTTATGGATGACAGAGGCAAGGGACTAGTCAGCCAAATTATCTTTACAGAGTCACATCACTCCTCTACAGAGTCACATCACTACTGTAGTTGTTGTACAGCTGTTTATCACCGACCTGGTTATAATAAACATTACTAAGAAAATCCATCCATCCATCCACTTTCCACATCCACTTATCCAAGAAGATGCATGGTGAGCCTGTAACCTCTCCCAGGAAGTACAGGGCATGGCAGGAGACTCAAGCATGGGGCATCGGACAGTGTGAAAATCTTGATTACAAATAGCTAGAGTATCACTGACTATCATGGTGCTGAGCCAAAAGTCTCCAAGTTGAGAGTGAACTTGCGGTTTTGACTGGGGGGGAGGTCACGTTTAATTGGTTTGTGAAATTCCGCAACTGGGTTGACTATTGATATCAGACGTGATCGTGCCTGAAGGGAATCCTCCGTGGTGAGAAGGGAAGTGGGATGAACAGAGCCATCCATGTGCATGCTGAGTGCTTACAGCTGCTGGGCAGGGCCCTGTCATCCCGAGGGGTATATCAACACCGACGGGTAAGAGGATTCCAGCGAAAGCCGGAGCTCTGCTCTGCAAGCAGCACGCTGGAGTTTGGGTAGCATGAAGTATGTAGTATTTGTGTAGTCTGAAGAATGTGGGCAGGAACCTGAAACTCAGCAGACGAGACATAAGACATGCTCACTGTGAAATTTTCTGTTAGTATTATACAACAGTAATGTTTTCAGTGTGAGCTTACGTTTTACTGGAGTTTTGTGTAGCATATAGTTTCAAGTTGTACCATCTGCTTCCTTGATTGTGCTTAAAATGAAATATATGGTAACGCTCTAACTTATACTAATCAGCTAAGTGTTAGTTACATACTGATCTCATGTTTGTTTATCCTTAATCAGTCATAATGGCCCATGTTTTCCATGCAGTTACTATATTCGCTCGTGCTGCGTACTTGAGTAGTTACTGAGTTACTAAGCTACTTGTTCCCTCTCAGGTAAAGTGTGACTGAAATATGTAATCGGGTCAGGTCAGGTTGAGGAGCATGCACTGGTGCAGTGCGCTGCTGCACCCACCACATGGCGAAACACCTCGGGATCCCGGCCGGCGGCCTTCCAGCCCAACATTCAGTCAGCCTCAAGAACTGTGGAGCCAGTGATGTCCAACGACATAGCCAAAGGATCAGCCTTAAACAGCTGCTAAAAGTAGCCGGCCCAGCAGGTCACAACTACAGTGTCACCCGTAAGGACCGTTCCATCATCCACCCTGACTGCGACTCTCCAAGGGTCAGAATCAGATGTGTGTCATGCTTTGATTCCTCTGTAAGCAGGACGTGGGTCACTAGACCATAGATGGTGTGTCTGTGAGCACACGTGCTGTCACCTGCTCACAGATTCGTCTATCTGCCCTCAGAGCTATCCTTCTTAGTTCCTGGTACAGACCGGAGTTTCCATCAAGCCATGCACTGTGACTCGTCTCTATAATATCCAGGGTGCCTTGCGAGATGAAACATCTCCTTCTAGGAACCCCAGCAACACCACCACAATCCTCAGCAACCTTCAGGGTCTTGTCACAGAAGGTCTCCCACGTCACATTATTATCAGCTGTCACACCCAAGTCTGCAAGTTCCTCAAACAAACTGCGTGCACATTCATTGATTTTGATCTTGGAGTCTGGACAGGTCCAGCCTCATTCTCCTAGTAGGTGGTAGCCTACTGGACCTAAGCTGAATTTCAGAGTAGCAACAACAAATCTGTGGTCAAAATTCACAAACTGGGCACTTCTGTAGACCCTGCAGTTCTGCAGGAGCCACCAGTGTCTGCTCACAAGTTTGTGATTGATCTCCCTTGCTACACCACCAGCACTGGAGTACCCTGCCGTTTCACTCCTCCGCGGTTGGCAGATCACATCCTGCCCCTCCACCCTGGGTGTGTGCAGTTAGCATGCTCTCCTTGGGTTGTTGGGTTGTGCTGGTTTCCTACAGGTATTCCAGTTTCCTCCCATAGTTCGAATACCCACCGAGTATGACTGCATGGATGCATGTCCTGTGGTGGGTTGACATTCTATCCAGCGTGTACCCCAGTCTTCCCAATTAACACAGAACATTCCCAGAAGTTTAGCCACTGTTATGTGAAGGTCTTCTCAAAGTTCGCAGAGAACGATCTTACTAGAACTCCAGGTTTTACATTTTAACAAAGGTTCTGTCATTGTCCGCACAATAACATTATTACCTAAACATCCTTTTAAGCAATTAATTTTGATAAATTAATTGATTTATGATAAAATGTTAATTTATAATAGTGCTATATGTGTATACAGCAAACAGCCCACCCAGCCTTGAACCCATGACCTCTGGGGTTTAGAGCTAAAGGGTTACCCACTGCCCCCCATTGCGTTCATTGGCTTTGTAATTATTACTCTTAGTTGTAGTGGTGGGATAACGTTCTAGGAACATCAGGAAAACTGGACACTTTGAACGTTTCTATTCCTTAATTGTAACGTTCACAAACATTCCTAGAATAACTGTTACCAGGGTTCTGCTCTGTGTTACTTGGGATAGATTCAAGGGTCCCTGTGACTCCAACCAGGATAGGTACTTACGGATAGATGGATGGACACCATTGGTCAAAGATCACGTGACGCTTGTCGTTCCAATACAGGGCAGAGATTCTGGCCTCAGGTATACTCACTGTGACTATAGTACACACTTGCGTAAACCCATAACCGCTGATTATAACTGAAATACTAAAATGTTGATGGTATAGATGTTTAATGCTTAAATATCTAGTCTGTGAAATAATACAACAGGTTGATGCCTTAACTATCCTGCTAGCTAAAGCAGTGCCCTGTTTCTAAATGTACCACCAGCTGGCTGCAAGGATCATCTCCTCCTATCTATTTTAGCTCTAGAGTTTTGCCTTTAAGGCTTCTGCCTGATGCTTATACAGTAACCCCTTAAGATTAACCTATTTCATTCCACAGTTATACACATTCGTAAGCAGGGCCATCAAACTTACAGCCTTACCAAGACGTTCCTGAATTTAATCTCAAAGCCCTAGCAGACATATTCAAGCATCTTTTGTTGGTGTAACTATGAACATCCATAATGTTTCCTGAAACAGAAAAGCCCAACCATTGAAATGTACCTAGTTTAAGATCAGCCTCAATATGCTGCTTTTCCACATAGTAATATAACAGACAAAGGAGGAGAAACTACCAGAAATATCTGGCATTTTCCCCATATCTTCTTTAGTAAAAGTGCATGTAAAGACCTCATTTAACCTGCTTACAATCCCCAAGCCTAAACATTTGCATGATTTTTTTACATTTAAACTATCAAACAAAACTCAATTTTAGTTTTTGCAGATTTTTTTCCATCTTCATTTTTACTTTTAAAATATTTTTGGCTTCTCATCCGCCGAAATGCGGTTTCATGCGGACCTTTTAAAAGGAAATTCTCGAATGCACCTTCGTCAGACGCTACTTCACAATTGACCTTCAAATTTATCCGACAGTCTGCAAAAACCCAAAAGGCGAGACATCTGCTGCCATCTTCCTTATAAATACCCAACTCTGCTCCTCTGTGTGTCATATGCAGTATATCCTGAAAACAGGATCGGTAAATATAACATCACATATTTACCAGAGCACTTCCTCTGAATGATCTAACTGCTGACCGTAGGTTTGATATCATGAACCGTGGATGAGCTGGACTCTCCTCTCCATGCCGGCGTGGGCTGTGTGTCTTCTTTGATGCCGGTTTCTGTTCCACTTCAAAATTCGGATAGTTTGACTGTTTTGAAGCGCTTGCCTTTTACACGATCCAGGCCTCAGCTATGATCATTCTTTTGCTGTCTTTCGGCGCTTTATTTCTGCTACTGTTTACGAGTTTCCGGGTACTCCTGTATTCTGTATCTGACTTTTTACTTTCCGCCTATGACCATGGACAAGACTAATTGCAGGAGATGTTAATATTCCGATGAAACATTGTTCATGTGGACTTTAGTCTCCTTCCTGTACTCCAATAATGTTTCTGAGTGATACTGATAGAGGCTCAGAATATTCCAGAATATGGATTGAAAGAAGGCTTGACGAATTAACCTTATTAAACCTTATTAAACCTTATTAAACCTCTGCTTTGGTGTCTCTGAAGAAGCAGCAGGCACCGTCCTGCTTCAATTCCTTCTGCATTTTTGAGATGTACTGAATCTGGAATTGTTATCAGTTATTCCTGAGCAGGTGAAACATCTTCCAAATGCTCCATATTTCATCCCCTTTGAGCAGTTCATGACCATAAATGACACACATGTCTGTAATTTGTAATTTAATATTTCCACTTGAAATATGTATGAAATGCCCTTGGGTCTGGACTATATAATTCTGAAATAAAACACAAATGATTTTAGCAGCCCCTGTGTTACTTAGAGTCTTTTCCAGACATTAAGATAGATCACAATGGCTTCAGCATTATTATTAATACAATGGTCACAAGCCAAAATGATGCACCCTTTGACACTGCCACCTTGGGTCACCTGACCACATGACAATGGCATCTAAAATTACGCTAACATTTAGCATCAAAGCATAGATTTTCACTCTGCCATAATTATTACTCATTTACCTTCTATTTTTTCCATTTTGCCAGCATTCGTTTTCAGTACCATTTTGCATGGACGTGATTGTTCAGCACTTTAGCAACAGCTTGCTTGTAAAAATCTGCCACGTTAACAAACTGCAGCTTGACGGCCGCGTGACATGCAGCTACATTCTCCGTCTGAACAGTGGCAGCATGTATCAGACTTTCTCCTCCAACTGCACCCATATGGCATCGCCACAGACCTCCTGCATGAATTCCCAAGCTGGAAATCATTATATACAGATCTACCCCACCCTCTCTTCTCTTTAACTTACATTTATTTTATGTAGCAGACGCTTCTGCTAGGCTGAGCGTAAGCAGTATTGGAGCAGGAGCTACACAACATCTACCAAACTAAGCAAGAGCCTTATAAGAATAAGCTATTCAGATCAGCATAAAGTACGACATTCAGGGAGCTTGGAGTCGTCTCAGGGTACTAGAGCTGTTCCTAGAACTGATGGGTATTGAGGTTTTTCTTGAAGGTGGAGAAGGAATCTGTCCACCTCATTCCGCCATCATCTTTCTGAATAAACCAAACCCGTTTCACCAAAGTAATGCCCATCCTGGCTTGCCGGCCCTCAATCGCTGGTTCCTCCAACACCATGGTTGCCAGGGAACCTCAAGTCCTCATTTTGCAGTATTTGATTTCTTAAGCCGAACATGCTTAAGCGATTTTGACTTTTACTTGCAAATTTGTAAATTGGCCCTGGCCTTAATAGCCGTTGATGTTTTTAGCTCCATCCGCTAAAAAAAATACGCTTTAAAAACCAGTCAGGACAGCCAGCATGCACTGAGTCCATAGAACCAAGTTCGTTATCATAATACAGAAGCATCATTTTAAAATTTCCTGATGTTTCAGTAAAACATATTTCTGTAATTGAAGGGAAATCACCGCTGTTACTATCAGTGGGCAATGCACCAGCTTCTCATCTGCTCCATTGCAGTCTGGATGATACAGTATATTTCAGTGGGGCAGTATGCCGGGGGTTTTCCAGTGGGGCAGGATGCTGGGGGTAATCCAGTGGGACAGGGTGTCGGGGGTATCCCAGGGGGCAGGATGCCGGGGGTATTCCAGTGGGGCATGATGCCGGGGGTATTCCAGTGGGGCAGGGTGCCAGGGATATTCCAGCGGGGCAGGATGCCGGATTATTCCAGCGGGGCAGGATGTCGGATTATTCCAGCGGGGCAGGATGCCTGATTATTCCAGCGGGGCAGGATGCCAGATTATTCCAGCGAGGCAGGATGCTGGATTATTCCAGCGGGGCAGGATGCCGGATTATTCCAGTGGGGCAGGGTGCCAGGGATATTCCAGCGGGGCAGGTTGCTGGATTATTCCAGTGGGGCAGAATGCCGGATTATTCCAGTAGGGCAGGATGCTGGATTATTCCAGTGGGGCAGGATGACAGATTATTCCAGTGGGGCAGGGTGCCGGATTATTCCAGCAGGGCAGGATGCTGGATTATTCCAGCGGGGCAGAATATGGGTCAGTGGAAAGACCAGCAGCTACTGCAGCTTCCCAAATGCAATCATTCCTGATAAAACAATGCACATGTAATGCTGGGAGCCTGTCTGAGGAGCAGCTGTGCAAAAACGGCAGAAATGTACAGGAAGCGTGGTAATCAAAAGATTATTGTCATATGCACTTACTGTATAAAGTAAATAAAAACCTTATTCTGCATGTTCTTCCGGCCCCCCAGTAAACACTAATTAAATACAAAACACAAATTAAAGGTTTTTCAGTAAGACAATAAATACGAGTACAATTATAACAAGAAATAAGGAAACACAATATAATGTAAATGTCATCAAAGATAACGCAGTGCGATGTAAACACACAGAAGAATGCAGCTATGCTTGCGTCTTAAATTAAGCATTAAATTAGTGTTAGACCTGCCGTATCTGATCTGAAAATCCCACAGGATTTTGACTGACTGACTTGTTTTGTAGGGACATGTTTCATGTAAATACTCTAATACTCCATGAGTGAAAACCGGATCGGTAAGAGTTATGCTGGCAATAAAAGGGGCAGGGCTGTTTCTGAGGGCTTATCGCTATGGCGATGACAAAATAATCTCCTTGGAGAAGAAGTTTAGAAAGGAAGAAAATAAGAATTACACAGCGCAGGCGACAGCAGAAGAGAAACATTTTCGGGAATTCTCTGAGTGGAGGAGTTGATATGTCCTTGATTTGTTTGGAAAAGCAGATTATGTGTGCAGAGATGACTTTCCATGGATCGGTCCTTATTCTCCATGTGAGTCCTCTCAGTCAGGGGAACATTCCCATTCAGACTCAATCTGACAGCTCCTCACTGTTTACAGCTTGGAAGTTAAAGCTTTCCGGAGGATTTTTTTCTTTTGTTTTTTCTTGTTCTTTTTTTTTTCAGTCATGCATGAAGACATATTAGGTTCCAAAACCACACAAGTGGATGTTGAAAATAGGTTGAAAATAGATGGGTAGGTGGCCATTTCTGTTGATGTTCTGTAGAATAACAGGGCTTTATTTAATGTGGTGAGTACACCAGTAAATACTATTTTAACTGAAAGTCATCACACTTCCGCGTCGAGGGAAGAATCAGGGAAAGACTCAAGAGAAGAGTCAGAGAAAGAGTCAAGGGAAACTCAGGGAAAGACTGAGGGAAAGAGTCTTGGCAGAAAAACACATTCTTACACACACAGACATAGACACATGTCTATATCCACCACATATTCATAGAGTTGTACGCACGCACACACATGTCCACACACTCAGGTGATGCTCACTGTCCCTGCTACTGTATGTATGACTGTCAAGGATGTATCCCATATCTCCTCCTGGGAGATGAATCGGTCCAGTGCTGTACTGTGGAATAAACACTGGGAACAGTGGGGGACCACTCTGGCTGGACTCTTCTGTCATTCTCACATTTCACCAAAGGTTCTTAAGGTTCAGTTCCTCCTATGTGGTGAGTTAAAGCCTCTGCCTGGTTGCTTTGACAATGTGGGAAAGCACTGACACACCACAAGCAGCTCCACACTGATTACCACCTGTTTAGGGCAGTTTTCTATCCACGTGTAAATGGGACACTTTTAGAATCTCCTGATGTTTCAGTGAAACACTGCTAGTGAGTCGATGGAGGGCTTTAAGGCTGAATTTCCCTCCGAGTGGGTATTTTTTTCTTACAGTGATTATGTAAATGTTTAAAAAGGATCAAGACAATTTTTCTGTCACAGAAATATACACAAGTTGCTGTTAACCATCACAGTCTTGGTACGATATATATATATATACTGTATATATATGTGTGTGTGTGTGTGTGTGTGTGTGTTTGTGTGGGTCCTTCCATTGTTCTCCTAACAGCACAACTATGTACCTGCTCTGAATCTCGCATAAAATGCTGCACCATTCCTGCAAGCATATGCAGCACTTTCCTATACACCAAAGTTTTAATCAGCATCCAATGCATTTCCCAAGGGTAAACATTTATTTCAGAGCTGTTTATTCCTAATGGTTGTAAACATAAGAAACCCAAGCAAAGTGACAGGGTGCGGCAGAGTATCACGAAAGGACTTGGTATGTATTTCCACTGATACGGCTAGAGACCTTCACCCAAATCCCTCCATCCATCCATCCGTCCATCCATCCATCTATCCATCCGTCCATCCATCCATCCATCCGTCCATGCATCTCAACTCACACTGTAATCAAACTCACAACCCCTGAGAATCAAACTCCATGAGGGATATTGACACACATATCCAAAGAATTATTTCACCTAAATAATTCTCTCACCTTTATAAATTGGGTGACTTCTAAAATACATTTAGGTTGCTTCATTAATAAGTGACATTGAATAAGTAACTCTGAAGAGAAGCTGTGAGGTGAATATATCTCAGCATTTAATTATTACACCTCAATAATTTCCATCAAAGGCATTACTGCGCTTGTCCTATTATGGATTGGGGTGGCTGCAGAGCCTATTCCGAAGGTTACGGGCACAAAGTAGGAAACAATCCGGGATGGGGCCCCAACCCACCGCAGTTGGGTAACTCCAATCAGCCTCAGCAAGTTATTGGACTCCACACACATAGAACCCTAGTGGAGACTTGAAGCCTGGTCCCAGAGGTGTGAGCAGACAGTACTAACCCCTGCGTGTGTGTGTGTCTGTGTGTGTGTTCTTGGATATGTCATTTGCTGAATTTAAATTTTGATTAATAGTAACAGGAATGTCTGGGTAAATGCTCCTGAAGTCGATTAGCTGTTATCTTTTATTAAAGGTTTCAAAACAAAGAATTTAATTGATCAACTTAATTGCTGGGATTCATGGGAATGCTTCAGACTCCACAGGGCAAATGAAGTATGCCCCCCCACACACACACAAGAAAGGTGCAGAAGACTGGGATCAGTCACGTTCCCTGGATCAGCAGTGGGTTTAGGAAAGGCTTTGGAGAAGGAGGGGCCAACCAAAACAATTTACTGAGTTAATCCAAAGGGAAACTCTGCTCTGTCTGTAGTTCTGAGGGACAAAGAGTGTAAATACTTCTGAAATCTGAGATTTTAAATGAAGATACCAGTGAGTTATTAGAAGAAACTGGGAAAGATATCCTAAAATGTAACTTGTACGGGGCTTTGGAGCACGACTTCTCAGAGAAAAGGTGCATGTCCTTTGTACAGATGTTTCCTTATTTCTTGTAGAAAATAAAGCATAATTTTGAGGTCCCACTTCAAACATCTTTTCTCTGGGTTTTCTGATCTCACTCTGTCATGTACATTAACATTACGAATATTCTTCATGAACTTAATTTTGACTTGAGGCATTTCACCGGCACGTTGTTTAATCTGCATACAAATCCATCCTTTGTGCTTAATCCCAAAACATCCACAGAATCAACATGATTTCCAGACCTTCATGCCTCATTTAAACTGGCAACTTTAGGCAAAACAACTTCCAACGTTGCCTAATCAAACAATCTGTTACAAGACATTTTCCTGCTATATTAACAGAAAGACCTTTAGTAGATTTGAAAAGATAATCTTTTAAAATATATGCAAACTGTCCTGGCAATATCAGTACAAGTCAGCATGTTAAGAGATTTTTTTGTGCATCAGAAATCATAAACAAAATGTGCTCTATATTTTATAAACAAATCAAACTCCATCCACCCGTCTGTTCGTCCGTACACCCATCCTTCATCCACCTATCATCCATCCATCCATTCGTTTTCCATAACTGATTGTCCTATGCAGGATTACGAGGATCTGGAGCCCAGAAGCTATGGGTTCAAGGCACAGAATGACCCTTTAATTTGATTACAAATAAACAAAATGAATTTACATGCATTTTTTATCTTCACAATGCATTAATTTTGTAAGGCTAAAAATACATTAAAATACGTTCATGCACTGTGGCATTATATTCAAGAAGCACTGTGTTAAACTTTAATCTCACAGATACGCACATCTACAGTATTATTGTCATTTAACACTCCACCTAATCCTTTACAATAAAAGCACCTGTTCACTGAATAACGATCCGTCCATCTCCAAATACCCACTTACAGAATCATGATGTAAATACATACCAATAAAATTAAGATGCCACAGTATAGGTCCACATGACATGCAAAACTGTGGAAATGTCATTTTTATGTTCAGATTTTGAGTGCTGGAACATGATGAAACCTATTTTGTACCGTTTATACAGCGAGCGGAGGAAACCATACACATGGCAAACACTGCCCTGGTTACTCTCCATTCCCTGGGAAAAACACAACAATTCAGCTGTCCATATGGATGTTATTTACAATGGGCACCAATAAAACAGCACGCTTTGTTATGCTTTCGCAAAAAATACATTTAAATGGCTGAAAAACAATCAGGTTAAACATCTAAAAGATGAAATAATTATTAAAATAAAACAAATTTTCCGTCGGTGTAGAAGAGTGTAATTAAGTGCTTTGACTGTAATGTGGACTTTGGCTACCTCGATACGGTAATTAACGCATGTAAACACATATGAAAGCCATCACTTTTTAATAATAAATAAGCCTAAATGAACATATACCTGAGTACTAGCAGGAGTCCTTTGTGACTCTATACACAGTGTTATCCCAGTCATCACAGCTTGAGAAATGTCACCTGATAATTTTGTTGTTGATACCTTTAAATCCCCCTTTCAACACAGATTTGGGCACCATCTACAAAAAAAAGGTAAATAAAAATGCAGTTGGTTTCCAAAATGAACACTAATGACTAAGTTATGCATTTTTTGTGCCTTGAAAGAAGACGGGTTTTCAAAAGTTCTGCTAGTCCAACTGCTTGGCTTGCAGAAACAAAATATTTTGTCAGACACTGCCAGTCTCGCGATTCTACTTTTTAGAACATTTGCTGTTGATTTGCAGGGCTAGCTGACGTTTGAAGGCTGCAGAAGGGTTTGGACGTAACGACAAAGTACATTCCAAAGTCTGTTATATGTTGTATATGAATTGCATTGAATGCTTGTAATGAGCAGAGACAGGAAGCCATAACCAGTGTCCTGAAACGCTCAGAAAAGGCTGGGAATGGGAATGTAGCGCCGCATCTGGTTTAGCTATTCTGGCTACCTTTGGAGCAAACTTCAAATGAGGTGTGATAGGAGTGGAAGGGTAGAGAGTCAGGCAAGTTCAGGGGATGTAGATGGATCTGGGGGACCTGGTCCACCCAAAACACCCTTGAAGAACTGTACAGAATACCTTTAGTCTTCACAAAAGTCATAAAATTGCCTCAGACTTCAAAGAAGATAACTTCAGGCAATAGCCGGGGCAGATGTCTTTTGTTTGGTTCTGTGTGGCGTCATGGAAACATCTCGTTTTGTTTTTTTTTTGCCAGTCTAGAAGGTTCTGAGTGCAATTCTTCACACCCTGGCTGGAAAATCCGTCGTGGCATTTTTACATCCTGTGGGAGAAAGTGCTTTCAGGTGGGGCCTGGAGTCCCCAGCTTAACGTGGGATCAGCCTGGGAGTCAGCAGGTGAAAAATGCCACTGGTGGTTCCCGGTGAGATTCTCGCTCCCAGGTATAAGCAGCTAGCTGTTGAAAGTCAAGTCAAGTTAAACCTTGCCGGCATATCAAAATAGGCAGGCAAACGGTGAAATGAAATTGCGTTTATCCAAGACTTTAAAAAACAATTTTGATCATAACATGACAAATTTTACCCACACAGCAATAATAAATATAGTTTTCAATTAGGGTTGTGGGTTGGTTTGATTGTACAGATAGAGCTGGGATCTGAAAGATTTTGTAATTGCTGTGTAATTACCAATTTCAATTCAATAAAATTGTCATACTAAAAGCAAAAACTTAATCCAGCCCTTGATACGACAGCATGTTAAGGAGTCGGCTAATGAAACAGCTGAGGAGTTACTAAAACATTACTGCAACGTTACCTGCCGGTTCTCATTACGGTCCAGAGTGCCGCCGTCGTCTAAGCTGTGGCTATACTCCCACCATGCTGCAGTACGACTCGATATCTCTGTTTTCTGCTTCCAGATAAATCCCCTGGGTCAGCTCGCTGATTTCGGACCAACATAAACACGCTCCAGGATTCCCATTGGCACCATCTGCAGCCAAAACAGATTCAGCCGTGATCCAAGTACAATCCTGGCGTGTCCTATGATCCCAGTCTCACGTCGAACATTGTCACAACTTCGTTAGCGTAATTGGATTGTGGTGCATTGTTCAGATTTGTCTCTCCGGCTTGATCTAATGCCTGTAAAAAAAACCCTGATATTTACTCATTTGTCTTCAAATTGGCGTCTCCTCCATGATCTGAGCCTCATTTTTTCCACTGAGCTTTCTTCAGAAACAGACTTGTGCTTCTCATTTTCCCCTCTGGAGGCTTTTTTGTTGGACAGAAATGTCATGGTTTAAAATGGCCACGGATGACACTGATGGTATAATCCAAATCATGCTTGTATACCAAGCTGATAAAAGGAAACAAACATAATTCTAGTATTATTTCCTAAACATGCAAGTTACCCTCCGTTTTTCATGTGTTACTATCTATTTATATTCAGAGATTATGTGAATAGATGTCTTTATTACCATCAAATTATTTTATATTAGCCATACGATTTGTCATGTCGAAAATTATTTTTAGGCCTTTGATCTAACTTACTCATACTGAACTTACTATTAAACTGCAGGCAGTATTATTACTAATGTTCAGTCCAAGAACAGATTTATGAAGAGGAAAGGTCACTTCACAAATATTCATCAAGAAATCCTGGGACTTGGAAATGAATCCATTACTGGCTTTATAAAGCATTGCATGAATTGTCCTTCAAATGCATCCCAGCGTATGGGTGACTCTGATTCCACAAGGAAGTAGTTGGACAAAAAACAAAACAGGCATGTGTGAGAAAGTCAAAATGTAGACACTGCCTTATGTTTCTGTGGGGGTCACTGCAGCGTGGGGGCATTATGATGACGTCCAATGACAGACCTCCTGTGTACAGCTGCTGCCATCGGAGCCCACATGAGGGACATATCTGGGAACTGTCTTCACAGGCGCTGTAATGGAGGGGAAACTTAGCATGATTCCAAGGGCCCCTGACTGACGGGTGCCCTAAAAAACTTGGAACATAATTTGATTAGTCTGTGTTGGGGGTTCAATATAATATGCGTTCATGGGGCCAGAAATCTCTAGCGGTACCCCTGACTGTCTCACCGTTTCTGTTTTCCATCGCACACCTCCATCCAGAGTATTATCTGAGTACTATGAGAGTATTACTGGAGTATCTTTGTGAAGAGGAAGACCTCACATTATGTGTGACCGCCCTCCTTTGTGTCCAGTACTTATCACTAGCCCACAACCGCATCAGCCTTCTCAGCCACACCATGGTCATCCCAGGCCTGTAACTGATGCAATATGCGTCTATGAGATATTCCCAGTCTTGACAACGGAGATATAGCACACACATGTACTCACTGCTCCAGTGTGCACCCAGTATCTACCGTACAAGGCCCCCATCCATGGAACTGGAAGCAATTTTGCTTACTGTTTTACACCAAAGGATTCTGTAAGCATTTTCCAACAAAATACTCTTGCTGAACTGAATGGTTTTGGCCAAAATAAGAGCTGCTTAAGATGCCAAATTGTTTGGTATTTCTATATGGTCTGTGGCTCTGTGAGTTAGGAAGGACACTGTACCTGTAATCAGTAGGTTGTTGGTTCAAAGTCCTGGGTTGGCAGAGTGATGTCACTGTTGGACCATTGAGCAAGGCTAATTGTTCCAAGGACTGACTGACCCCTCTGTCATAAAAAAATGCATGTTACTTTGGATTAAGCATCTGCTGAATAAATAAAATGTAGCTGTTTTTCTAACCGTTTATGGACAATTTCTTCCCAGTTATGAAACCAGGAGAGAATAATGAGTTCATAGACTAGATAAGGAACTCTCTGGGAATGTGAAACTCAGGTCGAAAGCTTCCTGGGGGTGTTGGAGCTTGGGGGGTGGGGCAGAGCTGTCTCTCTTTACCGCCTCTGCATCCAAGGTCAGCGCCGCTGGAAATGAGAATCAGCTGAAAGCTGGTTCTCTTAGCTGGTCAGACCTTCCCAGCCAGCCGCTCTGCGGACCGGCGCTGTCAACACCCCCCACTTGCTCACACATGCTACAGGTCCCCCACCCTGACTATTGTAAGCTGCACTTAACCTGTCTGCCAATCTACCTTTCCTGCAGCCTGCGGAGCCCAGGAATCACCAACACATCTGTGATGTTAACCTGCAAACTTTCTCTGCAAAGCCATTTGAGGAGATAGTTACGAATCTTTGGAACATAAATAATCCTTAATACTATAAATACTATAGTAGCTAGCTATATGTCAGGAACGGTGCCCTTGTCCCATGTGTCTTGTCCCCATTTGGCCAGCAGGTGTCACTGGCCATCCTGTTTCCCCCCTCTATCTTGTAGCCCCTCAGTCCCTAGTGTGTTTCCCTACTCCCCAGGCTGCTGTGTGGCTTAACAGGCTGAGCCCTCATGGTCTCTTTATTTTCTGGTTTCCCCATTTTGTGTTGTTTTGTTAATAAACTCCTCTGTTGATAGCTGCTCCATAGATTGTTCCTCTTTTTCCTCCTTTGTCTTGCACCACCATAACAGCTCCAGGGCTGCTGGATGGACGGCTGACCCTGCACTCAGACTCCAAGCTTCACTCTCACCTCTATATATGTGTGTGTCTTTAAAAAGGAGAGCATGATGGGATATGTGAAAACTAACACATTCCAATGTATCCATTCTCATACTTGTACAAATAGCAAAAATAGCAAATAAGGCTTCATTTTATTTTATTAAATCCCTCAGATATGAAAGTCATTTACATCATTTAAAGAGAAATATATAATATAGAATATAATAATATATAATATCTTCCTGCAAAATTGCTTAAAAATGACCCCATTCCCCAGCATTGCATGTGCCTCCGGCTGTCATCGGCCCGATGTTGATTTATTAAGAACGTCGTCTATGCAGAAAGACGTGATTCATATCACATGGGTCACCGGCACGCAAAGCCCCAATTACGGTGCAGTTTTCCCAGGCCGTTCTGCAAACAGTGAGGAAGCTTATCGTTAGCACATGTACCTTGTGTAATGCGTATGGGTCGGCAAGTTGGGGGGGGGATCGGGCTATAACTCATGAACATGCCATCGGAAGGCTTTTTGATCATGGCGCTTGTTTAAATGTGGCCCTGTGCATCTGCTGCAGTCCATTAAGAGCCACGGGACCCGTTTCAGTGCAGAACATCAAACATTAAAGCTACTATACAAATACGTAATATGCTACATAAGCTTAGGAATGTGAGAAAGTTTGCATTTTTTATGTTATAATTTTTAACATTTGAAACATTATTAACATAATAAGATGTCTTCTAAAGATTTAATATACACCCGAGGAAACAGTTGTAAGAATGTTTCTCCCCTTTTATAATCATCCATCCAAGTACACAAAGAAAAGCTTAATTGTGGATAAACATAATTCTATTCATCACTGTATTATTCAATGCACATAAAACATTTCAGATGTTTAACACTGTATGTCCTTCAGCCAACAGTAGTGCAGATCCAAAAATGTCCACAATAATAGGAAAAAATACCATATAAAATCCTGTGATGCATTAAAGGCATGCAGTTATTATCTGGGAACGGGCTTTAAAAAAGTGGGTGGCTGTGTTTCGTAAAAATGGGCAGGATGATTAAACTGAAATTAATTTAACGGCACAGCTAATCACAGCTGTATAACAGCTGTAGCCACCTCGATATTTCAAGAAGAAAATGCTTTTCATTAGAATGATCACACACTGTTTCACACGAATGGATCAACGTGTACAGCTCAAGGTCGTGGTAACGACAGTATCAACCACACAGAATAAGTAAGATCAGATGGTCCATGGATTGTACCTGCTCAGTGCAGGACATGCTTTTGATGGAAGAGGTAAAAATCCAAAAGTCAAAGCTGTAAAAAGCTTTGTAATAAGCAGGTATAGAAAAATATGAACATCACTGTCATTTCAGGCTTATTATAAATGCATAAATACGAAAGTTAATTACCAAGCAGTTAAAGAATAAATTACAAACTGGAGCATAATTAGCTTAAAATGAATTTAATTAAGTTTTTTCTTTTTCTCACTCTCTTGCTAATTCCAGATAAATTGAATGTCACATGGTTTTAATCTTTAATTAAAAGGCCCGTAAATGTATTGAAGTGTCACTAAATCTAAAGCCTGTCGGAGACGCTGGTGTTTTCATTTACAGCTACATGTGTTCAATTACTTGTTGTGCATATTGCGGATCCTGTGCACCAAAAATAGCAGTTGTTCATTTGCAATTAATTACAGCCAGAAATGGACTCCAGATCATTTCCTAGGGGAACAATAGAAGACAAATGAATATTGGAATATTGGATATTGGATTGACAATAAACATTTTTTTTCAATAGTTTAACCAGATTATTTCAGCTAAACTGGAAAGCAGTTGATACCAACTAAACTGGAAACTATTTCATGTTAGAACCTTAATCCACATTGACATCCTCAACTATTTCATCAGTCCTTCAGGCAACATAGCTGTTGGGAGGAACTTGTCTAACCTTGCAAAGCCCCCCCCCCCCCCACACCCTGCACAACCAGCTGCAAAAGCCTTTATATGTATAGTAAAGTTCCTATTGTTTTTCTCTTGAAGACATCTATGCATTTTTCTTTGAACGCACAAACTGTCAAAAACCCTTTTTACATGCTCCATTCAGCCTGAATAATCCCAATAGAGACTCACATAGCGCTCCATTTCATGATAGTCACGTTATATAAAGTAATATGGTTTTCATACTCATACTTGTTTGATGTGTCCTAGGCGCGATCCACAAAAGTATGCATTCAGTCTTTTAAACGCTGTTTGTCCTGCTTTATACTTTATAAATCTGAAATGTCTTGGAGGAACATCATAAACCAAAGGTCTTAAAATGTTTTCATGTGACACAGAGTTTTGGCCTTGATTTTCATTATGTACTGAGATACTACATCAAAACATCTAGTGTTCAGTTGTCCTAATTCTGACCCAAACAGGCTAACCCTATTAAACACATGGCGAGTTGCGTAAAAACTAGTAATAGGATACAAGAAGGGAAGGAACAAGACTGAAGCATAGACTTAAATAATCAAGCAAAGGAAATTCGGTCTGATGATGCAGATCATTTGTGACTCTTCTTTGCTTTGTTGCAAACACAGGAATGGGCCAAGTGAGCGAACTTCCAGAATCATAAACTTTGGGGAAGTTGGCATGAATCTCGTAGATGATGGGGAGATACATGGGGAACCACTGCTGAATGAGAGAGCTGTATCTTCAGGCTTTGTGTCCTGAACTTCATCTGCTGATACACAGAATACTGCCCTCATTAAATGCATTCAGGCTCCAGAACTACTATAGAGGAAGCTGCATTTTTCTCTTCCCTGTTATCATGCATTTGACAGCGCATGTGACTGACAGCTGAAAAAACTCTACAGATAAACACGTCCCGCGGCATGTTCTGCATGGAATACATAGGGCATAATTCAATTGTTCAAGTTCCGGTCTTCCGCCTGAGCAAAAGTGTTTGGGACAATATATGCAAGATCAGTCGATTAGAGTTAAAATTAAAATGAGCATTAAGGGACCCCTAAGTTCAAATTCCAGCTAGAGAAATCTGAGAGTATGTCTTGATTTTAGTGGTTGTTCTGAAATCTATTAGCAAAGACAACACAGGATAAAATGTGTGAATTGAATTTAGCTTAGGTTTCCAAGAAAGAAACCTAAAACAGAAAAATGAACTGAATATATTATAGTCAGATGCTATTAGTGTTTTATCCAAAATGATACAATTTGTAAAGAGAAAAGTTCTGGCGTGAAATATACTAAGCAATGAGGCACAATTCACTCTTTTTTTTTTAAAAAAAAAAGGAATTATGTTGTTTCCTCGATCAATGCTATTTTCTGAATGATGTAACTCTTATCAGGGTATTTTTCACAGTCAGATTTGTTAGGATCTTATTAATGATAATTATTAACAATTCCATAATGAGGTAATCTCACTATGCTGAGAAGCTTCTAGACTGGTGAGATCTAATTACATCCAGATGCGGAAAGGATGAGCTCGCCTGTCAAGTAGTCTAACAAATGTCCGGATTCACGGTATCATTCCAGGAGTGACTGCCTGAAGACATTAGCTGCTTATTTAATATATATTTTTCCTTTCACTAGGGACACCTTCTGTCATTTTAAATCCTTCCTTGAAGATCTGTGTCAGAACCTCTAACTGATTTTCACGGGCTGTGACTGATGTGGACTTTTTTAATACTCTGTTTTACTGTAGTGTCTACCTTTGACAACTGGCTATGGAAAAGAAGTATTATACCATTAAATCTGCACCACTGAAATTCACATCGTAGACTTTACTTAATCCTACTGAAATACTATGTCTGATTGGAAAATATTTTTATGTACAGACTGATTTAGTGATCACTGAGGTGTTTGAACAGACAGTCTTTGTACTGAAGTGTCCGATTGGATGTCTGCTGTGTCGCCCCTGATTGGACACACTCTGCTATGATATTTCTAACAGGGCACTTCCTGTCTTCCCATTGCATGATTAAATGCTTCTACCATGTCATGTCTGACGTGATACTGCTTTTAGCTGCAGTGTTGAAATTCTCCCTTCTGGAGAATTTGATTGGATGACCTCTATCTGTAGCTGCCTGCTAGGGGACTCTCTAACACACACTACATGGTCTGCTGTGTCTGCTTGGACACTCGGCATCCTTTCTTGACCAGTAGGCAACCCCCTTCCCAGCGGCGGGTGACAAGATTCTGTATTCTGCTGTTTCTGTCCTAAGATGCGTTCTCCTGTGCACAGTGCTGACTGAATGTTAGTTTTATTACCGGCTGCAGCAGACATCGCAGGCAGCAGGTCGCTGCCATAATCATTTCCGGTGTTGTCAGAGTGCGTGCGTTCCCAGACTGCTGCCTCGGTGACCTCCCACCTTCCTCACTGCTTGCCAAGTCGTGCTTGACCCCAGCGGGAGCGACCTTCAAGGTCACACCATGTTAACAGCCCCCGTCCTCAGGTGTGGTTGGGCAGGAAATGGGGAGTTTATTTTCTCTGTTATTCCTCACCAGGGTTCGGATGCTAGCAAGGAAATATTGAAAAAAGTTTGTGTCTAAGTTCATGGGGGTGTGGACTGGAGGTAATATTTCATGAGCTTCCTGTGAGAGAATAACGACTCTCCCGTCTGCAAACATGTCCCTCTGGGGGGAAATCTGTTAGATTTTCTGCTCTTCTTTCATCCAAGATGAGACCAGGAGGTTCACAGGAGGGGAGAAAGACCCAGAAACTCAGACTAAAGACACCAACTGATCTAGATATGACCCACATATCTGGTGAGGTCGCAAGTCCTTCGTATTCATTTATTTTTCTTGTAACAAATTTAATTATAAACTAAACTAAAATCTGATTTCCTGATTGAGACTCCTTGTTTTCAACGCAAAAACAGATACATTTATCAGCACATACATTTTCATAAGCTATGCAGCAACATCATGTACAGCTCAAATGTTCATGATTGTTACAAGAGCGTTTCACAATTAGTTTGGATCGTGGCTGATTTTATATGCAGGTTTAAAGAGTTTGCCTTCAACAACGGTGCCCTTGAAAATTTTACGGTACAGATGAGTCATAGGCAAGTCAGACTTGGAAATCACTCAAGGGTAGGGTGGCCCCTGCCTGTTAAAGTTGTTGTCAGAAATTGAACACAGCCATTTGACAGAAAACATGATGGGGACCTTGATACCAAGGCAATATTAAAACAAATTTAAAGTGATTAAAAGTCTAAGAGGATAATTGAATTTCTGATATATATCACACCAGAAATGTTTGTCATCACATACAGCTACTTTCTGGCAAATCAAAAACAGCAATAAAACTTCAGGCTCATAAATGCACAGTATACTTTACTGGACAGAGCGATAATACTCCAACATCATAAATTCACAGTATACTTTACTTGATAGTCGCTGAGGCAAAAACTCGGGTGTGGGAGGAGTTTGGCGAGGCCATGGAGAACGACTTCCGGACAGCTTCGAGGAGATTATGGTCCACCATCCAGTGGCTCAGGGCGGGAAAGCGGTGCCACATCAACACTGTTTATGGTGGGGATGGGGCACTGCTGACCTCAGCTCGAGACGTTTTGGGTCGGTGGAAGGAAACTTCGAAGACCTCCTCAATCCCACCGACACGCCTTCCAATGAGGAAGCAGAGTCTGGGGACTTGGGGGTGGACTCCCCTATCTCTGAGGTGGATGTCGCTGAGATGGTTAAAAAGCTCCTCGCTGGCCAGGCCCCAGGGGTGGACGACATCTGCCCAGAGTTCCAAGGCTCTGGATGTTGCAGGACTGTCCTGGTTGACTCAAATCTATAGCATCGCGTGGACATCGGGGGCAGTGCCTCTGGATTGGCAGACCGGGGTGGTGGTCCCCCTCTTCAAGAAGGGGGACTGGAGGGTGTGTTTCAACTATAGGGGGATCACCCTCCTCAGCCTCCTTGGTAAGGTCTATTCGGGGGTCCTTGAGAGGAGGGTCCGCCGGATCGTCGAACCTTGGATTCAGGATTCACCATGGAACAGTGGATCAGCTCTATACTCTTGGCAGGGTCCTGGAGGGTGCGTGGGAGTTTGCCCAACCAGTCTACATGTGCTTTGTGGACTTGGAGAAGGCATTTAACCGCGTCCCTCGGGGAGTCCTGTGGGGAGTGCTCCGGGAGTATGGGGAGTATGGGCTTCTTTATAAGGGCTGTTCGGTCCCTGTATGACCGAGATTGGCCTGCATTTTCGGCAGTAAGTCGGACTTGTTTCCATTGAGGGATGGACTCCGCCAGGGATGCCCTTTGTCACCGATTCTGTTCATTACTTTTATGGACAGAATTTCTAGGTGCAGCCAGGGCATTGACGATGTCCGGTTTGGTGACCTCAGGATTAGGTCTCTGCTTTTTGCTTCATCGGACCATGACCTTCGGCTCTCACTGGAGCAATTCACAGCTAAGTGTGAAGCAGCTGGGATGAAAATCAGCACCTCCAAATCCAAGACCATGGTCCTCAGCCGGAAAAGGGTGGAGTGCTCTCTCCGGGTCGGGGAGGGAGTCCTTCCCCAAGTGGAGGAGTTTAAGTATCTTGGGGTCTTGTTCACGAGTGAGGGAAGGATGGAACGGGAGATCATGGTTTGTCATGGTGATGAAGGAGCTGAGCCAAAAGGCAAAGCTCTCAATTTACCAGTTGATCTGCGTTCCTACTCTCATGAGCTGTGGATAGTGACCGAAAGTACGAGGTTGTGAATACAAGCGGCCAAAATGGGTTTCCTCCGCAGGGTCGCTGGGCTCTCCCTTAGAGATAGGGTGAGGAGCTCAGTCATTCGGGAGGGAGTAGAACCGCTGCTCCTTCGTATTGAGAGGAGCCAGATGAGGTGGATCGGGCATCTGGTCAGGATGCCTCCTGGATGCAATTTTTCAATTACAAGTGCACTTCCCTAACCATCAAGTCACCAATGCCCACAGTACAAATCCAGACCACAGTACAAATCCAGATTTTGTTTCAACCGACTAGTAGAGTGCTCTGTGACTGTGAATCTTTATGCTCAACTGGTTGGTTAAAACAAAATCTTGGTCTGGATTTGTACTTTGTGGACCTGAACTTGCCACTGAAACTGAGAAAATGGTTTTGAAAAGACAACCCTTGAGTCCGTGCAAAGCAACACCACTTAAGTTAATTTAAATGTTGCCTGTGGTACAAAACATTTATATGGAATTTTCATGGAATACAGCCTTTAAGGTATCCATCATTATTACTTGAGCAAGTGCAACAAGTATCGGGATCTCCTTGGGCTGATGCATGTCGTTTGTTGTTGCATGTCATTCATTAATTCATTCATGATTCATTCATTCATGATTCATTCATTCGTGATTCATTCATTCGTGATTCATTCATTCACTCTGAGGGGAAATTCTTCCTTTGAAAACATCAAAACCTTAGCTTCATAGACAGAACAATACTTAACTAGCGTAACAGAGGTGAGTGCACAGAGATAAGAGATTGATAGCTGATTTTCATGACATTGCTAAGGAATGAAGCTACAGTAACTGGATCATTATCGCATGGCTCTCAACTTCACGGATCTCATTTACACCATGATAACTTCAGAACGACAGAAGGATCACGTTCTCTACAGTAAGTACAAGGTTACATTTCTGTGATGTTGATTTGCGGGATCTTGTAGTATTGAGATACAGTATATTACTGCACATTTACTTTGCACAATAAAAAGCGTAAAAAGCTCTCAGCTGGCCGCCTATATTTGCAGTATTTGCGCAAAAGTTCTTTCTTATAACCTAATCGGTATGACAGATTTTGACCAATTCTCTGATATTTATAATATTTAATTTCATTTTACTAGAAGTATATCCTCGAATTGTCAGTTATATAAAGTTATATTTTAAGACCAAGAATAAGATTTTTTGTGTCTCTCATTTTGTGTGGGAACAGAGTGGTGCCTCTGAGGATAGGGATCTATGCCAGCAAGTGGAAGGTCGTTGGTTCAAATCCTGTGAAAGGCTCTTGAGCACGGCCCTTAACCTGCAGTTTGGCTGCACTCAGGATCTCATCCCTGATGTGGTTTGATGTTTGGAGGGTGCAGCATCACACTGTATCAATGCATGATCCTTGCCTCTTCCTATGTCTGGGACTATGGGGGAGTGGAGGCACAGAGGCTGGACCTGGCTTAGGGTTGCTCGTAAAGGCTGGGTCACAGAAGCATGGTAAGCTACTGATGCTGTCGGTTTAATTAGCTGTTAGACAAAATGATCCTCTTAAGGCCTGTGAAAGCTTTGTACCTTCCTCTTTAATCAGATGGGGTAACACGGTAATAATATTCGCAGTTCAAAACAAACAATGGTGTAATCGATGTAATTGGAGGGTAGTGTTTGCAGGCTAGCCTAGAGAAGCCAGGCCCCGAATTACTTCCTGTTTTCATTTTATGGTATTGAACGAGAAATTCTTGCCTGATTATTACCGCATGTCTGAATCCGTACACATAGACTCAAAAGCTGGATCTCCGTGTCTGTGTACTGAGGTACTGAGTTGTTTGTGTTGTAGGCAAACTGTTTACGAGCGATAAGTCATCGACACCTCCGACACGTAAACATTAGCTTGACCTAGCATTCCTGCCCTGTTGTGTCATGCTCATTACCCCACACAGGTGACTGGCAAATGAAAACAGGCCGGATGACCCTCAAAACAGTAAGGTTCTCTTCTCAACCGTGTCACCCACCGTCCAAGCGTGACGGATACTTCACTTCAATAGATGGTAATTGCAACAAGCCTCCTTTATAATTCAGATTAATGATACTATTAGGGGGAAACCCAACCTTTCAGGTTTTATCTTACACCGCCGTCTCCGCTGGATAAAGTCAACCGCGATTGAGTCTGTGAAACACAGCAATGAAATATTCATATTTTTAAGCTGATATGCGTGTCGTGTGATTACATAAATTTCACCAGAGATAAGTGATGGAGGAAGAACACATAGTCTTTGATGTTCCCTGTCGTTAACTAAAGTCTCACCTCTGATATTTACAAACCGTCTTCAAATAAATGTCAGGTCATGGCCTGGAGTGTCGGGTAGTTGTATATTTGCATGATCTGCATGAGGATGTGCTGCTCTGCTATTCAATACAGCATTTAATAATAATCTGTTTATGGTTCTATAACAGGCAGATGAATAACCTTAAAGCTTATATAAGCTCCCTGCTTTTCCATAACCAAAGAAATTCAAACTTTCTGCTTTAAATTTAAACTCCAGCTACAGCTGCACAGGGTAAACTAAGAGTCAGGATGAGAATCAGGAGTCAGAATGGAAAATATACAAAACCCGGTGACAGGCATGAAGATAAAACAGTGTGTTAAGGTTCTATTTCATTTGGCAACAGGGCACAGGTGCTTTACTCTGTTTACTGCTGCGTGGGTTGTCGCACAATCCAGAGACTTGCTTTTCGGCTAAGTTGATGACTTTAAGTTGCCCTTGGTGTTTGCCTGTGTGTGTAGGTATCTGTGTGTGTATGAGAACCCTGTCATCGACCCAGGTCTTGTCCAACGTAATCTCAGACTTACCCAGAAAGTTCCTCCTGGAACAGGCTTTGGATGACTGTGACCATAACTGATGAAGTGGGTACTGATTATGGATGGATGGGTGGATGGATGGATGGATGGACAGATGGATGGATGTATAGTTGTTATGAGAATAGCATGTGCAAGTTGCAGGTTTAGGTTCCATTATGAATTCTACTGATTAGACCAACTTACTCCAGAACTGGATTAAAAAAATATCCTCATAAATGCACAGGACGCTGTACTGGATGGAGCGTTAATACACCAGCCTCACAGATACACAGTACACTTTACTGAACAGAACAATAATACTCCATCCTCATAGAAACACAGCACACTTTACTGGACCGAGTGATGGTACTCCAACCTCATAAATGCACGGGACAGAGTGTTAACACAATATTACCAGAATAGTAAAATAGTATTGTAACTGAAGAGTACAATAAGCTGTATCTATTTTTATACTGTAAAAATGTCAACTTAGCGGATGAGATAAAAAATGGCTTCGAATTCAGTATCAGTGATTACTTTGTGGTTTAGTAGCTGTATTCTGAAACACGGTGGCTGGTTTTCACAAGTACTCCACTGCAAATGTCACAAACGGCACTGGATGCTGCAGTACAGCATGGGGAGCCCACAAAGACCTATATCAGACAATCACTGTAACATTATACCTGCCCTCGACCCCAAACCAGCATGGTCATGCCTAATTAATGCTCCAACAATGAGATTTTGAAAGGGAGATTATATGCTGGTTTGTGGAGGGGCAGCCTGGTTAGAAGGCTCTTTGTGTGGGGGGCAGCAGCAGTGGTGGGTGGAAATGGTGGCCTTACTCGCTGTGTGCCCTAGCAGGTGCCATCTTCATCGCGCTCATGAGTCAGCTCTTCTCCTGCACTGGCTCTCATTCCTGCTGCCAACACCAGCCCGTAACGTGGTCCAGAAGGCTAGACGGAGACATAAGAATCCGCAGGGTCCTTTAATGTCAGGTCTTATCCCAATGTCAGGAGTAGAAAGCTACCCCTCACCTGGATTTTTTTTACTGGCATGTTGTTACAAAGTGACCCACGGGTCATTTTTTAGAAGGAATTATAAATATAGAAAAGTGTATTTCCCTCTTTACATTACCCCCCCACCCCCTCTGAAAAAGGTAGTACAACTCTGGTAACATGGGAATGTTTATACAAGTGAGGAATACATTCAACTGCAAGCACCAAAGGATGATAACAGATCCTTTCCCAGGTGGTGAATTGAACTGAAACTTTATTTTCCATTTGCACAGGTACACTAGTGACCAAGATTGTGGAAACACCAAGCGTTTTTGGCATTACGCTTTATGAATTACTACACGAATAAAGTAATGTTTGAAAGTAATGTTTATAAACCATCAAAGAAGGTTTACAAATATCATACACTGGATGATTAAATAAGTAATTGGAGTAACTGAAATAAAGTTTTGAAGTGTGAAGTGATAATTATGGTGGCTTGAGTGTCAGAGGTCAGATATGACTTTGAATAAAGGAAACTAAGTTAACATCATGTAACTGAAGTAGGTAAATTTGACAGTTCACAGTGCTTAGGGTTTTTTTTCTCTCCTTACATGCAACAGGATCCCCATTCCTGGTCCTCACGTGAGAATAAAACCTAGGTAGATAGCAGCTAGCAGGATGATACTACACAATACTAAAAACATACCTCAGAACATCAAACTAGACCTCTGGCACTGCTTCTTCTCCTTCTGTACAGGGTAAAATCACTAGACTCTATGGTTAGCGGGTTGTTAACAGACATCCGTGATAAAGGCTGAGTGCATGTAGAGTACAAATTAACTGGGAATGATACTACTGAAAATGACTGTTTTGTATCAGCTAATGCATTGGATAAATCGTGTAATATCATTATTTGTCATTAGGCTCTTTTTACCATTCGTAGCCTAATACATCAGAGCTTTCCTGTGATGAATTCAGCTATCAGCATCACCCATCTACTTCCATAGCCACTTATTCAGGTCAGAGTTGTGGTAAGCCTGGATAATATCCCAGTAACAACATGGCGCAAAGCCAGGACATCCAGTATGGAAATATGTGCATTAAGGGAAGTTTTGACTCATTGATCCACCCACATGTCTCAGGAAATGGGGAGAACATGCAAATACCACACACACACACACACACACACGCACAGGTTTGTAATTATATCTATGTGGGAACTCTCCATTCATTTCTATGGGGAAAACTCTAATCACAACATGACGACCTTAACCATAAGTAACCAAACAAAATGCTAGAATTTTTTACTTTTTTGATTGCATTCACAGATCTTTGTTGGGAACCGAAAAATGGTCCCCACAATTTAAAAAAAAAAAAACAGGTTTTTATTATATCGTGGGGGACATTTGGTCCCCACAAAGTAATATAAACCTAATCCACACACACAAACACACACAGTGGCAGAACCCTAACCCCCTAGACACAGAGGTCACAGTGTTAGACCCTAAGCCATCGTAATGCCCCATAAATAAACTTTAAATATTATTTGGGACAAACTTCTGCACCCAAGCTCTAAGCCATCAGGACCCAGACAAACTCTGTGGCCTGGTCCAATTCATCGATCCGTGTCCCATTCATCTCTCAGCACCCTGACATCGCCCGCTAATCAATTTAAATGTTATTTAGCTGATGCTCTTATCCAAAGTGGTGTAAAGCTGCAAAAGTACTGTAGGGTCAGACAGTCCCTGGAGTAAGGATCATCAACGTGTCTGTACATGGACAAACATGACCTTGACAAGACTCTTCTGTGTCTGCGGTAAAATGTTTTTATTGAGGAAAAAACTATGTATGCTACGTTTTTAAATGCTACGCCTGTGGTAAAAATGCATTTTGATCAGAATGTCCGTCAGAATTCCACATGGAGCAATTGGGGGGTTGAGGGCCTTTCTCAGGGGCCCAACAGTGACATCACTCTGCCAGTCTTAGAATTTGGACCGGTAACCTACCGATTACAGTCACTGTGTTCTGTCCCGCTGAGGCGCACTGCGCGATTGTGAGCCGTAATGATCGTCAATCACACATTCATAGGAATATTTCCCTACTTCCCTACTTGATTTGCTTTTCTTCTAACAGTCAGTCATTAATTTTCCATTTTCCCCCTGCTAGAAAATAGGGGTTTCATCCAGTTCCTGTGGTCCGGTAGAAAAAAATCTCATTTAATGCTATTGTCACTTCCAGTGATGACTTGGATTTTGCTCAAATACCATTCTTGTTTCCACAAAAACATCCTATTGAAGGACCTTTGAAAGAAAAAAAATACACATCATTTCTGGACAAAATGAGAGTATTCTGCACACAGAAGAGTTAATGGCCAGGACACCTTATCAGCGCAGGCAGGTTCACTCTGCTGCTGTTAAGCTGAATAAAACTTTGGAAAAAAGCCCAGTATCATGCAACAGGGGCTTCTCTTCAACATATAACATGATGTGACATGATCAAGGGTAATTGTGTGGCTGACATGTATTTTGAGAATGATGTGATGATAAAACATAGGAAATGTAATTATTTATTAGGTGTAGTGAATATGCAGCATCTGAAGTTCACGCATACACATTTCTGCTCTAATGTGTGTGAGTTCAATCATCTCTGAGGCTGACAAGTTCCAGCATCAGTGAGGTGTTTCCTCAGGTCTGTTCCATCAACGTGTTCAACAGTACACACAGCTGGCCCTGCCAATTACCGGCATCATTCGCTTAATTTCCGTCTGCGACAAACATGTCCTTTCAGCTTGAGTCAATCATGTCAGACCTGCGTTTATTCAATCTGTTAAACCATATTGTGTTGCAGACACATAAAGCTCAAGCCGTGAACGATGCCTGGCATTCATCCGTGTTTCCGGTCCTTTCCGACCTCGCTCAGGATGCACAGCAGATGTATATGTTTGCGATACTACCTGTTGATTGAGAAGTATGTCCTATCCTGCTCTTTCGTTCATCAAAATACATATAGAGTTTCAGAGGCTGTCCACCACAGTGCCGGTATGGTGATCAGCAGGGCACTCCCTCGTTGAAGGGTGACAACAAATCTAGAGCTCACAGAAAGACCTTTTTGCCATGAAAGTAGCAGCATGCTAGTTTGGGGCACGATATCTAGTCTGAGGGATCTTCAGCACAGGGACGGCTTTCCACCTGTCGTCCGTGTGCGTAAACACAACCCGAGCTCCCAAACCCCTCCAGACAAAGAGAGCGCTGGGGGATCTCCCTCGTTAAATGGTTTTTGTCACTGTATGTTTAAGTCTGTCATCGCCAAGTAAATAAAGCTGGGCCTGCCTGGCCTGTTATCTAGTTCCACTGAACTGCTGAAAAGGGATTTCGCTCTTTTTTATGCCGCTGAAACCAGCCGGAAAGAATGGGGAGGTTTATCTTCAAAGGCAAATTGGCTTTGTGTGTTTCAGTAACTCTCTGCAAATCAGGCGACCTCAGTCTGGGATCAGAAGTGAAAGGCGGATGATTTCAGAAAGTGGGCCTGTCACGCTATTGTGGAAGTATTCATAACATCAGAACTTTGACGCTCTTCATTTCTCCTTCTAAGCCAGCCGTTCCATAAATACAGCCATTGATTTGCAGGATTTTTTTAACAGACAATAACTTACCCGCACTGCCGTAATTCAGGCCCAGGTTTGTGTGAACAGTAACACTATACCATCCTGGTTTTCCTTACTACACACACAATGAAAGATCATTTTAATATAATTTATAAACTGAGAAATACTTTCCATTACAAACGGTGACGTGTGTTTCACATTATCTTTTCTGTCACTGTGATACTCAAAGCAATTACAGAAAGAAGCAGTTTTGCACAACATCGTGATTGACTGAAGTGTCAAAACATTGTTAGCAAATCACCAGCTTAGCTCCATATGCCCTGACTTATCTAGCCAATGGGAAACAGGCCGAAGAACCACAGTGAGACAGAGTGATGCATTCTGATTGGTTGACACGGAGGAATAGTTTACCTTTATCATCAGTTTGATTCACTCACATGGCAGCTTGCAGGTGGTCTCACCCCTCTTGGGTCACTTCTAGAGTTCACTGGGGTGCCCTCAGGCAGCCTCTGTGATCAGAGGTCAGTTTGCTATTCCTGGGGCACCACTCAAAAAGCCGCCCACCTTAGATGTTTAAGAAACTAAATAAATAGCTAGTGAGAAGAGTCAGAAGATCATAGCTAGCTAGCTGGTTAGCAGGACATGCTGCTTCAGCATCTCCTAAATAAGGAACGTGTTTACGTAATGTTTGTGTAGTGACTGTTTGTGTCCAACAGGGGGCCAAATCTCAGGGGCCCTATACAGATGTGTGGTTTGAGTGGTAGTTAACACAGCCACTGCCTTCAATTCTGCTAAACATATTCTTTCAGATTAAACATTGGAAAGGAAGCCCAGGCATGCATTGTAGGTACCACACAAGGTGTGTATTGTAAAGTAAAATCACTACCACACAAAGGACAATAAGTAAGTTCAGTAGAATTTAAAGGTGGCTAGCTTCCAAGACGAGCGATTGTACATTTTACACAAAACTACAGAAAAAGCTACAAAATCAAAAAGAACAGTTATCAGATACATATATTTATATTTCATATATAACATATTTTGCTTCTTTGGTTTGAGAGGAAACTTTGACTTTTTCATAATAATGGCTCATGTGAGTGATTTTACTCATTGGGATATTTCTGCATCTTCTGTTTCATTCCTCATGGTTTTATGCTAAACTGCGAAGCTTCATACATGCAGCTCCAGGGAACGTGACACAAAACCCAAGCTACCACATGCACAGAATAATAATAATAATAATAATAATAATAATAATAATAATAATAATAATAATGAGAAGAAGAAGAAGAATAGTAAAGTATTCCGTATCGCATTCTCCTTCATGGCTCATTAAAGCAGGTCTCTTCCGGCTGGAATAATCATTGTGATGCTATAATCATATTAAGCTTTGGCTCAATGCATGTATGACTTTTCTTGCTTTTACAGTCTTGGACGTTTTTTGTGCATAAGTGCACCTCCCAGATGAAAACAAACATCACTGCTGGATCAAAGGCTGGTGTCTTTGAAGCTCCTGAACCTGGGATCTGGAAGCAGGTGCTCTTTGGTTCTGCATGATCATCATGTTTCATTCCCTGGCTTTCCTGGAGAAAATGCAACCTTTGGGATGTTACCTGATGTAATTCCATGCTTGTGCTTCCTGGCCGGGGTTACAAAAAGGCCACAGGGGTTTTTAATTCATGTCGACGATGAGTGGCAATTTAAGAGCTTGGACAAGCGGGACGACAGGAGAGCTGAGTTACGGGTCCCTGGACTCTTAAATCCCATGTCTTGTCCAGTAAAAATGTACAGTGGAGACACTGCAGTGACATGATGCACTGCACACAAACTTTTCCATTCTCTCTGCCAGGCCAACAAGATATTTTCTATCGCCAAACTAAGTTGTGTTTGTTTTCTTGTTGTACATCTCAGTTTAGATAATTTAGCATATGTTTACAGGAAAGCCAGATTGTCATGCTGTTATGGTTAACTTTACATTTAACATATACTGTTATTTTGAATATATATTGACACCAGAAGGGATCTTTTTGCCTGTGAGAACGATAAAATATCACACAATTTTTGACAAAGACAAAGCGCAGCCTCATCAGTTGAGCACGTCTGGCGTCCTGTGTGCCTTTCAACGCAGCCTGACAGCGACGCATCTCCATGGAAGCTGAGTGACACGCACCATACCGCGTATCCCACACTGACAGACACTCCGGATGTGCGGCAGGGTGGGGGGTGGGGGGGGGCACAGATGCACTCCAGGGGCCCTGACCTGAAGAACAGATGGTTTATCTCTCACACCATTTGGCCAGCAGTTTCAGTGCCACATCCAGCCATATGTGAGGGGCAGTGAAGGGTGAGGCGGGAGTGTAAATTGTGAGCCATTCATAAAAGCATCTAGTAGTAAGAAAACAACTGCTTGTGGACAGGAGTGTCCTGCAGGTCAAGGGGCTCGTTTCCCAGGATGGCATGATGTGTTTCTCCTGCTTGGTATTCTTGGGGCCCAACTCAAAAAGCCACTTTGGGACCCTCCACACCCTCTCAGATGTTTAAAAAACTAAATAAATAGCTAGCAAGCAGATTCAGAAGATCATGGCTAGCTACCTATTAAATATTCTCAGATTTATTATTATCAGGCCCAGCTATTCAGCATTCAAAAAATTGTATTGGCAGGAGGCAGGACTCGAATCTCCAGTCCTGAAGGTATGAAGCAACAGTGCTATATCCAATGAATCCATCCCGCCCGATTACTTATTACTATTGTCTCGAATGGTTTAACAGTATAGTCTGGCTGTGAAAGACTCCATTTCAGGTAAAAATATGACCTGTGGACACACTGTGAACAGACATTAAAACAGACGTTAAACCTTTACGCTCTTCTTAGAGTAACGAACCACAGAGTGATAATGGACGTGATTATCCACACACAAAGTGTCGTTTTAAAAAGGCAGAACTGTCAGGGTTCATTATCTCGAATCTCAGTTTTGCGTTTCACATGTCGAAACCTGAACAGCAGAGAGAGCGAGAGATAGCGAGTCTGATCCCGGATCAGGTTGTGTTCGGTCAGCTCAGTAAAAGGCCAACAGAACTCCCCCAACCTTCAAGGATCTGACTTCAGTGAATTTCACACGTGAAGGTCGATCCTGCGCCATTCTCACTGCTTACTGTAGCCATTTCCCTCTAAAGCAACCAATACAGCCTTCCTGGGAATGTACCTGATATAAAACACATAAATTAAGAGTCTGTTCAGATTAAGTTCCCTGCTTAAGGCTAATTAGCTTGAATAACAAATCCTCTGGTTACAGCCAAACACGCCACTGCCCTACAAAATAATTATAGGATTTTTTTGGCTTGGCTGCGGAGGAGTGGGTACACAAAGTGCTCACACTGGAGTGATTTTAATGTTTCGCTCCACCCGCCTGGACTTTTTCCCATTCACGGTTTTTTCTCGCTTGGCTACATGTGAGAGCATGGTCTCCTTTGTTACTGCCCACCCCCGCTTTTGGTTTCACACTAAAGGTCACGAGAGGCTCAAGACCACCAACTGGAGGAGTGACAGATAAGTCCCCGTCATCTGTCAGGGTCAGGCTCATCAGGTTAAGATTCTGTCTCTGTGAATGGAAGCTTACCAGTTTGTAAAGTGATTTCACCGTTGGGCCCGTGAGCAAGGACCTCAACCCCCAGTTGCTCCAGGGACTGTCTATCGTTGCTTTCTCCAAAAAAATGTATGTTGCTTTGCATAAAAGTGTTTATTAAATAAGGAAAATGTTTGCGACAAGTCTGAATACAGAGAACTGGATTCTACTGTAGCAGAGAGGAACCTCTATTTAATTCATAAAACATGGCAAGACCAAGATGGGCTCGTGAAATTTTTAACAAATATCCATCCACCCATTTTCCGTAACCACTTGCTCTATTCAGGGTTGCAGGGGTCCTGAGCCTATCCCAGAGGATACGGGCACAAGGCAGGGAACAACCCAGGATGGGGCACCAACCCATGCACCCCTATGGGCAAACTGGTAACTCCAATTAACTTCTGCATATTTTTGAACTGTGGGGGAAACTGGAGTACCTGAAGGAAGCCCCACAACAATGCAGGGAGAACATGCACAATCCACACATGGAGCCATAGTGGAGACTCGAACCCTGGTCCCAGAGATGTGAAGCCACACTGCTACCCACAGCACCACCCTGTTAACAAGTATCCCTACCCCAAATCAGGAAAAATTGGGGCATATTTTAAATTAAACATAAAAATGAAAACAGTGATTTGTAAATTATCTTTGACCTGTATTACACTGAAAACAGCATTTTGTTTGCTGTTGTACCTAGTGAATTTAATAGTCTTTTCCAAACAAATCCTTATTTTGAGTCTTGCAACATATATCAAAAAAGTTGGTACAATAAAGCATTTACGACTTTGTTATGATGCTGTTCCTTTTCACAGCACGTAGAAGACGTTTAAGGACTGAAGATACCAAGGGTCAGATTTACTAAGATGGCAAATTAGCCGAGGGCTAATGTAGGAGTCAATAGGAGTGGCCAGTTCTGTGTGTGATCTACTAAAAATGTGCAAATTTATGAACACAGACTCAGTGAGTTCATTACAATAATGGCAAACCCAATCTACGAAGAGCCGTGCAAACTAGAGTAGGGCTACAAGCAAGCATATCTCATGAGGGTGCGCATAATCTACCAACAACACGGACGCAGCTTGTCACATTCTGACCAACATAATATAAACGTAGACAGTTCTGGGCAGTGTACCGATTCATCCAGTATATTGGTTTTAATTTCCTGTATGGTAGAAATTTTTCATATACCGTAGCGTAGCTAAAACAACCACAAAACAACTGCCGTAACCCCTCACAACTGTTAACTGTGTGTACGCTTTTGTACTAACAGTTTTATAAGCCTAAAACAGCAATTCTCCATATATACAGTAACTGTTCAGCATTACAGTATGTATAGCTACTGCTTCTGTCTGTGCCTGTAAATTTGAGTTTCATGTAATATAATTAAGTCTACAATTAAATGCATTTTGGTAAAGAAAAATTCCCAAAATCTCAGAAACAATGATTAGAATCATGCTGGTTAAGCCTGACAGTACGATATTAACAACAAAAGAGGAATTGCGGCGGCAATTCTGTTAGTAAATCTGGCCCCAAGTGATGAAGCATTTTGTCCCATTCTTCCTGCAAAGAAATATCTTAAGGTGTGCAACAGCACGGGTCTTTATCGTTGCATTTCACGTTTCAGAATGCACCACACATTCTCTGTTGAGGACAGGTAGGGAGTACAGACAGTCCAGCATCTGCACTCTCTTCTTCCACAGCCATGCCTTTGTAATGCTTGCAAAATGTGGTTTTGCATTGTCTTATTGAAATACGCATGGGCGTCCTTGGAAAAGTCCTGAAGGCAGCATATGTTGCTACAAAATTTCGATGTACTTTTCGTCATTGACGGTGCCACCACAGAAGTATAAGGTACCATTGCCAAAGGCACAGACACAACCCCAGACCATGACAGACCTGGGCTCTTGCACTTGTTGATGAATGGTCCCATTCTTCGAAACCAGAGCACATGGTGTCCATTTCTTCCAAAAGAAAAGACTTGAAATATTGATTCTTCTGGCCACAATACACCTTTCTGCTGTGCGATGTTCCATCCCAGATGTTCCTCCAAGCCCAGAGCACTTCTGGACATGGTTAACATAAGGCTTCCTTCTGGCGCAGTAAAGTTCTGACCTGCTTTTGTGGACGCAACTACGAACTGTAAGGCTTGACCACTGTTGGGCATTTCAGGTGCAGAACCTACAAATCCAGAACAAGATTTTGTTTCTATCAACAAGTTTCTGAGTACTGGTTGGTAGAAATAAAATCTTGGTCTGGATTTGTAGCTTCTGCACCTGAAATGCCCAGCACTGCGCTTGACAAAGGTTTGCCAAAGTAATCCAGAGCCCATGTGCTTGTATCGATTATAGATGATGCAGTATCATCTGAGGGATCGGATCATGGTTATTCAGCTTAGGCTTGCTCCCTTGCCCTTTACGCCCTGATATTCCTCCAGATTCCTTGAATCTTTTAATTACGTTATGCATCGTAGATGGCGGAATATCCAAATCCTTTCCAATCTTTCGTTGATAATGCTGCTTTTGTACCAAATCATGATTACAATCACCTGCTGACATCACCTGTTTCAAATCACATCATTATTTCTTTATTTTTACCTCATTACTAGCCCTAAATTGCCCCCGGCCTGACTTCTGCAGGCCCGAATAGCAGGAGTGGATATTTACAAATGAAACAAAGCTGACCAGACAAAACATGAAATACCTTGTTTTCATACTGTCTGCAATGAAATACAAGTCAAAGTAAATTTAGAAATCACCGCTTTATTACTTTTACTTCCGATTTGGAGTCGTACAAGATATTCCTTTGCACTTTTAATTTTGTATAATATTTTTTTAAATTAAGGCATACAAGCTATTGTGTACCAGGTAAGCAAATAAGCGTAACACTGTGTCCTATACAGGAGTAGCTTAAGTCCAAAACACTGATACAATTTGAAATGTCCTCACATGACCACAGACATCTTGGTGGTTCCTGCCTGTTCCTTACAGTGGTTTTGTGAGCCCGCACACCAACACCTGGACTTTATCAGGCAGCTACCAAAACCAGTTGGAAATGTGCTTGTTTAACCACCTGGCAAACAAATTTTGGGACCAGTGCATCACAGACTTTTTCCTCTTGTTAGAAATAAAGACTTGACAAAAGCCTGTTTACAAGTCTGTCAACTGAGCTCTCAGTCCTATCAGTTAAAATGGATGAACAGCACTGAAGCATTCTTAATGCCTTTAGATAAGGGCAGTAAAAACATGCGTGTTTTTGTTTAAGCCCATATTTTCTCAGAGAATTAGTCACATTTGCTGCTTTGCTGCTTTGTTTCATAGGTTCTTCGCTCCCTGGCTCCTTTCAGAGCTTCAGACACTGACCTTGTGTTGTTAGATAACTCTAACTTCAGGGGTGGGAGTTATTTTATCCACAAAGGGCCGGTGTGTGTGCAGGTTTTTGGGGTAACCTTTAGGTCAGCTGTTCAGACCCAGGTGTGAGGACTCTTCGGCCGATCAGTCCTTTAATTAGTGACCTAATTAGGGAGCTGCATCGAAAACCAGCACACACAGTGGCCCTTTCTGGATAAGATTGCCCACCACTGCCTTATTCTGTTCATATTTCACATCTTCACACTGATTTTATGTGGCTCCTTACGGTTAGAAATGTATGTTTATGACCTGTGTGTTCAAGCGAGCTGATGCGAAGGAGAGGTTTAAAAACCATTCCTCCATATTTTAAGAGCTCACAAAATTATTTTTACATTTCTACCATGGGGATGGACCTGCCAGCCAAAGCTTGCTCCCCTACCACATAACAGAGTGTAGTGCCAACTAGTGCGGCTCCCTGAAAGAAAGTCGATGATTCGAATATTCAGTCGGAGAACCGTGAGTTTACTAAAGTCAAACTGTGTTTTTTTTCAGTCAGTGTGTATTACATTAACAGGACAAAATGAATCGAATCCTACAAAAGGGATGGCGTTTCAATGAAAAAATGATAAATGAGGGGAGTCAAATATATTTATATATTCTAGCTGGGTGCTTAGTAAAAAAATACACATTAGCAATTAGCTAATGCAGTAGTGCGTCAACTCATAACTCGAGGGTTATACAGTAGGTGAGTGCGCACACTCAACCTCAATTCAGCTGGATCTTTGAGTTCGAATTAAACAAAGACGCAAATAACAAAGAAAAAACATACTCTCAACTGTGCTACTGAGCTAAACGTGCTCTCAGAACAGGAGTAATGCAGAGGTTTGGGAATCTCGTACTTTGTGTAAGCTTGTTACTCAAACTGCACTGAAAAATCATCAACTCATGCCAATGGACTTTCTAATTGCCAGATAGTTTATATGGAGGAGGAAAAAAATGAGTTAGGTACAGCTCTAGTACCAAGTATCAACAGGTATGTAGTACCAGCAGAATGAAGTACCAGCAGAGTAGGGTACCGATAGTGTGAAGTACCAGCAGAGTGGAGTATCAACAGAGTGGGGTACCAATAGAGTGCAGTAGCAGCAGAGTGGAGTACCAATACAGTGGAGTACCAGCAGAGTAGGGTACCAGTAGAGTGGAGTACCAACAGGGTGGGGTACCAATAGAGTGGAGCAGCAGCAGAGTGGAGTACTTCCAGAGTGGAGTACCTGCAGAGTTGAGTACCAACCATAGTGTAATGCCAATGGAGATAAGTACCAACAGTAGTGTGCTAACACTGTGGTACTAGTTTTGGTTACTCTGTCTTATTACCCAGCAAATTAGAACTCATTTCAATTACCTAAGAATACTTGCTTTTCTAAGTTTTAGTATTTATTTCTAACACGAAGTCTTAGTAAATGTGGAGCCTGTCGCTAGCAGTATAGTGTATGATGTGTATGATATATCACATTAGATGCACATTTTTGTTAATAGCCATTTGCATACACCTTACCAGCAAACAGGTGTATATTTCACTGGCAACATAACTGGTTTTAAATAAAACCCTGATAAATCCTGAACATTTAAATCTAACAAAGTTTGATTGTACAAGGAATACTCAAACAGTTTAAAGAGGACAACTTAATTCTCAAAATTTTCCAGCTCACTTATATTAAGAATAGTTCCTATAAACAACCAATAATAAGCAGACAATTGCTTATACAATGGCTTCTTTTTCTGAGGAAGGGATCCCTGCATGGCCTTGGGAACGGGCCCTGCTGGCTTAGCCTTGTGCCAGATCTTTTTCCAACATCCATCGTGTAAGAAGACCCTTCCATGTGCAGACCAATTAGAGACCTGGCTGATAAAAGACTTCCATTAAAGGGCTACCCCCACGGCACGTAACATGGGTCACAGGTCATAATGGGTGGCTTATCTTAAATCGAGCTGCCCGCCAACACCTAAACATACACGTCTTAATCCTCGGCAGAGCCGTGAAATGGAATCCAGGCCCTGGGAGATCGAGGAGCCCCGGCCGAACATGTGAGGTCGTTCTGAGTTTCTGGTGTGGCCATTCGGTATCTGCGGCGCCCCAGTCGGTGAAATCAGACCCCATACAGGGTGAGCGGGCCCCCTCGGCCGTCCCCCTGGATCAGGTGTCCCTCTTTGAAATACAGGATGGGATCAAACAAGTTGCAGTCACTGAAGAGGACATCTCAATTGGTACGATGTTGTGTAATGAGGCCGAGACATAGCCTGACTGGGCTACTAGCCAACCTGGCATGCTCTATTGTGGAGGGACAAGCAGCATTTGGAAATATGGTATATTAGATCCAGGGTACCAGACGTTTTTTTGTCCTTTTAGAGTTTTTTTTATTTTGAGAGGACATTAAATCCATTCTTGTTATGCATTCTGGACACCGACTGACTCAGTAGAACCAATCAAAACATCTTATTTCCACTTTGGACTGAAAAGTAGCATGAAAAATATCACAACACATTCTTCTATTGTTTTCTAAGATTTGGGTAGTGTTTAATATAAGAAGAGAAAAAGAACTCAAGGCTTGGTTTGCTCTATGACTTTGGAGATGCAGTTAATCAAGGGTATTAATGCACGTCATTTCTGAGTTATAGCACCTCATTATGGACGAGAAGCACGTCATCAGAGGTAGAATCAGTGCGGCATGCTGTTTTTGATGTACTATGAAAATAACTTTGCTCATAAAAAAACAGGGGCCACCTAAAACCAAATGGTAGCTTCTGAAGTCTTGCCCAGCAGTTTCCTGTGGGTTTGCATGGGGCCTTTTTAGTGCTCTGACCTTTCGCAGTATTTTAATTGCACAGTGCATGTGGTGCCCCCCCACAACTCAGCAGAGAGGCTCGATTTGGAGTGTCGGTGCAATTAATGTCTAGGCCAGGTCACGTGTTTCGCTAACGTGTTCAGAACTACTCCCTTTCCCTTGTGTCAAAATCACTCCATTGGGCGGCTGCTGATGGGCTGGAATTTTGTATCTGTAACGGTCCTAACGTTCAGATTAAGGATCCTGTGACGGAGCCTGCGGGCTGTCGGGACCGATAGGTTACGATTCAGAAAAGCCTGGAAGGGAACCGCCGCCACTGCTGCTACTGTTTTGGAAAAAAGCTGGAAACTTGAGTTGCATCGGCGAAGGTCCAGACGCGTCAAAGGGTAAAATCACGGTCCGCCCAACTTTCTAGTTTGGCAGGTGGGCGTGGCGACTATTTGGGTGAGTAGATTCTCATGAAGATCTGGAAATGGCTAAAATGGGGGTATAAATTGGGGGGAAATGCTAAAATCCAAGGACACATGGTGGCAAACATGGGAGATACTGTGTTGTGTTACTTCTTAGTAATATGTGTGAACTGCCATTTCCAAAGAGCCTGTTTCGCTGATTCCGCTGACAGAAAATCTTATTAAGGACGTTTCGCCCCTTTTCTCCATTTCCGTTGTCCTTTGAATCTCCTTTTTTGTTTTCAGCTTTGTGCACTTCTTCCACATTCGATGCCAAATCAGCCCTGGTGTCTGTGACAGGAGTCCATTCGCTTCGCTTAGAGGTGGGTGTTGGGAGTGATGGCTGGGGGTGGTGATCATAGCCTGGGAAAAATGGGAAATGCAGATTTACGCCTGGGAAGATCCAGACAAATGCATGCAGTGTTGAGCCCATCCAGTCAGCCATCTGGACGTAAGGTAATCATAGTCCAGCGTGTCCTCTACTGCTCCTCCCCGGCATCATTCCACTCCATGCACCATTTCTTCTCTTGTCTCCTCTTGGTTCATTGGTTCCTTGGTGCCCAATAGGGGGCGAGTGTGCAAACTGCTGGGACAGCTTCCCAGGTTCTGAAAGATACAAGGTAAATGTTCTCCTTGCTCCTGCTTTGAGGAACCTTAAATCCCTGCCTGACAAATCCCCTTCAAACACATATTGATCCAGATGGTGCTCTCACAGACACAGCAAACTCCAGAGAAGTTACATATCCCTCACAATGCCTTTCCTGCCCGCCCGCCAGATCGCAATATGACACCAAACAACAAGATCCTCACATAATTAACAGCTTAACAATGTCACTGATTTAAGATGCTACACAACATAGTATAGATGGGCTCAATTGATAGGTTCTTTTTTAAATTTTCTAAATCTATGTGAATGGTGCAGCCCAGTACTAAACCTGCATTCCATTAGGTTTAATCACAATTAACATTTTAGTCAATTACCCTTCATTTACAGCCTTGGGGCCTCATTACGACCTCAGGACTATGAAATTACATTCCTGCGTAAGAACTCCCTCAACTTAATTGACGAAGTTTGCCTTTTCACCTGGATAGGTTTCAAAAAGTTGTCTAATACCCTAAAAAGAAAACGAGGTATATTGTTCATGAGAGCTGCTGTAAATATGAGGTTCGCGTAAATATTTTGAAGCTGGTTGCAAGGTAACATTTGTTCAGTAAATTGTGTAATTTTTGCCAAACAAACGCAATGACACGTGATGACAGTTGCTGGAAGGCTCTTCCGACTTCGAAGATGTCTCTGATGTTTTGATGTACCAGCCTTGCTGTTTCTTCAAAAATGTGGTAATTTTTTTTTTTTTACAGAGAATCATTGGCCCTTTAGACCGACTTATTGGTATTTTAAGCATTTTAGCCATATGTCATTGTAAGCAGTTTAAAATGTAAGAAGCCTGAATTTGTGTTTTAGGTGTCTCTTATACCACCAGACTGGAGTTTTCATGTTCCAGTGACATTTTACTTATTGAAGTAAACCACCACATGCAAAACCATTTTACTTTTTGAAGTGGACGACGAAAATCATTTTCTTCCTTAAATCCTTGGTGCTTGTTCCGCTGGTCTTGTTTTTCCTGCCTTTGGCATTGTGAGCCGTGTCGCATGTTTGGCTGCACTGGTGCCCCTGCATCTCATGCATCAGTTGTTGTCTCGCCATTGACATCCCTGCTGAAATCCTGTTCCAGACAAGCTTATTAAACCATAACAAATCCCAAAATCACTAACGTAAAAACAACAGGGGAACTCTAATTGATCCCATCCTCTGGACTGGATTCAGGCAACACTGTATCCCATTTAGCGTTCACGTTTTAATTTCAGGTAGCCCTCCAATAAATAAAGGGTGGCTGTTAACTGGAGGCTAAGCAGTTTGTGTTAACAGGTCAAAGTATGAAATGCCTGACCCATTTCGCTGCTAAAGCGAAGCAGAAGCGGGCCTCCCCTGGAAACACGACCGTCTGTGTGCAACATGTGTCTCTATAACGCCAGGCCGTACGCTACTCAGCCCAGAGGGGGCCTCTCTGTCGTTTCCCATGAAGCACAGTTTAGTTTATAAGTACTTAGCTGTTGGCTCCGCACCGTGGAAAATAGCTCTGGGTGTATGTAAGTCTGAACTTGATTCGACCCACCTTGTGCACAGCCTCGTCTCGCTGATACTGACGGGGCTCTTTCCAGGGCAAGTGTTTTTACGTGACAACTTTGGCATCCTGCTGCCCCCTGCTGGCAAGCTACATTTATTCATAAATTCATTGAAATTTGTATCAGTTGGCAAAGGCGAATACCCAAAAGGAAAATGTTCTCCTGATCGATGCTTGTTAAAAAAAACACTTTATGCAAGCCGTGTTACAATCCTGAAGCTTCTGTGACCATCGTCACTGCTAAGCATTTAGCTATACGTCAGCGTTCTTGTGTCATGGCCTTAACAGCTAAACAGAGATACAGTTTTGAAGTCCCAGCAGGTCACCTAAGCTGTGGTGAATACAACTGCATTTGAATAAAATACATCCCTTTCGTTAACAGATGCTAAAATTTGATAGCGTAATTAATATGCAGAGACAGACTGGCTGTCTGAGGCAGGTTCACTGGGTGCTGGCACTTCACCGGGTCTGTTTGGACCTGAGGCTTGTCCCCTGGGATGTTTCTGCTCTGCGCAGATGCACCAGGGGCAGCGGTCCACTTCCACTAACTTGCTGCCTCCTGCTGGTGAATCGTAAAATTACATGACTCTTGAACATTATGGAACATAGAGATTGGAGTTTTACTGATTCACTGCAGGGGTGCACAGAGTATATTGAGAGCACACACTGTTTTAGGCTGCAGACCACTATGTTGACAGATATCCCCTAATAACCCTGCTATCACTGGAGATGGTGTATTCGCTGTTGGAGCCTGGAGCTGTAAAATTCCATCCTTTCTCTCCCTTACAGACACACAGGTGCCTCTGGGCCCCTTCACCTTTGACCTGCTGGACCCCCTTTCCCGGCCTTACTAGGGGCATTCTCAGGCCTCCCCCCCCCTTGATGGACCCTTCCTTGCCGAAACCCAACCTGGCTAATACCCCCCGCCACAAAAGGTGTCCCGCTCCATCGCGGATGCATGCCGGCCCGCTGTCAACAACGACCGTTTTTCATTCCAGGCCTCTTTTGTTGGAAGCTTTGTGTTGCAGACAAAGCCTTGCTTACCTGCCCCAGCTAACAGAGACCTCTTGTTGCTGAGTAATAACCGAGGCAGCATGCTTTAAAGCTTAGCCGTGTCCTGTCTGAGCCTATCCTGAGCCTTTTCTGCCTGAACAGTGTCACCTTTTCTTCTGCAAATCAACTTCAGACTCTAAAGCTAAATTTACCCATTTCTGCTTATATTACACACAGTTCCGAATACGACCACTAGAGGGTAACGAAGGCCACATTTCAATTTTCTGGCTCCGTAACCAGCCTGTGCGCACCACCACCCTTCCGATGAAGATTGTACTAATTGAGGACAGTGATAAGTGGTTACCGAATAAAACTTGAATCAGCTGGATTTAGCTGGAGTGGCCTCACTGTATGACTTTGAGAGCATGATAACTTCACAGTGAAAATCAACGATATGCATGTGTGACTTACAGTATAACATGGTGTAAATGTATGTGATTTATTTGGCAAATATCTAATGTATTTTATTGATATTGTTTGCAAAACAGCAGTTTGTTCAACTCTTTCGTGTTCCACGCCCCAGATGGTCTGCAATGCATTTTAAATTCTCATTTCTGTCATATTGTGTGTTCATTTTAAATTACAGTTTTGGATAAAACATGGATCGAGGTTTTTTATTATCATTGTGCACGTGGGTCACACAATTACACCGAAGTGCAGCAGCAGCTTGGGTAACATAAATAACTTACAAACATATTTACATAAAAGACACAACAACAGTCAAACCTAGTGTAAAATAATACTTAATAATCTGTACATAAAGCATGTATATGTGTGCCCTGCACTCAGTTATCCATAGCAAAGTTATGTAGCCTGTACATTGTGGCATATATAAGATATCACTGCTGATTAACCAAGAAGAATTTAGGATCATAGCTCCATACAGAATCTTCCCTGGTTCTAAATGCCTTCTGACCCCACCCCCTTTGACCCTGTCACTTCTGACCCCACCCCCTCTGACCATACCCATTCTGATCCCGCCCCCTCTGACTCTACCTCCTCTGATCCCGCCTCTTCTGACCCCCCCTCTGACCCTGCCCCTTCTGACTCCACCCTTCCTTGGTGTCACTTATGCACTGTGGTATGTTGGCCTGCATCTCTGTGGGCTGTTGTTGCTGTAGTGAGGCTGTAGCTCTGCTCTGTTCACCATATCCACAGTCTTTCTGTAAAACGCAAACCACTAATTAAGGCCAGTGACAAAGGCCTCCTCTTTCGTCTTTTTCCCTCTATTAATAACTATTTATTTGTTTTAATGGCTGGCAAGATGTCTTACTCAGCTTGCAAGTAACTACCAATTTTTGGTCAATTTGGATTGAAAATGTTATGTATAAACCTATAAACTTGATTCTACAATGCAAATCTTCCTTGTTTAATAAAACCACAAATTAAATTTTGCAACTCAAAAGCATTATGATCCTTTTTCTATCCCGTTAGACAATATACAAGTAAATATCAATCCATTTATCCATCCATCCATCCACTTATCTTGGACAGGGTCTTGGGGAATACATGTAAATAATGTTTCCTAAAATCATTTTAAAGTGACAAAAGATTACATCACCACTGTAGTGACACACTTGCACATAAATGACCTTCGCTGCACTTAGACTGCTTCTAGACTGCTTCTAACTAGTAGACCTGAAACCCCATATAAGTGAATCAGGTCATATTACAAAATTTCTCCAAAGACTAAATTGAGGTTTTTTTTTAACTGACATTAGTTTTATCAGGCAGGAGGGTATATTTTGAGAGTTGAATGAGGCTGAACGGCCATTTGCTGATTAGCGAGGAGATGGTTACTTCTCTGTAGATCCTCTGCAGTAAATGTTGCCCCCCCCCCACTGTTGCAAACACTCAGCTGGGCAGTAGGCAGACCAGCCTCATGCGTAAAGTGGGCTTCTGGCTGCCAGATGGAAGCACCTTCACTGGTTAAGCACACAGCAGATCAGAAAAAGGTAGGAGAAAGGGGGAGTGTGCTTCAGTACATGCAGAGACCCTCGTTTGGGGGCCCCCTGTTGGCCACAAACAGTCACCACACTAAATATGAAATAAACACATTCCTCATTTAGGAGATGCCGTGGCAGCATGTTCTGCTAACCAGCTAACTAGCTACCACCTTCTGACTCTGCTCACTAGTTATTTATTTAGTTTATGAAACATCTAAGAGGAACATGGGGGGGGCGGGATGACTTTTTGAGTGGGGCCCCAGAAACTACAAACCCGCCCTCTGTGGGGGGCAGAAACCTGACTGTCAAATGAGCAACAAATGAAATGAACTCACCAGCAGATGGGCAGGGAAATAGCAACAGTGGCATGCTGATGGAGTCAGGTTTATTGTTATTTTCCTGGGGAGAGAGAGAATGAGGGGCGTCCGGTTTTAATCAGTTCTGTTTATAATATCAGAGGCAGGAAGTGGGGAAAAAAAAGAAACAGATTTGCCCTGTGATGGACAAAGAGAGATATAAAAGTCCCCCAATGAGGGTGAGGTAAGTGGCCCTTTGGCTTTGAATCCATCCATCCATATATCCATCCTCTCAGTTGGAAGACCATGACTTTGCAGACGACCTTGCTTGCCACTCCAACATGCAATCGAAAACTGACAGGCTCAACAAATATGCCAGACAGGCCGGACTTAACATCAGCACCTCCAAAACCCAAGTGATGTGCATAAACTCCACCTCCACAGCACCCATCCAGGTGAATGGAGCACCACTCGAGCTTGTGGAGGACTTGGCAGCCTTATCAGCAAGGAGATCGCTGTCCATTAAGACATTGGAGCAAGGCTGGGAAAGGCTCAGGGCGCCTTTTCCCAACTCCGTTCCATCTGGAGGTCTAAACAATACAGCCTGAAAACAAAGATGCTCCTGTACAACAGCAACGTAAAGTCTGTCCTCCTGGATGGTTCAGAGTGTTGGTGTGTGGTCAGTACAGACATGAGGAGACTTGAGGTCTTCCACAACAGATGCCTCAGAGGAATCTGCCAGATCTTTTGGCCAAACAAAATATCCAACGATCAACTATACAAGAAAACGAGCAGTCAAAGCATCACCAGCACAAGCATTACATTAAGACGCTTAAGATGGCTTGGACATGTGATAAGGATGGAGCAAAACCGCATCCGAAGAGTTGCCTTAAGATGGACACCACCTGGAAAAAGAAAATCTGGAAGACCCAAAAGCACCTAGCGTAGAACTGTGGTACAGGAGCTTCAAAAGATGAACCTGTCATGGGGAGAAGCACAACATGCTGCAAAGGACCGCATGCGATGGAGAGAGCTCATTGAAGCCTTATGTCCCACAAGGGACAAAGAGGATTGATTGATTGATTGATCCATCCATACATCCATCCATCCATCCATTTTCCATAGCCACTTTTCCTGTGCATGGGGGAGAAGGGGGTGGAGCCTATCCCAGGCAGCTAGGGCCTGGATGGGGTGTGAGCTCTTTGCAGAGCACACACACACATACACACACACTCACACACTGCAGGCAATTTAGAGACACCGATTCACCTGACTGCAGAGGAAACTAGAGTACTGTGCGGAAATCCCATGGGGAGGCTCTCAGACCCAGTTGTGAGGCCACCGTGCTTAAAGCATACTTTGGTGAATTAAGTCATATCGCCTAACCTGTTTACCTTGTTTGTGTTGTAGCTACAGACCTGTTTCTAAGAGGATACTAGGAGGACACTGACCTTCTGTAAAGATCTTTAGCTATGACTAAATCTGGCTGCACATAGACCAGTTTTGTCCAAAAACACTGAACCCCAACCAGTCCAAGTCAAACTCTTGCTGTCCAGTCATATAGACAGCATGATTCCTGACCCCACCCAGTCAGACTGCCCACAAGCTCTTACTGCCCAATCACATGGAGATCACAATGCCTCGCCCTGCCCACTCAGTCCACCCTCAAACTCTTACTGTCCAGTGACATAGAGCGCACGATGTATGGCCCAGTCAGACCACCTGTTAGCTCTTGCTGTCCAGTCACAGAATTGTTGACCCCACCCACTCAGCACTTGCCATCCAATCACAGGCAGCGTACAATTAGCTCCACCCAGTCACTCCTGCTGTCCTGTCATGCTAGTGATGCCTGGACCAGACTGTCACAGTTGACCTCATACTGTCCAGCCACTAGCAATTATGCAGCTACGGACCAAATATGTCAGCAGATAAAGTAATGTGAGTCCCATGCATCACGTCCCAGCACAGCAGGGGCGGGCAGAGGCTCGGCAAACCTCAGCCAACATTTTCCTGAAATAAAGATGATAAAATGGATCCCTGAGGAAGTCACGCATCGTTTGCTCCAGGCTGACACTGAAGAAACGCAGAGGGCCTGGGAATTTGCACGGGCCGCCCGCGAGGAGGAAGCCACACACCCCGGCCTACTTCCCAACGAGCTGGCCCCCACGCCAGCAATGTTTAAAATTAATGACACACTTATGCAGACACACACACATTGAGCTGGGCAGGTATCAGTCAGCCTGTAGTGCAGTGTTTTAAAATTATAAAGATACGCAGAAACACAAATTTTAATTCAAATTTCTCTCTTTTATGCTCCTGTAAAAGGTTTCCATCCATCCCTCTGTCTCGGGCGGGTTTCTGGGTTACCCAGTAAAGATTTCTGCTGCTTTGAGATGCAATTCCCAAAGGTAGCGGAGGTGTTTTCTGTGCCGTTTTTTTTTTTCTGACGAATTCCCCGGACGCCTCCCGCTGGCCTGTCCCACCGCGTACCGGAATCTTCCTGTCCTCTGCCAGCCTGACTCTCCTCATTTGTCTTCCACCGGGTGGATAATTCACTCATGCGACTGCAGAGAGGACCAGGAGATGCACTCAGGCAGCCTCAAAGCCCGAGCCCCCCCACCTCCGGAACACTGTTTACTTTTCATCCCCCCTGCCCATTCTCTGCTGATATGCATATCACATGGGGTGGGGGGGGGTATGTGCAAAAAACCTGGCTACCATATAAAGAATGCAGCCCCCCACCTTCTCCCACCTCACGCAGACAAGGAGGGACAGAGGAAACAGGCCTACTTCCTGGGGCAAACAAAAGGGGTTGGGGGTGGATAACTAGCAGCAGGGCTGCTGTCCCAGTGACAAAAGCCCGGATCTAAATCCGTGTGTATGTGTGTGGGGAGGGGGGTTAGGTTTCATCTGCCAGTAAACACCTTAATGATACAGACACAGTGTCCAGTGTAAATGATACAGTGTCCAGTTCAGCTGGCCTGCAGCTGCCGTATTTTATTTTTCTTTCTCCTCATAATGATGCTGGTTCACTTTCTTTTTCACAGATGGTAATCTGTCAATGATTTCATGTCAGAGAGCAGGCAGAGTGGTGGAGGTGGGGGAGGGGCACTAGGGAGGCAAACCTGGCCCCAGAATGGTGCCTGAATCCCGGGGTGGTACCTGCTGTTGTACCTTTGAGCACAGTTCTTCTCAGGTGGATATGACAGTAATTATGGTATGAATGAGCAGTAGCCCTGCTGCCTATCACAGCCTATGCTGACATTTACACATGTTTGTCTGTCAGCTGTGCAGGACAGCTGAGGGGGAAGAGCAGTAGGTGTGGATACCAAGTACTCGATGACCTTATTGGCGATACATGCGTCCACACAGGGGCGGTGTGTGGTTCTGTGGGTTTGCATGCTGTGCCTGTGATCGGAAGGTTCCAGTCCCAAAGTTGACAGGATGATGTCACTATTGGGCCCTTGAGCAAGGCCCTAAAATCCCACTTGCTCTAGAGTCTGGCTAACCCTGCTTTCTCAAAAAAAACATCAGTGTTTCTATGTTGCTTTGGTTGGATAAAAAAAATGCTTTGAATTGTGGGCACCAACATTACGACTATCATGCTGTCACCAGAACTGGTGACTCTTCAGTGTTAGATGTTCCAGAAGCGGAGAGGCGGGTCGCTACACCCCAGAACTCAGGCTAGAGGGGGGCACCCATTTATGACGACAGGACCCCCAGGCCTGTTTCATCTCCTCCAGGAAGCTGGTCCACCTCTCCATGGCGACCGGCTTTGATGCTCTCCGCCTCCATCAGAGAGCCTGCTGTCCGTGCCACTTTGGGAGGAGGCAGTAAAAGGAGGTCATGCTGGAAGGAGCTTTAGCATTAAGTCTGCCCCTACGTCCATGTCAGCCATCCTGCAAAGTCTGCCCCTACGTCCGTCTCAGGCAGCCCGCAAAGTCTGCCCCTACGTCCATCCCAGGCAGCCCGCAAAGTCTGCCCCTACGTCCGTGTCAGGCAGCCCGCAAAGTCTGCCCCAGCAATGTCTGAACTTAAAAGACTTACAGTCCTCACAGGAGTGGAAAATGTTGTGCACAAGATGAAAGGTGGCCCCAATGTTAATAATGGCTATGGGGGAGGGTGCACACAATTTTGATTCACACTGCCACCAGGTTTGTTGTTTCCAGGGTTCCCTACTCAAATACTCACTCCGAGGCCTCCCATCTCCCCAAATGTAGAGGCAGTTTGTGGCCAATAGGGGGCCTCCAAATATCAGGGGCCCTCGCTTATTCTTGTTGGCATAACAAGTGGATCTGGCTGGAGGAATGGGGAATGCCTGCGGAGACCCACTTAGACAGTGGTCAGGGGGATAATCTCAGCAGTTTAGGAGATAGTAGCTCCATGCAGACCAGAAAATCTGAACCTGTGCAGCGCAACTCAACATGGGGTCAGGCTCAGTGTTCTTAAGCCACTGGGATGGATCATAAGTACTTGATCTAACAAAGTGTGGCTTGGTGACTTAGCCCTCTGTGTCTCAGAAGGTCTCTGGTTCAAATCCCGTGGTTGGAAGAGTAGCCGCATCTTTGCTAGATTCTTGAGCTAGACCCTTAACTCAAGGGGAGGCTGACGCTGTGCACAGACCCCAAACTTTATGTGCATGTGTGTCTCCTAAGGGCATAAGTTTGGTTTGAACATTGGAGGGGTTGAAGTCTCCACCTATTTAAGGGAAGACATGATTATTGGGGGGGGGGGGGTTGTATTAGCTGATTTACGGCCATGGTGTCTCTTTTAAAAAGAAGAGCATGATGGGAAGAGGGTAAAAAACACTTTCCCATTCCAAATAAAGTATCATTTCCCCTTGTTTCATTACAAACCTGCAACCTACTGGTGTACGATTTGGTTATTACATTCACTCGTACTTCAGCTATGCAGTGAGGTTTCCACAGAGCTGCCAGATTCAGTGCACCGTTTGCTCCTCAGAGTGTCTCCTAACCCAGACAAGGCTTCAGAAACCACCTAGGATCAAATACATCCGACTCATTAGCAGCTTTGAGATGTAACAGAGCAGGAGGCATGGGGTATTTTTCGCCAAAGGCCTTGTCTCCGATTCCATTTCTTGTCCCTACACAGAATGCCTTTCAGAATGTCCGTGTCGTGCCGCTTCCACATGGTTCCAATCGCCACTAGACTTCTGTCTCCAGCTCGACTTTAAATGGGTGAGTCAAGCCACTGGGAAGTCTATTTTATTTGGGCTCCTAAATACAGCGGCAGCCCTTTGGAACGGCATCTTTAATGTGCTTTCATTGCTTTTAATTGACAAGCCACCAAGGCAGGGTTCCTGTTCGGAAAAAGTGCCTCACGGAATTTGTGAGCGGGGCGGGATGCTGGCCGGGATGAGGGGATGACCGCTGCCGCGGTGACTCAGGCATGGCGGGCCGGTGAGCGTGGCTCGTGACGCAAAGTGGCGGCGGCAGCGAGGGCCCGACCAGTGCCTTGGCGGGGGAGCATACAAAAGCAGAGTCTCTCTCCGTTACAGGAGAGCGAATGAATGATCACTCACACTTCAAAGGTACCGCAGCAGCTCTTCCGCTCAGCCTTTATGCTCACTTTAAGCCGATCTTTTTTTTTTATGACCAATAAGCAGTTAGGCACTTGTACATACAGCCTAGAGTCCAGGCCCCCTCGATTTGCTTTGTCCTGTGTTGTATTAGTTTTTAAAATTAATGAGTAACCCCCCCAATAACCAAAATCAAAGTTATGCCCTAGGTCCTGGTGGAACATTATTTCACTGTGTACCTGTGTATGGTTGGTTTGACATTAAACCCACCTGATCTGACTTGACTTGATCCATAATGCTCCAGAAAATCTATAAATATTCCTGTGGGAATGTTAGAATAGCTGACATTTCGGCTGATGCTTTGAAACACGTCGCTCTCTACAGAGAACCTCAGTCAGGCACCTTCTCCTTTCCAGCCATAAGCACACCCATGCAGCCTGCAGAGCCTGGCTCCAAAGCATGCTTACGCACAGCTGTTTGTCCCGAGCAGTTAAGCAGCTGATGAAGTGTGTGTGTCTCACTCGAGTAATGTACGCTCCCGCCCCCCTCCCTTAGGGCTTTGAAGAAAAGATGGAGGAGCCACGGCCCCTCAGCACAGTGGTAGTATGAAGCAGCCTGCCAGTGTAGGGGGTGCTCAGTACCCCTCAGGCACCAGCCTGCACTTGCAGAGTGCTGGCAAGCGCTTTGTGTTGATGTGGAAAGGGGGCATGTCCTGGGGGCCCCAGGGACGTCCATCTGGCCAGACGGCAGGTGAGGGTTTAGGGCCCGGACCCATGAGAGGAGGGCCGATTCTGGGTTTACCAATGGGCCTCAGTTTCTGTGAAAAGAGCAGGATGCCTGTGTACCTCCTGAGCCCACCTGTCACCACACAGGAAAAGTAGCAGCTGAAGTCAGGGGGCAGATTCACTTATCTGGGGGCCCCAGGCTGACATAAGCATGGACACTCTTGTGGTGCTGGATTAACTCGATGTTACATTTTTCCGAAGGCGGGGCGGGGCCCTGATGTCTGCCGGGGGCCCTGAGTTATAGCCTGTGATAGCCCATATCATGATCCTCCCCTATAAATTCATCTATCACATAGATAGATAGATAGATAGATAGATAGATAGATAGATAGATGGAAAGGTGGTGTGAGGACAGCCCAGCCTCCTCCTCCACCCCCTCCCAATGTCGATACATACTGACATAATAACCTGTAATGAGGCTGGCTGGATGGTTTCGGGCAATGTGGGACAACCCTCATTTCCATCTCGTGTGTGTGGAGGGGTGAGGACAGCCCCCTCCATCCAACCGGGCCAGTTTAATCAGGCCCGCTGTAAATTATTCAGCTCCGCTTTTGGGATAAAGGGCCCTGACTGGCACTTTTATTCTGCTGCAGCCTGCATTATTGAAGGGGCCCGTCGGTCTTTGTACGCCGAGCGGGGTCCGCTCCAGCGACCCACGGACCTGGGTGGAGCGTTTGGTCCGATGCCCCCTGCCTGCCTGCCCCTTCATCTGCTAAGGCTAAGCCCACACCGTGCCAATGGCAGGAGCCATCGGCCTAAAAATAAAGGATTTCTGAGGTTTGTTGATGGCCCTTTTTATTTATATGAAAAAAAACATGTGCTACTTTGGAGGAAAGCGTCTGCTGAATAAAATGCAAATAAATATAGAGCCAGTGAAGGATGCAAACCCACAACCCTGTAGGTGCCAGTCGAAGTGTCTCCACTCTGAATCGCTGCATTTTCTCACTTTTGGTCAGACTGCAGTGATTTGCTGTTTTACTGTATTGCCCTTTCTATCCTACCTGACTCCATAGTCTATTCACAATGAAGCCTTTTTCTAATCTGGTCTATTCACGTCACATTGTCTTGGCCCTGAGATGGACCGCTCCCCTTGTTCACAAATGGGGGGGGTGATTCGGCTGCACCAAGCTGATGGGGGAGGCATGGGGGGGGTGGGTACGGTTGGGGTCTACCTTTCCCCGTGAATGTGAATCAGTGACAACTCGACCCTGACCCTGATGAAGGTGATCCGTAAGTCCCTTAAATCATCACGCCTCCTGGTATCACTCACTTATAAAAGAAAGGATTCATCAGGGGTGGGTTTGCTGTTTCTGGGTACACCCCTAGAGTAGTAACTGTGTATGACCAACGCGGGGGCCCCAAGCGTCAGGGGTCCCATACCTCCAGGGCCCCATACAAATGCATGGTTTGGGTGGTAACTTTCATGAGAATCCAGCACTCCTTTAAGGGGGTCTTTGGGAAAGTGTGCATGGAACCAGAAAATAGACTGTGCTAGAGTTTTCACCTCCTGGTTTCTGCACTAGTGACGGTTCCTCGATGACCCTCCTCAGCCGTCCAGGTGCCAGAGTCAACAGAAGGATAACGCTGCTCCTGGGCTCACGCGACTCTCCCCCTGACCGTATTCCTCTAAATGAGAGTCACTGGGGAAGGTCCACACCAGGCCAGAGGACACACCGAGTTTTTTAGGTCTGTTCCGGAAGCTTTGAAATGACTGGGCTCGGTTGGGCCGCCAGTTGATTTCAGGTCATGGTTCCAAATGCACTTACTTTGCAGTATGTTTCTCAGCAGTGAAATGGTTTGAGATGGATCTTTTTTTGCCTGTCAAAACTGATGTGTTAATTGAACAAATTAATCATCACATCTCCCGAGGAAGTGTGCAATGACTAGATTCAAGCGTATTGATTTCTTCCATCTGCCTGACTGTCTCATAAATATGGATATAGAGACTGTTCTCAACTGACATAAGTACAGGTATGCGTCACTTACCGACCGCTTACCGCCTGACCACCTTAACATCCGAGCTCCCATAAGGATAGCATAGATCGAATCGAATATCATCCAGAATCAGATGTAAGTGTACATAAAACAACTGTGTAGAGACCTATTTACCACGCGGTTGGTAGTATGTAAAAAAACAGCCATGGTAAGGTTGTCATGTGACTACTGGACATGAGTTAGGTATGCCGCATGCAATCTTGACAATTCTCAATAATAAAAACAATAATATTAATAATATTCGTTATTACTGCATTATTGTGGGCATTTCGCTACTTGTAATTAGTTACTGTTGCTATTGTATTACAATACAAGATTTTTGACATATAAAGTACTTTACATGCTGTATGTATATATTGTCAATACCAGTACTGTACCGTATGTATTTATGGTAATATACTACCAGTCAAGCGTTTTTTTCACACGCAGAGATTTTCTATATCTGCCTGTTACTCATTTAACATTTACTGAAAATGTACTCAATATTCTTTGCTAACAAATAAATGTACAGTATCTTCGCCATTAGAGTACCTTTATTAGCAAGAAAATGTTATCTTTGATTCGTCAAAGTAACCCCCTCTAGAAGTTATAACAGCAGAGAAAAATCGAGGCATTCTTTCTACAAGGGACATTAAATACTGCTCTGTTTCATGGGATGAAACAGTTAACTAGTGCATTTAAAGTTACAGGACAGCCTAGAATGTGACTGTGCCATCAATACACAACCACTTAATAGCATGTCAGACTTTCACTGTTACATCCTCTTTCCGTGTTATAAAGGAAACTTGGTTTGGTTGACTTATTTTTTCATTTATATTTGTTCGCTCAACTTTCCAAAGCTTAACAAGAATAAAAAAATCTGCAGTTTATGAAATAAATGGAAAAGTGATAAAAACCTGCGGCATGCAGAAGCTTTTGACTGGTAGTGTGTGTGTGGGCTCGCCTAATGGCCAAATTGCCGAACGGCTGCCTAGTTAGAACCACATGTGGCTGTTAAGCGATGTATACGGGCAATCTGTTCCACAAAAACTTCTGTGGGTAAAAACTCACATAAGTGAGATTGACCTCCCCATACCATTCAGGACACCCAAATAAGCCGGAAATATACTAGTAATACGTACTGAAGAACACATATTAAATAAGTGAAAAGGTAAAATTAAATTTTTTTGAGCGAGTCCAGATTTACGTGAGTCAGATTTGCATGAGCCGAGAGCTGCCTGTTTGTCTGCACCTCAGAGTTTTTCTCTAGTGTGTAGGGCCTAGTCCCACTCCGCTCTACACAAACTTACTCATAAAGTGTGAAATATGCAAAATAAATGTCTTCGCTGCCTAGCCTTTGTGCCACACGGCTCACAACTCAGTTTCGATCCACGACTCTCTCATGCTTAATTATTCAACGACCTTAAACAATTACTCAATTCTCACACTCAAGGATTGGTTAGTCTGAGTGAAATTCAATACTGATTAGTTTTTTTTTCATTCAGCTGATGTAACTCAAATACTCCAGAAAAGGAAATATAATTTCCATTTTTATTACCATGTACACTGTGACAGTTCGCTGTAAGAAAAACCCATTTATAGGTGTGACATGCTAATCAATATTTTATAGCAAGACTAATTCACAATAGGCAATTGGGGCAGATAATTAGCATACAGAGTGCGGCCCTGGAAGCAGGACAGATGCCAGTGGTCAGTGTTTACCTCCTTTCATCATTAACAATAGCAGTCTATCAAAACCCAAACAGATCCATCCAAAGAATTCTGCCTTCCTCTCTTGGAGATGTGTGTTCTAGCACAAGGCAACTTTTTTGACAATTTGAGTATTAATTTTGCCGTGCCCTCAGACCTCGTGCCTGGGGAAGATGACTAGGTCCAAGTGGTTGTGTGCTGACTTTCTTTGACTCCTGGCTTCTGCATTTGCAGACGGTAATATCATAAGTTCTAGCTAAAATGTCTCCCTTTTGTCAATACCGCTCATAGATTTCTTTCATGAATTTCCCGGCTGCTGTTAACTCTGCTGAAGTCATTTGCAGCACATTTTATATGTGCTATTAAAAAGCAATAAAAGACAATAAATCTCGCCAGTAGAAACTGTTTAGTCCCTTATTGTAGGGTCTTTTTTTGTCCTGTCACTTTTACTTCGTCGAGTAAGGATTGATTGTTATCTCGACCATGTACGGGGCCCAGCGAGACATTACAGTGCAAATAACATGGAGTTTGGAATAATATACAAAATGCTAAAAAAATCCCGTTCATTTAAGGGGAGGGAATACAGTGGGAAGACTACTACCTAAAACATAACAAAATATAACATGACATGACATGACATAACATAACATAAAACATAATATAACATAACATAAGCATTCCACATTTGACAAACTGTGAAAAGGCACACTATATAACGCTGGGAAATTGCATTCCATGCATCGAGCAGAAAAAAATGGATTTTCCAGTAATTCAGCAAGAATCCTCTTTTCTTCACAGAATGTTTCCTGTATTGTTACTTAGGGACATAGAAAAATTGTATTACTGCCTAGCCAGACAAATTTCTGCATTTTGTTACCATATTGCAAAATATTAGCTAAGATTCATGAGACAGAGAGTGATGGTACAGCTCTACCCAGCTCTGTCTTAAGGGTCAGAGGTCAAGTGTCAAAGGTGTTTTTAAGTCCCTCTACTTATTTTTTCCACATGTGGAAGTCATCAGATAAGTGAGTTACAGCAACATCGCCCCCTTGCCTTTCCAAATCAAATGAATCCCCAGAACACGAAGTACATCTCCTTCAGCTAATCGCATAAAACATCAGACGTGATGGAAAATTAATGAAGGGTGTCCAGCGAGTGAATTCTTGACCGTGGGAGGAGGACAGTGATCGGGGGAAGCTGCTGATCACATTTCCACAGTCCTAAATTGTAACAGAGATTATAAACTAACTTAATAATAAAAATGTTTTTGACAGTTACGTAACAGCAGCACTGCCTCACTGGCTCCTGTCTGTCTTCTGTCGTTTCCTGCTGGTGTGAAGCATGCTGGGAAACTCCCCCAGTTCGATGTGGCTTGCCCCTCTCCCTCCACTCTCTCCGGATCTCCCGCCTCCGATCTGCCAGCAGGTTCTGCCTGTGTTTGGCTTCAGGGACTGTGGTGTACAGCAAGAACCCCACCCCTCTACCCCACCCCTTCTTCTGGGTGGTTAATATCTGTCTCGGATGTCTATATCATTACTGATACCCACAATCCTTGCAGCTCCTTGTGAATCCTGCCCACTGACCTTTCAGCAATGACACCCTGTAATCCTGATGACCAAGCAGTCAATCTACAGACAGTGAAACGGGAACCTGAACACATATGATGAGCAGACACAGCTCATGTGCCTCTTAATAGCTTATTGAACTGCACTAAATCCACATGGATGTTAATTGCAAGAGAACTGTGACACCTGGCATGGAGAGGTACGGCCTGATGGGTTTCTAGAGACGCCCCCATCCCTCCCGATAAACAGAGGGGATCATTCGCTTTTTCTTGGAGACCTCTGGGTTGGCACCCATGGGGGCACTCACTTTGGGTAAAGGCTAATCTAAAGCAGTTTTGGTTATGAGCCTGAAGCCTGTCACTGACAGCACCTGGCAAGAGGCTAAGGACTTCCTGAAGAGGGGATCCCACACACACACACACACCTCTGCCGAAAAGGCACAGCTAAGCCTGTAGGGGGGCATCATACCAAATAGCTGTTTGTGATCAAACTCTGCCCTGGACGGCATATGAGGTACAGGAACCTCAGGCAGTTCTGGTGACTTTATCTCGAGCCTCATCTCCAACGCAAGGCGACAGGCTCTCTGATTTCTGGTATTTATGTGTGCACGTGAAGAGATTTTTACATTTAGATTTATTGGGCAGCAGCTTTTATCCACAGCCACATAAATTTTTCACAAAGCAGGGTCAGACCCTGGAGCGACTGGGTGTTAAAGGTCTTTCTCAAGGACTCAATGGTGACATCACTTGGCTGACCCAGGGATTTGAACTGCAACCTTCAGATGACAGGCACAGAGGCCTAACCTGCTGAGCCACATACTGCCCCCTGTAGATGCATGTTGGGAGTGCATTTTTGGATGGATGGCCTGAGAGCTGAGCGCCAGTGGAACCTGCATGAGAGACCAACCTACCGCTACCTCAGATAAAGAGATAAAAAAATACATTCCTCTCTACTAATAGGTGTAGACATTCCTCTTCTCCACATATTTGATTTTTCAACCTTCAGTCTAGCTCCAGGACCTGCTGAATTTGTAGAGTCTCTCATCTCTCCATCTCCAAGCTTTTCTGCTTATAGCAAGACTTCTACTCTTATATAATACAGTGCAAAAGGCATAGGCAGCCAAAGAAAATGAAGTTTAAATGATCTTCATGTTGGGGTAAAACTATGCTATTATGCCTGTCAGTGTGTCAGCTTAGCCATTTCAAAACCTCTCCTAAAGTCACCCCAGTGTTTGCAGCAGCCATCCAATACACCCATGTATTTTTTGACTCAACCACTAGCACACCTTGTATGGCTAATCAATATCTCATTGCATTATTTATCTAATGACATTAATTGATTAAGTGAACTGCTGGTGAAATTTAATGAATACAATAAATGGCTGAGGTGCCCCTGAGGAGAGGTTTGGGAACTGAAGCAGTGTTCATCTCGCCATCCAACTAGATATCAGTGTCTTTTTCTGGCAAATATACACTTTCTACCCAGATAAATAGCTGTAAAATTTACTTTGACTGTGTAAGACTTTTGCACAGTACTGTATTTCACTACTACTCAATACTACTGTACCACGCTGCTCGCCAATATGGAAATGAATGTACTTAATAAGGTACATCCTGTTTAGCTATAATACAGTACTGCTTTGCAGCATTTCATAAATTAGTTTGGTTATTTAATTCTTGCCTCTCTCAGGCAAACGAATTGCAGCAGCATCTGAGAGCATAAATAATCAGCGGCAGTACGCGGACATCCGTCCTGAACAGGCAGAGCGGGTCCTGACCGCCCAGCACCTGCTAGCAAAGCCGGCATTTTAGCTTGTCCTGAGTGTTACTCACTTGGAGTCTCTCAGTGGGATTAAGAAGCTCGTTCCGGAAGCTTTCAACAGGCTGCAGAGATACTGGTGCTGCCGTTGTAGTTTTTGCTGTTGCCTTTCTTCTTATTATTCTCATCATTATCATCATCATCATTATTATTATAGTTTTCTGACTCCTTTAAAACAATCTAAAGAATCAATCTAATAACTTGCCTCTCTGTTCTCTTTCTTTTTTGTTTGTCAATAAGTCAATATCTTATGATTCATTGGTTTCACACATAAAAATACACTACAGTAAGTATGTTTTTAAAACTAAATTATCTCAAGTGTATTAACTGTGTTCCAGCTGCCTTTGTTGCATTAAACTGCCATGCAGTGCCCCGGGTCCTAAAATCATCAGTTTTGTGTATCGGGTCACCCCCCATCTGCACCCTGGAGCGTCGCACTTGGCTACGCCCTTCAGCTAGCTGTCCCACATTGGTAGAGCTGATTCCTCAGCAGCGCCCCACCCCCAGATAAATCACCCAGGCACCACGGCCCCCCTCCTCGAGGGCCAGCCCTGGAATCCATGGAGAAACACATCCAGGTAAGAGCCATACCCAGGGATTGACATAACTGGTATGCAAGTATGCATTCACCTTTAAAAGCGATATGTGCGGCAATCGATTGTTGTAACAGTATGAATGTGGACGTATTTTATGTGCATTTGTGCCAATATGACAAGAAATTATCGTTACCCCACAGAAGCTGATATAGAGACGCGGATCTGGGACCTTCGGGGTAAATGGCGGCACTATCTGGGAGCAGTGCGCCACTGAGGGGTGCGGCCTGAGGATTAATCGATGCAAGGTTACCCTCTGCCCCACTGGCACGATTCACCATGACCAACAACACGGGATTTTGGGAGGATGGGGTCTCTGCGGGGGATGTAGGCAGAGTTTTGGGAAGAGGACAAAGGAAGGACTCTCTCTGTAACAACGTGCAACTTCACCTACCCTCTCCTTCAGCTCCTACCCTGATAAATCACACACACTTACAGACAGAGGTGGAAAGTTCAGAGAAAGTACAAATCTAAATCAAGGTTTTGTTTCAACCAACCAGTTGAGCATCAAGAGTCACAGTCACAGAGTACTCAGCTGGTTGATTGAAACCAACTCTTGGTCTGGATTTCTGGACCTGAACTCTCCACCTCTGCTTACAGGCGAGGCTGCCTTACTGTCCCACATCCACCGGGCTGAAGGTTGAAGGCTTGAATCACTGTCTCTGGAGAGGTGGACATTTCAGCTCCAGAAAGTAAAAATCCAGACCAAGATTTCACTTCTACTAAGCAGTTTAGCATAAATACTCAAAGTCACAGAGTACTCCACTGGTTGGTTGAAACAAAACCTTGGTCTGGATTGTTACTTTCTGGACCTGATATGTCCGCCTCTGTTTGTCTGCATGTCTGCCTCATTTCATGCCTGTTTCCTCTGATGGTGCAAAGTAAAGGCATAAATTACACAAAATCCACAATTTGGTACAAACCTCAGTGTTGGATTCACATAGTCAGTGCAATTTCAGCACAGCAGGGAAAACAGAAATTATTTTGAAATTGATTTATTATTGTATTAAAACTGCAAACACAATTCGGAACAGTTTAAACCGAAGGCAATGCATCTGTCGATGTGTATGAATTAAAAATCTAAGTGACACTTCTTTTCTGCTGCTGAGTATGGTCACATAACTGTAGAGATAAACACCCCTACAGCTGTAATTTCCGCTTTGCTCTGGTCGTACAGACACTCGGTTGTTGTTGTCTCAGATGCATTAGCATGTTGTTTGTGTTTCCAGGAAAATATTTGAGTTCAGTGTAACAGAACCAGAGGTGGCAATTTCAGGACCATAAAGTAAAAATCCAGACCAGGATTTTGTTTCAACCAAACCACTCGAGTACTATTTGACTGTGACTCTTTATGCTCAGCTGGTTGGTTGTAACAAAATCCTGGTCTGGATTTTTACTTTCTGGACCTGAAATTGCCACCTCTGAACAGAACCAACAGACAGTCTTGGTCTTATCAGCCACTCTCTCTCCAGTGCTGGTGTACTTCATTGGGAAGCCAAAACGTTCCCAAACCGCTGATAATGACTAATTGTATCCTGCATGAGTCGTAACCAACTCACAGCCACAATTAGCATAATGTTTTCCATGTTGAACACCTACTTGTGAATTTAGGTTCTGTCTGTGTCAAGAAATGCATTTGTTTCATAGCAAGTACCCTACCAAAAGTGATGTAATTGAACACTGAATACGCGTACCATAAACATTCTATAAATTTGGCCTACACTTTTATCCAAAGTGACATACATTTTTTGCAAAAGCAGAGTCAGCCAGTGCCTGAAGCAACTGGGATTTGAACCAGCCCCAAAGGCATGCAGTCAGACTAAGAGGTGTTTATAAATTGCCCACCCTAGATCCCGTCCAGGGTGTCCCTGGCCCTGTGCTGCCTGAGATAGGCCCCCCCTCCCACCCAGACCAGAAGGTCACAGGGCACGTCTCTGAGGGTAAGTCTCTGAGGGATTATGAGATGTGCAGCTACCATGTTCCCCACCTAACCTAGAAGCTTCCAAACGTGAGCTTGCACGTCCTCTGCCCACGGGGGAAGGAGGAAGGAGGTCACAGAGGGGACTCCTCCACTTAGAGAGACCTCCTACCGTGCCTTCAGCTTAGCAAGGAGAAGGAGGTGAAGAAGCTGTACGGTTTTAATCAGTGAGTTATCAGAGCCGGGAAAGAGCCATTGGACCCTCTCTCCGTCGCTTTATCGGACTACCCAGCACCACCGTCAAACAATGAAGAGCCAAACCACCATTAAAGCTCCTTTCAAATTAACAGAGAATAATTAATCTACCCGTCTCCAGTTTTACTTTTTAATCCCCTGATAAGACCATAAATAACGAAACACTCGTACACACCTAATATTTCTGTTCACAGCCATTCTTGGAGGAACAATGGTTTCGGAAGTTTATGAGGATGGGAAATGAATTAGAAATTAGTTTTTCCGTGTGTTGGCTTTGATGGATCGGCATCTAGCTGGCTGCTAATTCTGCTGGTGAACTAGGGAAGGCTTGTTTCATCTTCTAGAGATATGTTGATTTATGTTTATGTTGATTTAGTTTAGCAGATGTGTCTAAAGCAAGGTACAAGTGAGGTAAATAGCACATTACAAACATAGGGCTGTCAAAGAGTCAGCTAGGCATGAGTGCAGCTAAGCTGAGCTTCCAGTGAATGCAGAGGTATGAGTGTATAGCTACACAACATCTACCCAATTAAGCAAGAACTTAATATGACAATTCAATGAGGAGAAGTGCATCATTAAGAACATTCAGGGAACATAAGGAGGCATCTGGCTAGGGGAGGAATTTCTGGAACAGAGGAGCCTTGAGGCATTTCTTGAAGGTGGAGCGGGAGTCTGATGACTGGATGGGGTTAGGAATATCCCACATTTCCCTACAGAATAACATGATGTCGTTTATCTGTTTGGGTGTGATGTGCACATGGAGGCCAAAGCAGAACATCTTCAAAGTGGAGCAGGCGTAGAAGATCTCAAAGCAATTGATGGTGCCTGGATCTATGGGATGAAAGAAAAGGTGAGAACAGGATGCATGATGCCCTTGCAGATGAAGATGGAAAGGAGGGTGTCTTGCTGTCACTGGGACAGCTGCTCTGTCCTCTGCTCTGTCAATGAATAATCACCTGTCTGGAAGACCTGTGTCTCAGGGTGGTTAGTCTTCATGTTGGAAAATGGACACTGGCAGATAGACTCCATCCACTGTGGTGGTGTGATAACTCCTCATACTATAGCAGTCAAGCTTCTTTGAGGGAACATCATAGCTATGTGCTGGACTCACAAACAATGCCAGAGTCTTCTGGAGGTGAATCATAGTACATCATGTACAGTCTAGACCCCACGGGAGCCTGGGACATGGAAAGCCTAAGGGTATGGAAAGGAATAAAGTGTAGTGTGGTTCCACCAAGCATCTGGAAGTGGGAACAAAGCAGTAACAGCCAAGGGGGCATTTCAGGAGCCAGGTTTATCCCCTGCAGCTTCTCAGCTTGTTATTTATCAGATAATCTGACTTCAAATCTTTATTTGCACTGTTTGTTGTCATTTATTACTTATTGCTACTGTTTATCATTGTCTAGACGTCTTTTTTACTGTCTAAATGTGCGTTGTGCTACTGTAACCTGCAATGTCCTTTGTGATTAATAAAGTATCCATCGATGCATCTAAAATACCCATATACTAGATAAACAACACAGCACCGGAAACCAGATTTACTGGCAGAAGGGGTGACAGACCAGAAGGATATCCCATAATACACCTGACCTAGATGACTGAAGCAGGCTGCTCTGTATGTAAATTAGCATGAGTGAAGCGAAGACCCCTTAAATGAGAATGCACTGTCGACGGCCCTCTTTCGCTACCTGCAAAGGATATATACATTTGCGGCGACCTTCTGATAGGAGGCTGTAGCCCAGCAAGCCACACATGGGCTCTGCTCTGCAGAAATGCTGCATGTCCGCTTCCACTCAGAAGAAGGAAATGAGTGGTTGCTCATCTGATGCAGGATCTCAAACTTTCTTTTGAAGCAGAATCAAAAAAAGAACTTTCTCTGTATGATAAACAATATTCTCATTTTTTTCTCATTATATATGCATTGGTTATAAGTGGTTATGGAAAATGATTGATGGATGGATGGATGGATGGATGGATACATGCTAAGGTTAATTGTAGTTACCAAATTGCCCGTAGGTGTGAATGGTGTGTAAGTGAATGGTGTGTGATGTGCCCTGTGATGTGTTGGAAGCCCATCCTGGCTTGTTCTCTGCCCCGTGTCCATAGCCTTCAGTCCCCCACAACCCTGAATAGGATAAGCAGTCACAGAAAATGGATGGAATATAGTGCTTCCCTCTCTGTTCTCTGAATAAGAATTTCCCCCGATTAGTCACTTTGCTAATGAAAAACTGTGCAGGTCATTTTCCAGAGGGAAATCAAGAACTGCAGATCTGCCAATATGGCTGCATGTTAAAATGAGCAGACTAGCTCCCAGAGATACAGCAGCCCCAATTTTATCTTCCCAGATAGAGAAATAATGCTTTAAAACTTCGCCGTGCAGATTTTAGACGGAACCAGGCTCTGAATCATTTATCAGCTCACCGAAAAACCATCTGGGGGGTCGTACGGGCTCGCTTGGTCGCCTTCTACAGTGGTTTAGTTATTAATGACTAGTCACACACATTTTCATGTGGGAGTAGGAAAAACAGACAGCTGTTAACAGGACCAACTAAAGTAGCAGATATGAAGACATTAATGTAATTTTGATGCTACTCAACAGAATGTCAAACTTCAAGACAGATGCAATGTAATAATAACTGTAATGTTCTGAACTGACAAACGGACGGAATCCGCTTGTCAGTTAATGTGCCCCTAGAACGTAACTGAAATGAAATATACTGTATATCACCATTAATTTTAATTCTCAGCCAACATTATTCTAAATTACCCCCTAATGTCATTACAGGGAGATGAGAACATAATTGGTTTAATCCTATATATCACCCACAGTCACCCATTTGTTTGAACAAGCCATACATTAAAGTGTATTTACTGGACATTTGCTCCTTTATCACATAAAATCTTTCTGATTATTTGTCTGTGAGTTGATGAAAAAAACGCATATCTGTCACAAAGAGGAAATCTCAGATGAAAAGCAGAATCGCCGTCAGCTTTTAATACTCAGTTTAAAATTCAGCTTTATCAAAGTCATTCCTAATTCAGGCGGGTTTTTCACTTAAAGTGGCCTTTTATATTTCTAATATCCTCCTGAGACCCAAGGAAAATTTCAGGTTATTTGTGATTTTCTATGTCTTTGGAGGAAATAAAACATCTT
>JAODKC010000041.1:13737112-13755855 GCA_026777985.1 Mormyrops attenuatus | reverse complement strand
TATTTGCATTTTTTTTTTAACAAAAATTTATTTTTTTGCTTCCCCCCCCCCCCCCCCCCCCCCCCCCCCCCGAGACACGCACACACACACACAAACCGCCCTCAGAGGGGCGGAGTCTTCATCTGTTGTTCCTTGCAACATGGTGCTGGCGGACATGGCATCTCACTAGCTGCCGTCAGCAGACACATGTCCTGCCATATTTGTCACCAATGCTCTCCTGCGGGACTGCAAGGCGTCCGCCTCTCTGCCCCCCTGTGATGACCCCAGTCACATCGTCATTCCTGTGACATTCTAACTCTTTCACTAAGCCTAACAGTACAGATGACTCCCCGTCGTTCGGTTCCCCCCCATCTTTAACCTCTTTTAAGTAAAATGGTTTACTTTCGGGAAGGTATTAAACGTAATATAACTGAAGTTTCTAGCCACCTGCTTGTTTGCTGCCGGCGTAGCTATAAAATGTATTATACTCTGCCTTCCATCCCATCCTGATGCCTTGAGCATATTTCAGCGTTGCTTATTAGTATTCATCTAAGTGTCACAGCCCTAATATTAAATCGGAGCCAAAAAGTTACATGTGCAGCCATCACTGAAAATCTTCCTTTAATCTCTGGTGGATGGTACTGTCGATGTTCGTCTGTATTTTATTACAGCCCTTTATTTGCCCTTGTAACAACCTACTTATGGAGTGCACTTTGCACGAATTGAGATGCTGAAAAGCTATTACTGACATTTAGCTTATTCCGCTATACGAATCAAAGCAAACGAATGGTAAACATGAAATGACATGCAACAAACCGAACGTGCCGCTTGCTTTGTGCCCGACCAGACGGGCAAAGGGATTTCGCAAAAATAAAGCACGATGTGAAAATGCGGGGATCGCAGTGAAAACGTGCATCCATCGTTTGGCGTTTCATTTGTGCATATGGTATATGCTTGATCCGGATCGTATCTTGGGAAATCACTCAGAAGCACAGCATGCGCTAAATTACAAAGAAAGAAAATCCAGTTTCCTCTCCTGGCTCTTCATTCCACGGTAATATACTAAGGACTCACTCTACGAACAAAACTTGATCTGGAAAAACCCCACAGTAAAAATCGTGCTCTTCTTTTGAATGTACACCCACGGTCGCTTAAAATTTAAACTTGCAACTTCGGTTTTTAAATTGTGTCGAACCTCCTAGGCTTCGACGGTTCTCAGTCGCTTTCTGAAAGGAGACGTGACCTCATTCGTCCCACCCAGGTCCAAGCTATTATTTCCGTTTTACCGGTAATACAGCTATTACAGTCATTCTTTGTTGTGACATTGCTCTGTATTTGTAAAATTTGAAATATACCATTTAACACAGACATAATTTAGGAATAAAGGAAACCGTTTTCCTCATTGATTTTTATGAATGAACTGTCGGACACGCCCACTCGCCAGTGATCGGGTTATTGGAATGTTATCGGTTGGATTTCAGCACGGGGACAGTTCCCATTGATCTCCTGACAGTCACCCTCCTGTATCAGTTTAAGCACAGAAACGATTAAGCATAATAGTCTATATACTACGCATCACTACACTGATTAAAATCAACTGAGGTCGCGATATTAATGCATTTGCATTCGGGTCATGTCTACCCAGCATTCAGCATATTTTGTTAAAAATGCGTGTCTATATCTCTTACAAATGACGTGGGTTAGGTATAGGTTAAGCAGTGCTGTTATTAGGCTATAGAAAAAAGCAACAGTTCGTCTCCTGTCCCCGTCTTGGTCTCCTGTCCGTCAAAGTGGCATTGGGGGGCACGTCACCTCCCTTCTGTGAGATAACACGTGTTACGTGGGAACCGTGACATTATTTCATATACATATATGTATGTATGTAGTGTGTGTGTGTGTGTGTGTGTGTGTGTGTGTGTGTGTGTGACAAAAATCCCCACGGAGAGTTACTGGTATGCACTCAAACTCCATGCTTTTTTTAGTTAAGATTTTTATAAGCACGATTAATACATTAAAAGTGTAAAGTAAACAAGTCCGATGACGCACCGACACGTTACGCTCTCGCGTGAAGGCAAAAGAAAACCACAAATATTAATGCCGTGTTTGTTCTCTTTTATTAGTGACCGAAAAAATAACCCTAAATTAAGATAGCTGTCTTGTGTGTTTAAAGGAAGAAGACAAATTAATTACAGCCATTTAAAAGGATTTGTGATAGTAAATAACCGTCAATATTGGCACAGGATATAAATGAACTTTATGTGGCACCAAGCACTGTTTGGACTATTACAAACCTTTTTATTCAACAGTTATCCTTGCTTGTTTTAAGGGGGCGCGCCTGGATGGTGGGCGCGACGGTGACGCGCGTCTGCGCTCAGTGTTTATGTTGGTTTGGGCTTCAATTGGGCGACAGGCGGGAGTGCGCCCGGGATCGGCGCGCCGTGGGAGGGAGCAGGCATGTTCATATGCCTCTGTGTGCAAGAGGACTAGACAGAGGAAACGGAGGCACGGCAGAGGACAGAGGACGGCTCAGCGGCGGCGGCGGCGGCGGTGGCGGCTGTGGCTGACTGGCGCTAGTTGGAGGAGGCGCGGCTCCACCTGCCCCTCCATCCAAGCACCTGTATGGACGACCACCTCAGCCTTCTTCACTCGCCTCCGCCTTCGTCTGCCAAGCACCGAGGCAACAACGTCGTCAATCACGGCTTCACCGAGAGCGACCAGGACACCATGACTGTGGTGGCTTGTGATAACATGCTGGAGGAGACGGCGGCTCTGCCTGGGCACCACTCCATAGATCGCTACGAGCCCGACCACGAGTGCTGCGAGCGGGTGGTGATCAACATCTCCGGGCTGCGATTTGAGACGCAGCTCAAAACTCTGTCCCAGTTCCCCGAAACCTTGCTGGGGGACCCTAAGAAGAGGATGCGCTACTTCGACCCCCTGAGGAACGAGTACTTCTTCGACAGGAACCGACCCAGCTTCGATGCCATCCTGTACTACTACCAGTCTGGAGGTCGCATCCGGAGACCCGTCAACGTGCCCATTGACATCTTCTCCGAGGAGATCCGCTTTTACGAGCTCGGAGAGGAGGCCATGGAGAAGTTTCGCGAGGACGAGGGGTTCATCAAAGAGGAGGAGCGCCCCTTGCCCAGCAATGAATTTCAGCGCCAGGTCTGGCTCCTCTTTGAATACCCCGAGAGCTCGGGTCCGGCGAGGGGCATCGCTATTGTCTCGGTGCTGGTGATTCTGATCTCTATCGTGATCTTTTGCTTGGAAACTTTGCCCGAATTCCGGGACGATAAAGACACGACCACCGTGGCCCCAATTATAAACGGGACGGCGCCTTATCTCGGGAGTCCCTTCTCGGACCCGTTCTTCGTAGTGGAAACGCTGTGCATCATCTGGTTTTCCTTCGAACTGCTGGTGCGCTTCTTTGCCTGCCCCAGCAAAGCCACGTTCTCCAAAAACATTATGAACATCATCGACATCGTAGCGATTATCCCCTATTTCATCACGCTGGGCACGGAGCTGGCGGAGAGGCAGGGAAACGGGCAACAGGCCATGTCCTTAGCCATTCTCCGGGTCATCAGGTTAGTGAGGGTCTTTCGCATCTTCAAGCTGTCCCGGCACTCCAAAGGGCTCCAGATCCTGGGACAGACACTAAAGGCCAGCATGAGGGAGCTGGGACTCTTAATCTTCTTCCTCTTCATCGGGGTCATTCTCTTCTCCAGCGCCGTGTACTTTGCCGAGGCAGACGACCCGGACTCCGGCTTCAATAGCATCCCGGATGCCTTCTGGTGGGCCGTGGTCACGATGACCACGGTCGGCTACGGGGACATGCACCCTGTAACCATAGGTGGTAAAATCGTGGGTTCCCTGTGCGCCATCGCCGGCGTCCTAACCATTGCTCTTCCGGTGCCGGTCATTGTCTCCAACTTCAACTACTTCTACCACAGAGAGACGGAGGGTGAGGAGCAGGCGCAGTACCTGCACGTCGGTAGCTGCCAGCCGCTGTCCTCCAGCGAGGAGCTCAAGAAGACGCGTAGCACCTCCTCGCTGAGCAAGTCGGAGTACATGGTGATCGAGGAGGGCATCAACAGCACCTTCAAGCAGCCTAACTTCGGCGCGCAAAACAACCAGAACTGTGTTAACATCAAGAAGATTTTCACAGACGTATAGAAGTTAGAGAAAGCCGTGTAGATACCGCGACTGCACATCTTCTAATAATCGTGCCGTGTCAGTGCAAGTCTTGTGTGGAGGCAGCGCCATAGGTATTTACTATTTAAATGTGTCCTTTCGAGTCCATGAGCTGCCAGATTCACTCCATTCAATCGTGAGAAAATAACTATTATAAAAATAATGATCATTAATAAAACATAGGGTCAGGTCCTGGGTTCTGCAACACAACATCGATACCCATCTATCCTTTGATTTAAGCGCAATACCTGTCAGCCTTTCTGGTTTTATTAATTTTTTTTTCCAAACTGCCAAGGTGGTGTTTGCGTAGTGTTTTAAATCTAATCGTTACGTGGACATTAACTTATAGTAAGTGAAGTGTATTTAATAATTATGTCGGTAACATTTTAGCAAGAGAAAAGTCTGAACAAAACGCGAGGCGGTTGATCATAAACAAAATACTGAATTCTAATCTCAGTCGAATAATGCTTGGATAGGTAAAGCTCACGTGTCATTTTAAATTAATCTAATTGTTTTAAACAGGGAAAAAGCGATGCGTGCTAATATACACACTGGGTCTGACACGCGTGTCAGATCCATCTGAGATATTCCATCGCGTTTAATCAGCAATATGGATTTTTTTTTACCATTTCAGACGGGAAGAGAAGAGCTTTTTTCATACATCGTGATAGGAGTGTACTCGGTAACGACATAATCTCAGATCACCCCTGACTTTCAATTAAACGCAATGTGTCGATATTGTCCTAGTCAATGTGGCAACATCTGGATCCAGACCTGGCTGCAGGTGCAAGGAAAAAGGCATTAGCGTCTGTAAGCGTCCTTCGGAGATGGACGACAGCGACAAAAAAGGGTCCTGCGAAAAAATACGCCTTCCACTGGATGCTGCTAATCCCGCCTAGAGTATTACTGTCTCCATAGCGACCACGGTTTCCTGGGTAACCTCTCTAATGTTGCCATGGCACCTTTGTCTGTTTCCACAGTAACCTTCCAGATGGTTCTGACCCGAGATATTCAACCTTAAAGACTCGTCTTGAAATCCTGGTACAGGAATGATATCATCACAAAAGTGTGCAAGTAAACTGAGTAAACGCTCAAAGGGGGGGGAAATGAAGAAAGGCGTGACTGTTGGACATTAGTCATATCTCTAAGGAGGAGTGACAACACCCAAGCGAAATTGCTCTGATTAATGAAATTGTCATGGACAGTTACACACTGAGATGACGGGTACCTGAAAAAAAGAGTGAAGGTGCCGACAAAAGGAAAACAAAAAAAAATCCATGTCTTTATATCACACGTTCGCAGGACTCGTCTCCACACCTTCCAGCGCTCGAGGTGGGTATACGGGGCTCTTTTTATCCTGTCTGTATTACGACCGCAGAATAAAGGTCATTCTCCTCTTTTTTTCGAAAATCAAACCAAGTCAGACATACATGTAGAAGTAGGACAGTGCCTTTCAAAACCCATGTGATTATTGCTTCCTCTCTGAGTTCCCAAGCATATAATTGGATGCAAACAGAGCTTCCACGGCACAGATGATATTGATCTCTGGAGACGTGAGCCGTGGAAGTGGCTTGGTTCTTCTGCCTATGGTAACATTTAGGATCTAAACGTAATAGTTTTAGGGGGGCAATGAGATTGATTTCCAGACATCCCGAAAGACTTTTGCTTTATTTCTGTCTCAGAATATGAGAAATGTACCCACGATCAGGTTTAAGTTCTCACCTTCGACAGGATTACGTTTGCCCTTCACAGAGATAGCGTGCGCTGTAGCATTAAATATTCATGCTGGCAGTCTTTGAACAAAGCTTGCTGAATTTTGCTAACTTCATGAAGAAAGCAGCTTTTAAGTTATAATTATTATAGTAATTGGCAATGAAATACAAACTCGATTTTTGCGTGTTTCCCGTTTGTAAGATTAGGCTTGACTACTCAGTTTACACCTCATCCTTTTACACAAGACATCTAAACGCCTACTTTGTTGTGATGAACAAACATCACACATTTTTGATGACTACAAGTTGTGTATTATTATTATTTATTTAAATCTCAATCTGCAGGAGAGACCAAAGCATGAAATAAGGACGTGTGAGAGATTTAGGGGTGTGGCCGCTGTGTTTGAAAGGGCGTGGTTCTGATATTTCCCTGCCCCGCAGTATGACTTTCTGCAACTCCTGGGGTCATAAACTGCCCCTAATTTAGAGAACAATATCGTAAACAGTCTGATTGGATAATGTGTGCGTGTGTCTCCGTGCGGGTTTTCTTCCTTTCTTTTTTTTGTAAAATTTTGCTTTAATTGTGTTTGCTTGCTCGTGATTGAGAATTTGGGAAAAATGTAATTCTATAATGGCCTAAAATACAAAAATCACTTTAGTTTTTTTGGTAATTTATCAGATTATTACATCATATTCTACTTTTTCCCGACCTTGAAATGACATTGGTTTCATGTGCTGTCATAAAAAGAGGCCTCTAGCCCCCTCTAGTGACAGAATGTTTTATACAGAGGCGTTCAGGTTCAAATAATCGCACATCGTTCTTTTCGTGTTTTCTACGGTGACCATTGTACCCTCTTTAAGAAAATATCATTTAGCGCTTAGTGCTGAAAGGCAGTGATTGTGTTGCATATTTTGCTTTGGACGGCAGTGTTATTATTTTTGTCTTACATAACCATACTGACCCACAAGGGTGAAAATTGCATGGTTTGTTTCCTCTTAGTATGTGAACAATGTGCTGTCTCAGCACATAAAAGGCCAGCCATGTATAATCCTCTAGTTCCACAACCTCCAACCTTGCGTTTGGTTAGTAGACACTGGTCTATTGGGCACTGAGTCAGCAAAGCCATGTAATCACGCCCCTAGGGGACAAGATCACTTTTTGACTTTTCAGCCTTGCTTCTCCTAGAGTATGACTGACAGGGGCAAGTTTGTAGTTTCTGCGGCCCCACTCAATTTGGCATTTTGGGGGCATCGGCCTCTCCAAAATAAGGAACATGTTGATTTAATATGTAGTGTAGTGACTATTTGTGGCCAACAGGGGGCCTCTAAACCTGGGGGGACACCAAGCAAATGCATAATTTGAGCAGGGTCAGATTCAGGCATAGGCAAAGTAGGCAGCTGCCTAGGGCCCAATCGGCACAAGGGGGCCCACACAAAGTCATACAAAATATTCATATGTGTTTATATATATATATATATATATAGACACACATAATTTATAAATAGGAATAATTAAGAATAATAATTTAAATTACAGCAGTAGGTCATCGACTTACGACCTACGCAACTTACGACTGATCGAATTTCTGACCGTTCCGAGGCCACTAATATGTGGCTGCGACTTTGCTGCGTCTGGCAGCAGGAGTGTATGACAGTGTCCGCCCCAACTATAGGTAGCAATCCCTCTCTCTGAATGCCCCCTTCCCATGATCCATGCCCCTGTCATGTTGCCCAAGGCCCTCAATGAACTGCCACCAGCTCTGGGTTTAATTTTATTTGTTGAGCATCAGCAACAAATGACGTAAAAAAGCAAAATAAAGTAATCAAAAAATTCAAAAACCTCCTCTTGCAGGCTGGTATTTTGAGGATGGGAAGTCCTCTGTGAATCATGTGTGGACGCCCTCAAGGTTACTAAGAGGCTGTTAAACAGCTTTTCTTAACTAAAACACCCACATTATTCTATATCACAATGAAACATCCAGGTAAAAATGAGAGAATATGAACAAGCATAGTCCATAAAAAGGTACATCAAAAAATTCGGTTAGAACCTGACAAAAAAGAAATGAGTTTTGATATCAGCTAATTAATGATTCTGATCTGTCTATTAAATTTATATATGTTCTTTTCTGTGGGTGGTACCAGGTACCAGTGTGTGAAGTCACTGCAAAGATCTGAAGTTAAGATTCATTTTTAAATCCAGGGAGGAATCTTCAATGAGTATTACCAGAAGTGGGATTCAAGCCTATATCAACAGAGAAGACAGCCAGCTGAACGCAACACCTTAGAGTGGTCAGCCGTCCTAACATATACCCTGCAGGCGTAAGCTCAAGAAACAAATAGGAGACTGTTGTAGAAGGTTTGCACAAGGTACTTAACCTGAAGCTTTTAGGTAAAATAATCAAGAATTAAATCTTTATTCACCAAGAACAAAATATTCAAGGAATTTCTTTGAGGCAGGTGGTGGCATGATGAAAAAACATCAAATTTAAACATATGATAAAAAACAAATAATAGTAAATAGAAATAATGTGCAAATATAAAATAGGGGAACTCAAATTGCCGACCCGAACACAAGCATCCAATCCGAAACACGATGTAATCTGGATCCCATTGCACACCTTAGCTTTGTGTCCATGATGCAATTTGGGAAAACTAACTGAGTACTCCTGATGTAGACAAGTAAATAAAGTGCAAAAACCAAAAGTACAATGCAGACGGCTTGGGGTTTGTGCAAACGAGCGTAAGAAGGCAAGAAGAGTGAATACGATACAGTGGGTGAATGGACGTCAGGCGGTGAGCTTCTCATGGATCTGTATGTAAGAGGCCCATGGCCACTGTGCGCAAAAGGGACAATTAAATTTACATAAAGTGTAAGTTATAAATATAAAAAAGTAAAACTTAAAAGGTCAGGATCTGCTTCTGAAATTGATTTATAGTAATTTAGTAGCAGGATCATATACAGGCATAACCGAAGTATATTTATATAATTTCAGTCTATCCATCCATCTTGCACCACTTTGGAAGCAGGATCGTGGAATGTGCTATAATAACAACTGATACTTTATTAATCCCTGTAGGGAAATTGTCTTGTACGCCTCCCTTGACTTGCTCTTTGCAGAGTAAGTTGTCTGCAAAGGGCTGCCACCTGCGGCGGCGCCCAGGGGTCGAGGGTCTTGCTCAAGGACCCAGAGACGTGCTGAGGCCGGGTTTGAACCGGTGATCTTGCGACTACAAGCACGCAGGCTTAGCCCACTGAGCCACACACTGCCCCCGAAAGGACGGCCCAGAGGCTCTCCATGTCCAAACGCCAAGCACACGGCTCTAATACAGCTCAGGAATGGCATATCAGTGGTTTTTAAGCTCCTCACAGCCTCGTTAGTCCTGTCATGTCAGGTGGTGACGTCGAGCCTGTTTCCTTTCGGGATGTCCGGGCAGCCTGCCTGGCTGCTCCTTTTCAGCTCAGCGTCTGAAGGGCTGCCCGTAACCTTCCATTTTCCCCATGCTCCTCCTTTTCATGACATCATTTTAGTAGAAACTGTTAAATATGTCGACACATTATCTGTCTATTAAACATGAATATAATTTAGAATCTGCTAGAAGTAGGACGTTGTACAGTTGTTTGGCATGCTTTGAAAGGTCCATGCAGGATGCTGGATAAATGGTTGAAGAATGAATCTACCTCCATCCACCACACCCATGAATTGCAATTTAAATGATTTTTCTTATAGCTTGTACAGTCAGTCCTGCTATAATGCGTGGTATCACATCGCAAATTTGCTCTAACGCAATTGAAATATTAGCACTCAAGTCAAATATAACACGGAATTGCATTTGTATTTGCGCTATTTTCAGTCGGAGAGAAAGGCGCTACGTGAACTACGATGCGATATGGTCGTAGCAAGAAACACTACTTGCGTGTACAAGCAGCTATCAAAGTCAATGATAGTGATGTCCTATTCATGAATTCATTATTCTTTTGAACTGGTTCTTTTCGATGAATCGATCAAATTGATTTTCAGATCTGAAAGAATCAGACTTTTCGTTCATCCACGCATCGCACTGGTTTAGATTCTAGAAATCTAAAAATATTGACAAATTATCACATAAAGACAACAGCAATGTTTTTTTTTTTTTATTCACTTATATTTGCTTTTCATAGACTGACTGCAGCCATGTTGCCTTCAGTGCATCTCCATATAGGCCTACCAAAATCCATTGTATTTGTGCTGTGTGCATTCCCGTCCGCATGGATGTGGCTCACTACTCCCAACGAATGATGGCCAAAACTTCATAAACCATTTGTTGTATTCTGTGACCCCACTAGATGGTGGACTCTGCTCAAAAAAGGGCTAAAAACATGCCCCAAAGTAAACCAATAGCACCATCTAGTGGGGTCACAAAAGAGAGCAAATGGTTCATGAAGCATCGCCATCACTACTCCTGACTCCCCGGCAGTCGACAAGTCAGCAAGTGTGGCACGTCTGGTTAAAGCAATTACTAGGCAATTGTCCTGAGACTGATAAGACCCATAGGAGATAATTATTATAATTTATTGATGAGTTATTGTTATTTGTTATTTAAAATGCATATAATTACATTATTAGCCACTGGTATTACTGTTTTTATTATTTAATTCATTTAGTTTGCCGTTAGTTACTACTAAGTTCCCCTAATCTTATTTTTCCCAATGGTGAGTTCATCTACACTGTTTTACACCAGGCACTAACCTGCTAGTGCCTGGTGTTTAATCCGAAGCCTGTAAGAATCTGCAATTCTTCACCAATGTCCCCTTGTCTGACTGTTGTCTGCTTCAGTTCCACAGGCCTGAAGTGGGGGTCAAATGAGAGTCTTTACAGCTTCACCGGCCACCACCCCCTGCCCACAGGGTATGGCCTTTCTTGAACAAGGACTGGGTGCGGACTGCTTGACCCACCAAAGCAGAGGCAGCTTGAGCCACAGTCCTTGACAAACATTTGTCCAGGCTGCCTTGCTTGGACCCACTAAGAGAAACTTCAAGCCACGACCAACTGGTGAACACCTGACTGTTGGACATAGCCCCGGTTGGCCCTTCATAGACTAATGGACAGGCTCAACGCATTCAACAAACGTAGGTAGACCCATGAACTCAGCTGCAGAACCAATCTCCCCGCCAACAGACCAGCAAACATGGGCCGGGCCGAGTCTGGTGGCCCATGGATATAGCCAGACTCCTTCTACCAGACCGGTGTTAACAGAACATTCCTCACCAAACTGGCTATAGCCCCAGTGGTTCCTTCTGCCAGGCCAGGAGGCCTTCAAAGTTGCTCCATAGATGCTCCAGCCATGAGTACCATTTCCTGTCTTTGCTCCCCCACATCATTGAGCTGCGTATGGCCGGTGACCAGACATAGAGGTCATGTTCGGCCCCACCTACCACAGTGTAACCAGCGTGGTATTGTCTCTAATGTAAATACATAAACGGATTCAGAACAGTGCATTCAGAACAACCCCTGGCCTGGATTCACTGATTCCTTGATTCCTGGCCTCATTTTATTCCATCATCCCTTGCATTCCGTTGGTGTGATGGGACTAGTGCCTGAGGGGGAACCGTCCGATCCAAAAGGCTCGGGGCGGCCTGTAGAGCAGACAGGATATGGCAAACGTCATTTGCCTTGTTGGTCAGCATCATATGTGTGCAGCTTAACATCAAAGAGCAGTGTCTGGTTTTCTCAGCATTGGGCTGCATTGTTTCTGGAGAAGGGTGGAGGATCTTTTGGGGTGGGAGGGTGAGGAAGAGAGGTTAAGGAGAGACAGGATACGTCTGATCCTGATGTCCTAGAGTACTTCACCACACAGGAGACTCTATAGGACATTCTGAGGCCTTGGTAATTGCTCTCCTACTTCTCAGATCTGGGCATCTGGGAATTAGACCACTGGGGTCATTCTTCAAAAGGAAGCTCAGTATGCGGGTAGGGGGGCAATTCCGGCCAAGGACTATATGAGGAACTCGATAGTTATCAGTGGATTTGAGATCCAAATGCTGACAGTCCATGGAAGAAATGTTTTTTTGCTAAGTAATATACAGTATAAAAGCAAAAGATGTTTCACCTTGAGAATGTAAGTTGCTCTGCTGCTTCGATATTTATTTTTATACATTAAGTCTGCTCACAAGATCAGGTTTGGGCATGTATATTTACAATGTTTGAAATCTGTTTTGGTTGACTCAAGCACATTTGGGATTTAATCACTTGATTTATATAGAATGGTCATTTCACTTATTTTTTTTCTTTGTTTATTTAAAACATTTGTACAAAGTGACTTACAGATTTATCTTTTTATATCAGAGATCTATCACCACATGGGATTTCAAGCAGGAGCCTCCAGGGGATTCATCAACAACCATGTCACCTGCTATTGTTACATTGTGTGGTCATTTTGAATAAATTCCGAATCATTCAGAGGTGAGATTGTAGATGGTGAATGGACTCGCTTTCCTGGAGTGACCAGTGTTTGCTTCCCGTAAAGGTGCTGATTCTGGTGCAGAATGTGCGAAGTTTGCATTCTGTCGTTACACAAGTTAATGACACAGCTATGAGCTGAATCAACGAACCTTCTGGTTTGCTTAAAGCAAATTCACATTTGTAAACATACACACCAGTTACTACAGTGATTTCCTTGATCAAAAGTTAATATTGAAGAATAAGCAGATATAATTATTGAAAGGCCTTTTCTTGTACTCCGTCTCGTATTGCTCACAAGATGAGAGTACTCGGCCTTTAAATACAAAGATTTCCTCTTGTGCCGTGTCAGATTCAGAAAGGTATTAACTTTATTGATTGCAGAGGGAATTTTTTGGAAAGAACCTCACTTAAACAGAGACTAGAACTCCAGATACTAAAAATCTGATGCTCTACTGACTGGGCTATAAGAAGACATTGAGGTGTGTTCCATTTCGATTTTCAGTTCCATTTTGCTGCCCTCGTCTGGTCGAACATGCGCACAGTCATTACGTGAAAATGGAGTGTGTCTAAGTAATGGTTTACCTTGGGCAGCTCTGGTCACATGTCGAGACCCCCCACCCAAAGCCCCCCCCCCCATGCTGGAGTGTTAAATGGGCATTGGGTGCAGTGCTTTTTGCAGGGGGGGTGGGGGTGTCATGAAATGTGTTCATAACTCTTCATATGTTCTGGTAGGGCAGTGGACTGTAGAGGCACAATCCTGGACATCATTTGCTGGGTTGATTCCAGCTCAAAGGACCATGGATTTTTTCCTTTGGGGGCTGTGTGTGGCTTACCAGGTTTGGTTGCTATGCCTGTGGTCAGAAGGTCACCGGTTTAAGTTCCAGTGTTAGCCAAGTGGTTTCACTTGAGCAAGACCTTTGACCCCAGCTGCTCCAGGGACTGACTGACACTGCTTTCTCAAAAAAGAAATGTACGTCCCTTGCAAATAACAAGCTAATAATATATAAAAGAGACCATGATAAGTGATAGTGATAGAACTCAACATTCGCAAAAGTAATTCTTTAGTCTTTGCATATCCCATCATGCTCTCCTTCTTATAGACACATACACACACATATAGAGGTGAGAGTGAAGCTTGGAGTCTGAGTGCAGGGTCTGGCCATTTATCTTGCACCCCAGAGCACTTTTCTGGGGTTTAGGACCTTGCTCAATAGATGTAAGTACTCTGCTGTTGAAGGAATTCGAACCAGCAACCTTCCTAACTCACTGAGATACACCCTACCCCCAAGTCACTAAAACTGCAAGGTTATTACGAGGGATGTTTTCTTTAATGTTCAGTGTTTATGTGTTCCAGTCCCCTGCCAGGCCCTCCTATCCATTTTGATGAATGGTTTACCCTGCATATTCTCTGTTTAGTGTGTGTAGGTGGGTGTGTGGTTGTAATAGGGGGTGGTTTGTAATTTCAGCGTGAGTGAGTACCCCAGCCAGACTCTGCCACACTCCACCGGTGACTAATGCAGCCAACGTAACAGAGGAGCCATCGGTTTGCTTTCCACAAGGGCACCTAATGACATATTGACATTAAAAGCTCTCTGAAACCGGCACTTAAACGAAGGCAGCCGAAGATGGATTTTAGCGAATGATGGCCACCTCTCACAGTGTTACAGAGCCAGGTGTCTTATCGATTTCATGGGCACACCATAACCCATGCGATTTGCATTCGAGCACATGCCGAGAGAGGCAGACGTACAAGTCGCGGCTTCCTTTTAGAGTGCTGTGTCACGCAGCTTTTTGAGCTCGTGGCTGACATCCCAGAATTCCCCTGGGAGAGAGAGAGACGGCATCTGTGCAAGTCAGAGTTTCCTCATTCCCATTGACGTCACCGCCATCAGAGATTCCTCCGCAGTGAATTTCCATGGCAACAAAAAGTGAGAGCAAGTAAAGTGACAGGTTCCCAGCAATGGCTAACTGAGTGTGTTCCACTGGCGTTACTTTCATACAATTCCTTAGCTCATCTTTACACTTTGCTGCGAGGAGTGTGCAGGTCAGGCTGGACTCTAGTCAGAGCTGATCTATCTTTTTAGGGCCCCTAGGCAAAGCTTCACTTGGGACGCCCCCTACCAAGAAAATTGATGATCATTTTATGCGTACATAATTCAGGGACCCTAGACAGCTGCCTATTCTGCTTATAGTATGCGGTGACCATTTTTCTGCCTGCAAATAAATATTTTAATTTGATAAATATGGTTTCGTTTCTTTAATTATTTTAAAATTTGTGTAATTATTCTTATTTATATGATTTTTATTTACATTTATATTGATGTTTAATACATATTTTTTCTTGTCTTTGTCTGGCCCCCCTTCGGCCAATTGAACCCTAGGCAGCTGCCTAGTCTGCCTATTCCTGGAGAAAGTGTCATCAGTATTCTTGGTTGGGGGGCCTCCCAAGTAAATATCTGCCTAAGGCCCCTGAAAATATAAAGCTGATGTTTGGGGAGTGTCAATGAAGGCATACAAAGTGCCACCAGAGGATATGCAGGTACAGAAGAGGCACGGAACCAAACCGGTCTGTGCATCTCACAGGAGAAGAATCTGTCGTCTGTACTATAACCTCATCCCATGGAGAATGCTGGACAAACTCTTATCCCTGGAGATATATATATGTGTGTGTGTGTGTGTATTATTTATGTTCCCAGCATCTCAGACTTGCTTCCAGGATCTCTGACTTCCTCTCATAATCCAAAGACAGGTGTTTAAGTAGACTGGTCTCCCCAGATTGCCAGTGTAGCTGCGTGCTCTGAGATGGACTGGCATCCCGCGTAGGTACTCTGTGTTCTCTGGGAGAGATCGCTGGCTCACCCTGACCTTGCAGGAAAATGGGTGGATGTGTGAGTTGATGAAGAATGACAACACAAAACATGTCCATTTGCTGTACCTCCTTGTCCTACTCAGGGTCCGGAGCCTATCCCAGAGGCTGCGGGCACAAGGCAGAGGCCAACCCAGGATGGGGCACCAACCCATCTCAGGACAAACTCACACAAGCACACCTGTGTGCAATTTCACCTGAGCATTTGGGCTGTGGGGGGAAACCAGAATACCTACAGGAAACCCCATAATGCCACAGGTAGAGCATACAAACTCCACACACATCAGACCCTGGCAGAGACTCAAACCCAGGTCCCAGAGCTATGAAGCAACACTGCTAACCACTGCACCACCCCAGACATCAAAAGAATAAATTTTTTTAATTGTCTGTGTGGAATATTATATGGCCTTTTTTACCTTCTAGGACCATATTATTGCTTACAGATGAATCACGTCATAAATAAGACCCCCCCGCCCCCCCAGCACTGTTCCTTGGACAATCAGGCTGTGGTCGTTCCACCAACTAGCCCCGAATACGCGTAGCTTCAAATAACTCCTCATCAAATTCCAAGCCAACATAGGACCTTCCAGGACCTGGCAGGAGCTGGTTGGTCAGGTGTATCACAAGAGTGTAACGCGAGGCTCTGTGACTTCCGACCAAACAAATGTGAACAAACACAGGCAAACAAAAGACGCAATCGCACAATCTGAAGAAAACAAGCAAAATGGCTAGGTCCGTCTGAAATTCTTATAGACTCATTTGCAATATATATCATGTCCTAAATAATTATGGTTGGTGTCGTTGTTCTTGGGGGTCACCATAGGGGTTAGTATGGTTGTGGAGGCATTGTAATACCCTGAACCTGGGGGTTGGCACCACTGAGGAAGGCTATTTCAGGGTGAGAATACCCAGCTTCTCTCTCTCAGTGGATTACTTGGCTGGAGTTTGCAGAGTTGTATTCGTAAGAGATGGCTTTGGCCGACAACGGCTATTATTAAACACTTTAAAGGAAATGTCAGATTTATTTAGCGGCAAACACTGCAATAGTTGTAGAATAATAAATTGAAGCAGCACCAGGGTGAGAGATTCTGCCTCAGCCCTGGAGGTTTGGACAAAGAACAATTCATCCAAGCAGTGAAGGGATCAGGCACTTACTGAGTGCGCTCAGAGCCGACACCCTGGAGCCAGGAGTCCTGGATAGTGTTTCCCCGCAATCCCAGAACGCCGCTGCTCAGGGAACCGTGTCCAAGGGTCATGAAGCAGGAATGCCCCGGTATGCCACGGGAATGCTACATACGAGCAAGCATTTATTCTGTAATCGAGAGTGGGCTGAGTGTTATTCTGAAACTTCAGGCATTGTTTCTGAACTCCCGGATGTGTGCCACATCATCCACACACACAGAGCGTCGTTATGCAGTTTTACAGTAAGGGGGGTGCCGTGTAATGGCAGGGATGGCCCAACACAAATACACATCTCCTAGTTCAGCTCTGTAATTTTTCACAGTCAGGGCAGTGAAGGTACCACCTCTCAGGGGGCTCTGATCATTCAGCATCACATTGCTGTGACATCAAGAAAACTAAGATTGGATTCCCAGGCAGGGCGGGAGCAGCCAGTCCCTGCCTGTGCACATGCTTCCCTGCTGAGACAGAACCCCCTCCCTCAGACTCCAGTGGTTACAAAACTTCATTCCCTATTTCTTCTTCTTCACTCACTCCCACGGTTCCACATTCTGTCCTCCTTCTTCTTTTCCTCCACCTATCCATCCATCATCTATCCATGCATTCATCCATCCATTCATCTATCCATCATCATCCATCCATCCGTCATCACTCCATCCATCCATCCATCCATCCATCTATCTATCCATACATACTCTGTCCATGCATCCATACATTCATCTATCCATCATCATTCATCATCCATCCATTTGCTAACTGCTTGTTGTGTAGCTCTTCCTCTTACGCCTGATCGCCACCTTGACAGCATGCATGCTTGATATGTACTATTTGCCTCACTTTGATGTCACTTTAGATAAAAATGTCTGCTAAATTAAACAAACACACAAATATAAATGTTATCCTGGTCAGGGTTACGGGTGGGGGTTCTGGAACACAATACTGGGGCTACCCCCCAAACAGGAAGCCAGTTGATTACAGTCTTCCTTTCACCCCATGTCTTCCCTCAACCCTATTACCCATACTGTAATCCCTGTGCCACTCCAGTGTCTCGCCCTCTCAATGCAGCGGCCCCACCCAGCCATTTCCTCATCCCTGGATGATGCTCCCTCTAGTGTAATTAGCTCTGTGTAGCCAGGCGCACAGAGGAAGGCACAGTGAGAGCGCAGTGGAAAGTCATGTGTGCTCTTTAAGGCAGGCACATGACCTGAGCGTCGGTATGGAGGCAGACTGTGACAACAAAGCCAGTGTCTCCAGGGAGACGCCGAAGCAACTTACTGCCTTTTCATGCAGAGTCACACCAGTGACCGGACAAGCACCATATCTGCAATCGATATGTTTACCATCAGTGCTTTTATGTTTACTGCGCAGCCCTGAGAATGCTTTTAAACAAGCCGTGCCTGATTAAGGTAATCAGTTACAGTATGACAAAGTGTTTTGTAACGAGACGCTGAAAACATGAGATAAGAAGTACATTTATCAAGACAAGAATTTGTTTTTTGTTAATAGGGAAAAATTGGTTTCATACCCTTGCACATTGTTCTGAAGGTTGTATTGACTTTTTGAATAGGATAAACCTCATTTAGATCTTTCCAGGCTCAAAAGTGAAAAGCCTTCCAGAAATCAATGAGATCAACAGGAGTGCTAAATATAGATGCCAGGACCAAGGCGCAGCTATAAATATAGTGCGATGTGGATAACTGCCCCCACCATCCCCTGGGGGCTCCACGAACGGCTGGGCTTCCCCTCTGCTTGGATGTATCAGGGGCACGTCAGAGCCTGGCACTGCAGACGTCAGCGGTAACAAGCAGGCTCTTCCTGATTGGCCAAATGATCCATCCAATGGCTTAAAAGAAGGAAAATCCCTATATAACTGTAACTGGAAGACCAGTGATAGGATGGGGCTGAATTCTGAAGGTGAATGCAGAAGAACCCCATACACAACTCCCATCCTCCCCCCATAGACAGCCCCCATCCTCACGCCCACACACATCTCCCATCCTCACACCCACACACACCTCCTATTCTCATCTCTGTACACACCTCCCATCCTCACCCCATAGACAGCCCCCATCCTCACCCCCACACACATCTCCCATCCTCACCCCCACACACACCTCCCATTCTCATCTCTATATACACCTCTCATCCTCACTCCAAAACACACCTGCCATCTTCACCCCCACACACCTCCCATCCTCACCCCCACACACACCTCCCATCCTCACCTCCACACACACCTCCCATCCTCACCTGCACACACACCTCCCATCCACACCCTCACCTCCACACACCACCCATCCTCACTTCCACGCACCTCCCATCCTCACCTCCACATTGTGAAAGAACAAAAATACATTAAGGACACTGGCTCTC
>JAODKC010000041.1:13712998-13737012 GCA_026777985.1 Mormyrops attenuatus | reverse complement strand
CACGCCTCCCATCCTCACCCCCAATCACACCACCCATCCTCACACACCCCCCATCCTCACCTCCACACACCTCCCATTCTCACCTCCACACCTCCCATTCTCACCCAAACACACCTCCCATCCTCACCTCCACACACACCTCCCTCCTCACCTTCACACACATAGTATCCTCACCTCCAAACACACCTCCCATCCTCACTCTCACAAACCTCCCATCCTCACCCCCAAATACCTCCCATCCTCACCCCCAAACAACACCACCCATCCTCACACACCTCCCATCCTCACCTCCACACACCTCCCATTTATGACAGATGCAGTATTGTGGAAAGACACCAAACAGGTCAACCTGAGTGTTTTAATGACAGTTTACAGGATGAGACAGCAGAGTATGCAACGTGTAGTGATGCTTCTTCCGTGTTACTCTTACATCCCTCAGTAACAGCTTCATGATCATGGGACACAACCACCCCCCCCCGCATGACCTGCACCTTCCCAACCTCATGACATTTCAGCAGACGTCCAAAGCTGACCCCAGTGAAGGAAGCCGCAGCCCTATTTTAATTAAAGCAGAGAGTTAGTGCTTTCTGTGTTTCCATGACGGCTTCTTAATGCACAGCCTATCATTATGCAGCCTCTCCTGTAGGAATAATAGGTGCGCAGTCTACAGGAAGCACAAAACTCAATTTAGAGGAAGTACTCAGAGTCTTTGGGATTGTGTGTGTGTGTGTGGGGGGGGGGCATGTACGAGTATTACATTGTGTGATAAAAACCTTTAACTTTTTGCTTTGTGAGGACGAAGGTTAAGGTTAGGGCTGGGCAGGAGTTAAGGTTGTTATGGTTGGGATTAGGTTATGCCGATATAAATGAACAGAGAGTCCCCATAAAGATATGAATATGTGGACTCTGTGTGTGTGTGTGTGTGTGTGTGCGCGCGTGTGCGTGCTCGTGCCTGAGAACAAACCATGAATGCAACCTGCATGGATCCAGATCAGATGTACCACGGCTTCTGAGCCTCACCTAAAAACAATCCTTTTACTCCCAGAACTTTGCAGACCGGAATGGTACCCAATCTGGATCATAAAAGTGTGAGGCAGAGCGCCCGGTGTGCAGAAGGCTCAATAAGCTGAAATAAAGACTAAGGAAGTTTAAGTTTCAGTCATATACACCTTAAGAAACCTTGTGGCTTAAACAGAAACATATCATTTTAACACAAGATTATGTTCAACAATAACTACAGTTCTGCCACCACTGTATGTCACTTCAAGACAGATTTAATCAATCTGCCTCCCCATTCCATTTCAAATACCAGTGAGTAATAAATACAGGAAATGTAATTTGGATACTGGTGTACCCACTACCTGTGTAGCACATCAACCAATCAGGTGTTCTGATAAATAAAGTCCATCTAGTCAATATGGTCACGCGAATACGCAAAGTCATACTCTGAAATAGAGCATTTACTCATTTGAATGTTGCATATACCTGATATTGCTCACTAATAGTTATTTTTCAAAAAAAATGTTTGGGGCCTCTGCAATGTGTACAACAACAAACCAAGAAGTCATCATACCCTGAGAAACTGATGTCCGTGAAAATATACAACCATATATATCACAATCCATTTATCGATTACAAATGTCAACACTGTCAGTACTGTCTGTAAAACATGCTTCTTTAATTCATGCAGTTATCCACTGAAGCTATCAGCAATACATTCATTTTCTTAAAAGACTAACAATTAAAAGATGCGCGGAAATGAGATATACGGCACTAGTAAATCACGTTTTAACACACCCAACTCCGTTCAGAGTCGCAACCATACGTCGTCTGCAAAGCTTTCAAATCCTTAAAGTACCCAGTTTAACTGTGGTGTATAATTAAACAGCGTCACGCCTAATATGAACAGTTAAGTGTTAAAAACGGAGTGTTGTGTTAAACTAGGGCCTGACAGGGGTCCCATACAGTGTCCCTCCTTCTGTTGCTGCAGTAGATCTAGGACGTTCCCTTTAAATTGCCTACGCGGTTAGGAGTGGTACAGTGCAGATGGGAGATCGCTGCCTGGGCTTCGTGCTGTCTCTTTGCATGCAGAGCAAAGCCCAGCTGCAGACTCCGACTTCATTTACTACAGGTATCATCCCAGTTTATGGAAAAAAGGAGAAAAAGTCAGAGTGTCGACTCAAATTCCACACACATGCGGCACTGTTGATTTATATAACGAAGGAAAATCAAGTAAGGGCATGGGCAACCTGCATCCGACAATCGATTTAGGTTAAACCGAAACTGAGGATTTGCATCCCGTGTACCGTTTAACGTATTTTTAATGCATGGTTTTCTGTAATGCCTGCATCCTTAAGCTTCACGTAGTACGTTGAATGGAGACTGTGCACCGGAGTACCACCTAGTAAAGGAGCAGACAAGTATGCCTTAAGCATGCCGCCGTTGACACATTTAGGTAGTTACCATTTTAGAGAAAAAAAAAATATCAAATCTTCACGGAAATGAGACGCGCCTTCCTTGCTTGCAGTGCATGGATCTGGGAGCGGGAGTTTGTCATACTGCCTTAAAATGCGTTTCAATCAGCAGACCGCTGGTACCGGGAATTTACATCAAGTAATACATCTCAAGGATTTGTCCGTGTCTTATATTTTGTAAATAATTTAAAATAATGGGTCTGCAGATTAATAACAGTGATAAATATAATAATAATGGCCATGATCATTGACGCTTTCGCTGCCACCCACGAAATTCGTGCTGGGGGGGGAGTCGACTTATTTGTAGCCGTAATGTAGGAAAGCAGAAATGAGTTGTTCTTTTTCCCTCCTTAGTTTTCGTTGTATATTATAAACAGAACCGCCTCACAGCAATCACCCTTGCTTATGTCTCTGCAGATGCCAGGGTTCATCCAAGACCACATCTGCCGCTGCTCGCGACTGGCGGCGTCGCATCTCCTAAGGACACCGGGGGCGTCAGTTTTTGCTGATCTTTGCATATCTGCGTTGTTTTAGGCGGCGATCTGAGAGGGGGAAAGGGCGAATCGCAAAGGGTGCACGCTTTTTGAAACCTAGTGCAACTTGTTGTGGGGACGAGGACTCGCCGCATCGCCCCCCCCCCCCCTTCCCTATCAGCAGCATAACGCGGCGGCTGCGGGCAGTTGATGGTGTTACTGCATAGCAGCACCTGCAATGTATGGCTGGGAGCGGAGGCACTTGTGCTCCATGCGTGCATAACGCCGAGATACGAGGCACGGCGGCTTTACCATCAGCACCGATGTTTTTCTGAGAGGGCGGCATCCCCAGGGACCCTGCGAGCATTACCGGGTTTAGGTGAAGGTGAAACGCTGCTAGCAGGTAAGATGCATCTCTTTCGCATACCTGCCTTATTCATGTGATTAAAAACCGTACCTCAGTTTAAGTAAGAAAATAATATTCGATCGTTAATATTAATTCTGTAAATTACCATGCGTCGAACGCGAAGTACTGTAAATCTTGGCATTCATCTGCAAATCATTACCGTGCCTGGATTTATTAAATCAGTGATTAGTAATTGCATTGATATGCACGTTATAGCCTCGGTCTGTGATAATAAGTGTTTATTTGTATGAGACGAATATCGTCTAGAAAAAGTTTTAAAGTTTAAAGAAGCCCACGCTACGGCCACTTTATTAGGAGCACCTGTACCTTTACCTGCTCCGTCATGAAAATATCTAAGCAGCCAATCATGTGGCAGCAGCTCAGTGCATAATATCATGCAGACATGGGTCAAGAGCTTCAGTTAATGGTTAGATCAAACATCAAAAGGGGGGGGGGGGGGGAATGTGATGTAAGTGACTTTGACTGTGGCATGTGCCAGAAGGGATGGTTTGCTTATTTCAGAAACTTCTGATCTCCTGGGATTTCCAGGCAAAAGTGTCTCTAGAGTTCATGCTGAATGGTGTAAGAAATGAAAAGGCATCCAGTGAGTGGCGGTTTTTTCGGTAGAAACACATTATTGATGAGAGAGGTCAGAGGAGAACGGCTAGACGAGGTCAAGCTGACAGGAAGGCTACAGTAACTCATATAAACACTCTGTACAGCAGTGAAGAGTAAACACCTCTCTGAAAGCAAAATATGATAAACTTGAGGTGGATTAGCTACAACAGCAGAAGACCAGGTCAGGATGCACCTCTGTCACCTTGGAACAGGAAACAAACGTACAGGCATATGGACAATTGAAGATCGGAAAGATGTCAGATGGTCTGATGAATCTTGATTTCGGCTTTGGCATCCGGATGGTGGAGTCAGAATCAGATTTAAACAGTATGAATCTATTGACCCAACCTGCCTTGTATCAACACTTCGGGCTGCTGTTGGTGATGGCGGTGTTCTTATGACGTGAGGAATGTTTTCTTGGTGCACTTTGGGTACTTTAATACTACTCACGCATTGCCGATATGCCACAGCATATCTGAATATTGTTGCGGACAATGTGCATTCTTTTTTGACCACAATTCAGCCATCTTCTAATGGCTACATTCAGCAGGATAATGTGTCATGTCACAAAGCAGCAGTCATTTGAAACTGGTCCCCTAGACATGAGAATGAATTCATTGACCTCCACAGTCACCAGATCTGAATCCAATAGATCACCTTTGGAGTGTGGTGGAGCAGGAGATTGACAGCATGACTGTGCAGCTGACAAATCTGCAGCAATTACAACATGTAATCATGTCAGCGTGCACCAGAAACTTCTCGTGTCAACCTTGTTGAATCCATACCACAAAGAATTCCGGCAGTTTTGAGCAAATGAGGTCCCACCCAATATTAGAGTGGTGTGCCTAATAAAGTGGCCAGTGGGTGTATATACATATGTCCTGTAATATAGGAACCATCCAGACATTAACAGATGGTCACAACTCCAAAGCTAAGCCAAATAATAAACTGTGGTTGGTACCATTCCTGGGTGGTTCTAAAGTTACCAATTTACTTTGGCATAATGGCTATGCGGTAATCAGTCCAGCTGAACAGCTAAAATACTGAATGCACACTGGTCTCTATATGTTCATCGACTAAGTTAAATTTATGTGTATTTCTCATATTTGTTTCTTTGGTGCAGTATTTTAAAAATTATTGAACTATTTAAAAATTAAAAGGCCTTTAATGTGATGTCTATTGTTCTGAGATTCTTCTTTTAATGCCATTAATTGCAATTCCCTTCAGGAAAGAAGCAGTTTGTGTTTGAGTTAAAACTGCATTGCAGACGGCGCCCCGCATAGTAACAAGGACGCTGGGCATGATGATCAACATTCCGCTTGACTGTGTAACAATACATCACTTCTCTGAGTGTGTCTTTTATATGTCATAAGGAATAACAAAATTCAGCATTTAATGTATCTTTCATTCTGTCTTTTTTTTCCCTGTCAGCTTGACCCAGGTGTCTTTTCTGTGTCGAGGTTGTTTTTTTTAATCCGCTGAGGTCCCAGTGCTAGGCTCCGGCCTCACACCCCCCTCTCAGAGATGACGGTGGCTACTGGGGACTCTGCAGATGAGGCAGCAGCCCACCCCGGTCAACCCCAGGACACCTACGACCCTGAGGCTGATCACGAGTGTTGTGAGAGGGTGGTCATCAATGTGTCGGGCCTGCGCTTCGAGACGCAGCTGAAAACTCTGTCCCAGTTCCCCGAAACCCTGCTGGGGGACCCTAAGAAGAGGATGCGCTACTTCGACCCCCTGAGGAACGAGTACTTCTTCGACAGGAACCGACCCAGCTTCGATGCCATCCTGTACTACTACCAGTCAGGGGGCAGGCTGCGACGGCCCGTTAACGTTACGCTGGACATCTTCTCGGAAGAGATCCGCTTCTACGAGTTGGGCGAGGAGGCCATTGAGATTTTTCGTGAAGATGAGGGATTTATCAAGGAAGAGGAGAAGCCACTACCTGACAACGAGTTTCAGAGACAGGTGTGGTTACTGTTTGAGTATCCCGAGAGCTCAGGTCCAGCCAGGATTATTGCTATCATATCCGTGATGGTCATCCTTATCTCTATTGTCAGCTTCTGCCTGGAGACCCTGCCCATTTTCCGAAATGAAGAGGAGGAGATGCACAAGGTCTACCAGCCCTTCTCCAACACCACCTCCAGCTATCACACAACCTACTTCACTGACCCATTCTTCATTTTAGAGACGCTTTGTATCATCTGGTTCTCATTTGAGTTCCTGGTTCGCTTCTTTGCCTGCCCCAGCAAGGCCGGCTTCTTCGTCAACATTATGAACATCATTGACATTGTAGCCATCATTCCCTATTTCATTACACTCGGAACTGAGCTGGCTGAGAAACCAGAAGATGGTCAGCAAGGGCAGCAGGCTATGTCCCTAGCTATTCTCAGAGTCATCAGGTTGGTCAGAGTTTTCCGGATCTTCAAGCTGTCCCGACACTCTAAAGGGCTGCAGATCTTAGGCCAGACCCTGAAAGCCAGCATGCGTGAGCTAGGCCTGCTTATCTTCTTCCTCTTCATCGGAGTCATCCTCTTTTCCAGTGCTGTCTACTTCGCCGAGGCAGATGAACCAGACTCCCAGTTCATCAGCATCCCCGATGCTTTTTGGTGGGCAGTGGTCTCTATGACTACAGTTGGCTACGGTGATATGGTTCCCACCACCATCGGAGGCAAGATTGTGGGCTCCCTCTGTGCCATCGCCGGCGTGCTGACCATTGCACTGCCTGTGCCAGTCATCGTCTCCAACTTCAATTATTTCTACCATCGTGAGACAGAAGGTGAAGAGCAGGCACAGTACCTGCAGGTCACCAGTGTCCCAAAGATGGATTCCACCGAGGACCTGAAGAAGAGTCGGAGCGGCTCCATGATGAGCAAGTCCGACTATATGGAGATCCAGGAAGCGGTGAACAACAGCAGGGAGGACTTCCGGGAGGAGAACCTCAAGACGGCTAATTGCACTCTGGCCAACACCAACTATGTCAACATCACAAAGATGCTAACAGATGTATAACCACTCTGGTCAGTCATGTTGATGGCAGGGGACTGGGATCTGAGGAAAATGGCGGAACCTTCCTGCTTTGTGTGGCTCAGGCCCCAGGTGGATATCAGAAGCAGGGAGCAGAAGATCAGTAGGGCGGACCCTACTGTACACCGCTTAAAACCCTCCCCCCTCCTTACTCTTCATTCTGCCCAAACTGCCAGAATATTCTGCATACTTCTTATGGTGTCTGCATGGAGTTAGTCTTTTCTATGTGACTGTTAAGTAGATCATATCCTGCTTGCAATGGTAGCTAAACAAGTAGCTAATTAGAGAATTAAACTTACCACATAAGGATTCCACTCTCTGTCCTCCCTCCCCCCCAACCCCAAATTCTGACCTCTCCTGTACTCTATTCCAAGGCACTTCTTCATCATCCCATACCTTGCCCTCTGAGGCTGGTGGCATTTTTTGTTCACTTCCAAAGAGTACTGTTACCGTGCTTCATTTAACGACTCCCTTCACATTTTTTGTGAAAAAGATTGAGCGGAACGACCGGAAGGAAACATTTATCCCTCTTGAGGATTTATGTACAGGGAACTTCCGCTGCAGTGACTTGCTGCCCACCGATTCCCTAAAGAATGTGTGTTGCCCACGTTATGGAACGGGCACTCAAAAGCACCCACAGGGTGCTCGTCCAACAGGGATGACTCACGGCAGCACTGGAATACAGCTGAAAACCTCGGCCCTGTTATTTGTGTCTTTTTTTTTTACTGCAGTGTGTCTTTCCGTTGAGGAAGCCATGGATGGATGTCACGCCTCTTCTCTCACTGCAGAGAAAGGGCTTAAAAACTAGAGTGAATGTCTCTCTCATTTATTTATATCTATCTGCCGATACACTTCCTGCGGCTGGTCCTTGACTGAACCCGTACTCCTTCCTCTCATAAGTATGGTGGGCTACAGTGCCCACCGCCCCACCCCAGCCCTCGACAGTATGTCACAACGAAACACAAGGGAGAGATATGGCTAAAGATAAAGGAGAACTTGCACAGAATAGTTTATATGTCAGGCAGATTGCTTGGCATCCTGCTAATGTTCTTTCACACCCCAAATCACTACATCCTGCACCATGAACATTGTCCTCAAGTCTTCCATACATCATTTCATATAGAACATTATATTGTTTGAGGCTGCTGTTCTTATAATATAGTAAACTTATAGCGTGTGTTGTAACATCTTACGTTGTGACACCACAGCTTAAGTAAATTTCTGACTGACTTTTAGGTCGCCAAAGATTGACTCACTGCCTCTTGACGCATGTCTGTCTTGGATGAAATGATCCATCTATGTTTGACTCAACCTCTGGCAGGAGTGAGTCTTGTGTCACCCTTTAAACTGACTTTAAACTCATTTCTTGAAGAAAAGCATCTTTCCAGTGCATGCCGTGACATCCATTGCAGCATGCATTTTCATATAAATACCACGTACGCTACATATAAATATTCATATCACCATTAACTCTTTTTGTCTCTCAGGCCCTAACATTATGTGCAATATACTATTATCTTTTTATTGTTAGATTTTTGCAACCTTTTTATGTACTTTTTATGCATTTGTAGGCCACCTTTAGGATCTTCCAGTGGAGAGGTTGTTCATTTCACCATGTCGGATGGAAGTCATGTGATCTAATGGGCACTGTTATGTAGGTCATATGATCATGAAGCCAAGCTGTCAGGATTTGAGGTGTGAAAACAGGTATCACCTTTCCCATAAGCATCACCTATGAGACCCCTGAAGCATTGCATCATATTGGCTTTCTGTCCCAATTCTCACAGCCTTTCTCATGCCTTTGGCATTATGAAAAACCAAACATGCTTGGTTCCCCAATCTGTTGGTTCTTCTGCATTTGTGAATGTATGTATCACATTCTACTGAAATGGCATTGGGTTGTGTTTTCACAAATCTCGTTCCATTCCACAGAACCTTAGCTGTGCTGGGTTTCTGGTTTACTGATCACGATTTAATGTATACTGACTTATACGTCAACAATTTTACGCGCAATACAGCCTCTTACCTACTGGTGCCCATAAGGAACAATCGTCACGTAGCCGTCACGTAGCCAGCTTGTGGTTATTTTTAGGATACACGATGGGCTATATTGGTGGTGCTTTTTGTCCTTCCTTTTTGTTCTAGTTGAGTTTCCGTACCTGCTTTCTGCTGTCCCCCCTCTTTTGATTTCATGTTACGGAAGCACAACTGGACCAAGTCTGGGTCAAACCTAGATATCCATGGAAGACGCCAATGACCAAGGCGAACTATGACATGGACCAATGAATGCGAAAAGGAACATACTGGCCATTCTTATCTTTAAATGAATAAGCTTTATGGGTGGGGCCCGTACCCAGAACTTAGTGCTGCTGTTGACTGTTTGATACAGTTTCTGCAACTGCTTGACTGCAATCTGGATGCAGATTGAAGAATTCATCCATAGATGGAGCGAGTTTATCTTAGCCTGTATAAGTAGTTGTACTTACAGGTTAAGCACTTTGACCATTGTTTATCACATGTTGCTTTTGTTGTTTGGGTGGTGCAGAAATTGAGCTTTGTACAACTTCTGCTATGTACAGTAACACCCATTGGTAATGCACTCTTAGGTACCCTCATATCCTAGTAATCCAGTATAAATAGCAAACACAATAGTGCTAGGTTTAGGTCAGTATACTCTATGGACAAAACAAAAGAAGCTCTTGCATGTGACATCACCATGGAAGTTACTGTTATCTATGTTTCCTCGGTGAAAGATGGAGACTCGGGCCTTTCCTGTTGCGGCATCTGTTTCTTCCTCAGTTAGGAGCAGAGCGGAGGAGTATGACTCCCCACTGCTTCCGAAGTTTCCTCAGAACATTCCGGAGCGAGCGATGGGCAGAGCCTTACATGGACCGGTACCACCTCCCATGAATAGTACTAGATAGAGGATGGTGCCTAGTTGTATATTTACAAGCAGGATCTTGTTTGTGTGACTGGGTGTATGTTTGAGAGAGAAATAAGGATATGCATACTAAAAATGTGTGTGTGTGTGTGTGTGTGTGTGTGTGTGTGTGTGTGTGTGTGTGTGTGTGTGTGTGTGTTGGTTCAACAGCTGCTGTTTTATTCTGACTCTGTGGCATGTATGGTTTTCCTGATGCTACCAGGCAGTTTCTTGCTTCGGGGGGCGCTGTTGACTTAGCAGTGCCGGGATTAGTCGGGCCTGTCGCCCAATGGGCCTGTCACCCAAACCTGCAGCTAAAGACTTTCAGAGGTTACTCAGAAAAGCTACATCCCCCATGGAGAGCAAGTACAGAGCCGGTCAGCCAGTTGGGCCATCAGAACCCAAGTTTGTGCCCACAAGTGTCATCGTGGATACCTCTGGAGACTCCCCCAGATCAAGGTGACCTGACTTCCAATAATATCTGTACAGAACAGGCTTCTTTTTTCTAAAATAAAGAAACAATAAAAAAAGAAGGAATGAATACGTTTACGCCACATGTCTGAGGATGTCACTCCGGATATGACTGCTGATGATATACTGCACAGGGATTACAGGAAGCCCTAAAAGACGATCTTGGAGAGACACTGCGATCTAAAGTTATCTAGTCCTTCCAAGTTATAACTGTCATATGAATAATATCAATAATGATGATGATGATAATAATAACATGATGATTATAACCAAAACTCACTGTGGTCTGTTTCTTTTACGGATTCTGGAATTTGTCTGGCTGTGAGTCATAATGGCGGTATAAAGGCTAGCCGACTACAGGGTGTACTGAATATTCTTCAGCCTCTGCCCTGACCCATTTAAACTTGGAAATCATTTTCTGGTCTGTCTAGTTTTTGCGTCACTTTTCAGCCAATGTCTGGTGAGGTGTACTCTTGTTGAGCACAATGAATAAGGAGGTCTGTCTGAAATAATGTTTTTAATGCATGTTAAGGACAGATACAGAGAGAACACTGGTGCGATGGTTTATACAGTAAGCACAGACAACAGCGAAGTGACTTTCTGTGTTGTTCCTTAGTCACTCCAACACTCTTAGGTGTACTGACTCTACAGTGTCATCTATTAGTAACAGGAATGTTCCTGGAAGCAGAAGGCTCTCAGTCCCTTGAGAGGCCAAAGTAGTGCTGAGATCCCTTTGGGCTCTATTCAGTGAGCAGTGTTGGGTCACCTGCTATGCGACAGCAAATCCAAAAAAAACACGAGGTTGGTTAGGGGAGATGGTATTCTTCACAGTGTCCATCTTTCTCCAGATTTAAGTGTGGTCATCTGTTATGGTTTGTGTGGGTGTGGCTTCTGATAAGTTGTGGTCATCTCTCTAGGGTTCGGAAGGTTCCGGAAAAAAAAATCTCATAAACATTGATTTTGAGAATTCTATTTGATTAGGCTGGTGTAAAGTGGGGGCTTTGTGAAGCACTTTGACTGATGGTGAGCGTGAAGTAGCAGCAGGGAGTGTTGAGAGCAGTCTGTGCACCATGATTGAGTGCAGAAGGAGAGGTGTCACACAGCACCACACTTAGGGAAGCCTTTTAAATCATTTAATGCATTTTTCTCTAGCCCTGCACCCCAAAGAGATCTGTATAAGACAGGATGTTTTAGTGATAAATGTTCTTTGAGCAAGAGAGTAAGTGTAATAGTATTGGCAGAGTTTTCTCATTCGTGGTTTCAACTGATTTGTTGTTAGATGGATGGATGGATAAATTCGGCTGTAGATACTTGGCTGCTGTCTGCCTGAGGCCTGCAATGGTCCGAGTACAACGAAGGAGATCTAACGAAAATACGACACAGATTGTTACACGGGTCATAGCCATTCTGGGAAAGCACTGGTTTTTGACAATTTGTGGAATATTATGGCTTACTGGCTGTCCCATCATGCAAGTATAAGTAACAGTGAGCTTGCGGGGGCATCCTGTTTGTTTTGAGAGTTAAAGGTTGTATGTATCATTATGTTAAGGTCTGGTTTGTTTGTGGGCGGAAAGGTTATGTATTATTATACTACTGTCTGGTTTGTTTTGCTGTATGAAAGGTCATGAATTATTGTATCAGCGTCTGGTTTGTTTTGACAATTGAAAGGTTGTGAGTATTGTTATATTGCCATCTGGTTTGTTTTGTGGGTTGACAGGTGCTAACAGGTGTGACTCAACAGGAAACAACACCGAACAGGGGTCTCAAGCATCATTCTCCCCCAGATGGTAAATGACTGACCAAGGCAGAACAAAAAAAAGCTCAGGCATTGTCCTGTTTTCTCCATAAGGCTGATTCATACTTCTGCGTCGAGCCTATGAAGAGCTTATGCCACGACCTGCGCAAGTGGCCGACGCCATTGTTTATACTTGTGCACTGCTGCGTCTGTGTCGTTCTGCAATTACGCGCGTGCCGTTTAAGTTTTGCTAAAACATTTTTACTTTGTTATGGGAAAGAAAATTCAGAAGCTCTGCAATTTTAATAATCAATCTTCTCGAGATTACCTCGTATATGTTTAAAAATCAAAGTTTACCGCCACTGCTTTTTCATACCCTCTCCATTTTCATCTGTGCTGTATAAATCACTCAATATGAGAACTTTTTTTTAACTCCTTTTTTGCTATATATTTGTTTATCGCAAAAAAATGACACTCTGATATCTGAAATGTTCCAGTATCGTGCAGCCAACGTGAACAGCTGCAACCGCGACAAAAACAGCAGGCTAGCAACTAGCCAAACACAACCTGTCCCACACTAAAATAACCCTTAGCTGGAAACAAACAACAAACCAAGGTAAAAACAGGAAGTGCAATGCTGCCAAGCGAACCAATCACAGTTGTTGCGGTCTGCGTGGCCACGAATTGCAGTTACATTCCTGGGCAGGCTACGGCGTAGGGTACGCAGCTACGTTGTACATACAGTGTAGATTCTACACAGAAGTATAAAGCAGGCTTTAGATCGCTACAAATGCCTCCAAAGTGGCTTGGCTGTAAGGGTGGGGGCTGTGCAGTCTCCCTTAGAGAGAAAGATGTTAAAGGATGTATTTTTGTAGACATCATCCTCAAACGTATCAGTTTCTGCAGTGTGAGCCCTGTCAGTCGATTTAAAAAGTGCCTTATGCTTAGGAAAACTCTTATTAAATGATTTGTGAAACTTTTAATATTAGATTTAATGGTTCTGTACAGGAGCTGGCGGATTGGACCTTTTCGCTCATTTTTATGTGAAGTAACAGCTCTGCAGTTTCCAGCAAACCTGGAGTGAGCATTTGTGTTGTTCTTAGTGAGTGGCTGCCCTGTATCTTCTTTTGACTCTGCATCTATTGGGTAATGGCATCATGAACATGGCCTAATGGTCCCTTTACTTTCTGAATAATTCTGAGTAGGATTCACTGCGGCCACTACAGGCTTCCTTTGTTTGGACATCACGGCTCTCACTTTGTCTCAGTCAGATCGCCAGCAGCTTGGAAATGGCCGTATCCCTTTTCAGACTGACAGGTGTCGACACGGCTCGTCTGGCGGTCCTCGGACATTACAGCTGATCTCGGTGCCTATAAGTCCTGTGAGTTTACAGCTAAAAGATCATATCCCATTTATCCATCCGTTTAATTGTTTTAGCTTATTATTTTGTTAAATAATCTTATTATCTTGCTTTTGTGATTTTAGTCATTTGCGTTATTTTTTTGAGAAGACGATTGTTCGGTTAATTGACAAGGGTTGCCTTGCTATAGTACTGTTGGTTGTTTTTATAGTCCAAAGGGTAGGTGACGGGACAGTGCACTTTGTCACATGACATTTTATGGCAACTTTGATTGGATGAGTTGGACACACCTACATTCCTCCCGTTAATCTTCATTGGTGAATATTCTTATTTATTGCGGTAATGTTCTCACTCTCTAAAAATAGCATTGATTTGTAGTCATGCTGTAATCCGTGCACGAGAAAGATATATTCTTAGCATTTAATTCATTAGGACTGTGAAATGATTTACAGAAGAATGAAAATCAGCTGGTCTGGGTGTATAATGCATTGAGCAGTGGTTGATAGGTTCTGTAACCTGGATATGCAGCAGAAAAGATCCCGCTGGTACTCCTTTTGGGTAACCTGATTTCCTTCAGTAAAAATATCCACCTTTGTAATACTAAATACTCTCTGAACAAAGGGATAGACACTGGAAGCGACACAGCCTCTGCCAGCCCTGCCAGACACACTGGAAATATTAGGTGGTGTCTGGGTCAGCAGGTTAGGATGCTGTGCCTGTGATCGGAAGGTTGCTGGATTTAATCCCAGGGTCAGCAGGTTAGGACATTGTGCCCGTGATCGGACGGTTGCTGGTTTTAATCACAGGGTCAGCAGGTTAGGACGCTGTGTCTGTGATCGGAAGGTTGCTGGTTTTAAACCCAGAGTCATCAGGTTAGGACGCTGTGTGTGTGATCGGAAGGTTGCCAGATTTAATTCCAGGGCCAGCAGAGTGACGTCACCCTTGGGTCCTTGAACAGGGCCCTTAACCCCTAGTTGCTCCAGAGACTGTCCGACCCTGCTTTCTTAATTGGACGTCACCTTGGACAAAAATGCCTGCTTAATAAATGTAACTATTTCCTTATGCTCTATTTGAACATGGAGCACCAGTAATGAGAATGACACAAACAGAAACTTGATAATCACTTTTATGTTTTAAAATGAATGAGATTTAGCTAGCTCATGGAGTGGGTTGTCGGTAATAATCTCTATAATGCTGTAAAATAGATGTCTTGCGCATTTGTGACGTACTGTCACCCTGTGTTTATCGTTTCGAAGAATAGCGTGCTGGTTTTCATTTCTGATTGACAGCGTGCCAGTCCTGCTTCAGGTGGCATGGTGAACAGAGGCACAGGACACAGGGGTGGGAGGAAGGAACAGGGACTGTACGTTATGTATTTTGGGACGGGAATGGAGGCGGGAGTACGAGAAGCAGCAGCGATGAACAGAGCGAAAACAGACACGGGGGATGACAGGTACACAAAACGAAAAGTGCTGCTGGCTCATGGAAGGACTGGATCGAGAAGAAAGTTCTGGATGAGCATGAGAGGAAAGAAAACCTGATGTTTTGGGATGTCAAAGTACCCCATTCTCGCATTGTGGCATACCTTAATGCGCTTGTTGGTGATTGGCTGACAGACTGGAATGAGCCGTTGCTTTTCCAGTGCTTTTGAGTACCTTTTTAAAACAAAAGTTCATAAGAAATACAACGTATCTTAAAAGCTTGTGCTTTTACACAAATGTGATAAATTAATCAAGCAATTAGCATTCATTCATGTTTACTAGGGCCATTTAAATATGTTGGTTGTGATTTTCCCATTCTTTTAGATGACTTCACTAGAGATCTCAGTGACTTCGTCTTTCTGAAGTTTCACAAGGATCAGAGGCTGAGATGATATGGGGATGGCAGTCTGAGGGATGAAAGGATATATCACTTGACCAGAACATCTCCACAGTGGTTCAACAAGCAAGGCAAAAGTCAGTGCAGCCAGTAGACTGAAAAGTTTCATCTAAGATCAATAGGTACGATCTGGTAAACATTTTATCACGAAGAACACACCTGTCAAGTTGTGGTCCACACATTTGAATCCCTGCACCTAAAGATGCTGTTTTTTGAGGAAAGTAGATGAAAGAATACTGACACTCAACCCCAAGCAGAAGGAGAAAGTCATACGGTCAGATGAGTCATCTCTCATCCCGCTCTCAAGCAGGAGCTGGCTGTGAGCACTTCTACCCCACGGTGAATGGTTCTGCAAGCTTCCCTTTGGGGTGGGGTGTACTGTCCGGGCAGAGCTCAATCAACCACTTAATGGGTGAGGTCAAGGGCGGATCAGAGAGGCTAACTGTATGCCTTTGGACTGTGAAGGAAACCGGAGTACCCAGAGGAGAGCCACATGACCGGGGACGAGCATGCAAACTCCACACTCACAGCAGGGGCTGAAAACGAACCCTCTGTCCTAGAGGTATGAGGCAGCCCAGTTTCCCACTGAGCCACCAGCCTGCTGAAGGCTTATCATTATAAAGCAAATAGACTGCTGAAGTCGAGAGATCCCATGCATATTAATCTAAAATAGAATCTAAAAATAAAATGCCCAGTAAAAACCAGTGGGTCCATGATTGTACAGTTTCGCATATTCAATAAAACAAATAAAGAAATAACCATGAATAAATTCCTGCAGGGGAGTAGGGGTGGCAGATTACAAACGTCGCTGGATGTAGACCTTCCTTCATGAGTCAGCCTTGTCTGGTTGGAGGTCCACCAGCTGGGCAATGACCCCAGGCGCCGTGTGAGTCAGCAGACCTTGACTGGGAGGCTTGGGCATTCCCACCCTCCAAGAAACAGCAGAGGTGGATGTATTCCGGATTTTTCATAAATTTCCTGCCATCTGTGTGCAGAACCGGAGGGAATTTAGAGCGTGCATGGGACTGCACGCCAACGCCATCTTGCGCTTTGGATATGAGATCTTGCACCTCCTTGAGGAGGAGCAGCGGAGGTGGCCAGTGGGCTGAAATTGCCTCGCTGGGGGGTGTCTGAGGAGCCCTTTCCCAGTTCAAACTCTACACTCGCCCTGGCTTCTAGAGACAGGATGCTAGTAGTTTCAAATATCCTGCTGGTGTTAATATTTCATAACAGGCAGCTCTGAGCTGCCGTCTGCAGGAGTGGGTCTGCGTCTCCCTCTCTGGCTCTCCCTCTCTTGCCGTGCCTCCCCCTCTGTCCCCGAAAAAGCCCTAAAGTCTCTTTTTTTCATCATATCGGGAAAGCAGTCTTCAGATTCTTCTGCTCCTTAAGGCAGGGCTCCTGGAAATCTACCACCTTACAGAGCTTAGGTACAGCCCTAAATTAACACACCCGATACAGGTAAGCTTCAACATAGGTGGCTTTAATACTACTCAAGGGTCTGATTACCTGGATTGGGTGTTTTAATTAGGGCTGTACCCGAGCTCTGCAGGGTGGTAGATTTCCAGGAGCAGGGTTGGGCAGCCCTGCCTTAATAGCACAGCATTCACTATGACCATTCACTTATTCATGATTGAAGCTTTGGCTCCTCCCCCTGTCAGTAACCTGACTGGCTTTCCGTGCATGCGTACAGACATCTGTGGCCATGGGCTCCAGGTTCATCATCCAGCCTCCACAACCTGACATGAGCACGTTCTGGCTACCAACAGACTGTCTGTGATTTGCTCCCACCACCTGGTTGGCCAAAATGTACCAAGGGCCAGTTTCTCGGGCCCCACTCAAAAAATTACTTTGGGGCCCCGCCTCAGACATCTCAAAGCTAAATAAATCACTAGCTATCAAAGTCAGAGGACCGTAGCTAGCTAGCTGGTTAGCCTTAGATATTGCTTCAGCAACTTCTAAATAAAGAATACGTTTATTTAATATTTAGTGTAGTAACTGATTGTAACCAATATGGGGGGGCACACAAGTCCATAGTTTGAGTGGTGGTAAATGTATCTCTATAAAAGTGTAGAGCTAATGAGAGTCTGTTAGATAGAGTCTGATAGATAGAGTGACATTGAGCTTGGGAAGACAGTGATGAACTCATGCAGTGTGTGTCAGGACAGGAAAGGGTTAAGCCTCTTCTGAAGCTTGACTTCCTGTTCCTGCACGTGGAGTGGCTGAAGGCACAGAGCCAGGGAACAGCAGGGACCATGTTGGGCGCAGAGCCCTAGCAACACAGGCCTATGGTGTTGCTAACGAGGACCCTGAATTTCCTTCAGACTCACCGTGATATGGTTATAGTGGAGGGAGCTCTGGCCAGTGTGGGCGTGGCAGGATGCAGATCATGATGGCCGACCTAGTGGAGGCAGGTGCTGTTCCATTAGCAGCTCTGAAAGCAGCTCCTGGGACCTGAATTTGATGCGGGTGCCTATAGGGAAAAAATGGAAAGAGACAAGGGGGGGTCTGAGATGAGAGCATTTCGCCTGATTGTGACCCAGGCAGCACAAGCCGGCACCTCTGTCAGTAAAGAGGTACCGTCAATAATCCTGGACAGGCCAAGGGGCAAAGCTGGGTATTCTGAATGATAAGATCTTCCTGATGTTACAGTAAGTAATCTACAGAGCCGGGAGATAGCTGCAATGTGGTCAGCTGGTCATCTTCCATTGCCCCTAGGTTCCTGGCAGACCTTGGTGGAGACAACATCGATGATCTAAACTATGCGGTGATGCCATGGTCAATGCCAGGGTCGGCGGGGAAGACATGGCATGTGGTGGCACAAGAGACATCATGCTCTTCCACGATGTGCAAAGAAGAACAAGTTGGCGTTTTAATAGCCAAACCATGATCGTCAGCTGATTTACTCTGATACCTTGAAATCGGTATATCAGGAAACGACAACGTGAGTGTTTACCAAACACACATGATATTTTGATATTTATACATCAGGTGGTAAACAAGGTCAGAAGCTACTGTGCTTTGTCCAATCCCATCCCAGATTTAGTTACTTTACATGGGCCACCGCCTGCGTGTTTAAAGTCAGCGGCCAATCAAAACACAGCGCAATCAGGCACCCCATACCACGCACTTCCCAGAATGCTCCAGAAACCGTTTTTAAAACTGGGTCCATCATCTAATTATAAAAAACTCGACGTAAGGGATTCTCCTCATTTTCGGACACCGGGGTCAGCGGCTGAATGCATCTCTTTGTCCTTTCAGGTACTTTTTAATTCCCAGTGGCTATTAGAGGAGTTTAGCGTGATGCAGTTGAAATGGGCTGCTATTAGCCAGCAAAGATGGCTTCACTTTAGTAAGTGCCACTTTAGCTCAAGGCCTGCTGCTTACACATCAATGACACCGTGAGCTTCTATTTCAGAAATGCATTAGTGCCGAGCGATGTGCGTCTTGGCAAACGTTGACTCAACTCGTGCATTTATAATTCATAGTGCATACCGTCACTTAATTGTTTCTAGATGTTATTGTGTTATATTATGCTGCATACTGTTACAATACCATCAGAGTCACGTCACATGACCTGTCAAACAAACTTTGTAGGTAAATAGCGAAATGTGATTTAGTGAATTTGCGATTTTTGGAGGAAACTACGATATTGAAATTGTTGCTTTCTTGTCTTCTGGCCCCACAATAAATGGCTGAGAGTTTAACTTCGAAACAGGCACGGGGGCGCCCTAGACACCATGCCATTTCATCGCAGAGTGCAGACGCACACACTGTATTTTATAGTTCGCAGTTCAGCCGACTGCGTGTTTCTGGACTACAGCGAGAAAACAGGGAGAACATGCACACTGTACAGATACAGGGTTAGGTTTCGAACCCCCCATTCCTCGATGTGGGAGATAAGAGTGTTACCCACCGTGAGGAAATGCCACCAAGCCTATTAAACCATTTTATGCACTCATACTCTCATACTGACTTGTATAAATGTACGTGCACCAGTTGGCCCAGTCAGGATGGGTCGCTAAACCAGTGAACATGGGAATGGGGCATAAGACGCAGTTTAAGGAGGGGAGTGGTATCATTTTTCAGGGTTACGGGGACAGTCAGGACATGGAAAACCAACACCCCAGGGGAACCACAAAGAGAATTGATGGGGAGATTTTAAAAACCACAAAATTCATGGGTGAAAGAGAGAAAAGCGAACGTTATTATGGAAATCAGTCAGTAATTATTCAGATGTCAGAGCTTCAGATTATCTGTATAAGCCACATTTTATTTTTAAATTTAAAGAATGATATTTTTTTGTAAGTATAATTGCAAACATCACGGCAAAGGCTCTGTAACATTCCTTTTCAGGTAATGTTTCTGAGAATCCCGGCCTAAGGATTGTAAGTCATTGGCGTTTTGAGGACCCCCCCCACAATGGAAATGCGGAGTCAGTGCTATGCGTCACGCTGCCTTTTAACGTGATTAGAGAAGTTTTTTATGCGTGACACTCTCGGCAGTCAGGCTATAATATAATATAATATAATATAATATACAGTACTGTGTATTCTACTGCATTTTACAATCAGCAAAAGCTTGTTTTCACAGTGTCTGATTATTATGATAATAACGCTTATTTATAGATTTTATTTTAAGGATCCTGCTTTATAGAGTTCTCCAGGACAGCCAGTAACAATTTACTTGGAGCCTGGATCTGTTCCCAGGAAGGGTACGGGACACCTTTGACAGGCTGCCAGTCTGTCAAATACACACACACACACACACACAGGTTTGTATCTTTTTGGGGACTTTCCATTTATTTCTATGGGGAGAACTCCCGACATGACGACCTTAACTCCTACCCACCCTAACCTTAACCATAAGTAACCAAACTAAATATGGCATTTTTAGTTTTTTGATTGCATTCACAGATCTGAAAAATGGTTCCCACTATGTCAAAATAACAGGACTTTATTACATTGTGGGGGACTTTTAGTGGAAACCAGAGCCATTCAGACCAATCCAGGCCAATCAAATCCACAGCCAAGGAGTTGTGACATCACAGCACCACTCACTTGACAGCCCTATAGAACAATGTCATAGTAAATGTCATGACAGGGCTTTTGTATTACAGTGAGCCAAATAATCCAGAGCTCAGCTGATGGGTCACTGTTCCAGAGGTTCGATTCCCTGGGTTGGCTGGGTGATTTTACCATTGGGCCCCTGCTCAAGGCCCTTAACCCCCAATTGTTCCAGGCACTGGCTGACCCTGCATTCTTGAAAATGCATGTCACTTTGGATAAAAGTATCTGCTAAGGAAATAAAACAAAAAAAGACACATTTTCTGCATCTTTAAGTGATTTGCCATTCAAATGACACATCAGTCTTCAGAACCATGAGTCTAGGGGATTGCTATGATGACCCCCAATGATGTAGTCAGCTTCACGATTCATATAAATTACATCATCATATGTCAAGCATGTCATAGAATAATCTTATTTAATGTTACCTGACTGAATTGAGACTTTATTTTCCATTTGCACAGGTGCAAGTACGTTGCAATACTTGCACGGTTAAAAAAAAAACCAGAAGAAACACGACGTGAGCCACAAGACTGTGACATATAATGAGACTATGACATAACAGACAGTAAAAGATGCATTCAGGATTTTTCAAGTTAGGCTATATTATTCTACAGATGGTATACCACAACAAGCCACTGGTCGATGGTGCGTGTCCAGCTATGAACATCCAGCTCACATTTTAAGGAGTGATTACTGTCAGGGTGACTGTTCTGGAACTTTCACTGTGCCTGGTCCTGTTCTCTGCATCTCACCTTAATGTTGGAATAATTTGGTCCCCATTATATAAACTGCTGGTTTTTGCAGGATCCATTAGGAGGTACTGTGTGAGCTGTCCACCACCCTGAGCCCCTGTGCTGGTTCTGTCACCTACTTACTTCGACCTGTTTTTGTTCACTGACTTTGACTGTGCTTCATCCAAGCACTCTGTGCGTTTCCTGGATTTGTCCCACTGCCTTTTTTGTTTTGCTGCCTTTTTGGGTATCAGACTGTGATTCTGATTAAACACCAGTTGACTCCTTACTTGGACGCCGCAAAATTTTATTACAATAATTCATTTTAATGGGTGTCTAGCTTTGCAGCCGGTGTGGTGTTGGGTTAAACTTGGGGCTTCCTGTTCATAAAAGGTGACTTTTTGACAGGTTATGGAGTACAGGAAGGGAACATCCAATGCTGACTCCAGCTTATAAATTGTTAAGGTAAGGAGTTAATTCAACAGGACTGCACAGAAGACATGAATCACACCATCTGGATTCATATAAACTGCATGGTGTAGCTTTACACCACATTAGTAATAATTTTCGTTCCAAAGTGGCTTTAAGTATCTTCCTATTTTCACTTTTTTTCAATAACAGATGTTATTTACTGATTGGATGTTACATCTATAGACTATAGACTGATGCACTATAATAATGCTGCCCCAGTAAGATTAATTATACTGAAGTAAAAATATACAACTTCTTGTTTTTAGCAGGGAGAAGGCTAACTATAGGCTGAAGGCTTTAATGTTGCTTTCAGTGTTCATGTTTCACTTATTGCACTACACTAACAGTGTCTCTAGGGGACGTAAGCCTCCAGAAACAACCTTTCCTTTCTGCGTTTAAAACTAAATTCGAAAATTTCACGAGGAGTCTCATATGTCTGTGAAACAGTTGCAGCATATAGGATCACTTTATGCATCTTAATCCTGTCCTCCGTTTTGTGACCTCGGTAGCATTGAAACGGATCAAACCGATCAAAATCGTCAAAAAAACCGTCTTTCTAAACCATGTTTGGTTATACTCTGCGTTTGTATCAAAATCTTTTTATTTGCCGAGTACGAAAAGTACAAGGGGTTTGTTCTGGTGCAGGTGGTAGCATGTAGCATACCATTAAACATATAATCAAGACAAACGTACTAAAACAGACAACAAATAGAACAAAAATAATGAAAACAAAACACTTTCTCACACTGCACCCTGTATGACTTCTTTGGAGAAATTAGAGAGATACAATTAGATGGCTATTTTAGTTCAGAAAAGAGGTTTGTCAAAATGCAGCAATTTGCTGTCTGAGAAACGTCCTTAACTGTCATCGCTTTGCCCCCCTGAGAAGCACTTTATCAAAATGGAGGCTTGCCTTCATGTCACTTTGCAGGAACAGAGCTTTCAGGCCAGGGAAACTTCCAGATGGAGTCAACAATGTTACATGTTACAATACTCTCTAAATACTAAAAGAACAACTATTGTGCTAACAATAACACTGCCCCGGAGCTCCCCCTGCTGGTCAATAACAATACCCTTCAAAGATGGCTACAGTGTCTTCTCACTTTGCCCTGCACTCCCCACCCATTTATTTTTTAAGGGCAAAATTTCTGTCACAGTTTTTCTGGAATATAATTAATATGTGTAATAATGTCTGTACATATTTGCCATGTATTATAGTGGCAAAAGCAGTTATGATCCGAGTGAGATTCTGGAAATATTCAAACGACTTTAATCTTTCTCTTCGCAAATCATATTATCGAAACAGTGTCTGCCTTTTAAACACACATATTAATTTTCTTTGTTTCTGATTTGTTTGCTCCAGTTGTGCTGCTTTGGAACGCCTTGAGCTGTCCTATCTGGCAGTGGTACAAGATGGCAGTGTGTGGTGATGCCTACGCAGACTGATCGCACCAGGTTTTCGGCTATTTTTAACACAGATTTACATGAATAAATAAGTTTGTTTTTGGTGTCCCAGCTTCACTCATATTAAGCGTGTGCACTGTACTGTGACCCATTCGGGAGATCAGTATGACAGGGAGGTACAGAAGCTCAGACCACAGTGTTTCTCTCAGAGATCTTTAATCGCTAAACCAGACTAGATGAGTTTGGGTTGCACCTTGTTCATTTCGTCACTCTTATTCTGAATCTTCTGAATCATTACAACTAACATATGTGCACAAGGGGTGGCACAGTGGTGCAGTGGTTAGCACTGTTGCCTCACGCCTGTAGGACCTGGGATCCCTGTGTGGAGTTTGCTTGTTCTCCATACGTTGTCGTGGGATGTCTGCCCCCACAGTCCAAAAAAAAAGCTGAGGTTGATTGGAGTTACCAAATCGGCCCTAGGTGTGGGTTGCTGCCCCCCAGATCATTCACTGCCTGGTGCCCATAGGCTCCAAACCCATGTGATGCTGAAGCAGATGAGCAGTTTCAGAAAATGGATTGATGGATTTGTATGCAATACCTTATGTAATAATCCATATTTTTGTGGTCTGTCCGTTAGATTTTGTGGTATAAATCTTTGGAGGTTAATCATATAAGTATCAATGTCGGTTATATTCATCGTGTCTTGTAGATCCTGATTCGTTATATTATTAATTGCAATCATATCGGTAACACTTAAGGCCATGTTTTTAGTGATTCATAAACACATTCATTATGCATTATAATGCATTCATAAACCATGAAAATGGCTATAAATTTTTATTGAAAAGCATAACACATTAAAGCCATGTTTATTAGGCACTATGACTGCCTTATGAAGCTCTCATCTACACTCACCTAAAGGATTATTAGGAACACCTGTTCAATTTCTCATTAATGCAATTATCTAAGCAACCAATCAC
>JAODKC010000041.1:13693826-13706126 GCA_026777985.1 Mormyrops attenuatus | reverse complement strand
CCCCCCCCCCCCCCCCCCCCCCCCCCCCCCCCCCCCCCCCCCCCCCCCCCCCCCACCCCCCCACCACGCCGCCCGCCCCATCTGCACTCTCACCCTCCTCCATCTGCCCCCGAACTGCCCTATCGTCCTCCTCCATCTGCCCCCCAACAGTTCCACTATCTTCTTCCATATGCCCAATTGCCCAATCGTCTTCCTTCATCTGCTCTACCCACCCAATTGCCCTGTTTTCATCCTTCATCTGCTTTACCCCCCAATTGTCCCATCATTCTATTTCATTCCTTCTCTTCAGTCCATGTTTGTCCCACCCACCAGTCTATCCACTTCTGCCCAATCTGGTCTCTTCCTCTCGTATCCATGTTTCTCCCTTTGTCCTACCTCTCACTTTTCTATCCATTTTCTCTCTCTGCTTCACCCCGACTCCATGGGACTCACCTTCTCCTCCAGCAGAGATAGCTAATGAGTTACCCCTGTGTCTTTAATTAAACATCTACCTCAATTTTACCTCACAGCGCCCAGGAGCCAAGATTAGATACTACTTTTAGCCATTTTTACACACACACTCACACACACACACACACACACCTATTTACCCATGGGTGTCATTAGGTACCAACACTTGGGGCTGTAGCTTTGAGTATTTTAGCCCAGGTGCCAATCCTCCTTCAAAAAAAAAAAAAAAAAGTCAAGCCTCAGGTAGATTTAACTTAACCCCTGATTTTTTGATAGATAGAAACTCCCCTGCCGCTACCTATCTAAATGGGGACCATCCATTCATTTCTATGGGAAACTCCCTAGTCCCAGTCACAACACCCTTAACCACAACCCAGCCCCAACCTTAACCATAAGTAACCAAACAAAATTCGAGACTTTTGGCATTTTTAGTTTTTTGATTTCATTTACAGATCTTTGTGGGGATTTGAAAAATGCTCCCCACAACATAAAAAATCAGGTTTTTGTCACATTGTCACATTTGGTCCCCACAATGTAATATGAACAGAATCCACACACGCATCAAATTTTCTGACGTTTTCTGTCACTCTTTAACCCATCATTGTCTTTTCTGGCTATTTCTTGTCTGGGAACAAGCTTTCCAGCTTCTTACCCTCTATCATCTTACAAAGTTCCTGCCCTTTTCTTGTGGCAGCACATCATCTGTGATGAAATCGACGTGGTGATGTCATTAAAATTTTTATCCAGGCATGCAAACCTGTTTCAGGCAGGCAATGTGCCAGAATATAGGTTTATTAAGCAAATGCAGATGAGGTAATCTATGTGTATAAATACCATCTATGTGTATAAATACTGCCGTTTGCGATTACATAGCGACTGTGCTACATCAGAGGAGCTCACAGTGTGAGAAGGACAGGGCTGAGGGCCAAGAGCTGAGGGCACTTAGTGGGGCAAGGACAGGTGCCAAATGCTGTGATTGCATTACCTGTGAGGTCCAGGTTGCGAAAGTAACAGCTGTGCTTGAGAGACAAGAGCAATAAACAAAGATAGGAGCAGTCGGAGCACCACAGCCTTGGTATGGAATAGCTGCGAATTATTTTCATGTAGGGTTAACCCTGTGTTCCTGGACGCAGCAGCCACAAGGCTGTGAAGGCTCCCGGCTTTATGCAGACTCTCCATCTTCATTCACCAAGGATCCTATACGTTCCTTACGGTAACCTTATCTTCTAACTCACCTGCATGTTACACCTATGCTTCCAGAGAGAGGGTGCCATTCCAGAAGTCAGTGCCTGAGTTTTTCCAAGCATCTGACAGCCAGAGGACACCTAGGCTTACTCAGCAGAATCACCTGACCCACTTCTATGGGTGGTTAGAGGGAGGAGGGAGAGGAGCCCGATGCTGGGACTGAATCACCTGCAAAGATGAGGTTCTGACGGTAGCAGCTGACCATGAAGGACAGAGGATAATATAGCAGCAGCCAATCTGTCACGGTGAAAAGGAGGATGGGGGCAGAGAGCACAAGTTCCTATTTGTTGCTAATGTAGGAACTCTCAACATCTCTTTGAGGACTATACTGGCGAGGGCAGGATTGTAGTTTCTAGGGCCCCACTCAAAAATTCACTTTGGGGCACCCTGCCCCTCTAGTGTATTGACTGTCTGTGGCCAGCAGGGAACCCCAAACATCAGGGGCCTCACATAAATGCATGTTTTGAGTAGCTGCAACACCACTGGAACCACTGAGCATGGTGAATCGTGAGATGTTGATGCAAGAAAAAACCGCGTAAGGGATGGAATAACATCCCATCGTTTCCGTACAGTTTGAGGACTTTTAAACATTTTTCCTCTCTATTTCTCATGATCTTGGATGCTCATCTGCTGACATGTAACTCCACCTCCCCTACCTGTTGCTCTCAGTTTCTAATGAGCAACCTGTAGGCCACATTGGTCGCCTCATGTAGCTTTGTAAAAATACACATATGCCTCACATAAATATCTCTACATAAATAGAAGGTTCTTCATATCTGAGTTCAGCAAGGCAGGGCTCCCTCTTACTCACACTAGGCCAAAGCTACATGTGAGGTTCTGCAGTTCAGAATGGAGGCTGCATTTCAATTTTTTCAGTTTTTTAGTGCATGGGACTTGATCTTACTAATATTAGCTGTGGGCTCATCAACCCTGTGACTATATTCCTTCCCACAAATAAATCCTGATACTGTCCTCCCTCATTTGCAGGCCAGAAGATCAGATCCAGCATACAGGAGTGTGTCCCTCGTCAAAACTCATGTAGAGCAGCCACGTGAACATTTGCTGGTTATTCATTGCTTCTTTCACACCTTTGCCTCCCCTATTCCACTGGCACATGACCTCACCTGTCTCTCTAATCCTGGGCTAAGAGAGCTCAGGTGCAGGAAGTAAGGGAGGGTGAGGTTGGGGGATGGAGGTGGCGCTGGTCAAATTTGAGGCCTTGAATGATGTCAAGATCAACATGGGTGAGAAAGGAACACCATCACCCCTGCCCAAGATGACTTCCTTGTTGGAAGATGGGCCTCAGTGCAGCCCAAGCCACAAGCGAGCACATACCCCTCATCAATCGCCATACAGAGCCCGCCGGAGCACAACTGCTAACCCAGAGAAACTGCAGCAGCCACTGTCACCAACTAGGAGAGGGCGCCCAAGTTGCACTAGCTTGAAGTCCAACTGGAGGCTTCTGTTGAACAGTGATGGGGCAGAAGGTGAGTGTCTCTTCGGCCAGCTGGCTAAAGAATACAGCGAGGATCTGATCATGAACAGGCTAGCACTGGACGATAGCAATCAGAAGGTCACCATAAACATTGCCGGCCTGCGTTTTGAGACATGCCTTAAGACACTGGACCAGTTCCCAGAGACTTTGCTAGGGAATCCCAGGAAACGGACAAGGTACTTTGACCCCATGAGAAATGAGTACTTCTTTGAACGCAACCGACCCAGCTTTGATGGAATTCTTTACTACTACCAGTCAGGGGGCAAGATCAGAAGACCAGCAAATGTGCCCCTGGAGATTTTTTCAGATGAGATCATCTTTTTTGAATTAGGTAGCGAGGCAATGGATCAGTTCCGGCACGATGAGGGCTTCATCAAAGAGGTGGAGGTGCCTTTGCCATCCAGCGAAATCCACCGGCAATTGTGGCTTCTGTTCGAGTACCCCGAAAGCTCCAACGCAGCCCGAGGCATAGCAATAGTGTCCATCTTTGTCATCATCATCTCCATTATCGTCTTTTGCCTGGAAACACTACCAGAGTTTCGAGATGATGTGGGGATGTTTCCAACTTCCTTCCAGTTCTTCAACCACTCACAGAAAAGTCATTCCTTAGTATTGCCCCCAAATATAGTACCTAAAACCATAGCTTCCACAGTCACCGATCCATTCTTCTTAATCGAAACAGCTTGCATTGTCTGGTTTTTCTTTGAGCTCTGCATACGTTTCATTGCCTGTCCCAGCAAGAAGGATTTTTTCAACAACATCATGAACATCATAGACATCATCTCCATAATCCCTTACTTTGTTACTCTGGTGATGGACATAACGACCAACATGGATACTACCTCTACCCAGAACATGTCTCTGGCCATCCTCCGTATTATCCGCCTAGTGAGAGTCTTCCGAGTTTTCAAGTTGTCCCGGCACTCCAAAGGACTGCAGATCTTAGGCCAGACGATAAAGGCGAGCTTGCGTGAGCTAGGCTTGCTCATGTTCTTCCTTTTCATTGGGGTCATCCTTTTTTCCAGCGCCATTTACTTTGCTGAGGCTGACGAGCCCAACAGTCAGTTCAGCAGCATCCCAGATGGCTTCTGGTGGGCCGTGGTGACTATGACCACGGTGGGCTATGGAGACATGTGTCCCATCACCATGTGGGGCAAACTGGTGGGAACCCTGTGCGCAATTGCTGGAGTGCTGACTCTCGCCTTCCCTGTACCAGTCATTGTCTCCAACTTCAACTACTTCTACCACCGGGAGACAGAGCAGGAGGACAAGCTGCCCTTTCAGGACAATGCAGAGGTGTCTGGCGCCGCCAACAGACATGGAAGCACCGCATCTCTGAACAAAGCTAATGCCAAAGTCCAATTTCTATGAATTAAACCCTTGTGATTTTTTTTGTTTTCTTTCTCGTCAAGCCCCAGATGTGGCTCAGGTTTTTCGTTCTTGAACCAGCTACCTAAGCCAAATGATCTCTCTCGATAAGCAATACAAAACACTTTGAAAAATACTTTCTCGTACAAGCATAAAGAGAGCAGATAAAATCAAAATAATGCTAAGGTGTGTAACAGTATAGTGTTACGAGGGAAAAATGGGGAAACCAGCACTGGTCTAGATGAACTGAACAGTCCCTAATGCTTTAATGTTACCTAATGGAGAATGTAATGCATCTGCTTAGTATATGTTGAGTTCCTGTTACATTAAACTCCATTGTGATTAATGCTTTGCTGAATAGCCTATTCTTCTGATAACTTCACATTAATAATTTTAAGTCTTTGAAAAAAATGTAGGCTTGCATGACATTGATTACAAATCTACATCATTTAGACTGAGCATGTTGTCCTACTGTTGAAGACAATTCAGCCGAGTCTGAATGACAATGTTAGTGAAGCGCAAAGTGCTTACTGGGTGGGTTACACTGTGAGGTTGCTGGGGGCAAGGCCACCACACAGGTCTCAGAGACACTGGTTTCAAGGGAGCAGGAGACTGTGTACACATAAACTACCTTGACTCATAATTAAATAATAATAATAAGCTTAGCAAGCTGGCTCTGACAGAAACCTGTGACCCTGGGGTTCTTTGGGTCTGCATTGAATCCCACTTCAAGGTGAACTGCCAGATTGACTCTGATAGGACTGAACTCATGAAATTACTGAAGAACGTCTATCAGACTAAATATGACTCACATGGAGTGAATGGTAGCTGACAAAGTCGCCCTCTCAGATTCTCTGATCCTGTCCTGTAAAACCCCAGCTCATCCAACCTCCTTCACCTTTTTTCCTGGGCCAGGTTAAACAAAGTCCACTCAGAAGGCTGAGATGTGAGAAATATTATTTTCTGTGAGTGCATGTGATTCCATAGATGTGTTTGGTCTCAGCATGACTGGCACAATGGTCTCAGACTTAGAGCTGCTTGCAATTATTTACAGTTAAAACCTTCAGGGGTTTAAACTGGCATTATTTTTATAGGTACAAATTGTCTATGCATTTTATATGTCTGTCCTTATTCCTTTTAGTCAGATGGTCACATTGATTCTGTACCACTTTTGGTGCTGAAGAGCTCAGTAAATACAGGCAGATATAAAAGCATCCAGGATACACAGAGTGTGTGGAAGCGCCGATGTAAAAAGGCAACATCACTCCTCTTCGTAAATTTACCCTTTGTTTTTTCATTTATTTGTGTTTCCTTAATAAATATTAGTAGCACATTTCTGTGTTATTTGCTACAAGTCGCGTAAAATTTGAATGTTTACATAAAGGTTTGCAGAACAGATTACTTACGTCAGTAAAGAACTACCTGTACAAGAAAGAATATGAAGCTTTACATTTGCCAAGGTTTGTTTTTATCTTAGCACTGTGGTCATGTTTAAAAATTACTTGAAGTATAGATGTAAACCGTGCTGGTTTTGTCCAGAAGCAGATAAGAGCAGCAGTGGGTATGGTCAGAGCGGGGGGGAACTGATCGGGTGAGGGGGGCCCGAAGTGGGATATACCGATGTGGCTGGAAACCCCATGCTCTCTCGTTAGCCATATAAGACGGTGCCCTTACTATCGGTAACAAGTTTCTGCTTTCACTGTAACACAAGCGGCCTTCGGCTTCCCAATCCGAGACACCGGGGGGGTGGGAGGGGGTGGAATCTGTGCCTCAGCCAGAGGAGCCTTCAGGGGAGCCGTCAGGGGAGGATGATGTGACCTCCACCCCATGTTGTATATACATCTCCCCTCCAGCTTGAGTACCCCTACTCCCCCATATTGCTGAATCATGGTCCAGAAGGCCATAGCAGTAAACATACCACTTCATGGCGGGAGGAAGACACGTTAATGAGCCGATTTGGTTCCACAATCCGACCCGCTATACTGCGTGACCCCGAGACATGATCGGTTGACCGGGCAATACTAGCCGCAGGTGCTCTGACCGGGAGCGAGTCAACATGGGAAACAAAGGAGACAACGGATGCGACGGGGCAGTGGAACAGCGCCGGGCACTTGTCTACGGTGCACCTCGTGCATCTGAGAGTGAAAGGGGACCGCGAGCAGGAGCTGGAACGGACCAGACGTGACCCTGAAAAGCGATGCTGGTGTAGGAGGTGGCAGGCCAAGGAAAAATCACAGGGCTGACTACAGACATCTATCCTGACAGATTCCTGGAGGAAGTCAACAAAAAGAACTTATTAAATCGTCATTAACATAAAACTAATTGAAACATATAAGAAATTAATTACATATTTATCTACATTTTTTCAAATAGGAGTTTTATAAGTCAAGTAAAATTTATGCATGTATAATACACATGTAAATGGTGATGTTTAATTAAAACGTGCAATAGGAGAGTTTTGAATGATCGTTATTGTAAAAATCTGCTGATTGACCAAACTTCCAGGAATCTGGGTGACAATAGCCTGGGTGGTTGTCTACTAACCTTTTGAGAAAAAGTACTCTTGCTCCACATAATATTCACCATACAAGCTCAGTTTAGCTCCAAAGAACACATTCTGTAAACGTCATGTTCCATTAGAAGTCACCTACAGGTCACACAGTGGCAGCTAAGCTATGAGGAAGGTCTTTGGTAAATCAACAGCAACCTCCAGCAGCATCTGATCATCTGAGATTCAACCCAGTCTCTGATTCTCTGATTCATCTCCCAATATCATACAGTATGTATCTAGATAGGCAAACAAAAATGATTTTGTCCATCTGTTGGCCCCCACATGGAGCACCCTACTGATTTGACTCTATCCATCTCATAAGGAATGGCCTCATACTTCACTCTTCTCCTATCCACCCAACAGAAATAAGCTTCATTGCTCCTAGAATGAGTCACATATATTCAGTTGGCTATGTCCTTCAACGGAGGTCAGTTTGATCCACTCCATCAGCTAATCATTAGTCTCAAAATAAGCTCTCCTTCTGGGAGCTTGGGTGATGTCTAGGGTATTACTATGAGTTAGTTCTCCTCTCAGAATAGACCAGTTAAAGTTCTTCAGATAGAACACAGAACAAAATCTTTGCTTCTCTTCATCTTCACTGGTCACCCCTGATAGGACGTACCTCAGAAATGCTTGAAAGACATTCTTGAATCCACAGAAAGTCTTCATTACACGGCTTACCTTGAATTACCCAGACCATAATATTGGATTCTCTCTATAGTCTTTTATCAGTCTGCCAGTCAGAGATTTATGGCTTGTGACCTTTCAGGGATGTTGTGATACCTGGACAATGCCTGGATTCTATACAGTCTGATGATCATGCACAATAGGAATACATTCAATATTCAACAGGATGCTAATGAGATTTGGAATGTCTTGACACAAGTTTATAATGGGGTCTGAGATTCAAAAACGAGATCACGATAGAACAATAAACACCCCCCCCAATTCTACAGACAACCCCAAACACATCTTCACAAAGAAGAATCCAGTATGGTCCTGGCCTGGAACTTTCCATCAAAGTGAACTCGTTAAAGATGGATGCTTGTCATGCATCTTTTAACACTTGGCAAGAATCACGATGGAACTCATCAGCTGGGCTTCAGCTCCACTACTCCACAAAGGCATAAGTAAAATCATAATAAACAACAATGGAACATTCCAGACAGAGGAGGAAGGAAAGGAGCATAGCTGATGAGAGCTGCATCAACAATCCTTACTCTATAAACCAGTACAAACCTCATCAAGCCCTCTAACCCTAACCCTAAATATCAGAGTCTTATCCCGGAAGTCATCACAAACAAGTGACTCTGTGTCTCCTGTAAGACAAGCAGACATTGTTGTGGACAAGAAACTGGCCTCACGTCTGGCTGCAGATTTGATTGAATTGGCGAAGGGCTGTAGTTGCACTCCCATGGTGCTGAATTAGGCAGTAAACAGAAATCCCTTCAGTAAAATGATCCATGTAAAATGTGGGGGAGAATGTGATCCTGCCTGAGAGACAAATGATATAATTGAATTTTCTAAATCCCAAAATGCATAAATGTAATATTAAGTAAATGTAAAAAGGATTATATTTCTTCTGGTACTGTTGTCAAATGGGTTGATTTATTTATTATTGGGTTTATTTTGAATTTAATTTCTCTTGTCCTGCTTTAAATAAAGAATTTTAAATGCTTTAAAAATACATGGATTACCGGGACGAAATTAGAATATAGTTGTTTAGAAATTTAAGGATAACAGTGGTGGACAACAGTAGTATTTACATTATTATATTGTATTAGAGTAAATGTATTAATTCATTTGCAAGACGAAGCTACATCAAGTGCTTCATGTTTAATTTATTTCTAGGTTCTATGAGTCCCAGAACTCCTTTTTATAGGTGACAAGGTGTTGAGACATTATGTCTCCATGAAATCTAGCAGGTTCCATCAGACGGACAAGCATTGTTTGACATGAAACTGCAACTTAGTACAGATCACCGAGTTCAGCCCTGAGCTATAGCTGCTTTGACCGAAAAGGCAAATCATGGGGGCCAGGGAACAGGTAAATTCAGGTATCTTGCAGTCACTCTGCCACATTTTCATTCTTATTGTTAGCTGGGGAAACAGCAGTTCTGCTCCTACTTGATGGCCGCACTTGGTAGGAAAGTCTGTCTATTACCAAAGTAAAATTGTCTCTGACAGCTAGAAAGTATACATTTTTGTTTATCTTATTTATCAATAGATAAATAAGAATATATAGGATGAGATGAGATGACGTATAATATTATACAGTGCAGCAAAATGAAAGAAATTAATGATCCCGGGGGATATTCTGTAATTCTAGGTATCTCCTAAATATATTTCCATATCCACCATGGGGTTAGGGTGTCAGGGTCCCACTCAATGAAGAGGAAAAGTAATATTGGTCTGAAATTTTGCTTATTCTACGTAAAATAAAAACAGATATGATATTCCTGTAATGCAATTTCTCACATTATCCTCTCACAAAATCTGTTTGCTCAACTCCATGTTAATTTTTGAATGTTCTTCCTACAATGAAACATCTACTCACTGCCTGCTACTGGATGTCAGGTAACACTACATTAATGAATAACAGCAAGCAGCAGTAGTGTCAGACAATAAGGACACAGGAACAGTAAATAACAGTGAACAACAAACTGCACAAAATGGCACAAAAATTGAGTCACGAAACCAATGAGTACTGGTGAGTGTGCAAGCCCCCATAAGTTTAATCTACAGTGCACTTAAATTTTACACCTAGCAGCTGTTGAACAGCTTTATTGCTGTTCCTGATGTTTGTGTAAGGTCTGAAAGAAAAAAGGAATGAGAGATGTGTATGTGCAGGGTGACTAGAAGAACAAGCAGCCATTAATCACCTGGTCTTCCAAACCAGGGCAGCAGTAATTCGAGAAGGCTTTCACATCAGAGCACCATGTACTGTTCATAAGAAAACACAGACCTCCCCTACGTTCTTCACCAATGGTTCAGTCCAATGCAGGCATTAAGTTGAGAAACTGTTTGGATGGATTGGTATGTAGCTGGTCATCCACAAAGTATGACAGTGCCTCTGTGTGCCTCTGATATAGACAACAGAATTCTGCACTGCCTTGGAAAAGTCTACCTATATCATTTCTCTAGGTGTGACAACATTGAATTTCTATAGGATCTTAATCCACCTCTCCTGATGTCCATCAAGATAGATATAGAACAGTCCAAAATCTCACTTTAACTCATATATAATTTTGTATAATCTTGTTTATGCTTGTATACTGGTACATTTCTCCAACAGCCAGTAAGTCACCAACAGCTGCAGATTTAAAAATCAGACATTAATGTTTTCACAATAAAAAAATACAGCTTTGAGAAGTTCTGCTGTGCTTCCCACTGGAGAGGCGGATGGTATGCCTGTCAGCATTGCAATTCATCTTGCCAGACTTGCGAGCTGAGACTTTGAACTGTGACCCACTTACTGGCATGAAAAAATTGAGGTTAGGCTTTCAAGCACATTGAGTGTTACTGCATACACGTTCATCCTGGCCTATGTTTGGAGATGAAGGGCTTTCAAGTCTTTATCAAGAAATACTGCAGTATCTTCTGTCTAGATAGATAGATAGATAGATAGATAGATAGATAGATCTATCAGTAGCAACTTCTCCAGCAGTGCCTCATAAATCGTAGGATGACCTCAAGTGACTTTCAAAAAGAATGGGAAACATTAAGTGCAGGTGTGAAGTGCACTGTTTGTATCAGGCTCCTAGAAGCAGGACTGAAGTCCCATAAAGCAAGGAAGAAGCCCTTCATTAATGAGAAGCAGGAAAGAGCCAGGTTGGAGTTTGCAAAAAAAATGTGTATTTTACACAGGCGCATACCCGTAAGTTGAGGAATGAGTAAACTGAAAATTTTGCTGTGGTGTCTTACTGTTTTCCAGAGGTGTAGATAAATATTTCATAAATGCCCGGAGGGAAATTTGGGATTACAGGCCATACCAAACTGAGCTACAAAAAATATATAATAATAATAATAATAATACATTATTATTACATATTGATATGACTAACACCAGCCACATTTTCAAATATATAACTTGTTAAAATAGAATTCAATAGGAGTGGATGTGTTTGTTTTCTAAGTGTCTTATAGAGAACATAATTTCACAGAATAAATGTTGATATTTACTTATCCAACTCAGGTTATTCATGTGTAAGGTCCTCCAAACTTATCATCTGTCCCTCTTCTAACCGCTTATCCTTCTCAGGCACATTATGCATGTCAGAGGTGCACCTAAAGATCCAGTCACAGGTGCTAGTTCACAAGCTGCCTCATACCAATGTCTTTGCCTTGGCTTTTACGCAACCGTGTGATGTGTCATTTTGGGGGTGGCGCATAGCTCAGCAGGCTAAGCAGAGTAGTTATTTGTCCACGGATCCTTGAGCGAGGTCGTTAACCCTCAGCTCTCTGGGTGCAGCAAGATGCATGCCTCTTCACTGTGACCCTTTTTTGTCTCGTGGAGAGCAAGATGGAGCAAAGATTTTGCCCATGGGGATTAATAAATCATCACTATTCAGTTATGTTGATCTCATGACAAATCACCTCCAAGAAAGGCAGCGTCTGCTGACCTGCTTTAGATAATCCAGAAGGGGGTGACAGCCACTGACACGCCTCAGAAGAGAAGAACATGACTGACTCCAGTGGAAGGCTGAGATGCTGAATGAAGGAGAGTCACATCATCTGACCATTGCTTAATATTAAGGTACGGGAATCCATGTTTAGACACTGATACACAGCATTATGACTGTAATCAGCATTCAGAAAACATTTCATATAGATTGTTTATCACAAAAGCAGGTCTTTCAAGGAAAATGGCATCTTGACCCACAGAGGGATCAAGTTTAAAGCTTTATCACGTGTATGTGGGCGGAACACAGTGAAATTTTTATGCCATAGTTACAGGGGAGGGGACACACACACACACACATAGGTATCCACAAGTATAGGATAGACAGCAGTGCAATACAGGTCAAACATCATTGCAGTACAGGACAAACAGGAGTGCAGTACAGGACAGAAAGCAGTGCATTACAGGACAGACAGCCGTGCAGTACAGGACATACAGCAGTGCATTACAGGACAGACAGCCGTGCAGTACAGTATACTGTAGATAGCAGTGCAATACATGACAGACAGCA
>JAODKC010000041.1:13669915-13688064 GCA_026777985.1 Mormyrops attenuatus | reverse complement strand
GCCTTTGCCTTTAAATGGAGCGATGACGTCAGGGGAGGCAATCCGTGGCAGGGGGCAGTTTAGAGCACAACACCGGCGTACGCTCCTCTGTTGGCATCGGCACATGCAGTGCAGGATCACGCTTTATAAAGTCCTCTAAGCAATGTGTCTTCATTTAGGCTATATCCAACAGACATCCATCACGCACGGCAATGTTACCGCAACACACAGCATGCCACAAATGCTTCCGAGGGCTGTATTATAATGTTCCACCCAACTTATCTAAATATCTGAAATGTATTTTCAATTCAAATGTCCATTCCGCTCGTCTGCTGTCATTGTAAACAACTGTGCTGTGTACCCGATTATCGCGTGAGACCTTACCTGTGTTTGCGTATAATGCTTACGTCATCCTCGCGTTTCTCTTTGCAGTGTGTAACTCCTTACCATGTGTGCAACATATAATGTAGGTTGTAATGGAATCTCCCCATGGTTCCCTGTCTTTTGAGTCCTGGGGTTATTCGTGTGCGGGACAGTGTAGTCACTGTCGTTGTGTGAAGCCTTTTAAGGGTTGATAATGGACAGCCCGGTGGTTGAAGATGCTGCCTCATTTCTTGCAAGCCACTCTTGATTTTGGGTCCTCTGGGCGTCACAATATAATCTCCAAGAGCAGCACACGCAGTACAGACGCATATCTCCAATATATCTCACTTTCTTCAGCTTTGCAATCTATTTTGTTCTCCTCTAGCATTCAGACATAATTCGTTTAATCGATGTAATCTTGTAAAATAATGCCATCTGTAATCGTCATTTTTCCCATTAAGACCCATTCAAAAACAATGCGTAAAAATAGCAGTTTCTGGGGGCATTATTTTAAAAATCCTTCAGTAAAATATTTTCAACATCTGGATATAGTAAGGGTAATGGCTGTTGTATCGCACGGTTAGAACATACATTTTGACGTTGACAAGATAAATTGCGGTGAATGTGCCAGAACACGCATTCCGTCTATTTAAGATGGAACAGATTTTGGGAATAAGCCTCGTCCATAAATGTATGTTACAGTTTAAATGCTACTGATATCAATATGTAATAAGCTAAATATAATCGAACCTTGACCAACACGTGTTTGGACAGCGCGAGTCCACTTTCTATTTCCTATAAATACAGGCCTATTGGATTGTCTTATCCAGTTTACGTCATAAATGTATAAAACATGCATAGGCATATTTTTATTAACATAAATACAGTATGAATCTATTACGTAAAAGTCTAATTTAAAAAAAAAAGATCTACAAAAGAGTTCTGCACTGTTTATAGGACGACGCTATTATCCCCGCATTAGTCGGCAAATCGTTATGATTTTTTTCACATTGTCTTTTCATTTTTGATACCCAGTGTTAGTGATACGCATAACATCTACATACAGTGTTTTGTATCATATAAGCTTATTAGATAAGCATTATGGTACTTCTTCTATTGTGGCTAACACTGCACGCACCGGTGTTACCTCTTATGAGTTCAAAAGCAATCCAGATCGAATGTGTAGCCTTTTTAACAGGACGTCCTCATTTATGGACGACCCGAAAAAATCCTAAAAATCGAGCACTGAATACGCACAAAAAGTCGTTCAGTGATCAATGCAGCTAAGACTGTAATCAGGGAGATTATATGCGCTTTCACTTTACAGAACTACCAAAAAGGTTATAAACACGTTTTCCTCCAAAGAAATCTATCCATAAGTAGGTCTATCCAGTACGGGCTTATATGTGTAAATAAATATCAATGTTCATTTAATTATTAAATGTCTGAGCTAAAATTCCCTTTGGGATTTTATAACGTAAGATAACTGACAGTAGCCAAACTATATTTCGTGTTAAGGAGTTTCCCTAACCCCGATTGTTGTGTGTATGCTGTGTATTATTAATCAGAATTAATTGTGGTTAAGTACGGCTTCCACTCCTAACCGCTGTGAACTTATTTGCACTCTGCTGGGAACCTCATTTGTTTAAGCGAAGCCGAAAGTGGATGAGTGTTTGCCCGCCTGTTGTCGAGTGCTCGAGTATCGATGGTTTATGGCTGGCTGCCCGGGTAGATAAGCCGGCTGTGGGATGGGCTCAGCCCGGCCATCGGTATGCAGGGGCGCTTTAACTGCCCCCTACGGTGAGCCGCTCAAAGGGCAGGCGGTCATGCATGACTTCTCTCATACGCCTTACGTCACTCCTCGATCCTTTGTTGCTCTCACAAGCTGTCTGCAGGTGTCAAAACACATTATAGTGCCGGGACTTCCCCCCGCAAACACACACCATCCCCCATTTGCAAGCAGATGAATTCCTCGTCTCCTTGTAAAAGAGAGGGGAAAAAAGTGAAGTTGTATGCTACGGAAACTACAATAGTATTTTAGATTAAAAAGAATACTATCTATCTATCTATCTATCTATTAAAAGTATCCATTATTATTATTATTATTATTATTATTATTATTATTGTTCTTGTTGTTGTTGTTGTTGTTGTCTAATATTTAGATCCCAGGGCGCTCAAATAAATTATCCTTCCCTCTATTGTAATTGGTTTGGATAAAAGGGTCAGATAAATAAATTACATGTAAGTATGCAGATTACCGGATAATAGGGGCAAAGTCATACGGCGGTATAGTCATAATGATATTTAAAGCGCATTGTCCAATCGCCGCCCCTTTACAGCCTAGAGACTTGTTTTTCACCTTGTCCGATGGATCACCTGCAGGGCCCCTCGCATTGCACCCCGCCCCGAACACTCCCTGCAGGGTAAAGCTGGCTGGCCGCGGGGGTGGCAGCGCAGTCGTAGCGAAAGCGCACGGTGGCCCGGGGACAGCGGCGGGAGGTCACAGCCGTAGCGGAGGGGTGAGTTTATCGATCCCGCGCTTGGTTGTTTTATCCCGAGCAAGTTTTTAGTGACGGTCCTGAGTCGGTGCGAGAGCGTCCTTTATTTACGGATACTTTAGTAACACTAAAGTACCCGTAACAGTAAAGTCTTACTTTAGTAAAAAGAAATTGCACGTCGCAGTTCACGGAAGTCGTATATATTATTGTTACTTCAAAAGCTAATAAAATATATATATAATAATTAATGTACAAAAATGGGTAGATTGCATTTAGTAAAGCGGTTTAAATAAAAAAAAGCCGCTACGGTGTGACGTACGTGGAAGTGACACAGCTGCCGATCCAACTTCCGAAGCAAGCCGGCAGTCACATCGCCATTAGCTGGGGCAAGAGCCGGCACGCTTTCGGGACCCCTTCACCAGCATGATCGCTACACTAAACACGGAAAAAGGTTTGAAGACGTGCAGCTTCTCTCTCAGAATCTCGCTTGATTCGAATGGCAAGAAATAAAGTGACTTTTACGTGAATTTTTTCTTAAGTTTATCTTGTGTTGGGATGCAAAGTGTATTACCTATAAGTGTAGCCTATACCTTAATTTTCCGATATTTAGTAATATCAGTGTTACAGTTATATCACATTACAGTTCTGCTTGCGTTATCCGCTGCATATGCAAGCGCTTGGAAAACTTGCCATATTTTTTAATGCAGAGACAGTGTATTTTCCATATTCAATAACTTTAAAAAATTTTAATTATGTCTTGAGGACAAAAAAATACGGAATACGGAAATAGGAGTCCTCGTTAAAATGTTCCACATCGCTGACATACCACAGATGTATCGTTAACTCACGGTGTTCTTTTCATGGTATATGTTTTGATGGCATTCGTAGATGTCAAAACGTTTTTCTGCACGATAGTGAGTGATGTTTTCCATGGTACCGTGTGAACGCCCGCGACCAGACCAGAATCAGAAGTTACAAAAACTCTTGTACCCTAGAAGGCTCTGTATTTTCTGACTGATAATAAACGCACATAATAAAACCTGACATCCCAACGTAATATCTTTGGTAACACTTTACTTGACGGGACACAAGTAACTTAGCAACTCAATTATTAATCAAGTGCAAATCATGAACTGATATAGTAACTGCGTGGAATACATGGACAGTGTTGGGGAAGTTACTCGCAAAAACCAAGGTTTCGTTTCAACCACCCAGTTGAGTATAGGCCTACTGTGATAGTATTGGTCTGTATTTGTACTTTCTGGACCTGAACTTTCCACTTCTGTCTTTAATGGATTACTTTTGTGAGTAAGTTCCCCAACACTGTACACAGACCGTTAAGACTGATTAAGGATGAGCAAACATTCGACCAGTACATAACTAACACTTAGTTTCTAGTTGATTAATACATTAGTAAGAGTGTACTACTAGATTATTTGTACCTCAAGTGAAGCGTTACCATATATTTCTACACAGTGCATGAAAAAATAAATAAACATCAAAATGCATTTTTTTATGAGCATAACCAGGAAGAGCACTTCAATGACACAAACGTGAATTTGCTCGGATGTTATTAATAACTTGAGCTTGTGGTGAAAGGTCATCCATCTGAGATCCGGGAGCAAACAAACTAATGAAAAATGTTCCCACAGTAACTGTTAAGTGCTGAATTGTGGAATAGCAAGTACGAATATAATAGGCTATAATTGGTAGTGGTGGCTAATAGTTATGGATGTGCACTTGTGATTGAAAGGTTGCTGGTTCAAATCCCTGACCAGTTAGGTACCACTGAAGTACCCTGAGCAAGGTACCGCCGCCAAGTACTGTTCTCCGGGCACTGAATTAGCTCCCTCTTGCTATGTCATGATGTCACATATGGGTTAATTTAAGCCTTTCGCTGTGGTGTGTCAACACTGATTTTCAAATTCAACAAATAAAACTTGGCTTTTCCCTTGTGGTTGATGGGTGTGTCGTTTCAGACATTAGCTTGTCAGTTCATAGAGTTTTATATTTTGTTGTTCTGTTCAGTGTAACATATTATCATTTACTGTGTTTCTGTTGTGTGGTGTCAAGTTATCCTCACATGCAAAACATCGCAAGCTAATATTTTGGCGGAAATGTCCCTTGAGGGCAGTCTGTGGCTCAGTCGGTTAGGGTGCTATAATAGTGATCGGAAAGTCGCTGCTTCCAATCCCATGGTTAGCTGAGTGATTTCACTGTTGGGCCCCTGAACAAGGCCCTTAAGCCCAGTTGTTCCAGAAACGGGCTGACTCTGCTTTCTTAAAATGTATCTCACTTTGGATAAAAGCTTCTGCTAAATAAACAAAAAATCTGGGTTTCTACTATTATAATTAAGTTTCCTCTGTATTTGATGACCACCAGGTTCTCCACGATGCAGTCCGTCGACAAACCCCAACTGCTGTCTTTGGGCAGGAAGGACACCCAGCGGTTGCTGGAAGTGTACGTGAGACGTAGCCTGAGCCTCAATGATGGTTCAGACGTAGAAAGCAGGCAGCGGGTCAAGCCCCGGAAGTGGGTGACCAGGGCCAAGAAGAGCCAACGAGTCCGGAGGCACTCCAGTGACAGCTCTGCTCACCTCAGCCCAAGGGAGGTGCTTGATACCAGACCCTTCCAGGTGACCCCTCTAGAACTACCTACCGCTCTTCTGCAGTCAGTAGACTACCCTGGGCCTGAAAGCTATGTGGAGCCCGGAGTCTGTGTAGATCCAGATGTCCAGGCACTGTCTGAAGTCCATGCACATTCTGGAGATCATGTGGACCCAGAAGACCATGCAGATTCAGAAGACCATGCAGAACCAAAAAAGAAACCGAAGAAAAGTAACAAGAAGGGAAAGAGGTCTTTCTTCAAGACCTTCCTTAGTCTGTTTTCCAGAAAGGAGTCTGATGAGAAGGAGGAGAGGGACCCCAGCCCAGAGAGAATGGGGAGTGGGACACCCCCCGATACTCCTCAGGAAGTGTTTTGCATCCCGGTCAGTGAGTTCTCCTCCGGGGGGACCCAACAATCTCCCCGCCTGGGCAAGTCTGTGAAGATAAAAAGTTTGCGCAAAAAGTTCTCCTTCCGGAGCACAGGGGAGTCCAAGAAGCCGGAGAAGCCCACTACTCTGAATCTGTCCAGCAAAGTACACATACCAGGTGAGTATAGCTTACTCTGAATCTGTCCAGCAAAGTACACATACCAGGTGAGTATAGCTTACTCTGAATCTGTCCATCAAAGTACACATACCAGGTGAGTATACACATACCAGGCGAATAATCTTGAATGATATCTGTGCATCAACTCTGTGCATCGTCTTTGCTCAAGATATGATTCAGCACATCCACATGTTTTGTCTTTGTTTTCGTTTTTAAGAGGTTGTGTCGGTCGAACCCACAAACACATACTATGAGAAAGTATCAGAGGAACTGAAGAAGATCGTGAAGGAGGTTAAGGAGAGTCCAACCGTGGAGAATCATGTTGCTTTTGGGAATACCCTGGCCATGGACAGTAGAGTGGCCGCGAAAGGTAAGCTAGCTTGGGATACTGCCCGGTTTGTGGCACATTATTCAAACTCACAAGGCATGTAGATGGTAGGCCATGGCGGAAATGTGACAGAGTGGGTTAAGTTTCTTCTTTACACGCTTCTTTACACAGCGTGTAGTTGGAGTATGCAATAGTCTTCCTGCTAGTGTAGCGCAAGCCATAACCCTGGGTTCCTTTAAATCAGAGCTAGATAAGATTTTAACAACTCCGAGCTATTAGTTAAGTTCTCCCCATACAAGCTTGAAGGGCCGAATGGCCTCCTCTCGTTTGTAAATTTCTTATGTTCTTAAGAGGGACAAAGGGTATAAAGAAGACCATCACCCTATTGTGGGGTATTATGGGAATGACATCATTCTGGCCTTTCTGGCTTTGACATACGTATGAAATGGTTTTCCCCTAGTTTTCCTTATATATATACATATATATGTATGTGTGTCTGTATGTGTTTTATATGTGTATGCAAACATTGCACATATATATATATTTTTTTTAATGTGGTAAATAAGGTTTATTTTGTGTTTCAGATGAAGAGACCATTGAAAACATAATCAGCCTTCTTAAACAGCAAGGCGATGCCATAAATCTGCAGGTATGAAGGTCACACAGGAAGGGATTCCCCAATAATCATTAACTAACCTTTTGTTATATGAAAATGACAGTGGCAACATTTTTCTGTTAATGTTTAAACAGTGTTTTGGATTCGTAGGCTTTGAGCTGTTGATCTGAACCTCTGAACGTTTCTTTAAAAATAAAGGGGATATTCGGTTATTTTGAATAGCGATATATAAAAATATATATAAAAAATCTTTTACTGCGGATAAAGAGTCACAGGTCTGGGCGATTTCACAAAAAAATGTATAAGTAGTAGTGCGTGGCTTATGTAACTAATTCCTGGAAGCGGTATTTGCATAGAATAGGGGTGGCATGGTGGTGCAGTGATTAGCACTGTTGTCACATCTCTGGGATCAGACTTCAAGTCCCTGCCATGGCTCCTGTGTGTGTGGAGTTTGCATGTTCTCCCCGTGTTGTCGTGGGGTTTCCTCCGGGTACTCCAGTTTCCCCCCACAATCCGAAAACATGCTGAGTTACCGAATTGCCCATAGGTTTGTGTGAGTGAATGGAGTGTGAGCGTGCCCTGTGATGGGTTGGCACCCCATCCTGGGTTGTTCCCTGCCTTGTGCCTATAGGCTCCAGACCCCCCACAACCCTGAATAGGACAGGTAGTTACAGAAGATGGATGGGTAGTATTTACATATATTTCCTCAAGAAACAGATAATTTCCCAGATTAAGAGAAGGCAGCTCTGGCAGAACTCAGAGGATGCAAGCACAGTGCCTTCATTGCCGATCCATTCGGGTTCACGAAGAAATTGCTTGGAGACAAACGCAGTGGTCAACTCACATGTCCAGAGGAGGATATTAACCGCTACCTTTGTGACGCCTATAGCGACGGCATGAGAGAGCAAGACCTCGGCCACTGCGCAGCTCTCATGTGTCCACCTGAACCCAGCATCCTGTTTAACATCAATGAACCCACCCTCAAGGAAGTCAGAGAGGTCATCAAATCTGCCAGAACGGCATCAGCACCAGGCCCCAGTGGAGTACCATATAAGGTCTTCAAGAACTGCCCCAGGCTTTTGGAACGTCTTTGGAAGATCTACAGAGTTATCTGGAGGAAAGGGAAGGTACATCAGCAGTGGAGATATGCAGAGGGCGTGTGAATTCCCAAGGAGGAGAAGTCTAGCAACATTGAGCACTTCAGGACAATCTCTCTCCTTAGTGTTGAGTGCAAGACCTTCTTCAAGATCGTTGCCAATTGCCTCATGGGATTTCTCCTGAAGAACACCTACATTGACACCTCGGTGCAGAAGGGAGGAGTTCCAGGTATCCCAGGGTGTATTGAGCACACAGGGGTGGTGACTCAACTGATCCCAGAGGCACGGGAGAGCAAGGGGGACCTGGAAGTGCTGTGGCTCGACCTGGCCAATGCTTATGGATCAATACCACACAAGCTGGTGGACTTGGTCCTGAGCAGATACCACGTCCCAGAGAAGATACGGAATCTCATCCTTGACTATTATAATAACTTTAGTCTGAGGGTGTCCTCCGGGACCTCAACATCGGAGTGGCATCGTCTAGAGAAGGGTATCATCACCGGCTGCACAATCTCTGTGTCCCTGTTTGCATTGGCCATGAATAAGCTCGTGAAGTCGGCAAAGGTTGAGTGCAGAGGTCCATTGTCCAGATCTGGCACCCGACAACCGCCATTTAGAGCATATATGGATGATCTCACTGTAACTACAACATCAGTGCCCGGATGCAGGTGGCTTCTCCAAGGTCTTGAACGGCTCATTACATGGGCAAGAATGAGCTTCAAGCCCGCAAAGTCCAGGTCCTTATTCTTGAGGAAAGGAAAAGTGACTGACCGGTTCCGCTTTACCCTGGGAGACACTCAGATTCCATCAGTGTCAGAAAAGCCAGTGAAGAGCCTGGGCAAGCTCTTCACTGGCAATCTGAGGGACACCGCTGCACGCTAAGGTACGAGCAATGACCTTGACACATGGGTCTCAGCTGTGGACAAGTCCGGGCTCCCTGGAAAGTTTAAGGCCTGGATCTACCAACATGGCATCCTACCTCGTCTCCTCTGGCCGTTGCTAATCTATGAAGTCCCGATCACTGTCGTGGAGGGCTTTGAAAGGAATATTAGCCAGTCCCTATGCAGGTGGCTGGGCCTGCCACGGAGCCTAAGCAGCATTGCGCTCTTCGGGCATAACACCAAGCTGCAGCTTCCTTTCAGCAGTCTGGCAGAGGAGTTCAAGGTCACCCGAGCCAGAGAAGTCCTGCTCTACAGAGATTCCGCCGACACCAAGGTCTCCTCAGCAGGTGTAGAGGTCAGGACAGGAAGGAAGTGGCGCGGCCAGGATGCAGTGGATGGGGCGGAGGCAAGGTTGCGACACAGCATCCTGGTGGGCTCAGTGGCTACTGGGCAGGCCGGGCTGGGTAGCAATCCAAAACCCAGCTACAGTAAAGCCAGCAGAAAGGAGAAGCAGAAGCTGATCCAGGAGGAGGTACGGGCCGACGTAGAGGAAGCTCGCTCCAGCAGAATGGTGGGCATGTCCAAGCATGGGGCCTGGACCAAGTGGGAGCATATAGCTGGCCGTAAGATCACCTGGGCTGAACTCTGGAAGGACGTCCTCCCGTGCCCTGCCAACCTGTTCACCTGGGGCCTGGTGGACTCACCTGCTTGCCAACTCTGCCAGAAAAGGGGATCTTTAGAACACATCCTCAGCTGCTGCTCAAAGGCCTTGGGAGAGGGTCGGTATCATTGGCGCCACGACCAGGTTCTGCGGGCAGTAGCAGACACCATCTGCACTGGCATCAACAACAGCAAGAGGCAACATCCCTCCAAGTGTACCATCACCTTCGTTCAAGCAAGCGAGAAGTCCCAGCCCCCAAAGAAGACCTAGGGGGGCCTGCTTGCTACGGCGAGGGACTGGCAACTACTGGTTGACCTGGGAAGACAGTTGAGATTCCCGGACATCATTGCAGTAACTACACTCCGGCCAGACATGGTCTTGATGTCTGGGGCAAGCAAGCAGGTAGTGCTACTGGAGCTAACTGTCCCCTGGGAAGAGCGGATGGAGGAAGCTCAAGAACGGAAGAAGGCCAAGTACGCTGACCCGGTGGCTGAGTGTCGGAGGAATGGGTGGAAGGCCCGCTGCGAGCCCATTGAAGTGGGCTGCAGGGGCTTCGCAGGCCAATCTCTACATCGGGTCCTGGGACTACTAGAGATCTGCGGATTGCACAGGAGAAGAGCCATGAAAAACATTATGGAAGCTACGGAAAAGGCTTCACGCTGGCTCTGGTTGAGGAGGGGGGATGCGTGGCACAGTGCGCTACCTGGAAACAAGTCGGGGCCTGGTCACCCCCGGCTGGGTCACCCGGGTGAGGGTGTCTGATGTAAGACCCGAAACACCCCGTGACCCCGGTTACATCACTGAAGATGTGTCCAGGTTGCACCACAAGGTGTATTTCAGTACTTCCCTGCAACAGATAATAAATTAGTACGTTTCATGCAAGGAAAAAACAAAACTAGACTATTAGTTACTATATTCGCAGTTGTCATGCTTAGTAAAAATAAATTAAGTTTCTGCAGGAGATTTGTCTGAGACTGAGCATTTGGCACCTCCAGCTTCACGCGTCACGCTGCTCATTCAAATCATTTTTAAATGGGATTCAGACTGTGTGATATTTAAGAAAGCAAACCACAGATTTGGACCTGGGAAACAGTACCGACAGACAAGTTGCTGTTTTTCAATTTGGTTTAATTCATTTTACAGAGATCCTTACATTTTTATGAATACACACACAGAAATGCAGAAAACGCCAGGAGACTGAATGAGGGACAAAAGCCCCTTAGGCTAAACTAGTAAGAGGAGGAAAAAAAAAGTCTAGGGCTCCAGTGTCATGTGACTATCCAGTGTCATGTGACTGCCCACCCATCCTGGGCATGTTCACCATACAAGTTTAGTTATATTCATTCCATTAATCAGCCAATAGCAGGAATTTGGTCCAATGTGATCTGTTGAAGTTGTTAGCCTTCCTCACTAAGGCTCGTCATCATCATGAGGCTGGCAACCGTCGTCGCGGAGACGAAGTCCCTGTCACGCGGTCTTATAGGCTGTGCGCGAGAGACCTGAGGTTGCCGAATGCCTAGGGAATAGCGGAGGGGAAATGCTAGCCAGTTAACACAGTGACAACAGTGTTAGGGAAACGCCAACAGGAGACAAGCAAAGCTTTAGCTAGAATAAGACTGGGGGCATCTTCTGTTTGTGAATGAACTTGGTAAAGTATAAAAGTAATTGTATATTTTTAAATAAAGATTTATACTGTTCATATTGTTGAATTAATGACCATTTTGGTTATGACTGTACTCCTACACCCCGTATTTACATGTCCTTTTGGGTTAAAATGAACCCTAAATGTACCTTGGCTAGACTATGAATCTTAACCAACTAAAATGATGAATTGTCAGAGTCTGCTGGTGAGCATTGCGTGCCCAGTGACGTAATGCGTGATGATGGTGAGTGACCCCTGTCTGCAGGTGACAGCGGACGGCTCGGTGAGCTCCTTCTTCCGGAACCTGTCATACAGCTCCTTCCAGCAGCTGGCAGATCGCTATGTGCAGGAGGAGATTCCCAGCCACCTGCCCCAGCAGACCACCGCACCGGAGCTCGTCCGCTTCGCCTTCACCCTGGACTTCACCGCCAAGATGGCGGGCCTCTCCAACCAGGCCGTCTGCCGCATCATGGGGTTCGGGAATCAGTACCTGGAGGACCGTTTCACGCAGCTGAGCCGGACCACCTCTGCGGTAGGGGGGCGGGGCTGGGTGTCAGGGGGTGGGGTTTGAGCTTCATCACAGTTGCTTTCTGAAAGCAGATAACCAGCCGTAGCTTGACTTGCATATGGGTTGCAGTGAAATGGTTGATTGTAGCTTCCTGAAAATGTAAAGAGGAACGTTTGTAATGTGTTTGTCTCACTTGTACGTCACTTTAGACAAGAGCGTCTGCTAAATAAACTAAAGTGTAAACTATGCAAGGGAACTTAGGAGTGCCTGTTTCTGATTATTTAGTTATTTTGCAGTCAGAGGTCCTGTCACTTTTTCAGCTTGGGTAGGGACTCATTAGTTTTGTATTGTGACAGTAACTATGCTCAGTTTAATTTTCAGGCACAGATACAAGACCAGCTAATCCAATACTGACTCCAACAGCAGCGATCTGTGTCCGGTGTCACTCTAAGTGTGCCAGGTGTCTTTGTGAATGAACAGCTATAATATCTTATCATGTAATCCTTTTTGTTTTTAATATAAAAATGAATCCTGGCAGGGCAGGGGAAGCGTGTGTGAAGACGTACAATACTTCCCTTTTCTGAGTTCCTTTCCTTGCTCACTCTGAGTTTCTCATGTGTTTGACATTTAGTGGGGAAATGCCTCAAAATTTCCGCCGAAATGAAAGTTCACAAGCTTCTGATTATGACAGGAAACGTGAATGTATTTCCCACGCTCGCTTTAAAAGACATGCAGTAATTCATACCCTATGACACTTTTCTGACTGCAGGAATCTCAAGTGAAGGAAGTCCAAAATTTCAACGCGCCGGACTAACGGCCCGCGCGGCTTCTGCACAGAATGGCCACTCCTCAGAACCACTCGCGACCGTGGCCGGAGTTCCAGTGGGAATAACACGGCGAAGGGATCTTCAACAGAAGATCGGGGCGTGGAAGCGAAAACTACATGGGCATCTTTTAGCATGAAGGGGAGCCACCCTTACCGATGATTTTTAACGTTGTCAACATGGCCCCTCACATTCACGTGGCCTTTTTCAAAGACAGGCTGGAACTCCAGTGTCGTGATGCTACACACTTTCCACAATCTCCAGGGAGGTGCTGGAATGCGTACAGGCTGCTCCTCAAGTGTCTGTAATGATCTGTGAATCTATGAAACATGATATCTACCCAGCAGGCCTTGGACAGATGGAAAGGGATAGAGCAACATAGGAAGGTCAAAAAGGCCGCTGGGGCTGTTTGATTTTAGCCTGGTTCAGGGCACTTAGTGTATGATTAGTCTCTAATGTTAATTGATGTTATTCTCTTTTTTATCTTTATTCTGTAGAATGCCTCACACTATACTGTAAGTACAAGGTCTTGTGTCCATCTTAGGACTCAGTGGTGCTTCAGAGGTGATAACCTTTTACCCCCAAGTCACCCCACACTTCACCTTAAATATTTAGTCTTTAAATTTGTATGGTGAAAATGCAAGGCTGTACAGCTCTGAAAAAAATTAAGAAACCACTCTTTATTTTTTGTTTTATCTGCTTTTTTGAATCCTGGTTTATTCCTGGTTCTGCTGGCAGAAGGCTACACTGTGAGGCAGGCTGCTTCCAGGCTCAAAGTTTCTAAGACAGCAGTACAGAATAATAAGGTGAAGCAGGAGACACTGGGAATGACCAGAAACCAGCCAGGTAAAGGGCGGAAGCAACATTCTAGCGCCAGAGATGACTGTTAACTTATCCAGTGGTGCATCATAAATTGGAGGATGATCCCAAGTGACCTTCAAAAAGAATGGAAAACATGTAGTGGTGTGAGGTGCACTGCTAGGACAGTTCGTATCAGGCTGCTAGAAGCAGGACTGAAGTCCCATAAAACAAGGAAGAAGCTCTTCATCAATGAGAAGCAGGGAGGAGCCAGGCTGGAGTTTGCAAAAAAATGTGTATTTTACACAGCCGCATACCCGTAAGTTGAGAAATTAATGAAATGGAACATTTTGCTGTGGTCTCATAATTTTGTCCAGAGTTGTATATAATTGTTCAACTTGCTGAAACGATTTGCAGTTCCTAACTGTATGCTGGCATACGTGGGCTGTGTCTCTGGAAGAAAAATGTTGACCTAAATAAACTAATTTTTATTTGGCAGTTTTACACATTTTATAACTTTTGTAGTGATTTTTTTTACTGAACTACTCTTGCCTCTAACTACTAGCACACTGTTTAACGTGCAACAATCGTGCAGATTGGTTTTTAAAAACTGGTTTGAAAATAATAAAAATGGGTAAGAACTAATAACCCTACCGGAATATTTGCAGTAAAGTGCAGTTAAAGAATTTTTCATTTGCATTCATCTTCCAGTCACAACCACATCTGGGTCACAGGGAGACTGGAACTTATCGCACGAGGTTGGGGTGTTAGTGCCTCAACACACACATACAAGGCACCGTGGGTAATTTAGAAGAAAGCCTCACCACATGCATGTGACCTGCAGGAGGAAACTATAGGGTTTCCCCTCCCCCCCCCCGTCACCCACACACACAGCAAATGTGGGATTTGAACCCTTCAGCTCTGGAGGTGTGCAGCAGCCGAGACACCACACCACCCAGTCCTTACTGGTTTGGCCAAAAAAAATTATAAATTATACATAAGACCAAGGGGAGAATTTCAGCACATGTGAGCCAGGTCAGGTCCAGGAAGTAAAAAGCCAGACCAAGATTTTGTTTCAACCAACCAGTTGAGTATTCTGTAACTGTGACTATTTATGCTGGTTAGTTGAAACAAAATCTTGATCTGGCTTTTTACTTCCTGGAACTGAACTATCCACCACTGCATGTCAGTGGTACACAGGTCCATCATCCCAAAACGCGGCAAACGGCTAAAGGTCAGCCGCTGCCTCCACACACAGAGCCTTGAGGAGGGCGTGAAGCCGCGCAGCGCTGTGCTCTGACCCAGCCGCAGCAGCATGAGGGAGCAGCAATTCTCAAAGTTACAATAAATGTGGTGACATCTGCACCACTTTCACCATGATCAAGCGATTCACGTATGTGAGAGATGCCAATCTGTGCAAAACCGCACGTTTCCGGGAGGAAACCCTCGCAGAAACGCCGGGAGGACAAACACAGAGCGTGGGCCAGGACTCAAACCCACACTCTGGTGAGCAAGAGGCAACAGTGCTACACATTCATGTGCTGTGCTACCTGGTGAATGATTGTTACTTATGTAATGCAATGCAAGATGCTGTTGCTACATTCTTTATTTTACTGTAAGAAAAGATCGGTATCTAATGGAAACTTCGCCTATGACTCAGGATTCGGTACATTTCCTTTGTGTACTGGGGCTCTGAAACCTATCAACAGCTAATAAGCGTACAGGCTATATTATAATGCAGGAAAGAGTACATTTTTACATTAGGCAGACACCTCTATCCAAAGTGATGTACAATTACGAAAGCAGGGTCAGCCGGTCCCTGGAGCAGCTGGGGTTAAGAGCCTTGTCCAAGGGTCCAATGGTGACATCACTCATCCAAACCTGGGATTTGAACTGATGACCTTTTGATCATAAGCACAATGTTTTAACCTTCCGAGCCACACTTCGCCCCGTGTTATTAAGAGTGCCCATTGTTGAAAAGTGTAGAAATTCAGACAATCATTTCTAATATAAAAGTACCAGGCCAAAAGTACGTAGAGACTCCTATTAATTAGACAAATTGGCTAATTAAGCAAAATCATTGCTGACATTCTGTAGGTATACACTCAAACCCACATGCATGCAATCTCAAGAAATAAATATTAGCAGCAAAATGAGTGGTTGTACAGAAGAACTCAGTGACCTACCACTTGGTACCATCAAAGGACACCATCTTTCCAATAAATCACTTGGCCACATTTCTGCCCTGCTAGAGCTACCCTGGTCAACTACAAGTAAAGTGATTGTGAAGGTCAAAATGTCAGTGAGTAAGTTCAGCTGTGAAGTGGTCCGCCACATGAGCTCACAGAATGGGACCTGATCGCCCAACAGCAATACCCAACCTGAATGGCAGCAAACAGAAGATCTGATAGCCCATGACATTTGACCCAAATGCGGAACATGGCCAGAGAGCATCAAAATCATCATCTCTGGGGGGCTACACGGTCTTGTATTATTTTAGATGAAACTCAAGTATTTGTGATTGGTCTATTTTTTGAAGGACCTTTTATTGCATTAGCTGGACTTAAACATTACAAGTACTAGTGAAGATATTATCACATATGTTTTGCTGAAGTTGCATGTTGTGGATTACATGTTTTGAAGGACCATTTCTCTCTGGGAACTGATCTATCTTTGGATGCTAAAAGTGTACTGTAGTCTTGGCAGGATTTGAGTATCCCAGCATGCCCTTGAGCCTTGTACATAACCCTGTATATGTCCTGTAAATAGCGCTGTGTATGTCCTGTAAATAGCGCTGTGTATGTCCTGTAAATAGCCCTGTGTATGTCCTGTAAATAACCCTGTGTATCTCCTGTAAATAGCCCTGTGTATGTCCTGTAAATAGCCCTGTGTATGTCCTGTAAATAACCCTGTGTATGTCCTGTAAATAACCCTGTGTATCTCCTGTAAATAGCCCTGTGTATGTCCTGTAAAAACCCCTGTGTATGTCCTGTAAATAGTCTTGTGTATGTACTGTAAATAGCCCAGTGTATGTCCTGTAAATAACCCTGTGTATGTCCTGTGAATAGCCCTGTGTATGTCCTGTAAATAGCCCTGTGTATGTCCTGTAAATAACCCTGTGTATGTCCTGTGAATAGCCCTGTGTATGTCCTGTAAATAGCCCTGTGTATGTCCTGTAAATAGCCCTGTGTATCTCCTGTAAATAGTCTTGTGTATGTAATGTAAATATCCCTGTGTATGTCTTGTAAATAACCCTGTGTATCTCCTGTAAATAGCCCTGTGTATGTCCTGTACATAACCCTGTGTATGTACTGTAAATAGCCCAGTGTATGTCCTGTACATAACCCTGTGTATGTACTGTAAATAACCCTGTGTATGTCCTGTGAATAGCCCTGTGTATGTCCTGTGAATAGCCCTGTGTATGTCCTGTACATAACCTTGTGTATGTACTGTAAATAGCCCTGTGTATGTCCTGTAAATAGCCTTTGTGCGTGTTTGTTAGTGTAATTACTTGTGCGCTCGACTGTGACGTGTGCCGTTACCTGTGTCATATGTGTAATCTTGATATGCTCTAGTGTTATATAATTACCCTACCGTATGTGAGCTTTCTGGTCTAGTGTGTGACCTCCCTGCATTTGCCTCTTATGTTTGCCTCTGTGTTTTGTTGCTTACTGCACGCTCCTTTTGAGGACTGCATACAAAAAGCCACCATGAAACCATGTCCTCTCTGCCCCGTTTTGCCTCGGTCTGCCAGGCGTCACAGAATATTTGAGGTCATGTTTTTGTCGGCTCGAGGGACTGTAATTTTAGAAAAAGAGGGCTCTGATTATTAAGCTTTGTCATATTCGTCTTTTCCCTGATAGCTTCTTTTAATTTAGTTTGGAAGTATTGGAAATGGCTGTGGTTTAGTAAATTATGGGGTTGAAGGTCAAGAGCAGGCCATCACTGGATAATGATCCCGGGCTAGTCACTCCTTTGTGATGCCCTGTTGTTTAAGAGATTGGTTTATTATTATTTTGAAACATGAAACTATGTGTTTGCCAAAAACGTAGACACACAGACACATCCACTTGGTAGGAGTGAGGTACGGAAGAGGACAGCTGATATAGTCAGTTCTCGCCTTGATGGGTTTCCATCAGAGTGTAGGTTTGATTTCGACATCAGCCCCAAACCCCCTGCCCCCCCCCAAAAAAAAATCACCCGGTACTTCCACAATATTGGTCCCTACCATTCATGGGCCTCTTGGGCTTCCATAACGCTTCATACCATTTTGTAGGACACTCGTTAAATAAAAGTGCTTTGTCACAGTAAAATGTAAGCTACATTCACTACGTAATCTAAATGACAGAGGTAACGCAGTTATAAAAATGTACTGCATCCACGTGTTAATGATTCAGATCCTTGTTGTCATGAGATACTTTACGCAAAGCTGAAGGCTGAACAGGCTATGCAGGGTGTAAGGCAGAAGGGGAGAGGGTATCTCCGGCATGAGGAAACAGGAGCTGAACAGCAGCTACAGAAGCTGCGGAGCAGGACAGATAAGAGGCTGAGAGTGAGGCTTCCTCTATCTGTGTATGACCCTTCTGCTCGAGTCTGAAGCGTGAACCGCACACTCGCGCGAAGAAACTGAGAGAAACTGTGCTCCTCCGCCTCTGAAAGTAGACAGAGCATGTTCTCCGTGGGGGGGGGGGGGGGGGGGTGGTAAATTTTAGGAAGGGGGGTAAACCTAAGAAAATGTTTTAGAAGAAAAAAAGGTAAGATATTGTTTTGGCCCAAAGTATGACCGACAGTAATTATTTAGC
>JAODKC010000041.1:13653198-13663566 GCA_026777985.1 Mormyrops attenuatus | reverse complement strand
CACTACCACCCACCTTTGTTCCTGGGGGGGGGGGGGGGCGCGGCGGTGATAGTCATCAAATATGGTTTCACACTGAAAATGGTCCCACCCAAAGTAGGGCTGGGGCAGAATCAGGACTGACCCGGGGACACCTGCTGCATGGGGTTGGTGGATTGAGGTGACGAGCCCTGGTAAGGGTTTGCCCGCAGCAGGGTCACAGCGAGGCCGGGGAGCTGGGCGCCACTTTGGTATCCAGAGATCAGGCCGCCGGGAAAGCCGGGGTTCACTGGTGGCCAGAAACATCTTCGATCAACACATTCTCCCTGCTGCCATCGTTTTTTTTGCCATGAATGTGGCTACAGTTTAACATTGTTTGCATTACAATTGAAGTTCTAGATAAATATTTCATTATAAATGCCAAAAACCAGGAACTTGTCACCGAGAATGTTTACCGGGCTACTTTTGTGTGTTCATGAACAAGGAAGCTGAGTAAATAGCAGCACAGACCCAAACACTGAAACCTTAAAACTGAAGTTTTAAGTTTGAAGTTTTGAAGTTAAAGTCAAGTCAATTCAAGGTATCTTAATTGCCATCTTCAGCTATATAATTCATAAGTCAGACACTGAAATAAAATTTTATTCTCGATGGTTGTATTGCGAGAAACAGTAATAAAAAGTATATAAATATGCAATACATTTAAGCAGGACATTTTGAAATAATTCGTGGCATAATTAATCCCCCTACTGTCCTACGTCCACCCTCCTTAACAGGGTTGCTCACAAGGCAGCGTAATCTGCAGGAGACTCCTCACGCGAATTCGGCATGCAGGAGACATTTTACATTTGTATTTACTTAGCAGACGCTTTTATGTAAAGCAGCATACAACTGAGAATGTGGGGGGCATTCGCTGTGGACACTCCCTCTGCCAGGAACAGGCAAACTGGCTCCAACCAGACCAACTCCTGTGCCAAAACACAGCGAATAAATGCAGGTACGCCCAAGGGCGCGCGACAGACCGTGCCCAAACCTGTGCGCGCGCATCTGCGACTGTTTGTGCGGGATCTGCCACAGTATTGTGTATCTGTCTAACATAACGTCCACTGGTACAATCAAAATCCTTTATCTTAGGGAACTACACCTTCACTCCGAGAACAACGACGAAACAAAGGTCTCCGTGACCCCGCCCACATTTCTGTCCTGGCAGGCAGCGTACCAGGAAGCTTGGGGAGTTAGACAGCTTTTAAAGCGGGGGTGTGTCTGGAAATTACACAGACTCTTCCTGTTCTGAAAGTTGCAGCCACTACAGACAAGTGTCAAACTATCAAATCCGCAAATGCACCTGCGTTGCCTCTGAGACTCTCAAAACTATACATTTCCGGTTTCGTTTTTGCATCATATGTAAATGTCAAATCATTCCAAAGGATCATGCAGTGGGTAGTTAATCCAGCCATAACAAGCCCAGGTCATTTTTAACTTTTTGTAAATATCCTATACTAAAAGTGCAAAGATTATGGCCTGTTATTTTTAAGGTGGACCATAGGGTTACAGTAGAAAATTCTTCTGCTGATGTTTATCCTACATGCTGCTCTTTAAGTCAGACTAGTAGTACTGAACCTTGTAAGATCCCAGAAAGATATCAGCAGCCTTTTGCCATCGGTTCTGTATGGACACCAACAAACAGTCCTTAAACCAAAGCTGGGTTGGTGACCCTCAAAGCTCTGCTGTCATGCTTCCTCAAGGACGTAACAGAGCTGGTACTCACTCATTTCCCCATTGGCCTCCCGCTGTCCTGACTTTGGGCCTCCATGCCTGATGAGGGGTTTAGGTATGGAACTGCAGACCATCATCCTCCTCTGCTGCTTCACATGCTGCAGGAGCTCATAGAGCACGTCCCCTGGAGCAGGGAGAACCACACTGCATCACAACAGGATGTAGTCACCTTACACTGCATCACACTGGGACAGAATTGTCTCACACTGCATCATACAGGAATATAACCACAATACACTGCATCATATTTTATAACTACCATGAACTGCATCACACCAGGATAGAACCACTGCTCTTTGCATCACAATGTGACATAACCACCGCACACTGCATTGCACCGAGATATCACCGCCGTAACTGCATCATACCGGGATATAACCACCGTACACTGCATCATATCAGAATATTACTGCCTTGCACTGCATCATACTGGAATATAACTTACTTACACTGCATCACACCAGGATATAACCACCATACACTGCATCATGCCAGGAAATAAGTGCCGTGCATGGCAGCACACTGGGATATTACTGCCTTATACTGCATCACGCTGGGATATTATGGCTTTACACTGCATCACACTGGGATAAAACCACGTTACACTGCATTACGCTGGGATACTACCACCGTACATTGCATCACACTGGGATATCACCACAGTACACTGCATCATGCAGGGATATAACTGCCTTACACTGCATCACGCTGGGATACAGCCATCTTACTTTATATGGCAGCTGACAAGCCCAAACGAGCTTGATGGGCCGAATGGCCTCCTCTCGTTTGTAAATTTCTTATGTTCTTATGTTCTGAGGTCTACACGTAGGAGGACAGTGTAATTCTGCCACAAAAAAGGACAGAGGGAGGGTACAGTGTGATTCTGTCACAAAAAAGGACAGAGAGAGGGGACAGTGCAGTTCTGTCACAAAAAAGGACAGATGGAGGGGACAGTTTGGTTCTGTCACAAAAAAGGACAGAGAGAGGGGACAGTTTGGTTCTGTCACACAAAAAAGGACAGAGGCCCCTCCCTCTGTCCTTTTTTGTGACAGAACCAAACTGTCCCCTCTCTCTGTCCTTTTTACAGTGGGGAGAAAACCCTCATGAGCACCTCCCCCACAAGGCATACACCCAGGTGACCATAAACAGGGGCTAATGAGCCAGTGTGTTTGGTGCTCAATGGCTGGGGATCAGTGCATCATTGTGCGATTGCAGATAGGCAGGTCATTGCATCTCACCACTGCTCTACCCGCCTCCAGCTATAAGGAGTACAGTATCCTAAAGGCCAGTTCATGCTTCACTTTTCCACATGCACTGTTGGTTGCAGATGAGGGGATGTGATGTGAAGTTCGTTGTCAGGGTATGTGTAGCCTAGATTTTTATGTCTAGTGGAAACCATACACATCTGTGTCATACTTTACTTTTCTACTTGTGGTTTCATGCACTTTCGGGCTGCGGACAATCTTGCGTGTGGCAACTTGCGTTCATGGTACATTTGGCTGTGGATACGGATGGTCATGGTCGGTGCTGCATACAGCAGTTATATCCCACCAGACCAGGGGAGGGCAGATGTATTGCAACAAACATAAATAAAAGCAATGTGGGTAAACTTTTATGCACATTTTTATGTTTTTAAGTTTTTAGTTAAGGCTTGGATGTTGTTACGGTAATTGGGGTATTTCGAAATCCTTACGATAAAATTAGCCAGGACCTGCTGCTCTGCATATTTTATCGCTTATTTCAAAATATTACACATTTCACTATACTGCTTGTATTTGTGTTTGTTGCATTACATCTGCCCTCTCCTGGTCTGGTGGAATATCACTGCTATATGCATGTATTGACCGCGACCATATACAGCCAAATGTAGCATGAACACAAGGTTCCCCACAGATGACCGTCCCCAACACGAAAGCGCACAAAATCACATGTGGTATTGTATCAATTTTTAATTAATGGTGTACATGAAAATATTTCCAGTGGTCCGGAGTTCTCCAGTGCCATGCTTTTGTTGTGCAATATCCCTCGTGATACTCCTTGTGCTGTTGGATTTTTTGCTTCCAGTATCAAAATTTTATTCTTTATTTTTATTCTTCTTTATTTTATTTTATATATATATTTTATTTTACTATACATCTTACCTTTACTTATAGTCTGTAAGTGTTACTCATTTATACTTTTATCCTATATTGACATCTATAGTCTTGCTCCAAGCATCTCATTGTATTTGTACAGTAAAGAGAAACACATCTTACCTTATCTTACATTAACTTATCTTATCTGAGATAGGAAGCACCACTAACATTAGCATAAACCTAGCTGACTAGTAACGTTACCACTGATGGCTGAATCCAAAAGAGTTGTACCGGCTCCCAAGGCGTGCAGAGCTGAGGTGTGGACTCATTTTGGTTTCCACAATAAAGATATAAAGCACTAAGCAGACTGACAAGAGCCATGCCATTTGCAAAATTGTGTCATGTATCCTGCAAATACAATTATTCTTTTTTTTTACTAATACGATGAAATGTTTATTCCTTTGCTCAAACTGCATAAAAAGTAGTGCTATGATGCTGGGTGTTACAGGGACTGTGATAAATGCATATCAGCAAATGCAGATCTCACTGTTCTGACTGCATTAACAAAGTTACCTTTTTTCAGATTTTATGTATATGATGGCGTGTTCTTTATACTATGACAGTTTTCCTTTAATTAGATTTCAAAATCACAATATATCGCCTTGCTTACAATATTGCAATATATTGAATCATAGCCACAGTATCATGATAGGTACCGTATGGGCAGATTCCTGCCCATACACAGCCCTGCTGTACCGTTAGCATGCCCTGCGAGGGAGGCCATCCTGTCGACCTTGGAAAATCCCTTTCTAGTGCAAACTAAGGGGTTTTTCCTCTCCCCCTCCTCTGTCTTCTGGCTTTTTCTGCTAGTACAGTGCGCTGTGTGCATTTGTGTACATATAAGTGAAGCACTTTGCTCCAACAGTGCAGGGAAGGACACGTCATGAGATTAAAATGAATGCAATTGAATCATAATCCTTTCTGTTTCCCTTTTGGCTTCATTTGTTAAATGATCAATTAATTATAGATACAAAAATTGCTCCATGCAAAACCAAGGGTAACAGTTTGGTTGACTACCAGAACTAGTGAAGCATCTCATCTCTCTCTCTCTCTGGTATTTGGTGCTAGTAGCCACTGGTCCTCTGTTTTGTTATAGCTTTGTAATGAATTTCTTGGCTCCCTTCTAGGTTTCTATATATCTAAGGTTCTTAACCCAGGTTCTGCTGTTAATACATCTGACCAAACTCATCTGGAAGGCCAGCTTCATCACAAGACTGATCCAGGACCCATAGGAAGCAGTGGCGGAGAAGAGGATGCTGGGAAACAATGGAGTCCTCCAACGTCTGGCTTAAGAGTCATGACTATAAAAGGTGCAAAATGACTATCTTGGAGGTGTACCGTCTACCTGAGCTTGGACAACGTAGACGGAAGTCTTCTTTGGTCAGCAGACAGAGCGCCTTTCCGTTCATCTCGAACTTGGAGTGGTCCGCCTTGCGTAGGGAGTATTCCTTCTGAGCCCACCGCAGCCAGTGGCTGACATCATCCTTACCCCACAAGGAAGGGTTGATACCTGCAGTGACAGGAATTATTAGATCCTTTGCTGAACATGGTCATATTAAACATTATATGTTATCTTCCTAATGTTTTGTAAAAACCTATTTTTTTATATGCGTGTGACATTCTCAAATAAAAGGTCCACAGTGTGGCAAGGGTGAGCCATTTGGTAGCTGGCGTGATGCAAAGCAGGAGACCCATGATTGTTTCTGGTCATGGGAACAATCAAACGTGATACATTCTTGAGGAGCAGGTTCACACATCATTCCAGAGCCAGAAACCAGAAGCATGATGGAGGAAACCCAGGGACACGCACGCAGTCTTCCGGGGAGCCTGCACAGCTCGTCTTGAACACCCAAGTAGACAGAGGCCACTTGGTTGGGAGGGACCATGACGATTGGAGGACCAGTACAGGGGGTGCTTGGCTGGCCGCGCTCCTTCTGCATTCAGGAAAACAAAAGCAGATAAACAAACAAATAAACAAAAAAACAATAACGTGCTTTTACTTGGAGGAACAGGTAACGTTTCCTGAGTTCTTAGTTTCATGAAATTCTCTAATTGAGAATTAACCACTGGTGTTAAATACACAAGTTGGCGAGCGTAAAATCCGCTTTCCGGCTGTCTTATGTGTTAATATGCTGCATTTAACGTTTTGGATAACGTCACCATTATTTATGAATTATTCATTTTCTGCATGATTTGCATTATTTAAACGTATATGCTTACTTTCATTTCTTTTTTCATTGTTATTAGTTGTGAAATTTTAATTACTAGCATTCGTGAGATTATTTCTTTTTTACCTGCAGTTTATTATCTTTTTGCTAAAACAATAATTCCATAAAATGTATCGTACCTCATGACAATTTCTGCAGTGTTACAATAACCGCTTGTAATACAGCACAAACTGTATTAATAATAAAAGTGAAAGTACGTATCACTTATCGTTTTGAGTTAAAGCGTATAGGACATGTGTATTATTTCCTTTTTAAAACTTCAGATAAATCCCGGAATTAAGCTCACCTACTTGAATAAACCAAACTATAAGGAAAATTCATAGATTAATCGTCACGTCTTGAATTGTATTTCAAAATATGCCTATGCGTAAAAGTAAATAAAAGTATTTGTTTAACCTAGCATATATTCGACTTCAAAGTTTTGAAGAAAAGAAATACAACTTATTTATTGAACAGACACTACATTTCCTGGTCGACTAACTGAACTTACCTTGATCAAAGGCGGTGGTGAGGACTCGTCATTCATGTTTTCACCTGAGATGTCACTAATACTATTACCTGATCCTGACCATTTAACGCCCTGACTTTCTAACTGTCTTTCTAACTTATTCAGGATGACCTCGTCGGCGGGGTAAATATCAAGACAAAATGAAGCCGAAAATTCTGGTACTTCTTTTAGACCGCATGAAATATTTGAAGGGATCCTTCCGGGAAATGAAAACGAAAGAGCCCGGATCTGCTCGCTATGTCTTCGCGGGGGTGTGTGTGAAAGGAGTGTTAACTGAGTAAGGGAAAACCGAAGGTGACATCTGAGCGAAGTCACCGCATTTCCTCTTCTTACATGGCATCATGGTTTGGCAAATGCCCCGGTGGCTCTCACTGATTGCTGGAGTTGGTCCACCTTTTCGGAGATCAGGCACACAGCGAACTACCTGGAACTCATTAGGGATATTCGTTTGATATATGTTCTTGGATAATCGTATTTGCAATGTTAATATAAACCCTGAACCACCTTTACTGGTTTATTGAGGACACTTTTGGGAATTTTAGTAATTATTTAAATACTTGTATTTGACTGAACACGCACACACGCCCCAAATATAAGGTGTTAGTAAAATTAAACTGCACAAAGTTTAATATTATTTGGTATAAATGGGGTACCAGCACCACGTCGCTTTTCTCTTCAGAGTACTGGCACCTCTCAGTATCTGCTTGTGTTGAATAACAAGGGGAGCACTAGTACCTGTTTTTCCCCACTTCAAGAACTGGTTTCCATAATAAGCCAAAGGCCAGAATCCCTTCCTTTTTAAGTCGTTAATGCTGCGAGGGTCCATAGGCGCCTGCGTGCGTCTCATTCGTAGACACGATGCCGAAGGCTGACAGCGCCGTCTAGTGGCGCAGCGTTAAATAGCTACCAGCGGAGTCCCGCATTCGCTCACAAATTCAGATATTGCTCCTACACGTCATATAAGGTGCCCTGGGCAAACCCCCACTTCACCACCCCCGCCCCCGCCAACAAAAATTATATGTTCATCTTCCACCCCTCGTCCGTCAAAAGAAAGTAGCATTCAATTAATATTATTAGCTTAAAATAGTTTGGATTGTATTTGCTGAAAATTAGATATTTTACGTATAACATTAACTTTTGCACTAAAAACACTTGTACAATTCACATAAATCATGCAACTAAAGCAAAATTAAAAAATTAAAGCACAGCGGGGGCACATTTCCCAAAACCATAATATATATAGTTGCTAATTACGTTAGCAACTTACAGATTTGGAATCATGCAACTGTATGGTTTCAACTATCAGACTATTATAAATGTGATTCCTTTTACCAGTTTTTCATGTATTTGTTTCATATTCCAAAAAAATACAAGCAAATACTACCTTTTAAACTTGTGATGAATCATGATTAATCACAGTATATTATTGTCTTTAACCGGATTTCGTTTTAATCGATTGACACCACTACAGCATTGCGTTTTTTTTTTTGGTTTTGTTTTATTTTTTGTGCGGGTGCTCCATGCTGCCCCCGGCAAGAAGCTGTCCTGGGCAGCTGGTCGTGTCGCCCATACCTAAATCCGCCAGTGCATACAAACAACGTGTAGTATTCAGTTCTTTGCCCACAGAGCATACTCCGGGACAGCAGGCGGCAGTATAGGCCATTCTATTAAACTGTACCTGTCAATGAACTGACAGCTGAGCAAGACAAGTGAGGGGGAGTAGCCAGTTCTGATCGGTGAGTTGTCCTGGTTTCAGTCCCCGTTCTTGAGCTTATTAGCAGCGTATATGAAGTGTTGAATCCTGAAAAAAATAATTTCCCGTACATATTTATACGGGGCCAAGTGGGGGACACAATAGTTAAATAAGATTAAATAAAATTGTAACGAGGGAACCATTTACAGTTTGCTTTCCATAATTCATGCGCGCAAGAAGTAGTTCCCTCGTTTGGTTTCTCCCAAAGGAAGGTGGGGATAGTGTAAGATAAAGCTTGTTGTCTGGCTTCTCTGGTTACTGTAATTGCTTTTAAACGGCAAACTGGAAACAGAAAAATCATCTGCTAACTGTTTATCTATCCAAGGCAGCTCGGGGAACAAAGATGGGTTCACCCTAACTGCCAGTGTTTTAGCCAATAAATTATATGCCATATAACTTAATTATGTTGAAGATGTTCGAGTTTGACCTTGACTGTTCATTTTGCTCAGTGTTTGTAATATTAAGTCTGCTTGCAGTGAATTAGCCTGGTCAGCTACAAGTTTTGTATTAGCAGCAAGAGAAACTCCCCTGCAAAGAGCTGTAAGGCTCAGTAAGTTTGGCCTCTGCATTTGTAATTGGATGGTTGCCGGTTTGAATCCCATTTGCAGCAGAATAATCACATATTTGGGCCCTTGGTCAAGTCTCTTCACCTGAAAAATGCTTCTGGGGTGCTGGATAAACGGTTGATCCTGACCCCACATGTATCGCCCACCTATATAACATGTGCATGTCTTAAAACGGAGACCATGACGAGATATACAATTATATAGAGTGTGTGTATGTATATATAAATGTGTGTGTATGTATATATACGCAAACACACATATTCCAAAGTACCCATATTAATACTTTTTCAAATGCCAAATATAGCAGAATTTTTGTTGTTTTTGTCTAGCCATGCTATTGAGCAAACTCGGTAAACAGCTGGGTCGACCCACTCAGTCTCTAGCTGGCTGGATCATAACAAAGACCCTGGAATGGCACAATCGCATCCTGGAAGAAAACGCAGTAAGGCTCTGTGGGATCCGTCCTGACGACACAGTCCTGGAGCTGGGGCATGGGCCGGGTCTGGGGCTCGTGGCTGCAGCCCCCCTCCTCTCTGGGCCCAAGGGGAAGCTAATTGGGGTTGACTACTCAGACTACATGCACCAGCTTGCCACCAAGAGGGTGAAGGAGCTCATTGCATGCGGCAAGGTGACCCTCCATCACAGCAGCGTGGCAGCGATGCCCATCCCAGATAACAGCGTTGACAAGGTCTACCACTGCAACTGTTACTATTTCTGGCCCGATCTGAGAGAGGGCATCCAGGAGATACTCAGGGTGATGAAATCAGGTGGGTCTGCGTGGCATGGAGGTGCACACTAGCACTATACAGTTACCCTGCTCACAGTCTTGGGATGCTTTCTTAATTCAATAAAAATGTTTATTGGTTTTATAACCAATCATTACTTTTTTTTATTTGATTGTTTACAAAAATACAGCACATTAGAATCCACCAGTAGTTTTAACTAAAATGTTCATTTCAAGTCCATTTTCCAAACCGCTCATCTTGAGATGGTGGAATTATTACAGGATTTTTTCCACTCAGTTTGTTAATACCCCTATCAGGGGAGAAGCCCTTCTTGAACTTGTTTCTCTAATAATCAGTATAAGATTGGAAAATTAGAGGTTTTAGAACCACTGGGTGGTAGTGATCATGACATGGTTAAATTTGAGCTAAGCTCAAAATAAATAAATCGCAGGGTCCTGATGGCATCTTACCTATAGTATTAAAAGAGATGAGGGATATTATTAGCCAACCTTTCCTCCAGAAATCCTTATCTGCTGGTGTGGTACCTTCTGATTGGAAGCATGATAATTTAACACCCATATTCAAAAAAGGGGATAGACGTAATCCAGCAAACTATAGGCCAAGCAATGGAAAAGTAATGGAAGCTATAATCCAAGTGAAAATGGTAGATTACCTGGATTCTAATAACATTCTGAGGGATAGCC
>JAODKC010000041.1:13641530-13653098 GCA_026777985.1 Mormyrops attenuatus | reverse complement strand
TGGCAGACCCTTGAGGGTACAGCCCCAGTGACAAGCAAAGGTACAAATTTGTACCCTTTTTTCTGAGAGTGCAGGGTCCACTGATCAAAGCACACATACACCACTAGATGTGCCTATCTTGCTTGGTTTTAGCGTTATTGACTTGCCTTTTTTTTTTTTTTGTTTCATTTGAGCAGTGAGCACAAAATTGGACATGGAAAAAGGAGTCATAATCCGTTCTCTTTTTTGGTTGAGAAACCAAAATGAGAAGACGGATAACGACTAGTTTTTCGAGTCCTTATCCATCTTGTGCTCAAATTAAAAATTCAACAAAACGCATAACAAGCGCTCACATTCTACTTTGTTTTTTTTTTCATCTGACACTAAATTATACTTATATTTGTGATACAAATGGTATCATGTGCTAAATAGCTACACTAAAAGGTACACGCGCATTCCATGGGAAACATTACAAAGTTACTACATTTTCAAATTAACATAAATACAGTCACACATCACTTAACAACGTTAAGCAATTTGGTCGATAAGTGAGGAGCCAAACCTTACCGCTTTATCAAACACTGGTGGTGGTTTTGTGTCAACTAGCTTTAGCTATTTTTTAATATAACGTTATGTCTCCTTATTTTTTCCATCACATTGGCGGAAATGGGCTTCCATACTACACAATTTCCTTAAAGTGTTTTAAAAAGCTCTCAGTGTTAGGAAGAGGAAGGTCTGGATAGTGTAAGATAAAGCTTGTTGTCTGGCTTCTCTGGTTACTGTAATTGCTTTTAAACGACAAACTGGAAACAGGAAAATCATCTGCTAACTGTTTATCTATCCAAGGCAGCTCGGGGAACAAAGATGGGTTCACCCTAACTGCCAGTGTTTTAGCCAGTAAATTATATGGCAATCCACTTGCAGAGTCTCCGCAGTTTCAGCAAAACGGTGGTTTATTTAACAGTAAAGATAATATAGTGTAATACAGTGTAGACATACACCAGGTATTGAAAGGCAGCTCAAATACAAATTAAGGACAGTTCTCCCCCCCTTTACACCCCAAAAGGCCCTCCCCAACAAGGTGGTGTGAATTTACATATAAAGAGTGACCTCCTGGAGTGTGAGGATCCTGAGACAGGGATGGGACGGGACAGGATGGGGATTTCCCGTGAGAGCAAATGGTAGCTCAGCCACTTCCCTGGGCACTGTAAATTGAATTATCTTCCGTATCACCCTAGTGTTGCGAAAAGGAACCCCCATTCTCTCCCTGACTTCCCCCATGATCATAGCTTGCTAACACTGTCTGTATTAAAATGAACCACGAAGAACATTGGGACATCTTTACTACTTTTCCTTACAGCATTTAATTCAATTATGTTGAAGATGTTCAACCTTGACTGCTCATTTTGCATGGTCTGCGTGGCATGGAGGTGCACGCTAGCACTATACATTTACTGTGCTTACAGTCTTGGGATGCTTTCTTAATTCAATAAAAATGTTATTTGTTTTATAATCAGTCATTACTTTATTCATTTGATTGTTTACAAGAATGTAGCATATTAGAATCAACCAGGAGTTTTAACTAAAATGTTAATTTCAAGTGATTAAAAACTGAAAATCAAATTGTAGTTCTTAACAAACTTACAAAAACTGTTGGGACAGATCTAGTTGAACCTTTTTTTTAAAAGAAAAAGTTAATATATTGTTGCATATCCCTTATTTTTAACACTAGCCTTAGCTGTTCTTGGTATGGAGTGCACACATTTCTTGGTGGTTTTAGAATTGAGGTTCCTGCCATTTTGCTATATAATGCAGTGGCAGCCGCTAGCTTCCAAAGAGATAGAAGACACACGTTTGGTGTCATGTCATTGCAAAGTTGTTGGTAATTAAAAAGCACCCAATTAGACTGCTTGTCAATGAACGTTTCAACTTGGAACAGCTGTGCACCATCATTTTTTATGAGCTCATTTTGAATGATAATTTGGGTTTCAATTTCTTACTACTTGAAATGAATGTTTTATTAAAATTACTGGTTGTTTCTAATGGGATACTGTTTTTTGTAAACAATCATATGAACACTGTTGGGCAAGTTACTCAGGAAGAGTAATAAATTACTTTTTACTTATTACTCATTTTATGAGATATAATATTAGTTTACTTATTGTTTAGTATCAAAAATACTTAGGTACATTACTCGTTGTATTACTACATTACTTTCGATCCCCAACTCCCCATAACAGGGTCATACAACTAGCTTCTTTTAAAAATGAATCCACTTCATTGAAACAATTGACATTGTACAGAAGGAGTCAAAAATCAAACAGCATAACCACAAACACCTCCACAATTCACCTCCTTTCATACACCTCCTATATGAAAAATGATAAATATATGACTTACTAGTCTCTCCCGACTTTTTCACTGGAGAATTCTCACATTAGAAAGGAGTGTAACGGTTTTACCAAACATTTACAAAACATTAAACGTTGCTTCACATTAAGGATATCATGTCCAGACTGCTGGCCAGTCTGTCATTAATCATAATCCCCAGTCAGTGCCAAGTGTCATATTTTTTGCCGTTTGAACCGTTTTGCTGCCGGGACAAAGATAGCACTGTCCTGTTCTGTCGTGGGAGCTCATCATAATAAAAATCATAATAAAAAGCCTATGTATGTAATTGTAATATTATTACCGTTTTGGAAATTGTAATCCCTTAAACTACTCGTTACCGAGGCAAGTAGTAATATTACAGTAACGCATTACTAGTAACCCATAACTACCCAACACTGCATATGAAAACTGTAATGATTTTTGTAATGAAACCAATGCATTTTCAACATTTTTACTGAACTAAGCATCCCAAGACTTTCTGTGAGCACTGTATGTTTAATTCATATTTAGCGAAACTAGGGAATTCAGTGCTGTCATACCTATGATTGAGTTGATTGGATTCAATTCATGATATCAGGGGGTCTTATGGTGACTACCCTGAGAGTCCACCGGGTGGCACACTTGGTCTCCAGGGGAGCAATATCCAGTCAGCACTGGCACCCTGAGACTTACGTGGAGGCCCTCCGAGCCAGCGGATTCACGGACATCCGCATGGAAGAAATAAACGACAGAGGCATAAACTTTCAGGCCATTTTTGCGACCGCTTCAAAGTGATAGACGCAGAGTTTGATTCCAATTTGTTCAATGCGAAACTTTTTGTCATTGCAAAGGTGTTGGCAGTTTAAAAGCACCCAATTTGACTGTTTTTCAATAAACTTTTCAACTCGAAACTGCGGTGTCCAGTCCCTTTTTGTGAGGTCATTTAGAATGATAACTTGTTTTGGAATTTCTTACTGCTTTAATGTTTTAGCAAAAACTACTGGTTGTTTCTAATGTGATTTTTTTTGTAAGCAATCATATAAATAAAATGATAAGTCTTGTTATAAAATCAATAAATTTCCAACTGAAATAAGCAGATATTGCAAGAATTCCTGGGACCTCTGTTCCGGGGGGGTGGTAGGGGGGTGTGAGGTGTGATGGTTGCCATTGTCGTTGGGCTGGACGGGGTGAGGGGTGTGGATATGTCCCTCTCAAACCTGCGATAGAAGGCAACATCCACGGGTTTTTTTTCCCTTGTCGCCGCCAGCGTTTTTGACATACACCTACTTATTATTTCAAATCTAATCAGCTAATGGTGCCTCTTGAGTGACATATGTTAAGATGGCTGTGGAAGTAGGATGCATTTTTGACGATCTACAGCCATTTTCAAAAATGCTGGAACGTCACTGACAGTTTTTTGAAAGCTGGCTGAAAATCAGTGCACGTGTACGCAGGAAGATTCACACACACACACCCGTAAACAGGATTTTTACACACAGGGACAAGCATGATGCCAATATTGCTGCGACTTTCGCTCGTAGGTAGATGAATTATATAAGCGCAAGATGTGACTTGCATATTTTTAAATATATTTTATATCCGGGCGATTGGCTAGATATTTCGCCAGAATGTATATAGATATTATCGTGCATAGGTGCATTCCAACGCCATTGGAAAATTGGGCCATATGGAGCAATATTATGTCTAAATAATGTTTTAGACACTATTTAACAGCTTTTTTGTCAAAGACGCTAAAAATTTAGCGGTGTCTCTTCCATGCTCTAAAGTGTTAGAATGAGTCACAGAATCACGACCTGGTGAAAATGCATCCCTTTCAAATACAAATAAACTTAAATTGTAAACCCGCAGGTAAGGAATATTTGTGAATTTCATATTTTTAGTGGTATTGGGAAGTGCCTGGTCTATTTCCATGTTAAAAATGTAAAAATAAATTTAGCAAATTACTTTTATATGTTTGTCCCTTTTTTGTCCCTGACCTGACCTCCCTTTTTATATAAAAAACTGTATTTTAGAGTTCTATGAAAGTCGAGTTAGTATAGTGTATAGTCTAGCAAAATTCAGAGATGCGTAACACTTTTTAATATTTTGTGTGATACACTTGAAAATATGTAACAAACAAAAAGACATGCCTATTCTTGCCGTTTTTTGCTTTAATTAATTTTACTAATTATATCCATTTCTAATTGTGTATGTTGTGCTTAATAAATTAAGAAAACTTATATGTATATATTTTTATAGACTTTTATATGGATAAAGTCTCATATGTACTTACATTAGAATTTTTATGGTGAAATTGTTTATGGCACATGTCCAAGAGAAATTTGGTAATTACTCGACGGCGCAGCCACAGCCGGAGAAGGCGCCATCCACTGACGAGCCGGAGTGGGGGGACTCGCAGGCGGCTGACAAGTTGAAGCGGGGGAACCTGCAGGCGACCGAAGAGGCATCGGAGGCGGGGCCGAAGACTCTTCAGAGGGGGACCCGCAGGCAACCGCCGAGCAGGAGCCGGAGGACCCGCAGGCACCCCTCAAGCCACAGCCAAGGAGAGAAAGGGTGAGCCAGGGGGCAGGGGCAGGCAGCCCTGCACAGGTGTTCTCTCCCCTTTTGCGACACCGACAGGTGGGGACCAGGCCGGACTCCACCGCGATGAGGCAGTGGTTGGAGTTTTGCCCCAGAGGGAGACCCCGGAGAAGTCTGGGTAATCCCCGAGAGGTACCTTTCGAGCTCTCTCTCCACCAAGGGAGGAGGAGCGACAGTCCGGCTGTTGGGGCCTTCCTCAGGGATGGAGGGCAGGGACATGGGCGTAGGGTAAGGAGCCGAGGGCAGCGTCACAGCAGGTGTTTCGGAGGACGGCGATGCAGCTGGAGCCTCTGAGGGCGGCGCATCGGCCGCCGGGGCCAGAACCCAACAGGGCGGCGCGTCAGTTGCCAGGACCGGAGCATTGCAGAGCAGCGCGTCGGCCGCCGGGACCGGAACCTCGCAGGGTGGAGCCAGAGAAACTGGAACCAGAGCAAGATTCTCTGGGGGTGGAGCTGGTACCTTTGGGGCCACATCAGGGACTTCAGGAACATCAGGTACAGGCAGACCAAGAACATCAGGTACCGGTAGGTCAGGTACCGCGAGAGGCAGAGCATCGACTACCGATGCAGGAACCGCGGGGAGCGGAGCATCAACCGCCAGTGCAGGGACCACTGGTACAGGAACCACGGGGAACAGAGCCGGGGTTTGCGCCTTAGCGTGGCCCCTTTAAGGACTTGTGAGACCCGCGGGATGGCATCCCATACTGACCTGGCCCCTTTAAGATCCAGGTGTGTCCCAACCAAGGGGTGTGCTGCTGTTCCAGGCGGCAACGCGGCAGGCAGCTGCTGTGAAGCGGCAGCGGTGATGTCAGGATTGAACACTGCCGGGTTCAGGATCGGGATGGGATGGGGTCCTCCCGATATCTGGTGGGGAAAGAAGCTGCGGAGAGAGACGGCCCATAGGAAGATCGCTGGCTCGTCCTTCGGTCTCTGCTCTCTGCGTCTCTTCTTTTTCCTCCGGCTAGCTGTTGTCGGCGGAGCTTGTGTTGCGCAGGCCTTCAGCTCCATTGTCCTCTTGCTTTTGTTGTCCAAACACACTATTTACCTGTGAACCCTGGCACATTTGCATTTATATAATGAGACTGCTAGCTCAGTGTTTTTCAACCTTGGGGAATTTAAATGGGTTACCCTGAAATGTCTAGTAATAGATAAAAAAAAATTACAGATAAAAATTATTTTTCCAACTAATTATTATTCTTTTAAAAATCATGATTAAAACACCACATGCAATTAGAGGTGGGCGATACATCGATCGCCAGAAATCTGTGATGTCAAAATGGGGTCACAGGCCAAAAAAGGTTGGGAACCACTGTGCTAGCTCAAATCCAAGGAGCCCAAAACTATGTGATATGGAAACCTTCACAAAAGCCTGCCATATCTATAGAAAATATCCCACACACTGACTGACCTGCAAATATGAAAGACACACATTCACAAAATACATGGAAACATGTCTGTTTTATTTATAAAAAAATAGAGTGAAAATAGAATGAAATTAATAGAATGAAAACATGCTAACATATCAGTCTCCAATGTATGTTTGTACACAAATGTCATAAGCCGAGTGAAGTCATGGTCCATGGTTGATAACATGCTCGTACACGTACAGAATGAAGTAATGTCATTTCATTTTGATTGGCCATCACTGAATTATAAAACCAAAAGTGAATTTTGTTTTGTGTGATCTCTCCAGCTTTGCATGTTCTCTCCTCTGGCTGTTCATGTCAAAATAGCAAAAATCCAAAAAAAAATTCAAAAAATCAGTTCCCCAGTTCCAGATTCATCGCTTCATCATCTTTCTGGCTTTTATCTCAGTAGTTACTCTCCCACACAGTCTGTCTGTCTGTTTGAAAGTCAGTGTGTGCAGCGTTTGCAGACCCAGCGACTATCATCCCTGCATTTGGCGCAGGTGAATTTGTAACACTTTATGCAGGCAAACCTGCTGCGATTTCTATTGCAGTTCTCTTGTACCTGGCACTGAGTTGTCTGTACAGGTCCTAGCACAGCAGCAACAGCAACAAACACTGCACCAGCCTCAGCAGCTTTCCTCTCTGCCGCCCTTGCCCTTTGCTGCATGAATTGGCAACGGAGTTCCTTGGCTAGAAGACTCAGAAATAATCTTCTTTTGCCTTTCCACCCTGTGCACGCCTTGTACAGAATGTAGGCATTCCCCGCAGCCAGGTCCAGCATATTGTAAAATACAGCTACTGGCCACCTGTGTGTTGCTGCGCGTACTGAATACCTGCGTGCCATTTGGTCCAACACATCTACACCACACTGTAAAAGCAGAGAGAGAGACATTAGTAAATGTGCTTTTTTTCTACCCGATGTAGGCCTGTATAGTACATATTAGAAAACATTGTAGCACTGGTGTAAAATTATATACACATTCACATACCTTCATGTGGTTGTAGTCCGTTATGGTGTTGGGTTTCCTCTTTCTGCCGTCCCCAATCGCCACGTCTCGGTGCAAGGAACTCAGAAGACACACAGTTCTCTTTTTTTTCTGTGCGTAGTTCGTCAAGACATTTCTCCCGTCGTCCAGAAATGACTCCACCAGACTCATGACCATGTTTTCTGCCAGCTCCTCCCCCTTCTGATGACTAGGGCCCTTTCCCAAGTAAGGGGACGCGTTGCAAACATATTTGGTCTCCAAATCCGTCACCATCCAGAACTTCATCCCAAATTTGCCTGGCTTGGATGCAATATACTGTGTGAATGGACAACGAACCTTAGTCGGGAACAGCTGTTCGTCTATGGTTATGTGTTCTCCTGGGGTGAAACTCTCAGCACAGTTCTTAGTGAAGCGTGCCCAGATGCCAGAGATCGCAGCAAATCTGTCCGTTTTCACCCGTTCTGCCCGCGTGTCCTTGTCATCAAATCGAAGGTGTTGCATAATTGAAAGGAATCTATCTCGGGACATTGTCTCTTTAATTACTGGCACCAGAAAGTTTTCCGACCAGCAATCCACAATGGCACCAACGGGACACATGATTGCCCTCACAAACAGAATAGAAATGAATGCCATCAGTTCATGAATTGCCAGCTTCCAGTCCGGCTCTGTTCTGCGGGCTTGATGGACCGTACACTCTGTGATGGTCTGCAGCATTCCCACGTCTAACAGGCATTGGAAGCTTTGGAGCACGCCTGTAATTTTACGCTGTCGGAAGATAAACAAATAGAGAATGGTAAATTTACATGAACGTCATTCTAAATGGGTTTATATAAATACAGTCAGACCTCGGACATTCGCGAGGTTAGGTCCCGGAACGCGCTGAATTTGCGGATGTTTGGTAGAGTCACCAAAATGATAGGCTAATATGTAGGGGTGTACCGATATACTCAGCCCACGAGACGAGACACGATATTGGGTTCACGAGAACGAGAAGATATATTGACAATATTTTAAGGGAAACTTCAAAGAGGAAATATATTACTGGAAAGCACCATTTCATTTGATTAATTTGAAAGACAAAAAATGCTAAATACTGCAGATGTATGGTGAAGTGTTATAAATAATCACCACCATCATATACAGTAAATAACTGAACAAATATCTATCACCATAAAATATTTCACCACCAACTCAAATGGCAGGCTTCTCTCCTATTTGACTTTCAGTTGAACATAAAATATAAATAAAACAATATAAATTAATAACAAACGCACAACTTTTTTAATGTTAAATTTTCTTCACATGCAGTGGATTTAAGTAAAGAGCTATGACAGTGCTGCAACTGGCTTTGCAGTAGTAGCGTTAGCTGCGGTGTACGGCATTTTCCCACAATGCAGCCACACAAAAGTACTACGATAATTTCGTCAGACGCCGACACGCTTACAGCAGCTGATTTGCAGCGCCTTCGCGTGACCACTTTTCACTCCGACGAGAAATCTTGTGTTGTAATATCGCAAGATATCGCACCCCTAGTAATTTCTATAGTTTAAACCCTAAATGTGACCCAAAAACATACTCCAAAAACACTTTCATTTCATTTAAGATAATACATACGTGCAATACCAGTCACTAAGGCTCCCCACTCAAATAATACTGGAGTGTTGTGTACTGTTCTGTCCATTTTTTGTTCCGTCTATTTATTGTAACTTGTTGTGCACTGTAATGTTCTCGCACCTTTTGCACTGTATTGTGTTGCCTGTTCGCAACCTTTTTGTCCTGTTGAATGTGACGTTCAGTGTTACTAGATGTTGCACCGGGGCCATGGGGAGACGTTGTCTCATCACACTTGGTACATGTTTAAGGCAGTTGATGACAATAAAGTAACCTTAACCTTAACTTAACCTTAAAAAGACAAATGCTTAATGTAAAACTACAGTATCGCCTAACGGATATTTCTCACACTATTTACAGTACAGAATACTAATGTTAACCCTACTAATTTATAGAATAGGGCAGTGGCTGCCGTATTCTTTTGCATTCATAGTAAGATAAAATGTAAATTAACTATTTTCTAATATTTATGTAATCATTAGCGTTCCAAAGGGAATAAACTTGGGATTCGCATCTTGTAAAGGTACACTACAGTATGTACATTAAAAAAAGAACGTTTCCATAAGAAACACTTAATAAAAGTATGAAAACTTATAAATTACTACGAAGATTAAACATAAACACTTGTGCAGAATTTCGGAGATGTGCGAAAAAATCGCGGATGCAAATAAGTTCGGTCGCAACTAAATTTTCGCGCATCTGTGAATTCACGCGAATGCACGAGGGCTGACTGTAATACATGGGTTTATATAAATATTATATGCACTATGGCAATGACAAACCTTAGCGGACTCTGTGGGTCCAGCGCGCGCAGTGAAGCGCGAGCGATATGCTGATGCACTGGGCGTTCCACTTCCAGTGTCCTCCTCTACCAACACAGTGCCGTCTTTTGTCGTCTGGCTCGCACTGGGATTCCCGGTACCACGGCGCATCTTCCGTGGAGGCATGTTGGGCTCTTCTTCCGTCTCCGTTTCGGACTCTTCCGATGAGGCATCAGTGAGCTGCTTGGCAAACGAAAGCTCGCCTCCGTCAGAGTCTGCTGCGTCCATTTCAGTAATCAGGGCCAAAGCCTGTTGCGCGGTGAGGCTCTTCCTGCGTGGCAGTGATGCGGAGGCCATCCTGATGTGCGTTTTCAGAAATACGAAGAAGAAATGATTCCCCCGCCTAAGTCGGTCTCCTTTTATGCACAGCACTGTGCTGTAGTTATGCAAACAATGCCACTCCCTTACACACAGTCACAATGGACAGAGTCACACCTTTTGGCAACTGCTACAGCAGTTATATGTTGTTAAAAGCCGGCCTAATTGCATTACAGTATCTGCCAATTGCCCTCCCATTGAAATGGACGCTGTCTTCACTCAGCTTATGTGTTAGCATGTTTTCATTCTATTCATTTCATTCTATTAGCAACTTTTCGTTCTATTTTCACTCGATTTTTTATATAAAAAAAAAAAAACAGACTCGTGTTTCGATATATTTTGTGAATGTGTGTCTCACGTTTGCAGGTCAGACGTGTGCTGTAAATAGCTACACTAATGGGCTTTCATACTACTCAATTTCCTTAAAGTGTTTTAAAAAGCTGCATGTTAGGAAGAAGAAGGTGGAGATAGTGTAAGATAAAGCTTGTTGTCTGGCTTCTCTGGTTACTGTAATTGCTTTTAAACGACAAACTGGAAACAGGAAAATCATCTGCTAAGTGTTTATCTATCCAAGGCAGCTTGGGGAACAAAGATGGGTTCACCCTAACTGCCAGTGTTTTAGCCAGTAAATTATATGCCATATAACTTAATTATGTTGAAGATGTTCGACTTTGACCTTGACTGTTCATTTTGCTCAGTGTTCGTAATATTGAGTCTGCTTGCAGTGAATTAATTACCCTGGTCAGCTACAAGTTTTGTATTAGCAGCAAGAGAGACTCCCCTGCAAAGAACTGTATGACTCAGTAAGTTAGGCCTCTGCATTTTTAATTGAATGGTTGCCAGTTTGAATCCCAATTGCTGCAGAATAATCGCATCTTTGAGCCCTTGATCCCAAGTGAAGTCCCTTCAGGTGTGGGTGCTTCCAGGGTGCTGGGTAAAAGGATGATCCTGACCCCACATGTAAGGCTCACCTCTATAACGTGTGCATGTCTTAAAAAGGAAACCATGAAAGGGTATAAAGATACATTCCAATGTACCTGTATTCATACTTCAAATGGCAAATATAGCAGAACTTATATTTGTTTGTTTGCATGTTTCCTAGCCATGGCATTCAGCATAATCTGTAAACAGCTGGGTCGACCCACTCAGTCTCCGGCTGGTTGGATAGTAAAAAAAGTTCCTGATATGGTACAATCGCATGCTGGAGGAAAACGCAGTAAGCCTCTGTGGGATCCATCCTGACAACACAGTCCTGGAGCTGGGGCACGGGCCAGGCCTGGGGCTCGTGGCTGCAACCCCCCTCCTCTCTGGGCCTAAGGGGAAGCTAATTGGGGTTGACTACTCAGACTACATGCACCAGCTTGCCACCAAAAGGGTGAAGGAGCTCATTACATGCAGCAAGGTGACCCTCCATCACAGCAGCGTGGCAGCGATGCCCATCCCAGATAACAGCGTTGACAAGGTCTACCACTGC
>JAODKC010000041.1:13614469-13641430 GCA_026777985.1 Mormyrops attenuatus | reverse complement strand
TCATTTGTGGTGGAACAGGGAAAGAACTAAGCTACACAGGGCTCCGGCCCTCCAGGACTGCAGTTTGACACCCCTGGGCTAGTGTGAGGGGTGTGAAAATGTCCCTCTCAAACCTGCAATAGAACTTGTTGAGGTTTTCAGTCCGGTCTTTGTTTGCCCCAGCAGGGGGGGATGGTCAATTTGTAATTGGTGATGTCTTGCAGGCCTCTCCACACTGACGCAGGGTCGTTGACTAGTAGCTTCTTCTAGCCACTCTGATCTCCTTGGTCAGTGTGTTTCCTGCATGAAACCAAATTGGAAAGACAAGATGGCAGATGATTGTGGGCCAGGATGGGATTTCTGTCCAGTGTGTCTATAAACGAACACACGTTTATTAATAACAATGTTTTGCTTAGATGCGTGGTAAATTACGATTAGACATGTGTCCACTGCAGTGGACTTCATGCATGTATGAAGTTGATTTTTTCCAGCATGGCATCCATGTGGTGTCAAGATTCATAAAAATGATCCCTGAATCGCCACAATTCATCAGAATAACTTGATTATAAAAACACGATTTCAGGAGTGTTTAAGTAGACAAAATAAGTCCACAGAACCAGGCAGTGACGACGGGATCTCACCTCAAGTGAAGTGGAGACCTGATCTCAGCACCCCCTGAGATCAGGTTTTCCCCTAGGAATCACTGCGCCCAGCTCAGCAAAGCCAGAAATGCCAACAGATGCTATGATGCTGCGTGTACAAGAAATACAAAGTACACCTGCATGCAGTGCCCTGAGCCTCGGTCCCCTGGATCCTGTGGCGGTTTTCACAGAAATAGATCAGAGTATCTCAACATCAAACAAAACTCTTGGGATTTTCTTATTTTTAATAAATTTTAAGAGCTGCTTGCAGTATTTTAATATAAATGCATATGATTTTTGAGTTATTTATGACTATTTATACAATTTGATATTTTGTTGACTATACTAAATAATAACACTAAAACGAAATAAAACACCCATTACACTGCTTATATTTTAAGATTGCTTTAATTGTAATTTGAAGAGTTCGTTTTCACCTATAAGTGCATTAATTGTATTGTTTTTTTTTATGCTTTATAGTTTTTCATTAGCAAAAAAGAAAAAAACACATTCCCCACATCCACCCACCCAGAGGTAACAAACAGGGAAATAAAATAAATAAATAAACAAATTAGTAAACGACGGTGATTACAATGGTAAACAAAAATAGATTAATCTTTAGACATACAACCAAGTACATATTAGTAAGCTGAACATAATATCTGTGTATGGAACAATTAAAATAAATAAATTTAAAAAATGGGGGGGACCGCTCTCCTTCGCTCAGTCTCAGTTTGTAAATAGAACATTATATACATTGGCAAAAAAAAAACAGTAATTGTCACGGCTCCGATGTTTATGATGGGGTCAGGTTTTTAACAAATTCAATGAAGGGCGACCAGGTCACTAAAATTTTCTTGACAGTTGGTTCTACTGTATCTTTATTTTTGTGGTGCTTTAAATAATATTTCAATTTATATATTTGATTGTGTTGCAGTGTTTATTTCATAAGAAATTGTAGGTATTGTTGTAGTAATGCCATATTGCTATTATAATACGCCATAAATGCATTCAGTCCACTTGAATGGACGTGTGCATAACTGTGAAAATATTACATATCGAGTTTTTAAAAACTTTAAAATAGGTTTTCTTTATTCCCTGAACGGAGAAAACGACAGCAAAAAAAGATTCTGGATCATAATTCATGCATGAAAAGGTTAAACACTGTTACTGAACAGGCTAGCAGGGCAGTAGAGCTGGGTGGGTTTCCACTATGCAAAGCATTTTTGGAGTGTATATTACCAATAAAGCTTATTTGCTGTGTTTAACCAGAATCCGTCTCAGTGCGATTGTCTATCTTAATGTTACTCAGAAAGCAAATCAGAAGTTTGCAAAATCGATGGTCTGACAATCGGCTACAATGCCTAAACAACGCTTAATACGGGACGCGTGCATTATGGGTAATTGTAGTTTTGTATTTTTATTGAACCTATAAATGTATCAGGAAATGACTACAACACCCAGAAATCACTTCGGTATAAGTGCTCGATGACTCGATTGTCCACATTCGAAAGACGAGGGAAAATCAAACCGCATTCCTCATCGGTGTCCGTCTCGTTCGTATTTTCTCTGTAATCCATTAATAACAATACCTTGACTGAGGTGGTCAGGTAAGTGTTTCGCGTAATGTATGAAAGCGTAACGGATTTAATGAGCTGGCTGAGCTGTATGTATGGCACGGGCTGGCCTTTGGCTGAAATGCGAGCTGGTCCGCCGTCATCGTGCCGCACCGAGCCCCTTCACGCTTCCTGTTTTCCTGGCAGGCAGGTGCCGAAATGCAGCGGAACAGCCGCCTGAAGCGGGAGCTGCAGTTGCTGGGCGCCGAGCCGCCGCCGGGGGTGTCCTGCTGGCAGACGGAGCACGACGTGGGCGAGCTCAAAGCCGGTGGGCGGCCTGCTTTTCACCATATAACAATTTAGTGCTTGTGAACTTGATTCGCAGCGATTTTGTAAGTTCGCAAAATAAATACCTGACATGCAGATTAGCTGTTTAAACTGAGTACAAGTACTCAGATAACTGAATGCAGTTAGGTAAAGTACAAAATAGGGCTAGAAACGGATGTGCAACACAGTAAATGTGCTTTGTTACCGGTTGTTTGTAGACTTTTTTGTTCTGTCGGGCCCCCCTTTTGCGGAGAAGGTGATTTTCGCCCCTCCCTCAATTCACACACAGTGGTTTCCCTTTATCCGCTCTACAAATTCTTGCCAGGTAGCATCTGTGAAGCTATCATTATGGTTTGGCATTTTGGAAATTGTAACGGGTTGTAGTATGAAATATTGCACTAATTCTAAAATGGCTTTATTTGACCTTTAGATATTATCAAATATAAATAAATGTTTCCTCTCAAACAAACATGAGGCATCATCACTTATATTAAAAGATTAAAAAACACCAACGCTTAGAACTTGAATAGATACTCGTGTCCTCCCTCAAGAATGTAAACAAGCATCAGACTGGTGCAAACCAGATTTCGAGGGATTAACTGGTACTAGTATTGGTAATGAGTCTGATTCCAGGCTTATGTACTTGTGACAAAGCACTAGTGTTATAACCGATACCATGTGACGACAGGTCAGTGATATAATTATCAAGCAGAATAAACAAGACAAAATGTCTGCAGTGTGGAAGTACTTCAAAGTTAACAACGTAAACCAAAGCATAGTGGACTGCACACTGTGCCGTACAAGAGTAACACGAGGAGGTACAAAAACAGGTTTATATGACACTAGCAGTATAATTAACCATTTAAAAACTAAATGTGAGAACGGTGATAACTGAATTGCCCCCAGAAGCAACCTACCATGCAGGAAACACTAGCACAGAGAGGAAAAATCTCAAACAATAATTCTTGTACAGTGGAGAACAAGTGCTTATCCAGTATATTGTCCTTGATATCAAGCATGACATCACTATCTTTTTTTTCTCGTGTTCACTTTTTTTTTTGGCTAAATAAAATTTAAGCGCCTGGCTTGGTGTCTTTGTTGGGGGTATCCCAATATTTTCAAATTGCTTGTGTATATATATATTTGTACATTGCCCACCCCTAATTAGTTTTGGTATTGTTGAATACCAGACAGCCAGCATCAGTACTTGGTCTGAAAAAACTGGTATCGGTGCATAGTTCAATAAATAGCATTGAATTTCAGACGTATTAAAAGAAAAAAACAATTATTTGTTTCCCTTAATTTCGGGCACTTTTCTGCTGTGGTGTTTTACTCATCACCGCAACCCTACACAGTTTGTACTGAGGCTTGTTTTCTTTCACAACGTTTTTCACTACCTGAAGCTAACTGTGGCACAGAAAATGCCAAAAGTTTGCAATTCTATTCTATGTGATTCTGTTCTATGCAGTTCTATGGAATGCCATTTAATCTGTGGAAAGGCAAACGATGCCATCAAGTGGTATAATGTGGTACATGCCATTTTTGGCCGTGACTTGTACTTCTGCATAATCACTCTTAAATGTGGGTTATAGAATAATCATCTGCGGGGGAGAAGACTGCACTCCTGTTGCCCATTAATTCAAAACAATACATTGACAGCATTCTTCTGTGGTTACACTACTATTAGTAAATCCGTATGTCAGGAGCTTGTATTCTTGTGGAAATCCTGACCCAGGCATGGTAGTATATAAAAAAAAAATGAGTACTGACAGCTGTATGGATATATCGCACCTACTGCTAAACTGTAACCCAAACATTCCTTTGACACTGAGTCTTGTACATGCATCAGGTGGCAATAATGTCCTCTGTCTTCATATTCTGCTTTAACTACAAGTCTTACCTTGTTAGAAAGATAGCAGCATCTTGTAGTAATGATCATTCAATGCCTGATCGTAGCTGCTGAATGCCCCTTTAGTGTGCTGATGGATTCATTTTTATAATTGCAGAATTAGTGGGAGGGGTGAACACGCCATATGAGGGTGGTGTGTTTTCACTTGAGATAAAGGTCCCAGAACGGTGAGCAGCAACCTGGTTTAATAACTACTTACTTCAAAAACAGCCCTTTTTTGTCTTTAATAGTTTGATCAGTTGTGTATAAAATGTATATACCATCTACCTGTGTTTTTGAAAATATCTATTGGTTTGTTTCCTTAGGTATCCTTTTGAACCTCCCAAAATTCGATTTCTGACGCCAATCTACCACCCTAATATTGACGATGGTGGCCGCATCTGCCTTGATGCTCTTAAGTTGCCGCCAAAGGTATCAAAGTTCCTCCACTGTTTTTTAGCTAAAAAATGGTCACTTTCTTCTCTCCTTTCAGTTTAAAGTTTTAAGTAGAACTACATCACCTGCGCCCCTGAGTTTTTCAAGTTCCCAACTAGCGGTGTCCAACCTTTTAATATTGATGGGCCCTGTGTCTGGCTCACACACTACACAATGCTCCTGAATGCACCTTAATCCTGATTAATAACTTGGCTTCTCGGTTTCAGCTACGGCAGCTGAATTCTGCTAAACTTACTGGTTTACTGGTTCCTTATTGGCTCACAAGGAAGTTCACATGCCTTGATGCTAGAGCTGCTGTACTGTCCCTTGGCATTAGTGCAGTTGCGTCATGTTTTAGATGCATAATGTTCTTAAGATGATTACCCAAGAAGTAACATGCTCCTAATGCTATTAGATTCTTGGCATGACATGGAATTGCCAGCGTGTTTCTGGACATTGAGAACAGGGATCGGTGGTTAGGTTAGACGATTAAGAGAAGTATTGATGACTGTATTGCATTTGTTTATCACAGGGAGCGTGGAGACCCTCCCTGAACATCTCTACCGTGCTGACTTCCATCCAGCTGCTCATGGCTGAACCCAACCCGGATGACCCCCTCATGGCCGACATCGTGAGTATGGGCGGGTGATCACGTCCAGCTTCATGTGATGTGTGGGGGTTTTCTTCGGCTGACTTGGCAGATAGTGGCAATCGGACTCGTGTTGGTGTATGGAAACTCCATTTCTCAGTATGTTAGCTGTGACCTTTATGCAGTTCTTAGCTGTAGAATCTGTGATTTGAAAACTACCAATAATAGAGAAACTTTTGTGGGGGGGGAGTGGGATGGGGTTGTATTTATAAGAAGCTTCTGATCCTGCAGTGAAGCTTGTATGATGTCACAGCTGAAGCTCTTGACCGTTTCCTCAGTCTGCAGAATACAAGTACAACAGGCAGGTGTTCCTGGAGAAGGCGAAGAAGTGGACTATGAAACATGCCATGCAACAGAATCTGGTGGGTCTTTGGTTTCTTCTGCTCTTTGAGGTCATCTGGAAATGTTGCAGATCTAAAGGCTGCTTGTATCCTGTGTGCATTAAGGCTTGCAGTTTGCATATTTCATGTGTTGTAATTCTTCAACTTCTCATTGGTTTAATGGATTCATTTCATTGTAGCTTGTTGAATTCTACCTTCAGGGGTGGATGTCATTTATTTTATTTTTTTTAAGAGTAGAGACTGATGACAAACATGTTTTGCGGGAGGGGGGGATTCTCAGTAATGCATAGGGCCACTATGAACGACAGCCAAGAACTGGTCATAGATCATTTTGTGGGAGTAGCATGAGAGCTGGTGGCCGCAGGATTAAGAAGGCATTAATGGCATTACCATTAACCTAGATTTTGTGCAATTTGAAGATGTGCACTGATAAACCATTGATGAATAATGCTCAAATTTGAAAAGAAGTCCGCAAGTATTGCAAAAAATTTTTTACATTCACTTGAGGTAGTTTTTGTGGAAGTACGAGACATGGATCTTAATCTTACGGGATGGTAAATGGCAAGTATTATTCATATAACATCCATTAATGGATCACACCCTCTTTGTGCTATTAACTTGGGTGAATTTGCGTATAATTTGGACAACTTTAATCAGGGTTCCTGTGCAGTAGGGAAAAATTATGGAATTTCATTATGGTGTTTTCCAAGTCTGGAAAAGTATAGACAAAGGAAAGACTTTGATATTTCCAAACTATTGCAACAAATTGCCCAACTATGTGTTCAGAAAAAAAACAGTATTTACTTACTAACGTTTTTGATTAAATCGCTAATTGAAGAGCAGTGTCCCAAACCACAGAGTGGGGGTGTGTCTTTGTGTGCGCTTGATTATTATCCAGGAAGAAATATTGATGTAGGCTGCCTTGCAATTTATAACTCTAACAGTGAGGAGATGCAAGTTTTCACTTGCTTGGTTTTGGCAGTCCCACACATTGTAACTGAGTGGCTGTGGATCCCAAATGTGGACGGAAAGTAAAAACACAAAGTCTGTGTGAAGTCGACATTTTGAACATGGGCGAGTTGTTAGTCACAGGGTGGACAGAAGTTTTGCTGTCAACTCAGTTAGTGACGGGCGCAGTCTGGTCCAGCTTTGATAAGCAGATCCCGGACGAGGCCTCCTCCGCCAAATTTGAAATGTTCAGATGGATACTAATTCAGTCTTGTTCAAAGGGTGTGAAGTTGATGGATCAACCTGATGCAGAGAACAGGGTATCTCTCAAGAGGGAGATGCTTGGTCCAGAAGAGCCACAGAAGAAGGTGAAGACCAGCCTGTAGATTTACATTTCTATGTTTTCCTGTGTTTCTCTGTCTATGTGTATGTACTACTGTCAATATTAAGCAATAATAAATTTTATCTTTTACTTATTTACACATCAGGGGGTCTTTTCTTCCCTGGAAATGTTCTGCTATTCAGGATATTAGTTAGTTAGACACAGTTACTTTCCCTGCTTCCTGTTAGTGTTTTTTGTACATCCAGTTCCTTTGACTGATGGAGCGATGTGGGCAGAACAAGACCTTCTCAGGATGTTACATTACATTACAGGACAGGTGTAAAGCACAAAATTATGAGCCATGCTTTTTAAGTTTAGAAAAGACCTCCTTTCCACAGTGGAGCCAGTCCTAACACCACCTACTCCACTATGACTGTGTTTTCTATGGTTAATGCAGGTCACCAATCTTCAAATGTCCAGCTGTAAGAGGAATGTTAGATCACTTTATAATCCGTTTCAGTCGTGTGTGTGTGTGTTTAAATGCAATTTTAATACTACTTTTAATGCTTTATGTACTCATACAGGGGTTCCTATCCACCAGTCCCATGTCTTATGGCACCACACTGTATCAGAGTAAAATTCCGTCATTCATCAAACAGCGAAGTACTCGATTGGTCCCTTATTTTTGTACTGAATTCTTCCTCCCCCTGGTCGCCAGACCTTATCAGTGAATTCTCCCCCTGGTTATGGTGCCATAAGAACACAAGAAATTTAAAAATGAGATAAGGTCTTTTGCCCATCAAGCTCGTTTGGGGAGAACTTAACTAATAGGTCAGAGTTGTTAAACTCTTATCTAGCTCTGATTTAATGAAGCCCAAGGTTTTAGCTTGCACTACACTAACAGGAAGACTATTCCATACTCTAACTTCACGCTGTGTAAAGAAGCGCTTTCTCAGATCCAGTGTAAAATGTTCTCCCGCTGATTTCCACCAATGGCCACGGGTTCTTGCATTGAATATTGAAGTAACTAACGCCACTTTTTGTATGATGTAATCTGGTCCTTAGACACCAAAATTTTGGGGACTCCTACTCATAACACTGGAAGTAAATGAATGGAGGTTATATTTTAAAAAAAATATCTAAGGACACAATTATATAATATAAAGTATAACTACAGTCTGTTGTTAATCTGTGGTCATTGGTAAAATAAATTCATCTTCCATTTGCTGGAAAAATGTCTGCGCCTTACATAATGATTAAATAATGGATCTTAAAGCATAATAGATTTAAAGTGTTCTGTAATTATGTCATTTACACCAATCAGCCATAACACTAAAACCATTGACTGGTGAAGTGAATAGCATTGATTATCTCATTAAAATAGCACCTGTCAAGGGTGCCAGTATTTTTTAGGCAAGGGAACAAGCAGTTCTTGAAGTTGATGTGTTGGAAACAGGAAAAATGGGCTGAGCAAGTAAGGATCTGAGCAACTTTGACAAAGGCCAAGTTGTGATGGCTAGACAACTGGGACAGAGCTTCTCCAAAACGGCAGGATTTGTGGGGTGTTATTGGTATACAGTGGCCAGTGCCAACCAAAAGTTGTCCAAGGAAAGCCAAATGGGTGAGCCAACAACAGGGTAGTCAGTCTGGTCTAATCACACAGGAGAGCTGCTGTAGCACAAATTACTAAAAAAGTTAATGCTTGCTATGATTGTGTCATCACAGCTTGCTGTATAACTGCTGACCAGTCCATGACTGGTGTCCATGCTGACCCCTGTCCACCGCCCTTGTCTGATGAGTCACATTTTTGTTACATCATGTGAATCACCAGGTGTGTTCATAGTTTCCCTGGGGAAGAGATGCCAGCAGGGTGCCCTCTCTGAAGAAGGCAAGTCGGCGGAGGAGGTGTGATGCTCTGGGCAATGTTCTGCTGGGAAACCTCGTGTCATAGCATTCCTGTGGATGTTACTTTGACATGCACCACCTACCTAAACATTGTTGCAGTACATCCCGCCAAGGCGCCATATCAACAGTACTCCCTGATGGCAGTGGCCAATTCAGCAGGATAATGCACCCTGTCACACTGCAAAAATTGTTCAGAAATGGTTTGAGGAACACGAAAAAGAGTTGAAGGTGTTGACTTGGCCTCCAAATCCCCCAGATCTCAATCTAACCGAGCATCTGTGGGATGTGCTGACAAGTCCGATCCATGGAGGCCCCACCTTGCAACTTACAGAACTTAAAGGATCTGCTGCTAACTTCTTAGTGCCAGAGACCAAGGGACACCTTCAAATGTCTTGTGGAGTCCATGCCTCGACGGTTCAGACCTGGAAGACACTACACTAGGCAGGTGGGTTTAATGTTATGGCCGATTGGTGTAACTCAAAACTCATCATATTGATGTGCTCTCTGGCAGGTTTTTTCACAGAGACAAACATTCCTCATTCTTTATGTGCAGTAAACGCACACCTTCTGATCTGAGTAGCAGTAAATGTTTTGAGAAAAAGCTATTAGTTTGACTGTTGTGGGCCTTACTCCGGGTTCAAAGTGCTGTTCTCTGGGTAAATATAGTTTAGTCTTGATGCTATGAGTGATCCTAAAACCTTTGTAGTTAAAATTATGTTCAAGTCTTTTTTTCTAAAAGTAGTAGATAGAATGACCCAGGAAGACACCTCACAAAGACAAAGGCTGTTTTTAATAAAATTAATAATTTTATTTGATCATACATTTCATTGTTTACAGAGGTTTGAAAATATATACATCCAAAATAGTAAATCTGTTTTGTACATCTAAAAGTTTTATTTTTCAATATAAAATTATATATTTGAATATAATAGGAAAACATATTGGGATACAGAGGAATATTAGCATGCTATTTCAGAGGTAGTTACTCTGTATGTACAATAGCTAGCCTACTTTACAACCGGGCTTTTGAAGGAGTAGGCTGTCACACATGGGCAACAAATTCCCAAATACCAAACTCTCGAGTGTTTTTTAAAAGTTTCTTATTTTCTGATTAAATGTAATTTAGAAAATGATAGCATTTTCTGTCATTGTGGTGTGTGGTGAAGAACACTTACTAAATTGACATGTTATGTTAATGTTGTGTAGTGCAGTGGTCACAAGTCATTTGATCTGCAGGTCAATCTTTCATTACAGGTCGATCGACATTCCTTGTCGAGCGCGACAATAAGACCATCACGTTAACGCTGCTGTATCAATTAGCATGTATCACTCTGTACCATTGGGTCACTAGCTTTACTTCACTCGTATTTTTTTGCTGGACTGCATTCGACACTGAAAAACAATGTAGACATCCCACTTCTCAGTGAAGTTCTGGGAGTATCCTGGAAGCAGACAGCAGCCTCCTGATGTGCATTGTCCTGGAAATCTGTTCGCTAACTGGGGCTATAGGGTGGTGGTAACATTAGCCAGCAAGACGTTTTGCCGGTGCAAGCCTGGCCCACCCGTTTGGCAAATTTTACCACCTACACCTTTTTTTCTGGCTGTTTTTATGGCTTGACAGCTGTCATCTGAATGCTCACTGTCACCACCTTGTGGATGTTGTTCCACTGTCTAAAATTTAATTGGTCCTTATTTGTCTAAGGATAGTAAGTGATACATCATCAGTTAACTGTCCATCAGTACCACACAGTCCTCTTTCAGAGATTTTTATGTGGGAATCAGTAGTGTGTCGCTTGGGTCAGGGCACTGTGTGTGGAAGGTCACTGGCTCAAATCTTGAGTTTGACCTAGTGATTTTGCTGATGGGCATTTGAGCAATGCACTTAACCCCCAATTGCTCCAGGGACTGTCTGACCTTTAATTGTATGTTGTCTTAAGAGAGATGTGTCTGCAAAATAAATTAAATGTAGTGTAAACCATCTTCACAGCTGCAAATCACTTCTGGTTTGACATTCAGCCTGGTCCAGGCTGATGATGCCACTCAAATGAATATTTACTTAACGCTGTTAAATAAATAAAGCTATATGAGCTGTTCTCATTTGCTATAAGAAAGTGAAGGTCTGGATATAAATTATCTGAAATACCTTAGACGTGTCTAAGTTCTTTACACACCGGGAGCGATGTAGCAAGTGAAGGCTTGCCATCCGACATCAAAGGGATCAAAGCACACAGCTGAAGCCAAATAGGGAGGCATTACAGTTATGTCTGAATGCGTTTCTTTGAAAATGGTCTATTTTCGCATGGTGCCAGGGGGCAGTTTATTTATTTTTTTATCACCAACTCGGCTGCGATCAGCATTCGCGCTGAATTTTATAATCGGCTGGTAAAAGAAAAATCAGATACGACCATTTCTGGTTTAATAAGAAGGGCTGTTCATGGAGCTGAAGACCACTAGGGGTTTTTCCTGTGAGGATTAAAACTGCCCTTGTGAATATCAGTTTTCAGAGGTAATATGTACATTAACTGGATGTTTGTCCTTCAGCCTTTCAAAATAACGTCCCGGTTTCATGTCTGTCAAAGTAAGCCTATAAATGCAGTTTAATTGACTTTACAAGGTGTATGATGATGAGGTCTCTGTATTTATGTATTTATATACAAGCACAAAAAAACAACTGAGCTTCTTGACAGCTGTCATCTGAATGCTCACTGTCACCACCTTGTGGATGTTGTTCCATTGTCTGAAATTTGACTGGTCCATTTTTTCAATGCTGAGAGGCCTGCTTTGTAGTAGGACCTGTTTCCCATTACAGTTCTGTGTTGCGTGAACAGTCAGTTGTTCAGGAGTGAAAGGAAAAGCGGGGCGAATGGTGAGCTTTAGATGGGAAGAGGGCGCTATTCCGATCAGGCTCCTCATGCTGGGTCCGCGTGCCGTGGTGAGACGTAGTCCCGTTTTCCTTCTTGGGGGGGCTTTGTTGTTGGCAGGGGATGAGAGGGATTGGTGATGAAGTGGCCGTGTAGTGTAAAGGCTCCAGTGTGGGCTGGACTGTGCTCTCGTACAGCACGTCCACCTCGGAGAAGGACACCAGGGCCTGCGTGGAGTCATACGAGCTTTTCTCCGTCTCCTCAGAAGCGAAGAAGTCCAGGGCCTCTTCCCGGCCGGGCCGAGACTTTCTCCAGAGCAGACGGAGATCTTCCTTGAAATGCGGGTTGAAGAGCAGGTAGATGAGGGGGTTGAGGCTAGCAGGGAGAGGCAGCAAGACCAGGAGGACAGACTTGATGGCCTCCTCGCCAATGCGAAAGAGGCCCAGCAGGGAGGAGAAGGTCAGGAAGGCCACGGGGCAGTAGAGCAGGCAGTTGGTGAAGATGAGCCAGGCTACATGCTTGATCATGGCACAGTCCCAGATGCTATCAAACTCACCCTTCATCAGGTCCCAGTAGAGCTTGATGTAGGTGCCGGTGATGACCAGGAAGCAGAGTGTGTTCATCATGATCAAGGCCACCATGTAGCCCAAGGTGGAGGGTTGACCTTCCGGCAAGGGGGATGGCAGGCAGAGGGGGGAGGAGCCGTACTCCCCAACCCAGAAGAGCGGCAGGGCCCCCACCATGAGGGAGAGCGCCACGCAACAGAGGGCGGCCGCCTTGACGCTGCCAAAGGACGGCGACTTCCTGTAGGCACGGACACAGGACACCGACACGCTGCACTGCACTGCCGCCAGCGTGAGAAATAGGATGGATGCCTCAGAGGCGAAGACCGAGAGGAAGCCGGTTGCCTGGCATCCCGGGCCTGTCTCCCAGCGGGCACCATACTTGGCGAACTGCCCGAAGGTGAAGGCATCCACCAGGGCTAGGGCGCCCGTGCACAGCCCCATCAGCAGGTTGGCTCCGCCAATGGCGCCGATGACAAACTTGACCGGGGACACGTAGCTGGGCGAGGTAAAAACGGTGACGATGAGCAAGCTATTGCCCACCAGGGAGACCACGGTGATGGCCCACACCCCCAGCCTGACCACCCAGCTGTCAATCATATATTCACATGGCTTGAAGGGACCTGTAATGGTAATCATATGGAAACTGACATCAGTGCAAAGTTAGCTGTGAAATAACTGCTCCTGATAGACCATAGACTACGGCCTTTGTGCATCTGCCAATGCGATTTACCTGGAGTGGGTGTACACTGAATGCTGGCCTGGAGTTTGGAGTCTTCAGCTTCCAGCTGGAACTCCTCCATATCAAGATCATCTGGAACAGAAGGTCATGACTCTCCATCAACTACTTGAACATAAAGGTCAGTTGACCGTTTTACCTGGTATAAAATTAGCTAGGAAGCTAATCACAATTGGCTCATTAGATAGACCAGTAATTGTAAATTGCATTGTAGAGTTTTTGTGGCAACACGAAATATAGTCACGGTTATTTTTGTTATCAAGAGGTACCATTTTTTGTCAGAAAAGTGTAAAATAAATAAATAAATCACATTTTTTGTGTCTTAATAATAAGCCTGTCATCATAACTTGTGGGGTTTGGCATGAAAGTAGAGTAACATACATCATAAATAAAGACATTTGGCTCAAGTGCCTACAATCGGAGTTTCTGCTTCTCAGAAACATACCAAAGAAACTGCACTCATGTGTTTTCGTTAAATCCTCCATGACAGATTACACGTAAAGCACACAGCAATAACCGGGGGGAAAGGGTTTCTTTTTTGCGTGGCTAGTCAATCATATCTCTCCATTTTTCCTCATGTTCCCTCCAGTTGTTTGAGATTTATGACGTTCTGCTAAATCGATAATTTCAAGATATCATGGCCACGTACAGCATTGTTTAAACCCAGATAGTCCTGTCATGATGACGAAGAACGATAACGGTTGCCTCTGCTTGTAAGTAAATATTAGTGTTTTTAGTGTGCTCTTTCCAAGCCACCAGGTCTCTGAACAACTTGCATCTGTCTCCCCACTGCATTGTTGCTCCACTTCCGTCCTTAATCTGTATTACTTACTATACAGTTGTCTATTTGCACATCCTTATCCCCATTACATGACTTACTTGTTTACTCATTCTTAAATTGCACAGACTTGTCTTGTCTATCCTGTACTGCACTGCTGTCTGTCCTGTACTGCACTGCTGTTCCTCCTGTACTTCATTGCTGTCTGTCCTGTATTGCACTGCTGTTCCTCATGTACTGCTCTGCTGTCTGTCCTGTATTGCACTGCTGTTCCTCCTGTCCCACACTGCTGTCTGTCCTGTATTGCACTGCTGTTCCTCCTGTACTACATTGCTGTCTGTCCTGTATTGCACTGCTGTTCTTCGTGTACTGCTCTGCTGTCTGTCTTGTATTGCACTGCTGTCTGTCCTGTACTGCACTGCTGTCTGTCCTGTATTGCACTGCTGTTCTTCGTGTACTGCTCTGCTGTCTGTCTTGTATTCCACTGCTGTTCGTCCTGTACTACACTGCTGTCTGTCCTATTGTTCCCCATGCATGTGTCCCCCTCCCTGCAACTGTGGCATAAGAAATTCACTGTGTTCCTTTGAACATGTGACAATAAAACTTAAAACTTGATGATGATGGATGGTGTGCAAAATGGTCCTTGTCCTAACGGAAGCTGATAGACTAAAGCACAACCTGGTGTCTGGAGGCACTAAATTCTGCAACAGCAATCCAGGAGAATCCAGGGAAAAGAGCATTTTTCTCTGAAACACATTTTCATATTGGTTACTCACATTATAGTTTGTAGATGTAATTTCTTTAGGCACAAGGATTATTCTGTTCTATATTTGGAATTTTTAGTGAAATAAAACAAACAGATCATCATTTTATAAAGTATTGCTAAATCTGCAGATTTATTTGTGATGGCCACATAAATCACTTTAATTAATGTCTGACAAGATTACATCACTCTTTCGGTGTGTGCTTAATTTATCTTTTGTTTTGTGATCTTTTGTTTGATCGGAAAAGCGCCTTCAGACTGCTGTGATTGTATCAAACGAGTCTAATTACTGTAGGCTCCTTTCAAGTGTATAGTTTGAAAGGGTTTTTTGGGAGGGACATATTTTAAGAAAAATGTTGCTGCATATTTAATCTGTCAGGAGTTGGTGAAGGAAGAAACATGTTTTAACAGCACTGGACGCAGACGTCGGAGTCAGAAACAGAGAGCATGCCTGCCTCGGGTTTGTGACAGCAAGCTTTCGAATATAAGCTATGCTAACAGCAACCAAAGGCTTTATTCCAGTGCCCTGTCCTACCTGGACACACATCTGCATTATGGTCTGGCTGACGTTACGGGCACATGATAATGAATTTAGTGAGACATAAACAATGTCAGGCAGATTAAACATAGGCGTGGGGCGACAGGAGTTTGTAACATATAAATAAAACCGCAAAGTGAAAAAACAGACATCGCACAAATCCACTTTACCCGTCCTGCATATTTTTTCCTATCTGAGAGGTAGCTATTTTTTATGTGATTTTTTAAAAATGTGATTCTGCACTCCTGCCAGCCTGCACTCAAGCAGCGACACTCGCACCAGGCCTTACAGTGAGTGTCAGGGTGGAGCGGGAACAGGGCTATGTTCCTCTTCTGCGGGTCTTCCTCCTGGTTTTGCAGCTTCTCGGCTTCCCAGTGGCTGCCGGCCTTGTAGTTGCCATTGCAGATGCCGTAGACGCAGCACTGGTAAGCATACGGCATCTCGATGACCCTGTTGAAACATCAAGGGGACCCTTATGACGTGCTCGTTCAGAAGATCTCGAGGGCTTTCTGGAAGATGACTGAGACATTTACAATGCCAGTAATTTGACATTTAAATGACATGTGGGGCTTAAATCTAAGGACTCTGGAGGTCCCTGCTGTAAATGTTAGATTTCTTTGCATGAAATATTCTGTTTTGGAACAAAATTTGCTTGAAGGCTCTATTAACCACCTTGTTCTCCAACAACTCAACCTACAGCATGTCAACACCAGTGACCTGGATCAGGATAAGTGGTTGGAAGAAGAGTGGATGGATGAAGGACCCGTCACCCACAAAACTACATCAGCTTCTTCTTTGCTAAGCTGCTGTTGTGCCATAGGCATATGTTTCCAGCAGCAATGGAATGCTTGTAGACATCTTCTTAACAAGGTAAAATGACAAAATAATCCTACTCAAACACAAGCTTTAGACACTGCCTTTTTTACTTAAGTGCTGAGATTTGAAACACCATTAAATGGCTCCTGCATCCTTTCCATTATTAGCCGATTCTCTGTTATGAACAATCGTCGCTCTGTCTTCCCTTGAAGGTTGGGCCCCCCCACGGCTGGAGAGCGGCCATTGCCCTGGGCATCGTTTGAATCACTGTAAAGCTGAGGTATTTATGAAGAGCCTCTTTTTTAAGCAGTTACCTACAACAGGTCGGTACAATCTTCTCCTGTGCCTGCAAGGGGTATCGACACAAACCTCGAACCCGCTGCAATTATTAAGATCGATGTTGAAGCGTTTTGTAGGTAAGGGTGGTTTTTGTTTTGTGTTGATTTGTACACACATAGTTGCTAAAACAGATTTTATTTGAAGGCACATTACATTGAGACGTATGAACATGGATTATCAGAACACTGTCATCCAGCATTTCTCTGACGTGACATGCTTGAACCTGCATCTATCATGAGGTGAATCCATGTCTAGCTCTAACGGATACAAGGATTTGCTGTCTTCCATCTTCAAATGTCTAAGCTGTAGATTGGATGGTGCTGTAGCAGGAAAGCCTACCTCATCTTGGGGAAGTCCTCCTCTCTGAAGGAGCCAGACAGAGCTTTGTTGCCCCTCAATTTAAGGTGGGTCAGACTGGCAAGGCCCTCCAAAGGTAGCGAGCTCAGGAGGTTGTCAGATAGGTCCCTACAGAGAGACAAACAGATGATTTCAGTAATGATGATCTCATGACTCGATGAGTCGATCATGGTATGGTCAAGCCCTTGGACGCCAAAGTCCAGGCCATCGGTTCAGTTCCCTCTCCGCGAACGTTGCGAGAGCTAAAGCGACTCCTCGGGATGGCCGGTTATTACCGATGTTTCTGTCGGAACTTCTCGGACGTTGTCGCACCCGTCACCCAGTTGCTTCGCAAGGATGCGAAGATCATAACATGAAGATTACACTTCTCTGATGAATCTTGATTTCTCAGTAATGGTAGCAGTGTGACAAAGGCCCAAGGACTGTGGCCAAAAAGTTGTGCAATTGAGTCCTAATGTAGGAGAGGTCAATCATCTTGAATCGTGTGTTAAATTGTATGCCACGCCGTTTGTTTGATATAGGTACTAATAAGTGGGTATTTATGATTACAGGGGTTATGTTTTTGATTAGGTGCTCGTAAATCCTTAATTATTCTGCATTACTGAAATAATACGGTAAACTTCATTCGCGCTTCCCGTTCACATTCGCTTCTCTGCCATTTGTTTCACAGCTGGGTTTCACATAATTACGGCTAAAATTACTGTAATCGGCGCCAAACAAAGCATCTTTACGGTTGCACAACTGAACCATATGCACTAATGAAGCTGGATCTCTGTTCGCCTACACATTTATTCTCATCTGATCTAATGCGGTATGAGGGGACAGGGCAGGAGGCAGACTCACAGTTTCACCAAGGACTGCAGGGAGACGAAGGCAGCTTCATGAATGCTCGCTATGCGGTTCCAGCTGAGGTCTCTGCAAGGGGGAAATCGGGACGGCAAGAATCAGGCAAGTTGCTGGCTAGTCACCGATACACACACTCAGCTGCAGTGTCTTCAGTGGTTTCCTCTATGGCAGAGGTCTCACACTCATGGCTTGTGGGCTGGATCCAGTGTTATACAGCCCATTACATACTTATAATTCATTTTTAAATTTGGCCTGCTGTTTGATCTTTAGTTTTCAGCTTTGTAATCTTCTGTTTAAGTGATCAGCATAGACTGGGCTTTCTTACAGATTAACGGAATAGAGATGTTACATGTTTTTTGCTCTCTCTTGTTTCTCATTTGGCTCAGAAAATAGCTCAGGTGGCCCCCTTGAGGGAAGAGCTCATATTAGAGTTTGAGACCACTGGTCCATGCCAAGGAGGAAGAGTATATTAAATGCTGCTCCAGTTTGGCCGTGCGGGTCATTCTCTACCCTGAGGTGTGAGATTGACACAGCAGGCTGTACCCTTTGGGATGTTGATTCCTGTGTGTAACACTTGCTGAAGTGCTCTTTCGCACTGTCAAATGATATTGAGCAGAGCCATGAAAGGGGCATGAGATTTTTAAGGGGGGGGGGGGCATCAGCATCACCTTACCACACATTTTCTTTTAGAGGATGGGGCAAGCAGGGGGAGGCAGATGGAGCTGGGAGGTGGGGGCTACTCACATGGAGCGCAGTGAGGCAAGCTGGTGGAACGTTCCGGCTTCGACTTGCTGTATCAGGTTGTGCTGGAGACCTCTGCGGAAATTCGAAACAGCCATTGGTGTGACTCCTTCAGACCACCAGGGGGAATAGTCACAAGGTGGCACGACAGTGTTGGATATCATATCACGGATAGAAACACAATGTGTATGAGGTCCTTCACGTTTAGTGCCATTCAGCGGGAGTGAAATAGAACTTGCATAATTATTCTCATTTATTGTTTTATTGATTTACTGTTTAATTTTATTCTATTTTTAGCACCTTTGTGTTTCTGTTGTGTTTCTAATGGTGGCTGGAAGGATATGCAGTGTAAGATTTTCATGGTATAGTGCTGCCGCCTGTTTGCTTTGAATATGACAATAAACTCTCTGGTGAAAATGCTTCAGGAAATTAAATGCAGAGGAAACATCCACAGGTGAGCGTAGCAGTGGTGTGGAAGTGTTACAGATCACCGTCTCATTGTTGAGGGCACCACACGTACATTTCCTGCAGGTGCTGGCAGCGGTGAAAGCTGGGCAGCTCCTCTATCTGGTTATACGACAGTTCCCTGTTAAAACATCATGAGAGGAAGTTCAGAGCCAAGCAGGAATGGGCTCCTTTGCCATCCATTGTACCTCCCAATGGGTTTTCAGCTTCATGTTTAACTTTCTGTTCTAGATAAAGAAGCATGCACTTCCCAAACGATGCTGCACATCAAACCTTACGCCGTAGACTTTGACTCCCAGCCACATGTGGATATGTTTGTCCAAATGGCTCGCTTGATTTGTATGTGCCACAGTGAGCTATTTTTTGGTGGATAGCCCATAACTGCAGTTATGAAAACGTATGTGTCTCTGCTAATGCTTGGTCTATTTAATGGTTTTCCATTGTGAAGAACAACTGGTATCCCATCCAGGGAGTTCCCCTGCATGAGGGCCTGTGCGGCCAGGGATAGGCTCCAGTCCCCGCTCCCCCCCATGGTCTAGTACTGAAAACTTGTTTGATGATGAATGGATGGATGTAATGAGATGATATGATGAGCACATCAGGACCAGAGGAGAAATTGTGACTCAAACATCAGCATAATTACTAAGGCCAACGACGAACCGCTAACTAATCCCAACATTAACTTACAGATCAATCCCAGCAATAACACAATGACTAACCCCAGCAATGGCATAGTTACTAATACCAACATTAGCACAATGGGTAATGATGGCGTAATGAGTACTCTCGTCTTTTTCTTTGGGTAGAGGTGGCTGGGCTAGTGATGGCGTTGGAGCAGTAGGGGGCATACTCACAGCACTCTTAGGCTGGGTAGCTGCTGGCACAGTCCCTGGGGCAAGGAAGTAAGGCCTGCCCTGGTCAGGGTCCTGCAAGAGAATGAGGATGTGAGCGGGTGTCAGGTGAAGCCACTGAGAATCCCACCCCCCTGCAGAAATGAGAGACAGCCAGGGACTGCATAGACACCACAAAAAACCCCACCATGAGGTGGCACCCTGGCACAGATGGGGCTGCCTTTCCCCTTCACCCCCATTGTCCATCTCGCATGCCCCCAATTTTTGCCCCCTGGGTAAAGGAGTGTTTATGGAGGAGCTTTTTTCCACTGGCAAGACCTCCGTGACGTTCAAACTTGTCAGTTGCAGTTACAGACATTTTTCCATCAACGATAACTTGCCAGTGAAAGAGAATGAAACACTCAGCCCTGTTGATTACGTAAGACAGAGCGCCATTGTCTGATTCACATTGTTTTTGTTTTACAGTGATTATCATGATGCCGATTAACATGAGTGACATGACACAACTGAATCCTTATTTATCGGTCTGGTTATTAAAAATAATAAAGCTGGAAAGATGAGAGAAGGGAAACACGTACAAAATTTCCAGACTGGTGGTTCCTTTGAGATCAGGGAATTCCCTGATTTCTGTTGCTCCATTGAGGGACCTGGAAGAGATGGACGAACCTCATTAGCGGCCCGTTAGGATGCCATAAACAAAAGGGCCAATCGGAACGTGGATGAAAGCTTCTATGCCCTGCAGGGCCAGAGAGCAATCAAGACACCTGCAAGCTGCCTTCCCCCCTTCAGCGAACTCATGTTCTCAGCAGATTATTAATGCTTTCAGAAATCTTATAAAGCAGGGATGGGGACCCTGATCCATGGAGAACCGGTGCCGGTGCGGGTTTTTGGGATGATCTCACCATCAGCCAATAACAGTGGCTCCCCAGGACTGGAGTTGAGAACCCCTGCTTTATTATTGGCTGATTGAAAGGTCATCCCAAAAACCCGCACCCACAGCAGCTCTCCATGGATCAGGTTTCCTACCCCTGTTATAAAGGGACCAACTGATCCAGCACCATGCACCTCATCAGGGTAAAAACATAGCAAAAATCTCAAGGGCAAACAAGCTGATAAAATGCACTGATTTATTCCCAGTTACATTATAGAGGATTTTGGTACTAGGATGAAACACACTTGTTATTATAGATCTCAACTGATTATTTTTTATTAGCAGAAAAGATTTCATGATTTCAGTGACTTTGAGGGCAATGAGTGGCTTAGCATGTTAAGATGCTATGCTTAGACTTAGATAGTTCCTAATTTAAATCCCATCATTGGCAGAGTCGCTCATCATTGGGCAACTGATACAAGGCCCTTTACCCCCAATTGCCCCAGTTAGCTGACCCTGTTCTCTTAAAAACATATGCCACTTTGGATGAAAGCATCTGCTAAATATGTCAAATGTACTTTTTAATAAGAAAATCTGGACTAAATTCTGGGTATTGAAATCAGATTTCAGTTTTCATCTAACAATGAATTGGCACCAAGAGAAAGATGACACCTTCAGCCAGAATTATTTGCTAGACCTTATGAAATATGCTAGCTGCTAAAATATGTCACTCTTTATTTCATGCTCAAGAACCGGATGGGAAACACTCACAGTGTGTGCAGTTTGGGCAGGAACTGGAAGGCCGATCTTCCCACAAACTGAATTGGATTTTCGTAGAAATGGCTGGAGGGGGGAAGGGAGAGCGCCTTCTCAGGAACATGCAGAGAACTGCTTTCCAACTTCCAAGAAATGTTCTCCATGCACATGTTCAGTATGACGACACATCATTAAATATATCAGTAACTCCTTTGTCCTGATGTACAGACAGAGGCGCCAGGAAAATAAATAATTCACTACAAATACAAACACCAAAAGAGGAGAGTTTGAGTGGCCTACATAGTCTGCAAGAGCGGGTTCCCCACGAAGGCACCCTCTGGGATGCACCTGATGTTATTGTTGTGGAAGCCCCTGTCAGACAGAGACAGACTTCAGCCTCAGCGTCACAGTGAACCATGACACAATGAACAGACACACCAACACCAAACCCCATATGGGACTCATGAACATCATGGAAGAGTCACGGAAGATAACAGTAAGTGAAAAGGGCTTCTGTGATAAATGAAAAACAGGATTTGGTTACTCAAAGCAGGCTGGATCTTATGACTCCTTAAAGGGGGGGGGTTCATAAAAGAGAGATGGTGTCTCATCCGGGTTTTATATCACCTCCAGGGAGCATTCGGGACCCTGGGGGTCATCCGTAACCGGGGGGCGATAGGTGTCAACACCTTTCAGTCGCAGAAATAAAAATGATTAAAATAAATGGATGATAAAGGAAGGAAAAGTGACTAGCTTGCCTCGGTGAGTGACAGATTGTCCTAAAATGCGGGTCTAGAGCGACTGTTTCTAGTCCTATTTGCCAGCAGCAGAATGACGGTCCCATATCAGTGATTCGGTAGGGGAACGGATTCCACGTAGCATGAAGCAGCTACTCTTTGGCATCCGGCTGAAAAGCATGCTGGGAAGCACAGTGGCGGCGGCAGCAGGACTGGATTTTATCGGGGTGGAAACACTCACAGCTCCTGAAGTTTGGCCAGCGTCCTGATAGCAGCCGGGAACTCCTGCAAGTTGTTGTAGTTCAGATCCCTGAGAAGGAGACGGATGACATAGGACTGTGAGGGTTTCAGGTTAGGGGTGCAGATTGGGGCATCTCAAAAGGTATAACAGCACAGACAGGAAGCGGAACCTTCCCTACCATAAGCCAACCATCTGATAACCCCTGCAAGTCGCGTTTTACGTTTTGAAACTGAAACGGCTGTACTTAAAAGACAAATATCTTGTCATGATTAAATCCAGAAAAAATCAGTTTCACTCAGCAAAATAAATATACATTTCATGAATTAACGGATCGACTATTGAGTAGAAATCTCTCACACATACATTCAGCAACCTAGCAAGAAACTTTAGCATTACACCATTGACCCGTGCCAAAAAAAACTGATACCATGCATAAATGCTTACTTTTCCCAATGTTTATGTTTAAATGAACCAATTAGCAATCAGCAGTGGTGGGGGAAGGCTGGGGGGGTAATTGTTTTTGTTGATAACCAGGTTTGTTTTGCCCAACAAAGGCAGGTGAACGTCTACTTGTCACCGTGACGACTTTGGCACAGGGTATCAAAACAAAGCTCTCATGCGTCTCATTATCCGCGCAATTATGAGCCTTATCCTTCAGTGTTAAGCGTAAGCTTTCAAAACAGCCTAAATGTTTATATATCTGAGAAGGTTTTTGGCTCAGTGCCAGCTCGTTTGAAACGAGTCCGGGAATTAAGCGCCGCTGACCTTGGCTAAGAGCCCAGGTGGAGTCAAACATTTGCTCCTCCGATAAAGGCTTCCTTTCCCACGTGCGAGGGGGTTAAACAATTATGGCTAATTCACAAAGATGTAGGGGGTGGGGGTTACCATGGCTAGGTATGACCTTCCGCCTATAGGGGGATTTAAAAACTGGCACTTAAGCCTAATTAGTTAACCTGTGCCTCCTAATTGAGTATGTCTGGATCTTCTGCAAGTTTTTGAACATAGACTGATATCCACCTGAGATCCTCAGCATCTTCAGCATTAGAGTCTCAGTTATCAGGAATAGCTGGTTTAACATTTTATTTAACTTTAGCCTCAACTCAGCACCCAAAGAACTCATATTAAAAGCAGAGGAGGTTTATCAGCCTTATTCAACGTGTTTCGTCAAACAGGAATGGCTTTAACTAACCGAAACCTGAAAAAAGGGAAAAACGAAAGGCTGTAAATGAGCTCGCCCTCCGAGGCAGAGATGTCTGGTTTTGTTCTCCATTTGTTTAGAACATCAATCAGCCTTTTTGTGCCGGTGTTTTGAAATGTTTCTTTGATACAGCCCAGCCGGATAATGCTTTTCATTTCCTACAGCGACATCATTGTTTGGATGGGGGGCGCGATCCCACACTCGGGATGCCAGAAGAACTTGGGCCCAACAACAACAACACGAAGTGAAGCGAGCCCTGCGTTGTGGGCCCGTCTGCTCTGAGGTGCATCCCCGGGCACTCCCGGACCCGTTTTCGGCGAACCAGCCGGACGCAGATGGTGCCCGGCCCGCAGAAAGGCTTGCGTAAGTGATCGCACTCTTGTGGATTAGTGTGACATTCTGCCTTAATTACCTCAGGGATAGACGCTGTAATCAGATATGTGGCATGACCTCGTACTCTGACTGGTTTCTCTCTTTTTTTGAATAAAGAAAACCTAATTGTATTATCATAACTCTGTATTCAGCTGCTCATATTTGAGCCAAGGCTCAAATCACTGCTCCTCTCTCTAATGAGGACTGCAAACGGTTCGAAGTGCTGACCCCAGGAAAGCAAAAAGTTACGAAAGCAAAACCAACACTTGTGGAAATATTGAATCTAATTTCCATGTGGAAAGGCCTGACTTCAAAGCAAAAGCCTCTACCTTGTTTCTCTTTGATACCAAGAGCGGATGTTAAACAGTAACGGAATCGGCGGTGCTCTCTTAGAGGCTGCGATGGCGTTGTGGGTTTTTCTCTTCATACATCCATTATTGAAAGGGTAAGAACGCCTCTCTTTATGTCATTGTTACCCTTCTTTTTGCTAACAGAAAATCTCTATTTCTTTTGGGTCCATATTCTGTTGTTATTTCTAGGGCCCCACTCAAAAAGTTACCCCCCACCCTCCTCAGATGTTCTAGAAACTAAATAAATAGCTAGCGAGTAGCATCAGAAGATCATAGCATCCTCTAAATGAGCTTTCGTTTAGTATTTTCTGTAGTGACTGTTTGTGGCCAACAGGGGGCCAAACCAAAGGGCCCCCTTGCAAGTTCATAGTTTGAGTGCTGCTGCCCATAATGCGGATTGCTGGGGATGGGGTGGTAATTTACTTAATGTGTGAGGGTCGCTTAAGACCCGAAGTGCTTCTTCCTTTCGTAGAACACAGTTGCTATTATTCCATAGCACAGCCCGCAATGGTTTCATCTCCACGTCAATGTCTGTTGCCCTAAATTTTCCCACCATCAGAAAATTCCTTAAAAAACTTCCCAAGCGGATGGCTGTAGCCTACACAGCGGATGGGTGTTCGTAATAGCTCTTAAATAAAGTGAAAAGCTGGGTGTGAGATCCTAGCGAGCTGAAACAGGTCATAAAATCGGGGGCCACATCATTTTTTACACTTCAGTAGGTCATTAAAAAGCAGGTGTCAAGCACTCACTTTCCAGCAGACCACCATGCCTCTGGCTCGAGCTCTGCCCCCCCCCCCCCCGCCATACTTATCTGACATCACAATCCAGCTGTTTTATGAGAACTTTCTCTGGTTCCGCGGTGCCCGTTTCGCTCAGCATTTAAATTTTTTTAATGTGGAGAAGTACACCCTGACAGCGTACCAGTGGTGTTGCAGGATTTCGGCCATGATTACGATGCCTAATTTGCAACCCCCCCCCCCCCCCCCAACCTTCCCCGCCACTGGAGACGACTTAAATTCACAATTTGAGGGTGAGCAGTTTGGGACATTTTGGTTTATACTTAAAAATTCCATTCAGGCAAATTACCATTTTGCCACATCTGGAAATTATGTTAAAGAAATTCAAAAAGAAAGAAGTCCCTGGACCCGAACCATAAACCTTCTCAGGAGTGTCCATAAACCCTTAATGACAGTGCTACCTGATGACCCATTAGAAGCGGGAATTTGGTTTAACATAAAATGTCATATTATGCAGCAGCTATGTCAGGATGTCATACTGTAACAATGATATATAACTGAGCAAGCTTTGTCTTGTAAAGTGAATTTATACAAGTGTCACACACAGTATAACAGTTGTTGTTTTGAAATAATTCTACCAGCTTTTTTAACTAGTGTAGTACACATCTTACTTACAGCACAGCCTCCACGGACTGTAATATTTTCCTAGACTGCCTCTGAAAAGCCTCAGGATTTGACAGCCGTTCTTAAACACTTCGCTTCAGTTTGTATTTTTGTCAGTGATATATTTACACATAAAATACAAAGATAAACCTCTTGAAACAGATATAAATGAATAGATATGGGCAAAGCCTCTGTTGAAGCCAGCAGCAGTTAGAGAGTAGCGAGTAACGCACCTTTATTGACAATGCCAGCGCTGTGTGTGTGTGTACACGTGTATGATGCCTGCGTCTGGATGCACATCTGCCTGTTTCCTGTTCATTACTCAAACACATGCTGCGCGAACCCTCACGGAAGATACGGCATCATGGGAAGCGTGTCTGATGTGCTGCCAGGATAGTCTGAGCAAAAGCACCGGAGAGCCGGAAAGTTCCTTGGAAGACAGTCGCAATCCCCGCGATGCTGAATACCAGGCGCGGACAGTGCCGTGTTTCCTTATGGCCGTCTGCCCGCGATCCGCGATCCGTGCACCACCTCAGGTCGGCATAGCTGGATTTCATTTCAGAAATTCATATAAAAAAAATCAAAATAAATACTCACAGTGTCTCTAGATTGTGCAGTCCTTCAAAGCACGTCTGCCCGAGACTCTGGATCATGTTGTTATGAAGGTGGCTAAACACAAACACGAGAAGAATTACTTGTTTTTTACTCAAATTCAGATATAGATGAAGTAAAGGTCTTCAATTGTGATTATAAAACCAAAAGATATCAATCTAATGATAAAAGCAACGTGCAATTAAAATTATAATTCGCTTTCTAAAATGTAGTCGGGTTAATGTATAATTTATGCACCTTAAATGTTAAGTTTAAAAGCACTTAATATGAATTGTGTTTTCAGCGGATAATACAGTACTTTTGTACTTCTGTTTGTGTCCGATGAGCTAAAATACCAGTGACACCGCGGGTACGTATCATATAATGGGGATAGGACAGAGACCTGATGGTCATCCTCTTGATTTGTTTAAATAAAAGCGATTCGTTCCGTAAAAGACTTGGTTGTGCAGTTAGTTAAAATTGCAATTGTATAGCTTTTAGGACTGGCTAAGTACCAAGATTCTTTTTAAAAATTAAGTATTCATTATATTTAGTTAAATTGTCCTCCTCTGCGTGAATCAGTCATGACTAATTATAACTTGCCATCAGCCACTAGATGCTAAAATACCTGTTATGAATTCTGATCTGGATTATGAATATAAATTTTTTTCTTCATTACTTTTATGCCATGAAGAGTTTTGTTTTATTGGGGCAATGATGTATATTTTGCCAAAATGTAGAACAGAACACGTCATGCAATATGCACAGCCTGTAGATGCAGGGTGCGTCAGGGTTGG
>JAODKC010000041.1:13597283-13614369 GCA_026777985.1 Mormyrops attenuatus | reverse complement strand
GGGTGGGGTGGGGGGGTCACATGTCCATCCATCCATCTAATCATGGGCATAAATTACGGGGCGGTGGGGGGTAGTAACTATAGGGATGGGCCGATCCACAATTTTTCAGTTCAGATCCTATTCTGATACTCCCAATACCGATACAGATTCCGATGCAAGAGTTCTTTTTACTTTGATATTATTATATAGGCTACTAAATATATATATATATTTATTTATTTTTTGCTTTATTGAGTAAATTATATATCGTTTAATTATAGTCTATCATAAAACCGAACCCGGTTTGTCCGAAGCTATACTCCAATTAGCAATTAAAACAATATTTACGTATATAGGCCTATGTATTTCTATGTTTTTAAATTATTTATTTAGATTTTTGCGTTTGGTTAATACAAAACTCGGGTTCTACTTTGTTTTTGTATGATTTTCCAGCGCTGCTTTTCCTTCATATTTAATTCAAAATTTTTCATTATCCAGGTAACGTAAGCCAAATACAAGAATTGTCCGACCAATAGGAAGGTCGCTTACCTCTCCTTCTGTTGGACAGTTTTCGCTTTTGGATTAAGTTATCCAGCTAACTGGGAAATTCTGTTTTGCGCAATATCCACCAAATCACTTTTTTTGTTGCCTTATTCATTCAGATAGTTTTCTCTTTTCGCCCCCTCTGAGTAGTACGTTGTACATCGCTTTGTCTTTGACGTGGATGCCCCCAGCAGTCCACGCAGTTGCTTGGTAATAAGGTAAACTTCGTATTTCTGTGACCAATCAAATTAAAGTATAGACAGACATGGTCAATTGTCGGTGTGTTTTACCCGTTCAGTTACTTTATTGTTCTATAGTTCTATCAGGAGTTTGTTTTGTAATGTGAGACAATTTCCCCACGGGGATTAATAAAGTAATTCTGATTCTGATTCTGCTTTAAACCGTTTACCGACACAGGATTCTATAGGCCCATATAAAAATTACCTGTAGGAAAAAAAGAATAGCGGTAAAAGGAAACCAAGTAAGGTTTATTTGAAAGTGAAATTCTAAATTAGATGTATGTAGGGATCGCTAGAATATGGGTATTAGTATTTCTGTATATTTCTCTGTTTACTGTACAACTGTACTGCCCGGTTTGCTTTACAGTTTTTTCTTTTACTCTCATTTTTGCTCTTTAACTGTGTTGTGATTGTCTGTATAACTTTATACCTCTTAATTTGCATGCCCCCACTATTACACAGCTGGAATATCCAGTAGTGGGTTGTCGGGGATTTAGCCTGCTAGGTTAAGTCTCGTTAACCGTTCGGTAGGCTGCAGCCAAATAGTTTTAGAATTGTCATTCCCCGCTTTCTGTGATCTTTATTATTATTATCATTATCATTATTATTATTTTGATTAATCCATTCTATGTTTCTTACTATTTATTATTGCTGATTAATAAATAATATATACTTATATTTAATTATATCCCAGGTGTATTGGCAGCTTATTTCACGCATAGCGCAATATCTAACACTTCTGCCTTTTACATTGGTGTACATCGGTAAGGTACACTATAGGACCAGCTTTGCACTCACCACTAGAGTAATGCACATTTTACATTTTGCACAGTTACATTCTGAGAGATACACTTGTGCAGTAGCCCCAAGGCAAGTGTTGTATTTCCACAGTGGAGGCATCGCGCAACTAAATTTAGAATTTTTTCTCAACATTTACCATTTCCACTACTGGAATTTTATGGTATTAGGAAGTTCAGCCAGCTCACCATTCAACTGCTGAGAATCCGGGACCCTGTTGCACCTTACATTGTTGTTTAGTGTAACTCTTAAATAGTCAGGAATGTGCTGGGTTACTATTACCTGTTAATAAAGGGGTTACATGTATATTTTCACAAAACACCGGGACAATTTGTGTTCCAGGAAAGAATATTAATTTGCTGGGACAGTTGCTCAAAAACGAGACCCATCCCTGGAAAACCGGGACAGGTGGCAACCCTAATCTGATCCGTCAAATAGGTCTGGGTCGGTGCCGATCTGTAGTGGTAACCCTCCAATAATTTAAACTGACCAATATGACCCCCTGGACCCCCCTAAACGGGTTGAGACCTCAACCCCCAATACTCAACCCAAAGTTACACCCTTGCATCTAACTGCTTATCCTGGTCAAGATTAGTTCAAAAACATTCCTTTCAAAAAATGTATTTTGATTCGTTGGCATTTTACCAGGCTTGCGGTGGATCATGCTTGTGATTGGGTGGTGGGGCCCTCCAAGTGTGATTGGGTAGTAGGCCCTCCCCCCATGGAGCTGAACATGTCATGTAAGAAGTCTGGGTCCTTGACCACTATAGTACCTGCTCCCTAGGGAGAAACATTTTTGAGATGTTGACAGAGGAGAACCTACAGCACCACCAGGCCGGAGAGGTTCCGGAAGGCGCCGTCAGGGATGTGCGTGATGCGGTTGAGCGCCAGCGTCATGGCCTGCAGGGAGGGCAGCCGGCTGAGGGCTCTCACGGGAATCTCCATCAGCATATTGTCATCCAGCCACAGGTGCCTCAGCGAGCACAGGCCCGAGAAGGTCTGCTCTGGAACCTCAGAGATCAGGTTGGCATCCAGGCGCCTGCATGCAGACAGGGAGCGCACCAGTAACTAGAACGTTATCCAGATGTTCCTCAGCCATCTCCGAGCAGTCAACAACCACACGGCCTCAGAGGCGTCAGGAAGAGCGATGAACTTAGATTCAGCATGAGCTCCATAAACAAATAAGGTTTTTGTAGCACTTGACCCCTAAAGATGGAGAATAAAGTTGTTAAAAGAAATCAACAAACACATGTTGGGCCGTCTTCTTCCTGAATCTCCTCTGCCCTTTGCAAACCCCAGCTTAGAATGTCCTAGACAGAAGGGCCGCGAATTTGAAGGAAATGTAGCAGGTTCCTGCCCTGCCCCTGGCTGATATGCATTTTTGTTTTCTTTATCCTTCTTTTTTTTTACACGCATGGAATTCTTATTAGGAAACAAGAAAATGACATGAAAAGCTGGCAACCATTGCTGTGAGATCTCCTTTAGAGACCTCTGTTGTGGTGGGAAGGATTGAACTACTGGGTATTTGCGCTACAGTAATTATGCAATTAAGCCCCCCCACTGCATACCACTTTTTTCAGTTCCCTGTCCTCTTTATGTAACTTGCAGTTCCAGGGGGTTCCTGGGGGAGGCACTGTGTGATTTATTCCTAGGCTAATTGCCCTATCTTTACACCATCAGAGCATGCTTATCCCGGGGCGGGTATAGGCACGTGCGTGTGGCAACGAGCTTCCCGGGGGCCACACCGGCAAGCTGTACAGGTGTTCCTCCCACCCGGTACCTAGTGAAAAACAGCAGCTTGCCAAGAAAGTGAAATATAATTACAGATGATTGAGGGAAGATCGCTTTAAGAACATCATGAAAGAGAAAAGATCTCCCCACCCTGCAGTGCCACACTCCGCAGAAACGACACAATAGTCCCGACCACATTAAGGCCTTGTGAAAAACCAATAGCTATTATCATTCTGTCAGCCGCTTGCTGGTGCAAGGCTTCTCCACCCTTGTGATTTTGTATAATTCTGTACCAACAGGCAATTTCAGCAATTTCATGGTTTCAGTTTTGAAGGAGCTGCTGATTTATTTCACCTTTGCCACGTTTAAACTCACAGGAGAAGCAAACCATTGCGCCTCAGTAGGAGAACTCCGGGAGCTCTGGAATATTCTGCGTTTATCGAGAAAAAAGCACCAAGAGAACGCTGAAGAGAACGGCAGCGCCTGGGCGTAATTGGAGGGGCAGGACAGAGGATGGGGCTATCTGTCACCGCAAAGCCCTCTCTGTGGCTTGTGGTGACGTTTGTACACCCTGATGATTCCACGACAGAGACGAATGGTCCCCCCTGGGTCGGCACGTGTGCTGTCGACCCGCCGGACATTCCCCGACGCAGCCAGGCCTGTGTGTCTTGAGGCCTCACAACCACCCCCCAGCGGTGATGCATGGCTGCGCCCCCCCGACCCTCTTCAGATCCCTCTGTCCCTCTGCACTCCACATAATAGATGAGCTTGTCACTCTGAACAAGAACATAAAAACGTCAGATTTCAGCGCATTTCTGACTTTGACCCCCTGGAAGATTTATTTTGCTCGCTCTGCATGCTGAGGGGGTTGGGTGATAGACCCGGAGGGAGCTCGTTGAGAAACTTGATTCGACGCGCGACAGCTTTTATTAGAGGCGATAAGTAAGATAAAATAGCTCTGAAGCGATGTCAGTTCTGCTCCAGACCGCTTTCATCGGCCTTCGAGATCTGTCGACATCAAATTCCCCTGAATGTAAATGTTTTGGCTCTGCCAACACCTACCCACCCCCCCACCCCCCCCACAATGAACACTCAAGGAATGCTGGGAAGGTTGAGGTGCTCTACATGCCCCCCCCCATCCCCTTTCAGCTGCGTGACCCGCACCAATATGACGCCAATGGTGTGCGTTCAATCCTGGTATGCCTCATTCCAGGAACCTGAGGTGAAAGGGGCACACGGGAACACTCACGCGTGGAAAAAAAGCCGGAAAAACTGAAGGATCCCAGCGGATTCCTTCTCCGTCTTTGAGGAACATGTGTTTCCCTCTCTTGCCCTCGGATTTTTGACAGTATAAAGAGTGCAGATACGTTCAAATTCACGTTAGCCTTACGACAGCAACGGCGCGGCACCTTTAAATTGTCGAAACACAATAAAAAAAAAAAGAAAAGATGTTGATGTGCTTATCAGACGTTCTGGTGGTCTTCCAGCAAAAGCCGTCTGCGTTTAGGAAAAAAAAGCAAGAGCAGACGATAATCAGACACAGCATTCGGCATGCGGCTTTTCTTAGCTGCTCCGACATCAGTCCCGCATCTCATAATTACAGCTCAATGGCGATGAACAGAAAACTGTCGCTTTGAGAGCACTATCTCTCCCCCAGGTGTTTGCCAGGCATTTAGAGCAACTGTTTTTCTCATGCTGAACTCGAAGCGATCGTAGGATTTTCTTCTTTTTTTGGGAGTCTTCCCAAGCAGATGAAACAGACGAGATTAATACGTGTGTATCTTTCATAAGACTAAAGAATTTACAGACCTTATCTTAAAAGGCTCCCAAGTACTATCCGCCTATATTGTTATTTTCAGTCTAAAGCGGTTGTCTGTCAACAGAAATCTCTGCCCCATTCACAGACCTGACAAACTGTTTTTCGGTCTTAAAAAATGTTTTTCAACCAACTGTGTTCAAACTGCAGCAGGATCTTAATCTTCTCAGCATTATCTCGGTCGCATTCTGTCGGAGCAGGGCTAGATCACCTCAATGTGATCTTTGAAATGCCCTGGAAACATGAACTATACTTTGAATCTGCATTAAAGCCTGGAATTCTGTTTGAGACGCGGTGGCTTTAATGAGAGCGGGGAAATGGCTTTTTTATTGGAGTTTTTGGAATGCTACAGCGCGTACAAGGCCCCGCGGATCAGCCCATGGGCTAGATTCTGTTTCTTTGATTATTATTTTTAAGAATCAGAAGGAAACACGAAGACCGCAGAAATAAGACGACACCATAGATCTTCTAGGAAGACAGACACTTTTGCCGCTGCTTCTTGTCACACTGATGGTTGTCCATTCTGTATTCTTTCAATCTACACCTTAGTTTATCTTCTATTGTATGTATTGAAGGATAGTGTCCCGTTTACTACAACCTAATTAAATCCAGGAAACAAAGTAGTCTTTTATTCCATTTCTAAAAGCTGACAGTTTGCTTTCCCCACCCAGCGCTGGTCTATGAAGCTCAGGGACTCATGCTTCTAGTTAATCATTTGTTTCCTGCAATAGGTGGTTTCAGGTCCAAACCTGCTAGTGGTGTTTTGTTCCAGGTGCTCTTTTGTAGCAAAAACCATGAATAAAGCCTGACAGCTTCACTTCCAGCGGTATCACTGAAGGGGAAAGGTTGAGTTTGAACACTTGCATAGACTCATTGATGGGTTCCTCTCTTGGGTAAGGGGACTGACAGAATCTATAAGAGGAACTGTTTTAAAGTACAAGAACCTATTGCAGCGTTGAGTTCTTCCTCAACAGTAAAATCTTATGGCATTTATACCCAGCATCTGCTAGCTGGTACGTTTTTAATTTAAGAAACACATTCTGAATGCAGACCAAATGACCACATAATTTTTTTGTGGAATGAAATAATTTTGTTTGTGCTAGATCAACTTACTCAAGTTACTAGAAATTTCTTCAAAGCATATTTATGCATGTTATGTATGGAAATAAACCTGACAAAACAAAATTAAATCACAGAACAAAAAAAGATTTAATTCAAATTTCTATAAGGAAATCTGCTTGCAGTCTATTGTTTTAATCCTGATTTAAGTGATTTCACAAACTGTAGATTTCTGCATAGGAATTACATCACAAGCCATAGATATCAATACTTGGCTGAATAATTTCTACCAGATTTCACCATGACTAACTGAATTAGTCTACAGTGAGTTCACGCATCATTAAGGACAGAGCCTTCTCATTATGATTCTCGTGATCTAAAAGGATTTTTCATTTTCCTTTTGAAATGAAACTGAATACACTAGTGGGGGTACATTTTAAGAAGTAAGTGAAACTGCAAATATTTTGTTAAGTGCAGAAATATTTACACTTATGATAAGAGATTTCACTGCCTTCTGGATCACTGATCACCACAGTCTCCTTTACCCCCAATCCACCAATCTGACTGTATTCTCTTAAGCAATCAATTTTTGATTGCCTTTTTGATGTGCTAATTAGCATGATAGTAAGCGTGCACAAATCTCACCGTGGTATGACAGAACAAGCTGTCTATGCACACCTCCCACAATGCTCCAGTGTAGAGGCTTCCCCCTCACCCCTGCTTTCATTAGGCGCCAGAAGATGTCCTGATTTTTTTAATTATATAAGTGCTTCCAGGATTTACAGGTTATCATTACCTAAAATGACACATCCCGTGAGCGAAGACGGCCTTTAAACTTCTTAGGAGCTGCTTTAAATGTGAATTACCGTTCCCGCTTTATTGGTTTAAAGGCAAGGTAAGCTTGCCTGGATTGTGGCCATTTCAGCAGAGCTTCGGGGAAGGTCTGGCTGTTACTCAGTGGTTAAGGAGGAGCAGCAACCTTTGTTCCATGTGGAAAACTATGTTGGTGGCAGGCGAATTGAATTCGTTCTGCCTCACATGTCACAAAAACATCCTTGCGGAAGGTAAACAAACGCATCGGACAGCTTTACAGGGAGTCCATTCATAGGATAGCGGATAAAAAGCACGACACACTGGATGCTAACGTCTATGGTGTATTAACAAGGCAAACTCGGATAATCCCCGGAATGTGGGATGGCAAATAACGGAAAGCCGGCGAGGCCGGATCCTTAGCTGGGACCTTTGGCAGGGTAGCGGTTAGGGAGTAGGGCCCAAAGGCTGCACTGTCATTGGGGGCGGGGGGTAGCTGGAGTGCCAGGGGAAGGAAGAGAAGCTGCCGGAATATGGCCCCTTTCACAGCTCATTGCCGATGTCTGCCCGGGGGGAAGTGGCCACGCTACGGTGACTGCTCGGTTCGCCTCCTCCAGATGCGGACTTCCCGCTCCTTCCTGTAGCTCTGTCCTAAGTCCGGCTCAGTCAAAGCCAATCCCGGACAACCCCATAAGTGATTTGAGCACCAAAAAAAGGAGCCCTTAGACTTTGGCACCAAAACAGAAGGTCTGCAAGCCGAGGGCTTATACAGGACTCCATTCAGAAGGGACTACGCAACAGAGAAGAGGACACTGAGCCGGGAATAGGGAACGAGCAAGCGATGCTGTGGGGGATGGGGGACCCTCCACAGCTTCTCCCGAAAATGCTCCCAACATCTGGGACCATCTGAGATGGAGTTCGGCTCAAAAGGAGCACTGTTGCTGCCACTCCCCCGGCCTTGTAACACCTGTTTCACCATCAGCCCGCTCACCATAAATCCAAACCCGATCCTCCCCAGCGGTAGGAGCTTAATAAAGGTCTTAGTGGTCTTAATAAGCCCATATAAATAACCCGGTTTTCCGGTGCTGGCTTTGTTGGAGGCTCCTGCCAAAGGTTACCTCATTGCTGGATTACAGTAACAGGCAATCGTATCCATGCTTCGCATTATTAGATCTGATATCAGAGTACTAGACGAGTTATTGTGTTACCCAAGCGTTTGACAGCTTGCTTTCATGTATGGGGAGTGTTATTTGATTTTTCTTTTGTTGCATTCATTTCTCTCCTACCATCCAGTAAGAGGTAAACTTAGCAGTCATGATATACCCCCACCGCCCTCGTACAAGCATGTGGATTATGACACCGTACCGGATGAGCTATTGGCTCCCAGGCTTGTGACTCAGGTTCTTCTGTTCCCAAGGCGCCTCCCCCTACCCCACCACCCTCTGTTTATTGATTTATGGTGTCCCTTGCCGCGTGGGTACACTGAAATTTTGGGGGGGGATACACATTGACACACCGATTGAGTGTTTCCTGGGCCGAGGGGCAGGTCCTGGGCCCGCAGCGGATCTGGCGCCTGTGTTTATTGTATTTACCGCGATTCAGTAAATGCATCGCTAAGACCATCGTATGACAGCTGCGTGCTATTTGGTGCAGCAGCTGAACGCTCAATGATGAGCTTGAATTTCCGCCAGGGCCCTCGGTTTTCGAGCTCGGTGTCACATGCTTCCCGTTAATGGTGACATATTTTGTACATGTTAAATATATCTTTGTTTCCCAAGAAGCACTCCGGCCCCGCCCACCCTCTTCAGGCAGAACATAATCCTCTGAGGCTTCATGCAAATCCCAGAGCTGAAAGCAGAGATGGCAGAGCAGAAGCTGTAGCCCGAGGGACAAGTGACTGTGGGCTTCTACTCACAGTGACAGCAGGTTGGGCAAATCCCATGGAACCTCGCTATGCAGCCTCTCCAGATGGTTATTCTGTAGCATCCTGGAATGGAGAGAAGCACCAATGCAGATTAGATGCAGTACACAAGCTTGGCAAACAATGGCTAACTATAATCTGCTAGTTGCCAATTGGTCCCATGGTGTGATGGTTAACTCTCTGGATTTTGAATCTGATGATAAATCTTGGTGGAATCTTAGTGTCTCTCAGTGGTGAACTATGCCTTTGATATGTTGTTGGGTCTAATATCAAGCTCAATAGAGCAGTTTTCCCGTTGGCTCCCAGAGCGAATTGCTCCAAGGACTTACCTGCCTTCTAAAAAATACTTCACTTTGGATAAAAGCACCAGCCAAATAAATAAAAATGTACCTCTAGGGGGCAATTTTATTGAGAAGCACTGAGTACCTGTGCCTTGTTTCTCTAAACTTCACTGCAACATATAAGCCTAATCACACTGTCAGAAGTGTCTAAATAAAAATCAGTGGAATAAAGTTGCTGAAGCGTGTGAAGATAGTGGGGAGGGTCGGGGGCTGGTGAAGTCATGGTGTCCCAGACCAGGCTGCTCCAGGCCTCACATTAATACTGAGCTGTCCTCCTTTAATTAAATGATTTAGAGACAGTTTGTGATTTACATGAAGGGGGCTCAGACTTTGTTCCAGACTTCAATCAGCGGGTGAGATATCATTTCATCCCTCGGACTGGAGTCGGTTTCAGAAGGAAATGAGAGAAACAGAGGAAGAGTCAGGCTATGTGAGAAGAAAGGGGGCAGAGAGAACGCGGATGTAGGGGTTTGGGGGGGGGACTCTTTGGGTGGGCTGTTGATGTCACACACACACACAGAGGAAAAAAAAAGGGAAGAGGAAGCCGACACAATGAGGCCTGGCCTGCCGGACAATGTAAATAATCACACCGCAAGACATGGAGGATGACAGAGGGAATTACACAGCGGACTGCTTCATCGCGACCAATCAAGGAAGACACACGGAAGCGGCCCCCTCCCAGCTTTGGTGGGGGAATCGTCACCCCAGAACACAGGGGCTTGACCTCAAAGAATGAATTATCTTACAAATATGTGCCAAGGACATCCTGTCTGGATCCAGGGACGGAAAAATGAGTTTTGACAAAGGGGTCTAGTTTCGAGGAATCTCACAGTACATTTCCTATTTTTTATTTATACTTCTTGGTCAACAGGCTGAGTCAGTGTCACACTGAGCCTTGACTCAATGAAGCCAGACCTTCAAAGTGACTTTCAACATGGTCAGTTGTGGGACTTTTTGACCATGGAGAAGAAAAAAATAAAGAGAGGAAAAAAATGGGGAAATAAGCGGATTGTGTTTTCAGGACACAGTGAAGACAGAGAGGAGTAACCAGAGCAGGCAGCTGTTTGTCCGACCTTCTGGCAACGGGATATTAATTCATTTTCCAGGGGTCTGGTCTTAGGCTGGGGTCCTGTCTGTGTCACCAAAGTCAGCAAGAAAGTTATTTGTCGAACACACGTTTGATGTTGAGGCCAATAGGGAACTCTCTCTGAAATGCCAAGATGGTCTTGCTTCTCCTGCCATCCTTAATCGCACCTCCCTTGACAAAAGGCCCCCTCCTCCCCTTTCCCACACAGATAAAAGCCGTTAACATTGTGGGTGATATTCCCGTTCCGTACAGCTTTGGTCTCGTCTGGGAACATCCGGTTTGGGGTTTGATGAAAAGGACACTATTTCCCCCCAGCTGGGTTGGATCTGAGGAGCAAAGGAGCAGGTAATTATGTGTCACCCACACCCCACCCGGAAGGTGAGCAGAGAAAGCAGGGGTTGTGTTTATGCACCTTAAGGCCTAAGACGGAATGTGACTAAGAGCAAACATCCTCATGAAATTAAACTGTATTTGCTCAAGTACAAGCACAGGAACACTGGAATCTGATCATTTTCTCATATCCCATCTTGCTCTCCTCCTTAAAACACACACAGGGAGTTAAGGACCTTTGTGGAGGGCCCAAAGGAGATATGGCCACCCTGCCAGGCATGGGGTTAGAACCAGCAACCTTCTGATTCTACATATAGAGGTGTAACCCACTGAGCCACACACCAATCAGCTATTGAGCTCAATGTACTTCTCCACCTATAGAAAAATAAAAACGCTTCTGTAGCTGTTACGCCCCACCTTCTTCTTCATCCCCACCTGCGGGTGCCATGTCCTTCAGCGAGTGACAGTACACCTGTAGGTCTTCCTGGGAGGACACTGGTGTGACCATGCAGCCTTGGTTTTCCACAGTAGTTTATTGTTACGCGGTTGGAAAACACAACTTAGGGTCATTTTTAATAATGACAGCGATACACTGTTGTACGCCAGAGGCTGTATCTTTATACGCACATCCGTGTTTAAATATGTTTTCCAAACCGACAAAATGTAATTTACTGTTACATCAACAATTAAATTAGTAAAAATTGTGCTTTTTTAAGGGTAGTGGGGGCCCCAAATTCTAATGAGGTAGGGTAATTTTGTATTTGTATATGTTATTTGAACACATCTGTATACATTTTGCTAACAATACGCATTACATGTGTCACATTTGTGTCACATGGGAAGGAGGTTTACTGGTAAGTTTGAAATAACCCCAGAGAATGCTAAATAGATGAGCTGACCTCAACAGTGATATCACGATCAATGATGGGGACATGTGACCCAGAGGTCACAAGGTGAAATTCTTCAAAAGGAGCTAATGCTGTAGCCTGAATCTAAGGTCGGCTTCACCGATGCAGGATCAGATTTGACGTCTTCCATTCATAAAATGATAAAATGATCCAACAATAACAACAATTTGATACTTACAGGACTTTCAGGTTGTAGAGTCCGGAGAAGACCGTGCCAGGGATCTGCTTCAGGTGATTTCCAGACAGTCGCCTGTGGAGATATATGAAGAAGTGGTCAGGTTCCGTGGTTTGTGGTCAACAGTGATGTTTTTAGCAGAAGGTCTGGTTTGGCTTTGACAGTAGGGATGGGTGGGGGGTGGGGCTCAGGCGAGATCATGGTAGAGAGGGGTGTGGCTCTGGTTCTTCAGAAGCTGGAGATATCCCAGTCCACCTCCACCTCCTCCAAGCTTGGCTGTCAGCTCACTCTGTCCCATGTGAATGCAAAACTGCTTGAGTGACTTTCTGTGAAGAGCATTGGATGAAAGTAAAGTTTCATAAATTCCACCAAGAATTTCCAAACAATTTTTTAAAAGAATGCATTTATTTTGCAGCCACCTTTATTCAAAGGAACTGGGGTTAAGGGTCTTGCTCAAGTGGCCAACGGCAAAACCACTCTTAAGATTTAGAGGCTTGAACCAACAACCATTTGTTCACAGGTATAGCGTTCCAACCTGCTGAGCCACACACTCACCCCACTTACACTTGTGTTTGTTGGATTCTCACAGATGCACATTATCTATGAATACTGTATGCAATATGCAATATGAATTCCTTGAAAAGCCAAAACTGTTTAGGATGGAGGGAACAGGAATAGTTTGTTTTTGCAGTAGCCCTGATTTCTTTGCTGGTTGCTCAATGTAGATGCATAGTGTGAGATTTCAGTCATTCCTCCGTAGCACAGATACTAAACTCATGGCAATGAGGCTTGATGGTGCTTGCTTGGTGTGCAAAGATTTCCAAATTGCTCCAAGACCTTGGCATGCCGTTGGGGGCTGTTTCTCACCTAGGACCCCTGGTGGGATTCAGAGTCAAGGCTAGTTTTGAGAAAACATACACCATCCCAGATGTGAAATCAGCCAGTTTTTGCTAATCAGTTTGTTTATTAAACAAATCACCTACAAACCGTTTGTATCTATTTGTGGTTTTGGCGCTGTCCAAATGCTATCCTGACCAATGTGCTGGAATCACAGATTTAACAGGGGCCGGGCCCGTTGATGTGAGGACCACCCAAGGCTCATATACAAAAAACAAGACATGCCTTTTTTTTGACCCCCTCGCCCCCGCCAGTCCATCATGAAATAGCTCCCAGAATGGTCAGTACCATGCTTCTTTCGCTGATGTCACCGATGTAATTTTCAATTTACTTTCCCAGGCATACAAATATAAGACATAATGCTTTATGATTTAAAGATCCCTTCTAAGCTCTATATCTGATTCTAAATGTTGCATTAAAAATGTGTATAAAGTGCAAACGATAAGCTGAGTGGATCATTTTCTGAGGGATCAGTTGAGCAGCTAAATAAAGTATGAATGAGTTCCCAGACTGAAGCCTGTTGTAACACGACAGCATCCAACACTAGCGAAACAGGCACATCCTGAAAAGAAATAAACCGTCATTTGCAGAAGTATCCACTCTCACTCTCCTTTGTAACATACATAGAGATGAGACTGAAAATTTGCATCTGAAACCAACTCCAGTGTAGGATCAGCCAATTATCCTGCACCCTTTGAGCATTAAGAGCCTTCCTCAAAGGCCCAACACAGATGTGGGGATTGGCCTGGGATGGGGTTTGAACCAACAACCTTCCATTCACAAATGTTGAGGCCTAACTCACAGAGCAACACACCACACATCAGCTCTTGCACCTTAAGGATGGAGTGTGAGACCGCTTCTCCACACCAGACCACAGACGGTCGGCTCTCTTTTCCAGAAAGACCCTTGGCAGGGATCGATTGCACAGCCTTCCTCCGAGGTGTCGGGCCCTCAAGTCCTGCTGGTTTGATGATTCACCTTGAGAGAGGGATAGTGATGCTCTGACATGGGTGTTGAATGAATCACTCAGAGGCTGCTGAGTCACTGCCAAAATGCCCAGAGTGACTACTGACAAAACTGGACCATATTTCCAGTGATTGCACATTCCTGCTGTGACAAACTGGTGAGTCATTCTGGACCCACAGAGGGAAACTGAACTGTGTTCTCAAGGAACAAAGTAAATCTTCTTCAGGACACTCAATTACAAGATTACAAGTTAGGTGCTCTTTCCTGTCAGAACATTTTATTTATTCGCCAAATGGATCATATCTCACCATGAATGCAATAATTTTTTAAAATTGCGCTAAGGGGGCAGATTAATAAGTGAAGAAAGTTACATAGTGAATTTGGTTTCAACAGCCTGTGGCTGTCACTAGACTCTGTTTTCCAGTTCATTATAGTTTAGACTTTGTGCGTCTATGTAGATATTTTCATCAAAGAGTTTTAAATGTACTCTTAACTCAATATTATCTTGATTACAGCAATAACACAAGTGGGGAAAAAACAAGGCATTACTCATAAATCTTAAATATTTTTTCCAGTCCAAAAATGCGTAAACAGACTTAAGTCACAGGGAATTTCAGATGCCCTTGAACAAATGAAAAGCCCCTCCCAGGGCTGCATCCCATGGGGATCAATGTTTAATTTTCTCTTCATTATACTTTTCTTTTTTTCCCCTAGGTTTCAAGTTGTTGAATCAGATTCTTAAAAATCCCGGGCTTCAGTATCAAAGAGTAAAAAAAACCCAGAACACCTTTAATTATTTATTTATTTTTTTGATGATGGATTTGATTTTGATCCAAAAATGTATCAAGAGCACAAATTAAAGAGGGCTGTTTGAGGTAATGTTTGTGTGTTCAGCTTTTGCAACTTCTAAAAACTAACTCAATCACTGTTCTGTTTCGAAGGTGTGTTGAAGCAAGCAGAATACACGCCAGGAATGAAAATTTTGTAACAATGGCAATAATAAAAGTTTTTAAATACTTTTTCAATGTGTTTATTAGAACCATATCTGCACCAGATGTGGGTTATAGTACAGAAAATTGAGAGAAATTATTCTCAGTAAAGTCCTTGGGAGAAACAGCCGGAAATAATAATGCAATGTTTGACAGTGTTTATCCTGTTTTAAGGTGTGTAAATAACAATCAAGGACAGGCGGATCGACTGCATCACAGCTTGCAGGCTGACAAGTCATATAGAGAGGCATAGGTTGCTAAGTTTTACCATTTTGGCCTCTGTGCTTTTGTGTTGACCTCAGCTTCAGTGTAAGTGAACCATGTGATCATGTCTACATGATAATAGCCAATAACAGAGAGAGAAAAAGACAACCACTGAGCTTGTCACCGCAGTCAGGCTTAGGCTCACAGGAGAGACACAGCTCCAACATCGGAGACTGTAGCACAGCCCCTGGACCTTCGTTTTTCCCCGGAAGACACTCTGAATTGATTCTGCTGGGGACTCGCAACCTTCAGGAATAGTTAGCATTAAGGCACGCTGTGTCGGCCATCTTACTTTCATTAATCGCACCATTGGCAGCCAAAGTACCGTAAAGCTTAATCATACATTCTTTTAATTTGAGGTTGTTTGTGGAGGAATGATTTTATCCCTAACGGGGGTGGGGAGGGGGGGTATCTTGATAAGCTCCATTGTGGGGAAGCTATACTCCCTCCTGTATCTACATCTGCTAGGACGATAACCAGAGCTTCAGGGTATCAGCAGTCCAGAAGCATCTTTTTAAGGGTTTTCTCTACCGCGATGAACGTTTTGTCTGTGTCTGGTGTTGGTTTTCTTATTTCCTTCTTTAAGCATTGTTCGTTACATGCCTATAAAGATGAAACTGAGTTCAGCTAAAGCTAAATCTCCTACGCTGTGTCTTAAAAAGAAACAATTTTGCCGTAATCAAGCGCAGCTGCCTAGTCCACGTTCCCATATGGTCGTAGGCTAATCAGCTCGTTAAACATTTTTAAATGGACCCATCGAGTGTGGAGATGCAGTTTCTGGAATTCAGTAAAAAATACGGAGCATGAGTACAATGTATTAAAGCAAAGTGGAAGCAAAGAGAGCAGAATGATGTTCTGTAAACTTCACCAACAAACGACAGGGATAATCGGTTCCTTACCCTCCGGAGTCAGAGAGAACCGATAAATGGTATTGTGCCTCTTAGGGGTCGTGTTGTAAAGGAAGTCATGTAGGACAATTCTAAGAACAATGGATTTGTTTAACATCAAAATAGAGCATGTTTATAATTCAGGAATTTCAGAAAAAGACTTGCATGGTGTGTAGTTAATGAAAGCATGCATATATAGTGTGTAGGTAATGGAAGTACACATATATAGTGTGTAGGTAATGAAAGCACACATATATAGTGTGTAGGTAATAAAAGTACACATATATACTGTGTAGGTAATGAAAGTAGTGTGTTGGTAATGAAAGTACACATATATACTGTATAGGTAATGAAAGTACACATATATAGTGTGTAGGTAATGAAAGTACACATATATAGTGTGTAGGTAATAAAAGTACACATATATAGTGTGTCGGTAATGAAAGTACACATATATAGTGTGTTGGTAATGAAGGTACACATATATAGTGTGTAGGTAATGAAAGCACACATATATAGTGTTTAGTATTGAAAGCACACATAAATAGTGTGTAGTATTGAAAGCACACATATATGGTGTGTAGTATTGAAAGCACACAAATATAGTGTGTAGTATGGAAAGCACACATATATAGTGTGTAGGTAATGAAAGCCCACGTTTGCATTGTGCTTCCTTAAAGCTTCTCTTACTCTTTTCAATATCAGTAAAAATGACCAAATAGGCAACAATAACAGCGCCAAAAAAAAGCGTACCTCATAATGTTTCATTTCTCAAAGAACCCCAGGAATGTGTCACATTAACTTAATACTGAGAGCTTGTGAGAGTTAAAGGAGAGACTGACCAGCCGCATTTTGAGAGCGATTCTGTTCCAGTGCTTTTAAAATACCGTTTCTCACCGATGCGAGGCTGACCCCAGTTACGAGAATATTTCGCTGGTCGTTTTCAACTCTGGGGGAGATGGTGACCCAACCGCAGCAGAGCGGGGTGGACAGATCTACGAAGGACGTCAGCAATGATGCCGTCGGACAAGCAGACGACGGGAGAGTGGAGCGCGGGGGTCGGCCAGATCTGGGGCTGGGAATGACCCGGATAACTGAGCTCATGGAAAATGGGAGCGGAACGAGGCACAAAAAACAGCAGTTGATTGCAACACATGTTTTCTCTTAAAAAAACGAAAGAAAAAAGAGAAAGATAATCAGTTAGGCAGATAGTATCAGATAGGGATGGGTGACTCCAGACTCCCTGTGGGGGCGCCCCCCCCCCCCCCCCCCCACCCCCCCCCACCGGGGGGGGGGGGTGGGGGGGGGTGAGGAAGAGACAATAAAAAAAAATCAATAAAAAAAAA
>JAODKC010000041.1:13572037-13589087 GCA_026777985.1 Mormyrops attenuatus | reverse complement strand
CCCCCCCCCCCCCCCCCCCCCCCCCCCCCCCCCCCCCCCCCCCCCCCCCCCCCCCCCCCCCCCCCCCCCCCCGAAAAAATAAAAGCAAATGTGAGCCCTTGTGCAACGCCCCTTGACATCATTCCCATCAAACACAGGAGTTGACCTGTACTTCTGTCAGAAATCACCCTGGCAGACCACCAAAGGGAGACCATCTACCATAAATTCTCATAATTCTATTGATGTTCGGATCACAAATTGCAGGAGATCATCAGGGTTTGAAAGCCGTTCATCATAATCATCTCTGTCTGATACACTGTCTTACAGTCAGGATATGTCAGAGGGATCTGTCTGTTTGGTAGCCGATTCTTTGTGGCAGGAAGCTGTGGGAAGCAGACGTTGAACAACATTGGCTTGACAATCGTCTACGATCAAAGGCTTTACCATTTTACCGCAAACTCCGTCGTGTTTTGTGGACTCTCTGAACAAGTTTCCCAGTCAGACTAAATGCACATCTCACGGCCAAACACAATGTCAAGCCTTGTTTTCATTTCTTTGTGCTTTCTATGTCTTGGGTCTTAGTTTTTAGATGTCCATCTTTTCTGCCTGTTCAGAAATCATGTGGACTGTTCAAGGGCTCCCTTTCTTCTTGTGTTTTTTGACAATAATTAGCCATTTCCCTCCCATTGACGTATCTGTTCCAGTTTTCCGTTACGTCACTCAGCCCGGTTCGATCTTCCAGAGCTCGGTTCCGGAAACATGCAGTAATCCTTCTTTTCAATTTTCACGATGTGTTGCTGAGACAGACTGTTTTGGTACTTGGATGCAATGGAATATGTTTGTTAAGAGCATGTTTGCTAACACATTCTAGTCATGTCACATGCAACTGCAGTTGACAATCTGCGGGAAGCAGGGGAACCATAACAAGGTCTCTATGGTTCTTGTGTGGCTTTCTGCTCGCAAAAAATAGATGTGTAAATAAATTAAGGATGAAAAATGATGATTGCATGCTGTTTCGTTATGGTCTCTTCAAATAATTCCTTCTTCATGGTCAATTTGCGCTGGTACCAGATCAATTCAAACATCCGCGTGTTTGTCACATGGTGAGTTATTTAATTAGGTTTTCAAAGTAAATATTTTCACATAGTGTATGATTTGACGTGGCTTATCCAAGCGATTTCTAAAACTATCACTATTAATTTCTAAAACTATCTGACTATCAATGTTCATCCAACTGGTGACCCTTACTACAAAAGTGATCAGGATAAATGACGTACTGCCAGACCTTTACTCATGGGCCACCTGGACCCTCTGCAGCTTGCACATTTGAAGATCGATGATGCACTAATCTCCATGCTCCGCAGCGCCCAGTCCCAGAATGGGAATTAAGATCAGGATCATGTTCTCCAGCACCACCCAGCTGGGGGCCAAGCTCAAGGACAAGCAGGCCGGCTACCCTACCGGGCTACCGAGTGAACAGACAATAGTTTTGGAAGCTTCAGGACTGTGTATCAGAGATGCACCTTAGCAAACTGTCCCATCACCCTTTCTGCTCACCCTCAGCACAAGAGACTCTGAGCTGGGTCACATACAAAAATCCTCTTATGATTCCTCCAGGAAACGGATCACGTGAAACTCCTGCAGAACTTAGTCATGTGGTCCAGTGGTCAGCGTCGTGTAACATCTGTATTGCCCTTGTACTTGCAATCAATAATGTCTGTTTGTCTGTCTGTCTGTCTATCAAAATATCTAAACTAAGAAAAAAACTGAATTTTAAAACTGTTAAAGAAACAAATCCTCAGGCTTCAGAACTGTACCATGCAGCAGTGATGGACAACTGGAGGTTTGGTCAGATCTTCTAATGACCTTAATTCACACAGCAGTCCATGGTTTATTTTTCTGTAATTATCCTTTTGCTTTATTATTTTCACAACGTGGAACATCACAGGCCTCGGCTGAAATGTCTACTTAGGACATCCACCTCTTAGGAATTCTGCTCTCGCTATCTTATTCTTCTGCGGTGGCTGAAATTACACCTGCACACCCAGAGGAATACAGTCAAGGACAGTTTTGCGAGCCCAGAACGCGGGTGGGGGTGGGGGGACAAGGTAAACGGGTGTTTGATGGTCAGAAGACGCGATAAATACTCTGTTCCTGACACTACTGAACTTGCCCATAAACTCAGCTCCCTACACAGGACACTCAGGCGGCTCCTCCGTCTGTAATCCTTCTGTGATATTCATCATTCCCCAGCATACCTGTCACAGTGACTGGCCCGGTATTTCCTGCTGAACACACAATACAAACCAGTTTTTACTTAAGCTGGACATTACCTGAACAAATTACGATCGCCCTCCAAACTTCCCAGAGGCCCTAAATGATTAAGTCCCTCCCCATCTCAGCTCCGGCCAATCACCGCCTTGTGTGGTCTTTCCCGCTCAGGCTGCCTGTTGCGTTTCGAACCCTCATTTAGATGTTAGGACTCTCTGTATGTTGGGAAAGTCTGCATGATGACTGTAAACACTGTTCAGTAAGTCCCTCCAGCTCCACCAGTTTGAAACAGGGAGGGCGGTGTACAGTTCAACAGGTTAAAACACTGTGACTGTGATGGGAAGGTTGCTGGTTCAAATCCCAGGGTCAGCAAATACCCCAGGGACCGGCTGACCCTGCATTCTCAAACGGATACATGTGATTCCATGTGCCTGAATTCACACCTTGCTGCGTGTGTATGATCCACGGATTGACAAAACACTGCATCTAAGCCGATAATGGCCACATGTAGCCTAAGCGACTCGTATGGTTCTGGATGAGCACAAAGCATTTCTGATGTTCCTGCTTGTGCTATAACCAGCACTGGGAAGCCCTGAAAAGCCTCATCTGGTTTTAAAAATGTTTGACGCGTGACGGAGTGAGACAAGCCAGCAAAATTGTTTCTGTGGCATGTGCGAGAACCTTGAGTATCGGTACAGCGGTATTACACTGCCATGCTGGTAAGTGGCACTGGGTCACGCCGGTGATCCTGGCCTGCTAGTCAAAGGGCCTCCTGGCACTCTGCCATTAGCTTTGCTACACAGGACAGGGCAGTGAAGGTCTAACGGCTTCTGAGAATAACCCTGTGCACATTTCCATTCAAAAAGCTTACTTTTCTAATGGCAAGAGGTTAGCCTCTGTGTTAGCATCCCGATGCTAAAAGCTAACCCACGAGCACGGGAGGCAAGGGGCTGACAGGCAGTGAGGGGCGGGGTTACTATTTCTGGGGCCCCACTTAAAAAGTCACTTCAGATGTTTCAATAACTAACTAAATAGCTAGTAGAGCTGGTTATCAGATCATGCTGCTTCAGCACCTCCATAATAATGTTTATTCAGTATTTTGTGTAGTGATTGTTTGTGGCCAAGAGGGGGCCAAACCTTGGGGGGGGTCTGTGTCGGCGGTAGACCTGAGGCCTTAGGTGAAGTACTCACAGCTCTGCCAGGAAGTGAAGGTTCTGAAAGGCGCCGGGCTGCAGCTCGCTGATGTTGTTCATGCTGAGGTCCCTGTGGGAGGGGGAGGGGGGGTAGACATGTGAGTCCATGCGGCTCGGAGTGGGGGGGGAGGTGCCCCCCTGTTTCCTCCTCCGATGAAAATGAATGTTTGCAAGAAAACTTTTTGTTTTGGCATGTTTTCAGGTTAGCCCTTCCACTGCTGAGACATAGGGGGCCCAGTGGTTAAAATACTTTACCATATTTCCAATTTCAGGCATGTCTTTGATTTATCATATATGTATTTCCTATATTTATACTTCATTTAGCCATATCTTTAGTATCAGCCATCTCTTTCTGTAAATACGTACCTGTGCAGTTCATAGTTAAATGTCTGCTATGATGTTTGTGAGTGTCTTTGTTATGTTTTGTGCTGTCTAATCCTGTCACATGTTACTAACTGGCTGATGTGAGTGAGGATTACTATGTACTGATGTACAAAAGGTACAAGAGTGCTGAATCTTAAATCTTGAATCCTGCAACACTGAGGTCTGTGACCAAAAGGCAGCAGACTATCTAGACTTGTTTTGGGAACAGTGTTAATCTATGGAGATGGACAAAGACCCACATGCTCATGACAGCCTGCAAAGAACCATCACTGAAAGCCTGGCCCAAGCGGAAACCCTCTGGAGGCCATGGACCATACAGAAGTTCAGGGTGCTGAAGAACGGGGGTGTCACGCATTTATGCACCCTCATCCCTGATGCCAAGATGAACTGAGAGAGCTTAATTGTGCTCTGTAAACATCTCTGAAGCCTCAAGGAGGAGCAGCAGTGACAGGCCGCATACTCTTATTGTTCGTTTGCACTACGACCAATAAGAACTAAATTCCATCTCAGTGTCTAACAATGGCGATCACCACAGGTCAGGTCGGCCCTGAGGGACATATCCAAAGAACCATAGATTTTTATCTCTTGAAGAAAAGAAAAACTAATAAATTATATTTGTTTTTATTTACATATACGGATACCCATAGGTGTAAATCTCTCCCTACCCGCACCAGTCTGGTGTTTGCTGTATCCCCATGGATATAGTTGACATGTCTGAAATGGGCGTTGACCCCTTCACCAGCCTCCTCCGATTCCTGCTGAGCTTTCTTGCTTTAAGTACACAGACACAACGCGTCGTGGTGCATTGTGGGAAAGGGGGGCTGCAGCCCTGTGCATTCACACGCGCTGGCCAGCCTCTGCGGTTCCCCGCAACCTCTCCGCGCCCTCCCCGCTTACATAAAGCAGGTCTCCCGGGGGGGGGGGGTTCCAGGACCTCTTAAATGAAACATGTGGTTTCTGATATCAAAGAAGCCCCACACCTGTGGATTCTGAGGGAGACAGAAAGAGGAAACTCTGTGCACTGAATCACAGAGTGCCAACTGTTATTTCCTCCTGCTCTTTCTTTCCGGGGCCTTCTATCCAGATGGTTTTCTACTGCTGGTCGCTTTGGACCCCCTCCCCTAAAATTCGCTGCATTTCCGCCCTCTCAGCAAGTGAAGTCCGATGGGCACGCTGTGATTTACAACAGCGCGGGTATATAAAGAAAAGGGGTGCGTGTGCAGAGCGGCTGTACTTTCCAATATGGCGACTATCTGACTGTGCTGACTATGACCATGCATCTGTACAATATTTTTATGGCTGATCTATATCTCAGACTTTACCGTTTCTACTTGAAAATCACATCTTCTGCCAAATACCATAAATCCTCTAATCCGAACCGGTGCTTTTGATTCATGCGAGGTCAATTCATTCACTGCATGGATATGAATTTTTATTCTGCACCGATTTGACTTCTTAAGAAATGTGAGTGTGTTGTTTACAGGTTTTGCCCGGTACATTGTAAGAGACCGAATTTCCAGATTTAGTGGAATTAGAGAAAAAATGCTTTAATGAGAGTGTGTCTGATTAGCATTACAATTAGAAAAAACAGAACACTGTCTTTAATTACAGCATGGTGATGAAATTAATAAAGCCTTTAAAAGCTTCCAGCTTCTCAATGTTTGCTGAGGATGCTAAACTCAAAAATAGGATCTAATTCCTGTATATAATGACTATAAAAACAACCAAGCAGATGAAAAAAGCTGCATTCAGATGAAAATAAAATGTGGAAAAATATTGTTTTTGTTTAAAAGTCAAGGACATTTGAGTTTCTAAGGTCACTGTCCCTCATAACGAAATGGATATGCAAAATGATCTCATTCACTTTTCCCGTGCTTTCAACAAAAGCATGTTCCAGAAAAGCGGGTAATTGCTCATGAAATCAGACCACCAGGCAAGAAAACGTAAACGGAAATTCGGGGGCACATTCGCACAGGGACTTTGACGCACTACTGTTTATTTGTTTTGTCAGCCTGTCGAATGTGACGGCCCGATGCTAATTGGCTGCGGCCGGGCCCTGGAAAACTTTACGGTGAGGAGGAACAGGAATGGCGCGACTCGGCTGGGAATTCATTCACTGCCAGGGTGGGAACGGGTGGGAATGCATGCAGCGGGGTGGGGGTGGGGGGATAGGCAACAGAGGAGTTGAGGGACTATTTTGGGAATGTCCTCAATGAATTGGAATGAAGCAGGTGTGCATCCTGCATCTGTTCATGTGCAAAGCAGAAAGTGTGCGGGTTAGGAACCTGTGTCTGTTATCAAAAAGTCGCTGGCTCAAGTCCCTGTGTTGCCATAGTGATGTCACCATTGGGCCCCTGAGTGAAGCCCATAACCTGCAGTGGCTTCAGGGACCGTCTGAAATGATGCATGTCGATCTGGATTCACTGTTTCCGCTTGACATATAAAAATGGTCCTCTGGCTGACAGCTGAAACAAATTCAGTGGTTTTGAATGGGCCTACTTTTCATTGTTTGAACATAAACGTGTCCTTTGGTAGGCAGATTTTTTTTGATCTGTGGCCAACAAACACCTCAGGTCCTTTTAAGAGTCCTTCCAGGTTTTATTACAAGGTGAAATTTCTTAGGGACAGTGTTGTGTGAAAGTCAAATAAAATGTTTAACACAATTTACCTGGGTAATAAGTGCATATTTGCCCCCCGTAAAATAGAATTTAACATTAGAATTTATGCTAGATTTGTCTTCTCTTCTTAAAAAATGTATTGATATCTAATGGGATGGCTTGGTGAACACCACTTCCGTTCCCAAACCACTCTTCAGGAAAACCCCAGCCTTTCCATGTATTTATGAAATTACACCAGTAGCTCACTTAGTTAATTAATTTAATTAGCTTTTAAAAGAGGTATTGATTAGCTGGACGAGGTGTGCTAATAGTAAAAAAAAACATGGGTTTGGATGGCTACTGCAAACACTGGGGTGACATTAGGAGAGGTTTTGAAATGGCTATAATAGCATAGTTGTACGCCAACATGAAGATCATTTAAACATAATTTTCTTTGACTATTTCAGACTTTTGTACTGCATATCACAAATATTTACTGAAATCTTTCAGAGATGCAGAAATCAGTGACAACTGTCTGGGCTTCGGCCAACAAGAAAACAGGTTAGTCGTTAATCGTGTTAGTCGTTTAAAACAGAGACAGGTTGGAGCAGTTATGCTTCTATATTAAAGTCCAACCTAACAATTTACAAAGCCATTTTCAGTAGAATCATGATCATAACATTGTAGTTATATAGCTTTCTCATACTTTTTAAAAAATACAATACATGTCCGATGACACTGAAGGGCAGTTCGCCTGCAAACACTCAGGAACAGCTGCGTTTTTTTCCTCATTCCAAATTCATGCGTTCTCCCCAAACCACGGGGTTTGGCTGCGTTCATTCTGTAATGACCACCGACTGCGGGGCTTCATAAGGCGGCCATGACGTCCGCTCCAGGAACATCCATCTATTGCCGCTCTGTTTTTTTGTGACTCACTATAGCAACATCAGAGTATTACCGAAATGTGAACTACAGCCAGATAAAAATTGTAATACATGCATTGTCTGTGGTGGACAATTACATAATGCCCCCACCCACAGATGAAGTCATTCAGAAATCACCAGGAGGATGAGGGTGAAGCTTGAAGACCCCCAAACGTTCATATGTTCAGGCCTTGATGTGCTGGTTGAGTCTTCAAAACAGGGGAACTTAGCATTCATCTGAATTTGTGCTGCGCTTCGCATGCAGAGCAATCATCTTAAGAACTTCGAGCTTTCCAATGCTTTCCAATGCATAAAATCCACACAGTAAAAACTCTAAAGCAGTGTTTTAAAAATCCAGTCTTTGCCCCCCCAGTCTTTGCCAGTCCACATTTTTGCACCTTCTGCTCACAGCACACCAGTACCCAGAAGTGGATAGTTCAGGTCCAGGAAGTAAAAATCCAGACCAAGATTCACATTCAACTGGTTAGTTGAAACAAAATCTTGGTCTGGATATTTACTTTCTGGACCTGAACTATCCACCTCTGCCTGTATACAGGTATACAGTGTTCTTGATTAATCTCTGAAGCGAATGTCCAGTACCCTATAGCCCCCATCTTGATTTCTGTCTGCCTTTTATCTGCTCCTGCTGTGCCATCATCAAACACACCATGATCTCACAGCCTCCAGCAAGTGTAGGGCTCCTCTAGAACTCGTAGTAACTCTTAGTGCCACACATGGCTGAGGGCACCACGGAGTTTCTCCACTCTGCTACACCATACTGCTCCTGCCTGTGGGACCTGGAATTTCAACTGACATAAGTGTTGTTCATGCCAAAGGTAACGTTACACCACCTTAAATCTTAGTCTACTGTTTTACACTTTAGTTGTCAACTTCGGCTGTATGCACGAGTAATGAAATACTCTGGTATTTTTAGTATCAACCACATGGAGTAGAACTGAAGTCACACACTTCTAAATAAAGAGGAGTTACGTCTACATCACAAATACATGTTTCAACTTGAGCATTATCATGTGTGGTTATGATTGGGCTTCATCGAACGGTGTGGCTGCATTGTATGAACCGTGGCAAGAAAAATGCCCTTTCTTCTGTTTCCCAGATTTTACAAAGCGATGGAGAGTGGCTTAAACATATGCGGATCGTTACAGGACGTACACGCTGCGCTTAAATTAGCGCATGGCAGAGGACACAAATCCAGCTTTGAGCTGAACTCGGCTGAAAGCATTAAGCAATAAGGATGGGGGAAAATGTGATAACAGAAAAAATATGAATTCCCCCCCCCCCCCCAACCCATACAATACAATCCAGACGCATGGCTGCACTAATAGAACTGTGGAGTGAGTGTTTCTCCACAGCATTTACAGACTTAAATATTTTTAAATGGGCCATTTCTACAAGTATGAGCACTGTTGCATTGTTATATGTTATAAGTTTTTGCACATCCCATCATGCTTTCCTTTTTCAAGATACACACACACACAGATATAGAGGGAGGGAGAGAGAGAGAGAGCGGGGAAAGTGAAGCTTGGTGTCTGAGGTCTGAGTGCAAGGTCAGCTGTCCATCCAGCACCCCTGAAGCATTTTTCAAGGGCCCAACGGGAATACAGCTTCTTTGCCAAGCATGGGCTTTGAACCAGCAACCTTCCGATCATAGGCGCCACTGAGCCACACTCAAAAGGTGATGACTGGTGGTTATTGCTCTGAGCATTCTTAGGATGTCAGACAGCAACTACAAACTGAAGTTTCGTTAGAGATCCTGTAGTTGTACCTTTTTCTCCGGTAGGAGAAAAAGGTACCTGATGTCCTGACATAAAGGTGGATTAAAGAGAAAAGAAATTAAGAAGAAGGAGAAAAAGCTGGCCTTACAAGGTAGAATATTTGTATGATTATAATATTGTATGATTGGAGTACTATCTGAAATTTACCCACGAAAGTAGGAGTATTTCCCATAGTTAGCCATGGTAATGCAAACCAAACTGCCAGTCAACAGTTTCACAACCAGACTTGGGTGAGATATTTCCTGTTTATTTACTGTAATGTAATCGTTGACGATTGCGTCAATGTGTTTATTATTTCGTGTCACTTATTCTATAATCCTCAGAAAGCCCATCAGTGAGGCTAAGCCGTTGGTTTCCGTGGCAAGAAGCAGGGGGTCTTTGATTGGCAGACACTCGGGTGGCCGGATCCCATTCAGTTTGGTAATTCATCATTCTTTCCGCACACTTTTAATGACGTGAACCTTGCCGGATGGGCGGCACTCTCTGCTTCCCATTAGAGCCGCTTTTCCCTGCTCCCATGTCTTTGTTTTCTGTGTATTTTTAAGGAGAGAGATGTCTGGGAAGGTTTGGCACGTGACTGTGCTGGTATATTTGTTATTAGGAATGCCTCCTGTGGTTAAAAATGGAGCCTTAAATGGAATGGCTTCACACTTCCAGCTTTATGTGGAACAGGATGGTCAAGGCTCCCAGATGATCTGCCAATCACTAAATCCCCAGCATGCCCCTCAACAATCTATTTCCCCCAAATATATTTCCCTGGGATCACAGACCAAATGTAAATTGGGGGGGTAGAAAAATGACCCAAAATACGCTGGTTTCCAACATGCATCAACAAAATGGAAGAAGCCAGTTTGGATTCAGCAAAATGATTGATCGTCTGACACATTCGGTCAGAGAGAAGACAAAAGTTTTAAAAACACATCTAGGAGAGGATGATGATTCTACACATATGTTAAATTAATGCCTGCAAACACATTCAAAGCTGAACTCAATAGGCTGAAGACATAGTATTTAAAAAAACAACAACGGTAGTCAACTCAAACGAAAGCACTAAGCTAAGGCCAAATGCTGCAAGGCTTCCGTTTGATGTGCAAATAAGAGGATATATCTCGTTTATAGGACTCCTGCTTGTCTGTACACATGCTGTTTGAATCAAACGGCCAAGATGGGACTCTTAGAGGGTCATCGGGTCCTTCAAGAACCTGGCTCATCAAAGGAGCCCATCTGCCTGACTGCCCAACCCCACTCCCAGGAGCTAGCCCAGCTCAGGACTCCCCTCTTATGACCCCAACTACTGAACCTGTTCACCAGAGCCAGGATCCAGCACCTGGGGCATTGTAAAGCTTGACACTGAGAATCCCCAGCTACCGTCAAGAAGACAGAAGATGAATGGATTGTCCTCAGGCGCTGCCATCATCTTCAAAGAGCAGAATCCTTTTCAAGTGTCCCGAGATTACAACCGCGGCGGCGTCCTCGCGGCCGCGCCATCAAACGCAACCATTCCTATGAAAAAGAAAAAAATATATATTCCCCCAGGTCTGCCTCCTTCTTGCTCTCTCTACATCTCAGCTTTTCATCATGAGAATCCCCAAGTCTGTATGTAAAAAAAGAAAAAAAAAATCCATATTCTTCATGGACCCTGGGAAGGGAGTCAAAAAGACATTTAACTACAAAATATTTCAACGCACTGCTTTTTAAAAAATATTCTTGAACTCCCCAACCTGATTTCCGTAGTCTAGTACTGGATCCATCCCATGCACATGCAGTGGGGTAGATTCAAAAGGCAGACATCGGAACCACAGGGTTGCAACTGGACTTTGGACAGGAAAGGAGCTGACTGACAGTCAAAAGGGACTGATAAATTCCTTGAATAGATAAAGAAAAGAAAAAGATAAGAGAGAATAGAGAAGAGAAGAGACGTGTCTGGTGTTATAGCACTTATGGAGAGCATGTTAAAATGGGTTTAATTCCTCTCTTTATGTATCGCTTACTCAAGCATGTGAACTTTGGTGTATGTTTCAGTGTCTGAGGACACAGTGGCTGTGATTGAAATATTGCCAGTTCAAATCCCAGGGTTGGTAGGGTGATGTCACCATTAAGCCCTTGAGCAAGGCTCTTAACCCCTAAATGCTCCAGTGACTAGCTGACCCTAGTTTCCCAATTGTAGATAGTTTTGGATAAAAGTGTGTGCTAAATAAATAAAACAGAAATGTTGTGGGGGTGTGAAAAGTGATTCTCTAAACTATTTAAGTTATTTTAAGCACATGTGTTTCCCCTCCGGTATTGTGAGAGCAGTCTGGGGAGGATGTCATTGAGGATGTCACCTTCCTCGAAGTCCTGATTGGGAAGGGGGAGTGATTTAGAGCCGTCTCGAGAGAGGGGGGGGACATCCCATCGGCAGCTGAACGGGCTGGGCGAAGCCCAAGGTTTTAAACATCGGGTAAAAGACAAAGAAAGAGAAATATTTGCCATTCTCCATCTGATGAAAAGGCGGCCGGGATTAGCATTCGGACACAATGACACAGGAAGGAGGAGACAATGTTCCTGTTATCTCCCTCCCACTTTTCCGAGACGTGTTTTTCTTCTGCATACTGTCAGACTTCCTGGGCCTGATATTCCTCCTTTGTATCCGGAAGTGGTCCCCGTCTTTTCACCTGGGGAAACCCTCCTTAGCAAAACACAGGAAAGGGGGAAGACGACACTTTGTTTCGGCTGTTTTTTTTAGTAAAGTCATGTCTATGGTCACAGTTAAGGTCCTCGTCTTGATCTTTGAGGGTTTATGTCCACGTTTACTCTCTCTTTGAGCAACGAAGCTGTATATTTTTAGCATTGGTTAGCATCGGTTTGCTAGCCCTCCAGTTTTCCCTGAGTGTGTTTTTGCAGTGGTCCACTACCTACTGCTCCTCCCCGATCTTGTTCATAAGGTATCAAGCCGGACTTTTACAGCATTAACTCGCCATTAGGTTTAATTCCTTGAGTCCGAAATAAATGAAAAAGGCTGGACCTCAGAGCTGTGCCTCAGCATAACGTTTGGCAGCTCTGCTATTGGTCTGAGGCCGGCTGGAGGTCAGGAGGCCTCAGCGGACCGTGACCGGCTGCCGTGTTTGCTGTGTGGGGGGAAAGCATCCCCCTTTGGAATGTCAGTATGAACTGTGAGAGGAAATGTACCTCTGGACTTTCCTGCTTGGGGAAATGTACATTTTGCCTCAAACAGCTGTGTTTAGGCGCCCCCGCCCCGCACACTTCCCCTCCTCTTTGCGCCAGCCCTGCAGGCCGAATGTTGACTGAGTTACCTCATGGCTTAGCTTAGGTCTGGATTTCTTCCTTATATACCCCCCCACACACACCCATCCCAACCTGCCACTGTTACCCCTCCCAGCCTCAAAAAAAACTAAAGCACAAAGGCACTGTGGTGGGGCCAGGAGTTGGGTGTCAAGGGGTCACATCAACTCATGGCTGTCACAGGAAGTGGAGCAGGACGCCTTAGTGGATGCACTTTGTGTGTCCCCTGGGCAGACTTTTGAGGAACCAGAGGGCATGACTTTTCACATCAAAAACACCCTGAAGACCTTCAGGGTGTAAGGATTCCTGGCCTCCCTAATTATCTCTTAATTTAGCATGTGTGGACATTGAAGAAACATCACTGAAATGTCGACGTTCACAGTTAACCTGCTGGTCACTTTGAGTTTCCTCTTAGCGAGCTTCCCTGACAAGAAATACAACAGACATCCATTAGTTCTGCTGGCTTAGAAATGTTTAGACTAAGAGGAAATGTCTTCAGACGCTATGTCTGTACTCAATTTTAACATACATGACTGTAAATTTACAACATCTGCAGCTATCAGATAATTATTATAAGTTTAGCTGAAAGATTATTATTATAGTAATGCATGCAATTATTTTTGTAATGGTATTTTATTATAGTACAGTTGGTGAGTCAACTTCTGAGGAAATTTACAAGGCATATAAAAAAAGATTTTGAGAAATTATTTTATGGATGTTCAGTTCAGTGGAAAATATGAATTCAAGATTTTAGCAACTATGTTCTTAAAATGTGAACAGTATGGTAATATTAGCCCTGCTACTATATGTGAGCAAGAACAAAAAACAGATTTTAAGGGCTTACTTTATGTCTCCATCTGTAAACAATCCACTGTCTTACTACAAATAGATTAGTTAAGTAAGAGTAACCTGTGACTATATAAGATTCAGTTTTGCATTACAGGTAATCCTTTGAACGAGATCCATTCCCTAAGTCTGCCTTCATGAGAAATTTGTCAGAAAATTATAATACTCCACATAATAATGACAATAATAATAATAATAATAATAATTATTATTATTATTATTATTATTATTATTATTTTTATTATTATTATTGTTGTTGTTGTTATTATTATACAGCAATAATAAAAGTAAATACATATGGTACTGTATTGTACCTTGAGCCAATGCACCGCTGAAGCTACGAAGCATTTTCATGAGCATCACAAAGTAGTGCATCTGTTTGTTATTACAAACCATTGTATATAACCTGAAGATTTTATATAATAAGCTTTATGGCAGTCCGGTCCTAAGTATGAGTTGTCAGTAAGTCAGAACCAGAAGAACAACCAAAAGATCAAGTGAAGACCAGGCAAACTCCAGGTTAGCAGAGTCTGCACCCAAACATGCAATACTGCTACCCGCTGAAGTTTGTGTGGCCACAAAAGTTCTTGACACGTCAAATCTCACACTCATCCAAAGCCTTTATTCTGACAAAAACAGAATTGCTAATGTTTGGGTCCCGGATCACAGTACGGTAGCGCTAAATCAAGCACATTCTTTACAGAGGGTTGCATGAGTTATTGCTGCCCCTGTCGATATCCGCTGTGCCTCTGTTCCGAACGGCAGCACAGGGAGTTGTGTAATGACTGATGGGGAGATACATTACGGAACTGGAGCGACTCTAAACGCGAGACGACCGAAACCTAAACTGGCGCCCCCGTGGACGGTTTTCCCATCATGGGGATTTTGTTTTTTGGTTGATGGACTGAGTGAATAACATCGGGTGTGCTATCAGTGCCCCTTGTCATCTGGATTTATATTTGAGAATGATACACAAAACACATTTCCTGCCATTCCAATCTCGGGTTTAAAACTTCAATTACTGATCTACAAGGAGCTGTTCCTGGCAGGCCGCCATCCTTGTAAACTGCTCAGATTGTTTCCACCGAAGCTTGACACTCATCTGGCACATATAGGCGAGCAAAATTTGGATTCCCTTCATGTCAGTGATGACATTATCTGCTCCTTGCAATGCCATGGATTTTGTGGCTCCAGAGTAGTTCCCTTTGGGTTCCACGTCTAACCTGCTCACATCCATGAGGCTGCTTCTCATTTGGCTCCAGAGGGGATTGAGCTCCTTGCAGATTCTTGTTCTGATGTCTCTATCGTGAAGCCCGGGTGACACAAGACAATTTCCCGAGATCTCTCCCGATCAATGCAGGCATTCTGTGGCCAGCCCCTCTACCTGCTGGATCGTTCCTTCCAGTCTTTCCCCTTTCATGGTGCTACGAGTTGGTGCACAGTAATCCCACCCTGCATTATCGCAGGGGCTCCCACTTGTCTTTGATCCTGCTGCCGGAATTTAGAAAGGTATTAAGTGTCATTAATGCAGTTGTTTATCACCTGCCTGCCGGGGGCCATTGGACTGCGGCGAGGAAAGCATCAGCAGGTTATGTTCATCCTGCTTGGCTGGAGACCCGGGGAGGGTCGTGGTTCGGGGTGAGGGTGGGAGGCAAGGCTCATCTGAGCTCAGTGTGGAACTCTGGGGTTGGAGGGGGGATTGGAGTTGACCGAGGATCTGTCAACACCTAGCAACCGAACCCATGCTGTTGATGACGTGTTTTATGAAACATACACTGAGGAGAAAAAAAGCATTGATGAACGCACATGCATCAAGTTAAATGATATTGTCCCTGGCAGAGATAATTATAGTTCTGATGGGTAATTTTCCTATAAATTTTTATGACACGCTTTCATTAGCTCAGAAGCTATAGCATTGCCCGTGGTGCTTGTCTGAGGGGACACGTTGAATGCATTCAGTATTAATGGTAATATCGGAGCCATCTGAGGTTTTCAGCAATGGTGCTAATGCAACCGGGGGCCTGAGTGAGTGCTTTATGCTATAGGCTTGCTCGTCCTATTTGCTACCTTCATTCTGCAGGGAGTCCTTTTGTAAAGAATGCAATAGAAAACTCCATCCAAACAAAAAGGGTAGTCTCCCTCTCTCTCTCTCAACATGTCCTGATGTGATCTTGTTGACTCATACCCTTTGATGGTTCAGCGCTAAGAAAGGGATAAGCCCTCCCTGAGATCCTAAACACAGCGGCAGGACAGTGCTAAGAGGTTTGTGTGAGAGAGAGAGAGAGAGACAGAGAAAGAGAGAGAGAGCCGTTAACCTGCAAAAGAACATCGCGTGACACCCTTCCTGCAAGAGCCTCGCCTCCTCCAGCTCTCATTTGAACAGCACCAGGGCCGAAGTCTCAGGTACAAAGAGTCTCCACCCTGCTGCAGGTTGAGCTGAAGTCAGATCTCTGTCTGGGCAGGAAGACAAATCCCGGTTTGCACTGTCCACTCCTCGACTCTTTCTCATTGTCCATCCTTTGACTCTTTCTCAGCTCCTCAACTTTTTCTCATTGTCTACCCCTTGACTCTTATTCATTGTCCGCCCTTTGACTTTCTCAGTCCCTTGATTCTTTCTCATTGTCTACTCCTTAACTCTTTTTCATTGTCTACCCCTTGGCTCTTTCTCATTGCCCACTACTCGACTTTTTCTCAGGACCACAAATGGCTGCCTCATCCCAATTATTCTGTCTTTAGCCACTCAGACAGACTGATCAACACAATAACAGTAGGCTGCTCTAATGGGACCTAGTTTGGCAGATGCAGGTCATCTGAAGACCATTCAGTCTGACTGGGCTCATACAATGCCTCCATTTATGGGGACCAAGACGGTAGCCGGAGGGAGGGGGCATGGGTTCCCACGGGTGTGAGGAGATGTGTGCCAGTCTGGTCACGTCACACGGGCACTCTGTCTCAAATCCCCCCTCCCCATTCCTTCCAGCCTACCTTGTTTACAGGTCACCACCAACGTAACACTTTTATACCAGAAAGGCAGGATTCGGCACCAGTCAAAACAAGACATTTCTTATGTAACTTTTTTCAAGTGGTCTGATGATAGCTTTGGCATTTGACAAAGTCGTTCCAGAGAATTCCACGGGCACAGTTCTGCGAAAACCACACGCCCCCAGCGGCATTGGTGCTGGTGGTGCAGGCGGTTGTTAAGAATGATGGTAGTGGTGGGGGGAGGGGGGGTAGTCCCATGTCTGCACACGGCACACGACACCCATGCGTCGGCGGCACATGGGAAGGGCTCCCTTCCTGCTGTTAGCCCTTAGCATGGGGACAGGCATAGGTGAGGAAGCCAGTGGGACGCGCTGCAGGGGCAAGGCAGCCGAAACTCACCCCATTCACAGAAAGAGGAAGCATTCTTGCCACTAAACAGTACAGTATTACCTTTGTTCCTCTCTCCTGGGACACTGTTATTATTGCTCTCCCCACCACTCCTAAGGGTCTGTCTCAGAGCGTAGCCTTTAGGTGGGGCGAGTGGCTCCCAAGGGCCCCCACCCAGGATAAATATGCCATTGTTCATGACAGGAAACACCTTCTGTTAACCTATCTGGCAAGGGTGGTACGCTAACATGTAAAGAAAAGAAGGCTCCCTGATCGGGGTCCCTCCTGCCACTGTGAAACGGTTCCCATTGAGGGCTCGCCACAATAGCCCTGGATTGCCTTTCAGAGTCGGGCTCCGCATAGGAAATGGTGGAGAGAATCAAACAAAAACGAGAAGGCGGGGGGGTCCT
>JAODKC010000041.1:13545135-13563921 GCA_026777985.1 Mormyrops attenuatus | reverse complement strand
CCCCCCCCCCCCCCCCCCCCCCCCCCCCCCCCCCCCCCCCCCCCGGCCCCCCCCCCCGGCGCGCCGGCCCCCCCCCCCCCCCTCTGCTGTGATGACTTTCACTCACCCTGTTTACCTATCATTTTGGGTGTGGGGCTCACCTGTGGCGTGGCGTGGCGTGGCGTGGCGTGGCGTGGGGGGAGGTTGCACCGCATCCTGAATATTTTTAACATGACTGCTAATTAATGTGTTCCTCTTGCCGTGTGTAAGGAAGCTGCCCACCTGCTCAAATGTGTTTCGTCAAAGTGTGGCTAATGTCTGTGTTCAAATACAGAAGTTATGCAGGGAATTTCTCAACTGATGCAAAAATATTAACTAATGAAGAGCTCAGCTGTAATGCAAAACAATGCACTCTCCAGGCAACTATGGTCTTATATGAACACAAAAGCCCTCCTTTGGGACCTGGGGGTGTATTGTTTGTCCATGCTTACACCACGTGGTGAGAATCCCTTGCAATTGCTTGATCTTTACTAATTCAAGCAGGCAATCATGATTAATACAGATGTGGGAGAGAGAGGGGGCTGTCGTTATAATGTGACTTATACTGATACATGTTTGGAGGGGGTGGTGTGGCTCAGTGGTTGGGACGCTGAAAATCAGGTCCCTGGGTCAAATCCCAGGGTCAGCAGAGTGATTTCACCGTTTGACCCATGAGCAAAGCCCTTAATCCCCAACTGCTCCAGGAACCGCCCTACTCCTGCTTTCTCGATTATATCTTGCTTTGGTTAAAAGTGTCTGCTAAATAAAATGTAAATGAAAAATGGTCCAGGGGTGCTGAACAAATGGCTAACCCTGCAACCCCAAGCTTCACTCTGTGTGGGTCTTAATAAAGGAGAGCATGATGGGATATGTGAAAATGAACACTTTCCAGTGTACCTGTTTTTATACAAACAGAAGCATCATTAAAATGTGATGTGTTTTTAGCAGCTTGGGGGGCTTGGACCTACACCTCCGTGAGACAAACCTTCAAATAGGAGGGGCCCATGGCAGCACTGCGTGGACACGGAAGCAGACGGGTGCCATGTGGTTTGGAGACCCATCCTAACTCAATCCCTGCTCTGTGTAATAAAATCGTTAGCAGCTGCCCATCCGTATGGTTTTATAGTTTTCTACATGACCGCAAAGTCTGTGAATCCAGGCACAGCTGGCTGATGGATGATTTTTTTTTAGAAGCATTTCATAAAAGGTAGATGATATTAACGGAAGTTCAGCTGTTCACGGAGAGTGCGTGTGGATTACCCTCCATGGCAGTGCTTCCCAATCCGGTCCTTGGGGACCCACAGCTGGTCCTCCGACCTCTCTCCCAGCTCCAAAAATGAGGACTGAACTGGGAAACACTGCTCTATAGTGACCGAGCACATGAAGAGCACACTCTCTAGGTCCCGCATCCTGTAGGTCCCGTTCACAGATGCAGGAATTCCTATCATTCATCATCAGGACTAATTTTTTGGGGGCTGTGTGCAGCTAGGTGGGTTGAGATGCTGTGTCTGTCATCAGAAGGTCACTGGTTCAAATCCTATGATCGACAGGGATGTTTCACCATTGTGCCCTTGAGCAAGGCCCTTAACCCCCGAATTAATCCAGAGAAGGGCTGACCCTGGCTTCTATAAAAGAAAATAGCTGTCACTTTGGATAAAGGAGTCTGCTAAGTGAAATGAGATATTTGCTGCATATGTGGAGAAAAAAACCGGCAGAAGATTTATGGGAAAAATAAACCAGGAGTACACCTCGGTTTCCTGGCGAAGAAACACACAGAGGTCAGCTGGGAGCAAATGCATTCTTTGGCCCAGTCTGGGTGAGCGGCAAGCCATGCTGCCGGATGATACCAATCTTGGTTAGCATAGCTTGCTTTGCATTGCAGCCATCGGCAGAGTCCAAATGGTCTATAGTCTAGTCTTTAAATTCAATTCCCAGAAAACAGTGTGAGTCTAACTGTAGCTGTCATTGCAACCATTCAACTACCCATCCATTGAGTTTCTGTAACTGCTTGTCCTGTTTAGGGTCACGGGGGTCTGGAGCCTATGGGCACAAGGCATGGAACGACACAGACCAAACACACACTGAAGAGCAATTTGGTAGCTCAGATTAACCTCAGCATGTTTTTGGACTGTGGGGGGAAACCCAGAGTACCCAGAGGAAACCCCACGACGACACGGGGAGAGCATGCAAACTACACACACACAGAGCCAAGGCAGAGACTCGAACCCTAGTCCCAGAGGTTTGAGGTAACAGTGTTAATCCCTGCACCACTCCCTGTCACAGCACCCATCAGCAGTAATGACTGTATTACAGTTCATTGCATTTATTGTCCTTATTTGTTCCTAATTTGCACATTATTCATTATTAATACACCACATATTTTTATAAATTTTCATTCGCACTATTTCCTCCTTGCTGTTGTTTTTCAAGCACCTGTACTTTACCAAGTATCAAGAGATGCGACAAAAGGATTGATTCAAAGAGATCAACAAGTTTAAATGATAATCATTAATAGACCTAGCAGACAAGTGTGTTCTCTCCCCTACTGCAGGGATCATGTAAGTTTCAGAACATGCTAATTTGTTTAAGGCTCACATCAGCCAAAATATTACGCCATGAAGACCCAGCAGCCAGTATAAAAGTAGCTACATATCCAAATAAGTCTTTTTTTTCTTTTATTTATCAAGATAAACAATAACTACGTAAATCAATGAGTACTGGAAATAAACTAAATTCTTCTTGGTCCAGATGTTACCCATTATACTTGTTGCTATACTGAACATGCACTAAAGTCACACTACTGCTCAAATCCAACTATAGCCACGGCACAGTAGGCAAGAGGACATCTTGGAAAAACGACAGCAGTGAACCTACTGTCACATTCCAGCTCCTTGCTGATCGAACCTGAGTGAATCACACTTGTTCTAGGGAGACACAGCTCCTGCTACCTGCTGGCCAGGCTCCTGTCACGCGGCCCCCGAGGGATTTATGCTGCCGAAGGCAGGTAAGCCGCCCCTGAGCCAGACACTGAGCTGCCAGTCTGCCCCGGGATAACAAACAGGCTGCATTTTCGGGGCTCTGCTTCCCTGTATGAGGGCGCGCAGTCCGGGCAACAAAACTCACCCAATCGCAGGATGAAGACCATAACATTCCCGCGAATCACGTTATGACAGACGTTAGCTAGGAATTCCACCGGATGGGAGGACAGGGGACAGACACAGAGCACTCCGGGCAGCCTGGTCAGCCTATTTAAAAGACCCCTGAAGAGGGAGAGTGTGGTGGGTCCTTTAGTTTATTTATCCTACAGTAACTGAAACTATTTTAAATCTGGCTTCACAGAGGCCTAATTGATGCCGTTTTACTGTTAGGTAACTGGAGGAAATGAGCGATTACGGCTATATTTGTTTGCCGCTGAGGTTGTGCATATGAGAGCATGTGTGCCATCGTGTGTGTGCGCATGTGTGTGAGTATAGAGGGAGAGGATCCAACAGCACGCTTTATGCCGTTACAAAGGACAATTAATCATATTGCACTTTACTCAGCAATTTGGTATTTTAATGATATGCGGTATAAATTTAAAAATTATGGGAAAAAAGAAATACAAAACAAATAAATAGCTTCAGTTTGATCCATAAATGTCGGCATAGATGCATTTTCTTGCATAATTTTATCTACAGACGCATGCACGTCGAATTAGCTGCCTGACCGCAGACTGTTTATCGGTGGAATTCACCCCAGGGGTGCAGCTCCGTATCTGTGCTGGTGCAGCATCTGTTTCGAGGTCTATGTTAGCAGCACCGAGCCTGGCTGCCTCAGGCTACTCACTATTATTAGTGCTTGTTGGCCCTGGCGCCCATCCAGGCATAAACATGTCTGTGCGTGGGTCCATTTGCGCAGCGCAAGGCGCAAGCAGGGCCTGCTCCCAGAGCCCACGGCCTCCATGTCGCACCTACCAAACGTGCCGAATTCCTGATTCGCCTCTGGAATGTGGAGCCAGGAAAGGGTCCTCTCTGATCTCGACTTCCTTTGAGATGCGTAAGAGCAGCTCTAAGGGGGAATAAAAGCAGCAGGCCGCTGCGCCCAGCCAAGGCCTGTAGCATAATGCGAATTGCAAACTGCAGGCCACGAGCGCTAGCCATCCATTCGCATTTATTTGATTCCATCTATCTTCGGAGACCAGTTACCCACTAAGCCATGCAGAAAGAGCATGAACCATGGCTGCAGTTAATCATGAAGTCAGTAAGGGTTTCCAGTGGACCTAATTCAACATCCTCACCTGCGCGTGCAGGATCTCGGGCCCGCGCAAATGGCTGATGTCTGTAAGCTGTCGAGTCGATTTTTAAAAAATGAAATGCACTGAGCCAGAAACCCCCACCAACCTGTGGAGTTTTTCAGTGGCCAGGAAGTAATCCCCTGCCAGATAGACACACGTGTTTCATATATTTGCGAACATCTAGCAGAGGTTCCTCTGCAATTTCTGGCTTTTGTAATGGACGGCCGACTGGGTGACCAGAAGCCGATGATAAATCGTGTCAGAGCCGTCAGCCGCGACACGTATCGGCTTTCGGTCAGGCGGCCCCCACCGCATGCTCCTCTGTGCCACCATAAATCTCCGTAGCTGAGTTAGTCCTCGATGCTCCCCCGCTGCTCAGAAGCTTCCAAAATGCCTCCCGGCAGCAATGTACCTCAGCTCCTTTGTCAGATCCAGCGTCGAGCTGACGGCATAGCGGGGAAATGCTTTTCATCTTTTTGTTTGGTTGCATTCATCTCTGATCCCTCAATTTAGATCATCAGACCTCCATGACTGAACATCAGCCTTGTTTGTTTAGTAGTTTTTTGGGAGCAGAATGAGTATAGCAAGTTGAGTTGAGTATCCAGAGACTACAAAAACCCTTAAAAAAGGCTAACGATTAACTTCACTTTCCTTTAGTGTAGAGTGTTTCAGAAATGCTAAAGTTATAAAGAATAAGAAAATGCGCTGGAAGGGTGGCCGAATTTTTGTTGGTAAATTATTTAAACTGTAAAAGGGTAATAGTTCTCCCAAAAAAGAACTGGAGGGGCTGCGAGGGACACCTGTCCCGGATAGCATTAACGGGTCCCCAGCCCCGTACGGAGGAAATGGGGGCGGTGCCGTGACAGGCAGCCCATGGCGACGGTCCACAGGCTCGCTCCGCATCTGTGCTGGTTTTGAAAATGGCTGGTGACCTTCCAGAAGGGCTGCTCCAAAGATTGGGGAAGGTTCCCGTAACAGTGTTTCTCAACCCAGTCCTCCGGGACCCCCAGACAGTCCGCGTTTCTGCCCCTCCCAGCTTCCAGCATACCTGAACTAAACAATCAAGAGCAGCCAATACCTGGTTCAGCTGTGCTGGGATCAGGGAGGGACCAAAAAAGTGGACTGTCTGGGGGTCCCGGAGGACTGGGTTGAGAAACACTGACCTAATGGATTCGGGACCAGGCAAATCAGTGAAATGATGCCTTATTTTCCAAGCAGAGGTACATGGTCTCCAAGGGTGAGACCATGTACCTTGACATGTGCTTTTTAAATATCCCACCTTGCACTCCATTTCGTAATATAGAGATGACAGTGAAACTTGGGGTCTGAGTGCAGAGTCAGCGATGTGCCCAGCACAGCTGGGGCATTTTTCAGGGGGTTAAGGACCCTTGCTGAAGGGCTAAATGGAGATGCAGCTACTTTGCTGAACATTGGATTCAAACCAGGGTCCTTCCAATCACATGGAACAGAGGCTGGACCCACTGATCCACAGACTACTGTCTAAAAACCGTCTTCCCGTCATACAGCACAGCTGTTTGTTTGGGACCCCCTAGTCCACGACTGATGTAGGTCACAAAAGGAGGTCCACGCTCAGGTGGGCCTGGTACGACTGGTACGCTGGGGGTGTGGACATAATGCTTCTGCGTGCCGGTCGACACTAGGGCCCACACGAGCGTGGACCTCCTTTTGTGACCTACATCATGCGCCATTCCGTCTATGGGAACCAGAAGCCAGTCCTTTCATATCTAGGTAATTTCTGGAAGGATTCACCACATTTGCGTTCCGAATCTCCCTAACGAATAAAAGTCGCAACTTTGGATGCCTGCAGTGGAGCCAATCAGAGACGGACGTGGTGGAAGAGAAAAGAGGCAATGGGACGGTGGGGGGTAGACCCCCCCTCAGACGTCTCGGTCCCAGGTTTAACCTGGCCTTCCCAGCAACGTCTGAGAACGGAACGTCCATGTAGAGTTTTAGCTTTCAGGTGTGTTTTCTCGTACCATGATGTAATCGGCGCCCTAATCCCATGGCTCGAAGCGTGCTCCTCTTTCACTGCGGCTCTGTCATCTGCCAAGAATGCGTAATGCATGCGTGTCGCTCCCACCGCGAGCTCTACATTAAGGCAATCGCACCGCCCTGAGTTACTCATTCCTGTCAGGGAAGTGTCACGGGTGTCCTCTTCCATATTTTAATACTAAGCGCGTATAGAATTTTTGCATTAGTACTATTTGACCACAGGGTCGAAATACTTTATTATTTTTATTATTATTATTATTATTCTAGGAACACACCTAGACATTAGAGAATCTTATTGCACTGAAACTCAATCAAGACTAAACAAACTAACCAAAAAAGATATTTGGGTGCAGCCTATGCAAACCAGCCTCACTTTCTGTTGGGCAGAATTTCAGCCTCTTTGTCCATAATGCTGAATTATTGCTTTGAAGAGAGAAAGAGAGGTTTTCCAAACAAGCTATATAGATGCAGCGAATGTCTACTTTTTTTTTCAAAAAAAATAAAAAAATATATATATATATAAAAAGCATTCTTGGAAATACATATCTAAGGACTGGCAATGATTTCTAGTCCCTTTCCAAACCACTAACCTTTCCTGAAAGACAGCCAGAGTAGTGCAGATTTATATTGATAATACATGCAGATTTAAAATGCATGCAAGTTCATTATACATGCAGATTCATAACATATTCGTTTTTATTGGACGGGTACCTAAATGTTTTTGTCTGCAGACATCGAATGACAGGTGCCCAAGCTGTCCGCTTTTTGGCAATGACACCCACAGCATCGCCCTGATGTGACTTGCTGTCACACTGCTCTACAGATCACGAGTGGCATTGCAGCCCTGTAACCCCCCCCCCCGCCCCCTTAGCTACAAATCGCTGGCTCTTTGACCTGATACCCGATCGCGAGCCCGCTCGCTTTGAACTCAAGTCTGTACTATCGACACACCTGTGCTTCTGTTCTTCTGCTAAGTCCTCGCATATACAAATGTTATTCTGAATCATGTAACAAACCAAATGGCTACAGCGGCCAATAACATATTTTTTTTCCATTCTTAATGTGATAAAAGTTGATAACACAATAAATTAAGTTTAAATAAACTTTCTGAATCAAAACTGTAATAGATTTTTTACATAATGTAATAAGTTTTTACATTGTTAACTGGTTATTACTTTATTGGCTGGTGTAGCAGCCAAAAGTGTAAAAACTACGATTAATATATTAAAGAATTATTACGTTATATGTTATTATTACTGCTACACAAGCCTGCCATGTGACGAGAAATGCTAGTCATGCTCGCCACATAGACAGTACTCCACAAAAGCTAACCACTAACTGCTAACAGCAGGAGGAATCATACCTACACCAGCTGTACTGACTGCAATGCTAGCTCTCCACAACAGCTAATCACTAAGAGCAAGAGGATTTATATCTATACCTATCACACTCACTACACCGCTAACACACTGCAAACGCTAACTGCTAATGATGGGGGGAATTATACCTACACCAATCACACTTCCCACATAGCTAGCACTACACAAACACATAGCTAAGCGCTAACAGTGAGAGGAATTTTAGGCCTACCTACACCAATGGCACTGACTGCACAGCTGGCGCTTTGCAATCACAGTGCTAAGCGGTAACTGTAGGAGGAATTAAACCTACACCAATCACGCATGCTACATATATTACTAGCTACATATATAGCTAGCACTCCACAAATGCTATCCATTAAAAGTTGGAAGAGTTTTACTTGCACCAAAACACTGCTCACTGTCATTTTTTATACATTTATTTTTTGTAGCTGTTCTGTGGTACCACCCCCAGGTGTCCCTAGAGGTGGGGAGAGGACTGAATAAACCACACAGTCATTTTGCACATTTTTGGGGCTTTCGTGGCGGGTGATTTCCCAACAGGTCACAGGTACTAGGCCTATCTGTTTGCACATATAACTGAACATATAGATTCAATCTCTTTATTTATTTGTTCATTTGTTTGTTTCCTTAATATACTTTTACAGGATGTTCTATGCTACCTCTGCACTTTGTTTTGCACTATATGTGTTTGTCTGCACTGTACGTTCCTTGTTGCTATATGCCTCAGAACTTCCCCCTAAGATCAATAAAGTGCATCTTATATTATCTTACTTCAAAAAACTCCTTGAAATCATGTGTCTTTTGTTTATTAAATAAACTCATGACCAATATGCACGGTCGAGCCCCGCCTGCACACATGACCCCTCCCGCGCCCCCCTGCTTCGCCACACCCACTTCAGCCGTGACTTGCCGACTCTTGCCTGCGCTCCTGAGACATGAAACGCAGCAGCCGGGTGCCGCGCGGTCACTGCGCGCTGCTGCGCGGCATCCCATTCAGCCGCGATCCACGGTTACCATTTAATTAAAGACAAAGCAGCTGTACACTTCCTCTGGTGGAAGGCAGTCCCCTGACCCCCTCTCCCCCCCTGTGCCCCACATGAAATCTGGGGGCACTTTTCTGCTTGTTTTACTCCACAGAGCTGTAATGTGTTCACCTTAAAATTTGTAATAGAAATATTCTAATAATAGTAAGTAAGTAATTACTGAAATTCTTCCTGATAGTTTGCTGAAAATGGTGTTCATGCACACGCGGATTCCTCTGGAAGCCAGGCATGGAGCCTGCACTCCCTTTCCTGTTCCCATTCCTGGTAGCACTTTCTGCCAGCAAAGCACCCCCCCCCCACACTTCCCCAGTGTCTGCAATCTGTTGGGAAAAATCCCACCACAAGTGCCCCAAAAAGGTGCAAGCTGTGCTGCCCCCCCCCCCCAGCATGCCAGCTGATCCCACACATTCGGATTTTATTTCATCATTTTCCAAATGCAAGTAAACAAGTAAAGATCCATAAATCAGGGAAATCAGCTCCAGGACATCAACCAAGGAGGACCCTGCCGGTGGTACCATAAAGGTTGGGGGCTCGGGGAGAGCGCTACGACAGCAATGCTTCACCGGACCGTGAAGCTGTTTGATCACCGAGCAATTTGTCATGTGCTTCACCATTTAATCCACTAAAAACCCCACAGCGAGGTGGTTACTGTGTGGCGTTCATAGCTCCATGCCTGTGGTTTGTCGACATCAGCGTGCTACCTTCAGGATTTACAGGAATCATACGCAAATTGAACATGCAGACGTAACACGGCATTTCAGGTATCCAGCTTGTTTGTAAAAGTAAAGGCTTTTGTAAAGTATAAATGATAAAACTGTAATACTTATCCTATGATTATATTAGTACGCATAAATATTTCCATGTGCATCATCCTTGGCAGTATCACAGGAGGAGTTTGCATCTACTCCTGGCAGCACAGAGTGCTAGATAAGGGCACACCCTGGATGGGATGCCAGTCCATCTAAATGCACATCTTTGAGAGGACACCTGCATGACACACGTATAACAAGCAAACCACAAGCTCACCGCCACGGCATTCGAACCCGGAACCTGAAGGTGTCGGGCAGCAGTGTTAGCTACCGCACACACCCACATAAACACATACAACAGTGTCTGTTTATTCGTTACGTATCGATCGACTCGTTAACTAGTTGAAATCTTCTACTTTTACAGGTTTTGTTATTTTTGCTGACCAGTCATCACAGAAAATCTGACAGCATGCTCATTCCCCCTGTGTAACACACCCTCAGCACAGTACACCCTAGTGTCACTCCTGATACTGGCATGCATGATAATTCTGTTACATGCTATCTGCTGTGTCCCGGCAGTGATGCCTGGTGCCTGATCTCCAGGAAAGCAGCCTGGAGAGTAGCATTATCTCCAGAGGTATCCCTGCATGTCCACGCGGACCCGTTCACACGGGGATCCTTCCGGGCTTTTCTGTCAGGACTCCTGAACAAGCTGCTGACATGGCTAACCCTCTGAAAGCTAGCCGGCAGCATCTCGGATACACGCACACCATATCAAAGGCCATTTTACTCAGGTGCTGAACTGCGATGACAGCCATTTGAGTTCCCTCCAAATTAGATGTCTTGCTGGCTTCTAAATGCTCCAGGCTCTCAGAGGCATGTGGGGCTGCATTAACCTCATGCTTTCACTGGTACTTTCTCTGGCAATAACGGCCCTGGGGTCTCTCACGCGGCATGTCGAGAGGCATCGTGATTAATGGGGTCAGGAATCACCCCAGAATGATATTAGCGGAAAACTCCCCAGTGAAAATGACAGAGCTCATGCAGTACCCCGGTCCTCCTGAACATCATGCTTTAGAGGGCCAGATCTACAGGGTAAATCTACAGGACCCTGGGCCAGAAGCCCTGATGACCTTATGGCCTGCACACACCCAAGTCAGGCTCTGCTTCTACTCCCCAGAGAATCACTAGACGTAAAGAGTGGTACTCACAGGTAGGAGGTCAGGGGGCTGAGTTCGCCGGGCACAGCGGACAGGCCCAGCTCGGAGCAATCCACAAGCAGGAGCACGCCATCCTCCTCACATTGGCAGGGCGCCGGGCAGGGCGGCACCCGCGGCTGCAAGCTGTGCTCCGCGGATGCCACGGAGAGCTGGAACGCCAGGCACACCAACCACATGCTGCCTCTGCACAGCCCTACTGCTCAGTCTCGGGTGAAGGGAGTGCGTGCGAGGGTGTGTGTGTGTCTGTGTGTGTGACTTTCAGTTTGGGTCCCTCTCTCTCTCTCTCTCTCTCTCTCTCTGTCTCTTTATCTCTTCATCAGCTGGGTGCTCCCATGAGCCGAGCGTGTGTCTCTGACAGTCAGGGGTCTCAGGAGTTCCTGCCTGTCGCTCCCTCCCTCTCTGCTTGGTCTGCCTCTTTCCCTCTTCATCCAGAGCCATTTACCTATTGTGGTGGGAAGCCACAGTGTCGAGCTGGGGGCGGGGCTATGGCTGACCACGCCCCTCTAAGCACGGGATGGGCTGGTGCATCACACAGAGGGTAGGAGGGGCTGCCAGCCTCCTGCCCTGTAGGTCCTCAGAGAGAGGGGGATCATTATTTGAAAAGAGATATGCCACCCAAATGTTGGGATTAATGAAAGCCAAAAAAAAGAAGTACAAGCTAGCCAGAGAGAAGCCCTGGGTGGTGGGAGGGTACCACATCTACCACCCACTTCCCCCCAATACAAATGAGGACCACACGGTCTCCATTATAGCCAGTTTTCCCCTTTACACCTAATGCAGAGAAAGCAGCACTAAAACCCAGTTTTAAGGCTGGATTTGCCTAATTTACCCCTGCTTCATCTCGATCCTGATTCTGTGCCCGGCCCTACACACAGGTAGCAGTCGTGTGCTCCACGATGCTGTTGCCCCCTTAGACGGCGAGCGCTCGCGCCGGTCCGGCCGCGAATCAGGTAGTAATCAAGACGGCCGCGGGGCCGTGAAAGCGCGCTCACGCACTCGCCGCGCATTAACGACGAGCTGATGAAGGGAGCGCCAATCAGTATATGTTTCCATCCTTGCATAAATAACATTTCATTAGCTGAGCCCGAATTAGGTTTCTTTAAAAACATTTTCTTTGGAAATGCTCTGTTTAGAGCAGGAATTTGGAAAGTCACATTTGTTTGGAGTGAGACTTTGGAAACCCGACTGAGAATTTGATTTATTAAACTTATGAAAGTCCCGCTGTCTGATTAGTGTAAATCTTTCTGCAAAGTGGACAAGACGTCTGATTTAATCTGTTTAATAATACTAATACTTCTCAAAACAGTTAACGTAATGAGTACAGATGACGGGTGTTTTGGCAGAACTCGATAACCTACCGAGATATTTTAAGAATTGTTTAGGGAAGAATAACGGCATCGCATGGCGGCTTTGAGGCAATGATTAACTTAAATTAACTTTAAAAAGTAACTTAATATGTTTACATTTTTTCCAGAATCACGCCCCAACTCCTGTATTATTTATTGTACAATGAATAATTACATAATTCCCAATATAGTACTTTAGGTATGTCTAGCAGCTAACAAATGTGAATAAAACATAGTTAAACCAAGTTAAATAATTATTTTTAAAACAATAATATTAAATTCGCGACTAATTAATGTTATAAATTAAGTGTAAACGGAAATTTACGGAAACACGGGAAGGCAACGCTTATTTGCCGGCTTTACGTCATATAGTTTATTTATGAGTGAAATCGCATCCACGGTTCGCATGTAATTATTTTTACCCAGTTACAGGACGTTTTGTAATCTACTACCTTCCTGATAAATGTGTGTATACTGCAATCACATTGTTTTCATCAAAATTCTAAACAGTAGGAAAGAGAATCAACAGGAGTATTAAAGTTATAAAAGACGTGTAATTTCCAAGCTTATTCAGATTACTTAAATATGAAACCCTCCTAGTTATTCACGTTTCTATCCTTTTCACTGAGTGTAACCAGTTCAGGAGTGTTAATTGATCACCAGCACGGAGTGAAAATATCTGCGTGATTTTAAGTGTAGGTAATCAGTGTTTTAGACGAAGACCTCTGTTTGTCTCGTTACCAAACCCCGCAGAAACTTACTTGGAGATATTGACAAAATGGAGTCATTTGGTCTCCGTACCTACAGAAAATGATTTGATAAATAAAAGAGGAGCCATATAAGGGCAAGTCCAGGCAGGCTGGCGCAGAGGCAGAGGGCACAGCCAGTGCTATCAAAGGCAGCACTTAAGTCTCAAAGCATAATTATCGCAGAATTTCCTGTGTTAGAGGATAATAATGCATCACTTACAGCTCGGGTTGAGACGGTCCCTTTGCTGTGGTCAGGGCACAATCCCGGCTGAAAATGTTCAAATGCACGTAGGTCTCTGAATATGTCTATAAATGCAAGGCTGCTATTCTTTTGAGGATTTGAAATAGGAGATTTTAACGCAAGTTTACATTCCGTATGTACGTACATACATCTTATTGACTTAATCAGCAAAGGTATGAATATAGTTAAGATTTGTTATTTTTGTGTAGCCACTAATATTTAGAGTAGCTGACACGAATATACTTGTTGACACGCTTAGATGTGGTTCCAAAAAGAAAGGGAAGTTGGATTTTATTACTGTCTAAAACCAGATTAAAATCAGCGATATGGGGCTTTTCTGCAACTCACATTACTTCCATTTGATGCAAACTGGAATATGAGGTAACGTTTATTATTTGAACTGGATTTTAGAGTAATTGGATTGTGAGATTAAATCACACTGAATGCCTGTCAACAGTGGTTTCAGTGAAGAAACCTCAGATAAAGATTAAAATATAATTTTTACGGTTCATTAATGGCGGTAGCAGACGTCTGACACAGGCAAATTAAAATAACCTAAATGTCAGGGTTTCGTTATAAAACTGATTCTTTTCTCCTTAATTATTATTATTTTGATTTTTAGATTAACCTACCTAAGTTCACATGGGAAAGCTAAAGGATATTTCAGCAAGAGTTTCTGTCAAATTGTCACCTAAAAATGGCATTTTTATTAAAAGTAATAATATTAAAGGAAGTTTCTGCCCCCCCCCCCAGTTTCAAAAGCTATATCTCCTAATTAAGAAACGTGTTTATTCAACATTAAGTGTCGTGACTGTTTGTGGCCAGTAGGGGTCCCCCAAACCTCTGGGACCCCATGAAAATGCATGTTTTGACTATTTGTCATTACATTACTAATGTAGAAGCACAAATTTTTTTACTGTTATATTTTGTTTTCCCGGGGAAGATTATCTTATTTCAGACTTTCCTATGACGATCACTTTCACACGTATGACACTTCACATCTCATAACGCTCACACATCTTTACAGGAGAAGTCAGTGGCAGTCAACCCATTATGTAACGCAGACGGCCGCCAAGGGCATCACCTTCTGGGGGGCGCCGACGCAGCAAACCAATGCCACTTTGTCTCGGACAGGGGGCACCAGCAGTGATGCGTGTCTAAGGAACCACATGGGCTTCATCCTGTACTGGGAAAAGTGGACTGGCACAGGAAACTCATGACTGACATGTAGAGTTTAGCGAACGAGACCCTACGACCGACCAGTTCATGACATGAAAAGGTACCTTGGGTAGAGCGGGTGAATCTTGGTGGCTACAAGAAGGTTCCTCGTGCTCTTACGGAGATGTTCTTAGACGATCAGCTCTTCTGACACGTAACTCGGGTTTGGTATCTTAGCTTGCTTAAGATTAACACACAGGCCTTAAACGTTTTGATTTTTTTCAAGAACCGATGACTTTATCTTATATGGTCTATTTGTGCAAACTAAAATTACGATGTACAGCATTAAGACAGACTTCATGCCGCTTATGGTGCCCATGGGTCTGACATGTCAGTTTGTCATTTATTTAGTCCTACATGGATCTAAGTAGGCATCAGTTTGTCTTATAAAGCCAATTTCAAATACATAAGCTAATGCAAAATACATATTTAAAATAAGCATTTATAAGCATTTCCCATTTTACAGGCATTGCTTCTTGTGTAATTTACCACGTTGCCATTAATAATTTGCATTTACATTACTTTAACATTACTTGTAATTTTACCAGTGCTTTTACCATCATAAAACCTTATTTTATGTGCATTTGAGTTTGTATTTGAGCTATTTTATTGTAATACAGCTCATTGTGTAATTCTGTCTTTTGATTAAATGAAATGAGGCAGTAACAAATGAGGCAGTAACAGCTCCTTATGTAAAGTGCATACAGCCGCCCTTCATATTTTCTTTACACTGGCAGGAAATTTTATAATATGAAACAGAAAGCAGGTGCAGTGGCACTCGCCCTGAACAGACAGTGTGCACAGCAGGCTTCCTACATCATTAAGCCAGAGTGAATCTCATTCATTAAAAATGAACATTCCAGCATGAGTCCTGGTCTCTGAGGGACGATTGTTGGCAACTGACCCAAAAAAGTGACACATCGGATCCTTCTCGAAGCAAACTGGTTTCTTGCGTCTGGATTAGACTGGTCCCTTTCTGCCGGTTATGCGGGCATCTAAAACGTTCTTAGAACCGGAAGCTTTGGATAAGTGCTGGCAAATGGGCTCCCTGGAGCTACCTGTGACACTGTGGGCCCAGAAAAAACAAGATGAGAACCTTCGCTGATTCACAGGAGGGGAAATTCAATTTCTTTGTCCAGTAGCATAGAAAGAAATACAACAGAAATCAACACAACAGAGGATGTACGGAAAAATACGTACGGAAAAATACGTACGGAAAAATACAGTTAAAAAGTGTTATGAGATGTGAAGCGTCAAACTAAAAGCAAGGGGTTATCAAGGAAAAGTCTGAAATAAGATTACTTACAGCAGGAAAACGAAAATCAGTAAGAAAATAAACACAAAGGTAATCAAGAATAAATAAGAGAACTGTGCAAAACAATGTACTGCTATGGTAAATGTAGTGTAAACGGCTGTTGTGCTAATCACACGTGTGCATTCAGGATACTGGTGCCATTAGAACAGGCAGTGTTGCATAGTCACATGGCAGTGGGTAAGAAGGAGCATCCGTACTGCTCAGTTTTGCTTTTGGGGGACATGACATTTCTGCAGAGTTGGGTAATTCAGGCCCAGAGAGTAAAAGTCCAGAGCAGGATTTTGTTTCAATCTACCAGTTGAGTACTCTGTGACTGTGACTCTTTATGCTCAACTGTTTGGTTGAAACAAAATCTTGGTCTGGATTTGTACTCTCTGGACCTGAATTACCCACCTCTGTATTTCTATATCTGTGTTGGGGGGTGGTCTTTATTGTCCATTATGGATAGCGGTTTAGACCTCACCCTTCTCTCCACTGCTGCCTTGGCTTCTTTTAATGCTTTGCCTCCAGAGACCATTGAGCTGAATTTGAAGGAGCGTGTCTGGCTTCTCGTTGGGTCTGGGGACAGTATGGGTCTCACTGAATAATGTAGGTGTAGATGGAACAGTTTAGGCCTGAAACAGGGACAAAGAAGTGTTTCTTTTTCTCAGGGGAGAATTGGGATGGGCTACACTCAGCAACAAAGGTGAGCCTGAGTGGGTGAGCCACACTGCATCACTGGGGCACCTGCTGTACAGCGATTGGCTCCCGGGGGATTGGCTTCCCAGGCCCGGCGTGGCGACGCAGCTCGGATGAAATGGCTCCCCTTGAAAAGGCAAGATCAAAGCGGTGGCCGCGCCCCACCCCAGCGCACCGCACCCCCACCCAATCCGAGCCGCGGACTCCGTCCAGCAGGCAGCGATCGTTAAGACACAAAGGGTGACGTGGGCGCCTGAGTCTCAGCTGACTCACTGTCTCAGACCAGCAGACAGACGGAGGACAAAGGCGATGGCTCACAGATGCGGAACAATGGCCGGGGGGGTCTTTCAAGGTTTGGCCGTCTTTTCCAAGTGCCTGCATAAGACATATTGGAGATTTTATTTGGGCAAGACCACCCAAAAAGCAGACAAAGGCTCGGTGTCCTCCCAGTCATTGTGAGCCTCAGCCTTTCCGAGTTTTCCAGACCGCCACGTGGAAAGGGTGACTTCATGGGGGACAAGAAAAGAACTTTCCAGCACAATACAGCCCCAGATCTTCTGTCTTCTGCCGGGCAGTGCCGTCCCCCTCCCCCCCCCCAAACCACCAACACCCTGAATGTGATGTGTCTTGCAGTATGAAATATGGTTCACACTAGCTAACACGTTCAGGATTGGCTCACCCTCAGGGTGGGGGGCTGATTGAGGAAGCGTGCTCCTTTCAAGTTTATTTCCATGGTGGCCTAGGGCCCCCCAATTATGTAGATAAAAGTAGGGAAATGGCACCGCTGGAAATGAAGGAGATGGAATGCCGGCTACCTGTTCCTGTTCCACGGATGATTCTGCGCTTGGCCCCAGTTTTCCATTGAAAAATGCTGAATTAACTCAAACATAAATAATTTTTTTTGTTATCTAATAAATTCCTAATTTACTAAACACTGACTTAAGGTGAATTGTCCCCTTGAACGTATCCGATGCATATGGCAGCAGTGTTAACCACCATTCAACCCGCACATCTGCACGTGCCCCTTGAGGTTTGAGCACCCCCTGTTGACTACAAACAGTCACTACACTCAATATTAAATAAGCACAGCAGAGATGCTGACTCTACTCACTAACTATTTATTTAGTTTGTGAAATACCTGGGTGGGGGGGCAAAGTGGGGCCCCAGAAACAACAGAATCACCCCTGCATGCATGTCTCATTATGATGTCACAGCTCACACCGTGAGCCGCGGATCTGTGACTCTGTCACGGTGGGCGGATCCCGATTGCATCGATGCTTGACAGGGGGGAATGTTAACATGGAATGATAATACATTACCATCTCCATTCAGGGTTAGGTGAGCGAAACCTGCCGGTAAACAACTGCGCTTCTGGGGCGGCTGGAATATGACCGAGGACGCAGAGACCTCGGCTCAGAGGTTACACCAAAGCAGCCATCACTTTACCAGTAAAACCGCAGCCATTGGCACTGAAACCCGATCTCATGCTCCGCTTTTCACGGCCTTCCACCGTGTCTCCCACTGATTTGTTTTCCAGAGGGCTTTGGCACCGATAGACCACCAACACACTCTGTGTAAACTTAGATATCTGAGCTTTCTTGTCTTTTGTTGAGTTATTTGAAATTTTTTCCTAATTAGATGGAGTATGATTACGTCTGTGCGGCGTGGTAGAGGTGGCCGTTGGTGAGATGAAAATGTGTCTCCCAGACCTTTCGATGGCTGGGCCCCCAGTACCCAGCTGAGGTCTCTGAGAAACACTCATCGCTGTGGTCCTTATATTAAAATTTCCTTCCTTTTGCCTTGATGTCTTGGTCAAGCCCCATCTTCTTTAGAAACAGTGTGAATTACTACTTGTTTGCATGAGTTTGAGACTGGTTGCATGTTGCATGCCATCCCCATGTCATGTGGGATTCCTCCTGCAGTGCAAAAACATTAATTGATTTAATTGATGTCTCTAAATTGCCCAGTGTGTGTTGGTGTGTGTGTGTGTGTGCGCTTGCCCTGTGATTCACTGGTTTCCCATTGTCCTTGACCACGATGTGTGTGTGTGTGTGTGCTTGCCCTGTGATTCACTGGCTTCCCATTGTCCTTGACCACGATGTGTGTGTGTTTGCCCTGTGATTCACTGGCTTCCCATTGTCCTTGACCGCGATGTGTGTGTGTGTGTATGCATGTGTGTGATGCTTCTATGCTTTTATCTGCTGTTACTTATTTGCACATGAATGGCCGGTGGGGTAGTGTCATACTACAGAGGTTGACACTTTTGCCTTATGCCATTGGGACCACAGCTAAGGTCCCTGCCATGGCTCCCTGTGTGTCCAGTTTGCCAGTTTCATGCTCTCCCCATGTTGTTGTTAGGTTTCCTCTGCATACTCTGGTTTCCCCCCACAGTCTAAAAACATGAATTGGAAAAGATGAATTGGAGTTACCAGATTGCCCATAGGTGTGTACGAGTGAACAGTGTGTGAGTGTGCCCTGTGATGGGTGGGCACCCCATCCTGGGTTATTCCCTGCCTTTAGCAATAGGCTCCAGACCCCCCC
>JAODKC010000041.1:13524113-13537532 GCA_026777985.1 Mormyrops attenuatus | reverse complement strand
GAGTCTTTACCACTCCTCACCTGCTCGTCGCTGCCGGCGGGTCGCCGCGCCCGGCCCCCGCCCCCGCCCTCCCCCCGGCCGGCGCGCGCCGGGGGGGGCGGGGGGGGGGGGGGGCGCGGGGGGGCGGTGATGAGGCGACAGGTGCCCGCGGCTGCTCGTGTCAATGAATAACAAAGCTGTTTTTATTCTATGGAACTGATGTCTCTTATCTATACTTTCTGGGAAAATAAATTACAGCTGGCTGATCCCGTGGGATTGGAGGTGAACTGATGGGATTTCCTCAAGTGGTTTTATCTGGATCCATCCTGGGTAGTGAATTTTATTGACCATATATTATTGAATGACAAGACCACAGGGAGAACATCATCATGGGGCCAGAATCCTCGGTGCTCTGCTGCAGCCAGTTTAGGCAGAAAGTGATGAAGGCTAATGACTTGCAGTTATGCTGTAGTTTGTAACAGAATTTTTGAAAACACCGGCTGACTGAGGAAGACTGTAACAGAATCATTAACTAGTTTACAGCATTCTAGAAAATGTTCTCTTCATCCCTCTATACATCCATTCATCCCTCCATCTTCCTTACACTTGTCCTGATCACGTTCTCTTCATGTCACATGGAATTACAGAATAACAGCTCACTGAACTGCTTTGTAAACTCTGGAAGCAGGACCCAGCAAAGGATAACCATATTTAAAAAGAGGGTGTTTTGCCTTTATTAAAATCCTGGTAGGTATTACTGTGTACAGCAGTGTACAACTCAGCTGGTTCATTATTGAAAAGACAGAAACAAACAAAACAAATATGAAAACAAACAAACACAAAAACTGTGCACCTGAATGTCGCAGATAAAATCACGGTAGGTGACTTATTCCTGGCTTTAACATTTCGCTTGATTCCTCATATCTTACCAACTTAATTTGTTGTGTGACCTTTTCAAAACTGCATGTTAAGGCTGTGGGAGGAAACAGACCCCAAAGAAACACATCGTTTATTTTAATATTGTTGTCTAAGCCTGTGCTGCAAAATGTGCCACTGATTGCACTCTGCAAAACCTGATGGATTCATCTTATTTTCACAGTCCTACTGTCTACTTTACACTTTATATATTCAGCAGACAATTCTATGCCAAGTGGCAAACATTTTTGAGAAAACTGGGTCAGCTGGTCTCTAGTATAATTGGGGCTCACGGTTCCAACAATGAAATTGTTCTGCTGACTGAATAAGTGACCTTCTGATCACAGGCACAGTGACTTAACCCACCCATAGACAAACCACCATGTCTTAATGTCTTTCTTTTTTAAGATCTTTGATGGGTTGGCACCTTATCCTAGGTTATTCCCTGCCTTGTAGCCCCTGAGATTCCACTCCAGACTCCTGAAACCCCGCAAAGGTCAAGCGGGTATGGAAAGTGGATGGACGGAGTAGAGCAGCAGGTGCACTTCACACCTGCGGGGTTGCGGGTTCAAGTCCTGTCCCTGTTTCACATACTGTATAGTTTTTTTTTCCCACAGTCCAAAAACATGCAGTCAGCTGCCATCTTGAAATTGCCCATATTGTGTGGATTGACATTTTGCACAGGTTGCCCCTGTCTCGTAAAGTCTGACCTATGGGATACGCTCCAGGCAGCCCTGTAATCCATAAAAACATATGCATCCTCTTCCCTCCCCAAGCAGCCAATGTCAAGAGGAATAGAACACAAGGCCCATAAAATTTCAGAGTACAGTAGAGAAGAAAGTGACAGTTAGCTGTTGTCTGTCTGGTGTGATTTTAAATCATATTTCATTTGAGATATAAAAAGCTTCAAAACAGTATTTAGAATTTGGAATTCAGTAACACCCAAGAGAGTAGATTTGTGTATGAACAGTTGGGACATGTCCTTACCAGTATTGTGGGAGTACCATGTGTGTTTAAAGGGGCGGGGGGTTCGGGGCTGATTTGCTAATGTTGAAGCCAAACCTACAACTTTGATAACACCTAGAAGCTGTTATTGAATTCCAAAATGTTTTGTTTCTAATCCACTTTTGGGATGGGTCTTGGTCTGAACCAAGGACAGTGACCTGATCTAGTCACAGAGGTAGGTAATTCATTTGAAAAATATGTTTGGAAAATGAGCATAATTACATTAGGAAATCACTGGGTTTTGGTGGTCCAGTGGTTAGGACGCCTCTAGACCAAATGATTGTAGCTTCAAGGCCCACCTCTGGCACTACCATCATTGGGTCCCTGAGCAAGACCCTTAATCCCAACTTGCTCCAGGGGGACTGTCCCTGAATTTAGAAAAATGTAAGTCGCTCTGGATAAGAGTGTCCGCTAAATGCTATAAAATGTGTTAAAAAAAAAAAATGGCCTGTACTACGAAGCAGGGTTACTGGCTTATCGGGGTAACTTGTTGGGTTTAAGGTACCACGGTTTAAATGGACTTTATATTCGTTCACTTACATTTTGCCCAGACTACCTTAAATCCGAAAATAAGCCAGTAACCCCGCTTCGTAGTACAGACCACAGGTGTGTCACGATCCAAAAATACAACAGAGACAAGAGCAGGCGTATGGGCAAACAGTGAGGCGTTTATTAAAGAAACTACAGAGCTAACATCAGTGAAAGGCACAGGAGCACACAGTGGGGCAACATTAATGACCAGCCTGGGCATGACAGGAGAGCACTCTTATCCACGACTAACGAGGGAGCAGATGAGGGTCAGCTGGAGTGATCCATATGAGGCCTGAAACATGAGGCAAGACAAATGAGCAACAGATGTGGCTCGTTAGAGCTACACTAGGGAGAGAACGAGAGGGCAGGAATGCAGGGTGTGACAAGATGTTGCCACAATGTGATATAAAGCTGATGTTGTGGGATCCATTTTTTCAGTTGCCCAAAGGGGCAACTCCACTTTATAAAAGTCTGTGACTGCAATTAAAAGAATTAAAATCCCAAAAGTCTTGTATTTTGTTTGGTTACTTATGGTTAAGGTTAGTGCTGGGTAGAGGTTAAGGTTGTCATACTTGGGATTAGGGTTTTTCCCAAAGAAATAAATGATAAATTAACCCAGCTAACTGAGAAATCCTGCTTCATGGAACACTGCTCCTATACCAAAGCAGGGGTAAACTTTGGATGGGATGCCAGTCTATTGTAATGCACAATTTAGGGACACCAGCTAAGCTACCATACTGCCCCCTAGGACCAACAAGTAGTATAATATCATAGATGATGTGGAACAGCTTGGTATGGGAATACTATTTTTGAAATGCCTCAGTGGTGTTTCTAGTAATCTCTGAACCATGAAGCAATCATTATCCCGAGCTGCCTGAAATCAGGGCCACGGTTCCCCATTCCTGCAGTCCGTTGATGAGCACGGCTTTGTCTGCCACGGCACTGGGGGAATACCCTATCGCATCTGCCCGGCCTTATCTGATTTGCGTGTCTCATGGGCTCCATGCGGGGGTAGGGGGGTGGGGGAGGAGATTCCACCAAACTGTAAAAGTTTTACACCTGGGCTCCAGTGGAAGTGTGTCACGTGACCCGTGCTGGCTGATTTTCTAGCGCATCGTCTTGGTATGGGGCGATCAGATTGGATTGTTACGCCGTGCCAGGTGCTACCTGGGACTTTAAAGCCCTCTGCAGGAGACCTGTGCCTTAAGGTGACCTGAGGGTGAACGGCATCACTAAAACCAGCCAGGTGCTCACCATGTGTAAACTGTAAGTAATATCCTGGATAATAGTGTCTTGGGGGGGCCCTGAAATGAACATGCAGGCTCTGTGTCGTTGACAAGGTGCGACAGTAATTTTGACAGGCCTTGGAAGTATCAACAGAATTATAATTAATATTTACCTGGGGATTATGGGAGGTATCTGTTGGTTGGTTACAGTTATTACAGAGCTACATGATGAAATACACCACCAGTCTTTTTGCTTAAATCAAGAATTTCAGTAAATCAATAAAGTAAATCTCAGCTTATCTCAATTCACTTTGGCACATTTTGTGATATTTTGTGCTACTGATTTTTTAAATGGTACATTTTAAATTGTACTCTTTTATCCAGAAAACAGCACAAATGAACACTGTCTGTCAGATTTAAAGATTTTTATTGATGTAATATTTTATTACTAGGATTGACATCCCCGCCTCGTGCCTGTAGCTTCCTGGATAGGCTCCAGAAGGCGACCCAGAAGGATAAGCGGTTTGGAAAATGGATGGATGGATGGATGGATGGATTGACGTCCTATCCAGGCTACACCCCAGCATTGTGCCCTGTACTGCCTGGGATAGGCTCCAACCCCCCCTTGATCCTGTCCAGGATAAGCAGCTGGAAGATTAATGAATAGATATTATTACTAAAGCATGTGACAATGTGACTTTCTTTTAAAAACAAATTCATGGTCCCTGAAACTTTTTACATTTTCTGGATGCAATTCAGTACTGTTTAGCCATTCGTGGGACTTGAACCTGCATCCATCTCTTTTATCTAACCCTAATCGTTTTGTCTAACCTAATCCATTTTTATCAGGACCACCTTTACGGCATCCCACTGTCTCTGTCAAGTTTGGGGTTTTTACGTAAATGCATGACGCAGAAGAAACATCACACCCCAGCTGCAGCGGTTTAACGAATTGCACACTCAGAGGAGGCCACTGATGACCTCATTGTTGTCATTGTCTGTGACATGAGAAGATGGGAGGATGAGGAGGAATGTGAAGACGGAGCCAGTGGGCAGAAATGGCAGGGGGAAGCCTGTCCTCCATACGGAGAGAAAGGCAGTGGGCTTCAGGAGTGATTTCTGAGGGAATCTCTTCTGAAACCGAGGCGTTCTGTCAGAAACTGAGGGGTGGGTTGTGCCTCAGCAGGCTGCTGTGCATCAGAAAGTCACTGGTTCAAATCTTGGTGCAGATAAGTGATTTCACCATTTGGTCCCTGAGCAAGAGCCTTGACTCACAAGGGCTTCAGGGACTGTCTGACCCACTTTTTTTTTTTTTTTTAAACAACAATGTATGTCACTTTGGATGAACGCATCTTTGGAATATATCAATGAATTCTCAAAAGTCTTTGGCTTCGATGAAGCCACCTTTTGTTTTCACCCAAACCTAAACGTTTATATGGCTCTTATCTTCTAATATACGCTAAAGAATACCATGATCCCAGCCTATAAAAAGCCATGAAAACAATCAAAGGCATTTACTAGTGAGGTCGCTGTTGGTAGTAGCATAACAGAAAGCATTGTGGAGTTTTATGGCTCTGCACATGGGAGTAATTACTATGCATTTAATGCATTACAATTGCAAATTAAATTGGTTGGTTTAATAATTCCCAAGGTTTGATGAAGAGGGAGCCAGTGGCTCCAGGTCTCTTCCCAACCTTCTGCAGGTCCTCCTGTGTCACGTTCGGCTTTGTTCCTGACAGATCCCGTTTATCAGGGAGCACAGGTGCACTTAATTAGGATCCCAACGGCCACAATGGGTCTTTGCTTAAGGGTTTTTCCAAACAAGTTTATCCGGTCTGTTCCAGGGGGCCTCACTACTGGAAAAGCTAACGACAGTGAAGGATTCACGGACACTGCAATAAGTTATTTAAGCCACATAATCAGGACATTGTCATGTGCGGAATAATGAATAGCATTTCACTTAACAGTAGCTTGTTTGTGGATGTAACGTAATTATATGCAAATGAAGCAGTCTTATCTTTGAAAATAGAGTCACCCTACCTTCAGGCTAAACACAATAACGAAAACTTATATAATGCCATATTTATATATATATATAATGAATGTTTTGTTTACCAGCCCATTTATTTTACACAAACACTCTAATAATACCACAATTACGAAGGGGCAGTTTTGCAGTTTGCCTTGAAGGCTTGTTATTATTGGCTGTAAGCCCTGAAAAACCACAACAACGGCTTCTGAATATAAAAGTTCACCTTTACGTTTAGCCATCACAAAGACAGGAACTTAACCATGGACAATTTGGACAGACATTTCTCCATCTCTGAAAATGTTAGCATGAGGCATTTGTGGCCTCTGCATTTGAAACCGAATCAGTCGTATCAGATAATCAATATGGGTGGGAGACTATGTGTCCTGTCTGGTTGGAAGTCCTCAAAGATCAATCCCACTCAGCATGTCAGTCTGATGTACATGGGGGAAGCCGTTCAGAATGTATTTAATGCATCAGTACTGCTAGTTCTGTATTTTAGAATGTTTATTTTATCCCTTTCCAGTACTCATTAGTGTACATGAAGCCAAAGTAAAATGAAACAAGACAAACACAGAAACAAAACAAACAAAAGAAAAAAAACGGATTAAAAACAAAGCAAAAAACAAAACTAATGAAAAAACTAAACAAAAACTGAAACAAACAAAACAAGATAAACCAAAAACAGAAACAAAAAAGAAAAGAAAAAATAAAAACAGAAACAAAACCAAAAACAAACAACAAAGCCAAAACAAAAAAACAGAAACAAATCAGGAATGAAACAAAAGAAAAGAAAACATAGAGACAAAACAAAAAAAGAAATAAGTGAAAACCAAAACAAATAAAACAAGACAAAAAGCAAAAACAAAACAGAAATGAAGCAAAAGAAAAAACAGAAACAAAAGAAAGCAAAAAGCATAGAGAAAACAAACCAAAACAAAATGGAGAGACAAGAAAGGAAGGATTTGGTATATTTTCATGGAGGTATTTTCTACAGGGTGTCAAAAGATGGATCTTCACAGGATTGCATGCTTCCAAGATGCAGCCAGACTGACAGGAGAGGAAACTGAGTGGCAAGTTCAGCTGGGCCTAATCTACCCCATTGTTGCGTCTTGTTTTGGGCAGCATACTGGCTGATGGCTGTTGTGCATCCCAAACCATTTTACATAAGGGTTCAGAGGGTGTTTCTGAACAAACAAATAGGATTGATCGAGAGTTGCACTGTGTGGTAGTGTACACCGACGCAGTCCAGATGGCCTTTCTTATCAGCTGTGATCACTCTGAAATATTGGCCCAGCTGCCACAGCTCCTAACAGCACAGCCATATACGACTATGCCAATGCTGCTAATGGTGCCGTCATAAATGCCCCTTAAGTTTCACAAGCTCCAGGCTTCTGTCATCCCATGATCTGTAACGAGTTTGGGGTAAGGCCCCCTTTTCAGATAGTTGTCTTTGTAGATGCCTGTGGCAGATTTAATTCAGGTGGCCACTGAGGAGTGATAATAAAGTAATCGCTGAGGGGTTAGGCCTCTGTGCCCGTGGTCAGAAAGTCGCCAGTTTGAATCACACCCTCAGCCGAATAGTCACATCTCTGCAGGGTTCTTCAGCAAGGTTATTAAACCCCTCAAAATTGCCCCAGGGACATTACAGCTGGTCCTGTGCTCAGACCCCAAGCCTCACTCTCAGCTCTATATGTGTTTGTGTGTCTTAAAAACAGAGAGCATTATGGGATATGTGAAAAATAAAACATTCCACTATACCTGCTCTTGTGCAAATGGCAAATGAAGCATCATTTAAATGGAGGAATGACACATTACATTATAACCCAAGTGCAAGACTATGAGGCGAAGGTGATTCCCCAAAAGCATCATGGGTCATTGTATAGAGCTGCCGCTCACTTTGTCTATACAGTAAACAAGCGTGTATGTGCCCATGAAACATTAGCAGGGTCACATGACCAGCATGGCCCTCGGCAGTTATGCCAGAAAACGTCTCAGCTCATGACAGAGGTAAACGTCCCCCTCTCCCAAACAGTGAGTGCTTGCGGCCACCAGTTTGTCTTTGAAGTTTAACAATTGGCCTTTATACATTCCTCTGTGGGTTTTTTACTGCCGATAAAGCGAACGTGTGCTGTTATCTGGAACACCTGCGCAGGGTTTGCACAGGTATTGTGATTTCACACAGCTCATTCTCCAGCACTGTTGGTTATGCCAAGTATAGTTGGCTTAAGTTGACCCCAGTGGGAACTTTTTTTATTTGTAACTCAAAGCTGCCGTACACTGTTTACCGTGATTGTGTACGTCTAATGGGCCCTGAGTCAAATAGCCAGCAACCACCACTCAAATCATGCATTTGTGTGGGGCCCCAAAAATTCGGGCCCCTACTTGGCTACAAAGAATCAGTACACAAGATTTTGAATAATTACCCTCCTTATTTAGAGCAAAACCTACATAAAGAAGTTGCTCTTTAACACTGTCAACAGAATCAGCCCCTGAGACAGATCACCCTCCCTGTCACATTTATGAATCATAAACAAACATGGCAACCCGTCAAGATGTCATCATCTCTCGATCCTATGTCAAGACCTTGACCTTCTACCCTTAACCATCCTCATAAGTGGTCCTGTAAAAATTAACACACCTGCATTAACTTCAGCTGTGCAATTCACATGCAAACACATCCAGAACTGCATGCGTCTCATCACTAAATATCCGGAATGTTTCTTATCGGTGCACTTGACAGTTACATTCAGGTACAATTTATTGTGACTATTGAATGCCCCTCTGAACGCAGTGATGCAATCATAATGCTGTCAAGATAATACCAGCATCGCTGCAGCCTTAAATTATGCACCAAGATGTCAGGTAGATTATTTACAACATCTAGTCCCATGTGGAATATCCTGTTTGTTATTGGTATTTTTCATATTACAATAATGTACATAACTAAGGTTAAAAGTTTCCCAGGGCTCCACTAAATCAGGGTGCATTTTGGATTTAATGCTGTGCTACATGCAAGGCATGGCACCTCCTACCAGTAGGTGAAGTAGTGCCCGAGGATCCTTGAGTAAATGCGTATGACTTGAGCTCTCTCAGTTGATATATACATCCTCAGTTGATATATACATGATATATAACACACAGCCACAAAGTTATAATGTATCGCAGGCACTCATATTTAGGAATATCCCATAGAATACAGAATAAGATGTCTTTCTTCTGAGTACACATCAATCTGATAAACGAGACACCCCATTCATGCATGAGCAGAAGACAGCAGGGGAAATCGCTGTTGTGATCCGAGTCCTCACACACGGAGATACGCGTCATTAGCTGATGGCGACGGTGCAGATTGTGATTACCCTAAATCCATGCATATTGCTCATGGTACACTCAGTGACAAAAAAAAGTTAAGCACCCAGAAGTAATGGTCCAATTTGGATATAACTTGGTATATGTGCAGACCAGAGATGGGTATGTAAGTGATTCGACTTGCAAGGAGCTGGCACATCTAGTCACCAGACACAGAGGATGCCTCGTAGACGCATTAGACAGCATTACCAGCGCTTGACAGAGTTTGATAGGGGTCACATTGTGGGTTTGCATGAGACCGGGTGGTCGTATCGTGCAATTGCCCAGCATGTGGGGCATGCAGATGTCACAGTTGCCCGATGTTGGAACCAATGGGCACCCGAGGGCACCCACACGTTGTGAAGGTTCCGGTCGCCCAAGACAGACCACGCCAAAGGAGGAGTGTTATGTTGTCGTTTGGAGTGGTGGACTGATGACGAGAAGTGTTGTACCATGTTCAGCAATGAATCTTGGTTCTGCAGTACCCTGGATGACCGTCGTATGTGCATATTGCGGCACAGAGGGGATAAGATCAATCCTGCCACTGGAGAGACACCCCGGTGTTACTCCTGGTATCATAGTGTGTGAAGCCATAGAGTATGACTTCAGGTCATCTCTGGTAGTGAGACAGCACCCTAGTGCAGTCTTTCAACAAGACAATGCCCGTTCACACATGGAAAGTGTGGCTAAGGACTGCCTGTGTCATGCTGAGGTCCCCTGATCTTTCCCCGATCGAACATGCGTGGGATCAGCTCAGACGTTAACTCAGACCCAGTGCCAATCTGCAGGATCTGATATTATAATCATCGCGACATTTCACCATGTGCAGATTCATTTAATTTCCACCACTCCGTCTGGGTGCTTAACCTTTTTTTGTCACTGAGTGTAGTTTTAGTTTGTTTGGTGAATAAGAACATGAAATATTTCGGCATGGAAGTTTCTGGTTTTAGTTTATTTATTTATTTGTTTGTTTATTTGCACCTAATTTTTTTTGTGGTAGAGTATGAAGTTTGCACCAGTCGTGATTGCTTTTCTTATATACTGGGAGGGGGATAATGTAGAAGCAAAATTAAAACACACCCCCAAACCTCCTGCATGCAGACTGTCCACACTTGTTGAACTCTTTGTTCTTTGTAATAATAATAATAATAATAATAATAATAATAATTAATAGAAAAAATGTGAGAATTCACATTTTGTATATGTGTATAAATGCACGATCATGTAATGTAGTCTAGCTTACCTCAACCTGCTCTGTGAACATTTTTTCCCACTCAAGTTTTTTTTTATGTTGCTATAAAAAGACAACACTACAGTAAGTGACATGATGAAATTTACTGCATTGATGTCCCATCAGTTTACATTCTCGTACGGATTAATCTTTATGGCTTCAAAATGTGCAGAATCGTACCGTCGTACACAGGACCGACTGTTCATCAGAATAAACGTGCCATCATAAAACTTCCAGTGGCTCAAAGTTTCCCAGCACTGGACTCAGCGGCTGTACCAGCAAGCATCGTTTCTGCACCCGCCAACATCCCCTCTACCATGACACTGACACCCTTTCACACCCTTACACAGAAATACTCTCTTAATACCCCATTTTAGCTGTTTTATCAGTTGGAATTCCCCCATTCTCTCTGTCAGACCATGACATGGCCTCTAGCATTGCATCATATTACAAGACGCGTGTCCACAATAAAATAATAATAATAATATTAATAATAACGCAACTCTTTCTTGGTGTGGAATGAATTTAAGTGTCTGTGTCACACGGTAGAACAATAGGAACCATAGCAAACAAACCCCAGAGGCTGAAGCACGAACCGCGATAAGCCTCCTTATTAATCTGACCCGAAGAGAGACTTTGCATAAATGTGATAAGGGGTTGGCAATGGCCTGTGGGGAATACAGGTGGGGGGAAAGGGGTGTGTGTGTGTGTGTGTGTGTGTGTGTGTGTGTGGGGCGGGGCAGGGGGGGTGGAGTAGGGAGAATATAAAAGGCAGGACTTGACAGCACCAACAGAGTGTGAAGCGAGCTTCCTGCCGTGGATTAGTACGTGTCCTGTCTGGCCGTGGCCATCAGTATCCTGCAGTGAATCTGCCTCTCTCCGAACCTCCATCCTCGTATCTGGATCTGTGGCGTCTAATCTGGGCCCTCACGGGAGCCTGAGGTACGCTGTCTCTCCCCCGTTATCTCTAATCTAACTATGTCTCTTTTGTCGTGACCGTTCAGCACGCCTGTGCCCTAAGCTGCTTATGCATTCTCGCTCTCCTTGGGCCCAGATGTGTTTCGCGGACTGGTATTTCCGCTTGTGTTCATGGCACAGTCCCGGCGTGTCAGTGAGTGGCTTCATCTTGTAGGTGTCTTCCCTGTTCCCGTCGCTGAGACTGCACCTTCACTTCTGACCTTCTCCAGATCGTGTTCCTCGCCATGCTGGCAACACTGGAGACAGTGAGTGCCTTCATCAATGTCCGGAGCTCGGCACAGCAGCCCAGGCGCCTGCTCTGGTCTCACACCGCACACATTAATATAAACACTCTCTTCACACATTTTTCGCACCCTCCACTTCAGAGCCCTGATCAGATCTATTTAAAGGTCTTCACTGCATCTTCTATTTGCAGAGCAGTATGGATAATGTTTGCAGTAGGTCAGATCCTAACCTTGCTATTATAAGCCTATATGTGTACCTTCTTAGCCAAGACACTTTGTCCTCTTTTAAACCAATCAGATCATCAACAGTTATTGGGGGCAGCCTGACAAATCTTTGATTTCTTTGAGTTGCTTTTAAAAGGTTCGTATTTCAGCTCATGTGCGAGAAACATGCCCAGGACAACTACAGGCTAATGTGTTGCTTTATGAGCTGGGTCCATCATGCAAAGCATGGTCAAATAAGGACAGATAGCTATGTTACGCAAACCGTAACACGATGCAAATGCCTGTATGAAAATCTCATGGTTTACTCTCTAAACAAGCTCAAGGAAAAGCTATATTTACATAGAGGCACCTGTCCACACTAGAGTCTTGCTTTATGTGCTTCTCATACATATTAAAATTTTATTGTCACATGGAAACACAATATCCCATCTGGCATAAATGTGGCGGGCAGCTAGTACCGCCACACTACAATGCACAGAAATGTAGGCCTCTAAAGGGTTGCCATGCTTGTTCCAGGTGCGGTACCTCCAGGATTTCGGTTCCCGAACCTGGGGGGACTCCCCCCAGGCCGAGGTGGACCTGGACGTGATTGAGGAGTACCTCCAGGAGCACTCAGCGGAGGTTCAGCAAGGCGCCAGCGTCCAGTGCGGGGATAAAGAGGAGCCCAGCATTGTAGGTGAGGGAAACAAGCCCAGGTTGGGAGGCCATGGAGGTTCCACACCAGTCAGCTTCCTGCATTAGGATGTGTGGGCGATTTTGGGAGCCTTTGCAACAAGTTATGGTGCAGCTGGAGCTTATCTCAGGAAGCGTGGGGCACAAGGCAGGGGACACCATGGACAGGATGTCCATTGCAGGACACACAGTCAGACATTGAGGGTGATTTAGAGACAATAATTCATCTAACTGCATGATTCTGGGATCCAGGAAGAAACCACACACATATAGCCTGTGGACATCGAACCCTCAACCCAGAAAGTGTGACATCATTGCCCCATCCGGCATATAGTGCTCACAGGATGTCTTGGGATGCTTGGCCAATGCAGCAAAAATATTGCAAAGTTATTGGTTTTATAACAAAAATAATTACTTTATTCATTTATCTACACACATTTTTATAAATGAAACAATCAGTAGGTCGTAGGTTTAACTGAAACTTTCATTTCAAGTAGTAATATATTGAAACCCAAGTTATAGTTCAAAAAGAGCTGTTCTCAGTTAAAAAGTTAATTGACAAGCGTTAATTTTAATCAGTAACACCTTTGCAATATTATGAAACACCAAACATTTATGTTTAGTATCTCTTTGGAAGCCAATGACTACAACTGCAATTAATAGCAAAATGGCAAGAACAGAACTAAATGAAAGGTTTATTAGTACCATTCTCTACAATTAAAAATAATTATAAAGATATCAAAACTATAAAGTAACATAAATGGAGCTATGCACTGACCAGAAAGCATTAAACAAAACAATATATTTTTTTTTGGGGGGGGGGGGCAGTTCTGTAGGTTAGGACAGAAGGTCGGCAGAGTGATCCCACCATTGGGCCCTTGCGCAAGGCCCTTAACCCCAATTACTGTCTCTTCTATGCTAGTTTCATGAGGTGGCCTCCTGGGATGCTTTTCCAGCTGTCCTGAAGGAGCTCCCATTTATACACTCACCTAAAGGATTATTAGGAACACCATACTAATACGGTGTTTGACCCCCTTTCGCCTTCAGAACTGC
>JAODKC010000041.1:13501303-13511467 GCA_026777985.1 Mormyrops attenuatus | reverse complement strand
AGTTAAGTTCTCCCCAAACGAGCTTGATGGGCCGAATGGCCTCCTCTCGTTTGTAAATTTCTTATGTTCTTATGACTGCACGCCATTGCACAAAGCAAAGCCCATAAGGACATGGATGAGCGAGTCTGGTGTGGAGGAACTTGACTGGTCTGCACAGAACCCTGACCTCAACCCGATAGACCACCTTTGGGATGAATTACAGTGGAGACTGTGAGCCAGGCCTTCTCGTCCAACATCAGTGCTTGACCTCTCAAATCCTCTCCTGGACGAATGATCAAAAATTCCCATAAACACACTCCTAAATCTTGTAGACAGCCTTCCAAAAAAAGTTGAAGCTGTTATAACTGCAAATGTTGGGCCAACTCCATATTAAAGCCTATGTATTAAGAATGAGATGTCATTTAAGTTTGTGTGTGTGTCAAGACAGGTGTCCCAATACTTTTGGCAATATAGTGTATGTTATGCTTCATAATTCAGTGGTATTGATTTTTGCTATTGTATGTGTTACTGTATATACTGTCTTTTGCTTACTGATATTCTCTAATTTACTATTATCTGACAGACTACATTTTTTATTTATTTAGCAGACTGCTTTGGTCGGGGACCCAGTGGTGAAATCACTCCTCGCTGTTAAAGGGAACACACAGGACCTGGACCTGTCACTTTCCTATCCTAAGCACAGTGTCTTAACTCCCTGGGGCACTGCGGGTTAGTATATTCCTGTACTAAGTACACATGACAATGTAAGAGCTGCAAATGCTAGATATGAGTTTTGTGCCGATCTATCCCCGCCTCTGTGGGCATCGAGTCCTGACCACTGCTTCCTCTGCTGGTGCCCTCTGCCTGTGTCTGACACTTTAAACACTTTATGAGAGTCTGACACGAACTCTTTGGCCTTTTTGGAACTTTGCTGGCCTCCCGAAGCATGTCTGATATTCATTCAGCCTAAACATTCTCACGTTGCACCCCTTCTGGTGTCTCTTTACTGGCTTCCTATTAATATTTGCATTAAGTTCAAGTCTTTGGCACTGGCTTGCAGGTCCATCAATGGACTGGTACCCATCTCCATCAAAAGGCTCCTCAAGATCTCAGTCCCATCTCACCTCCTTCAATTAGCAAACCAACACCTCTTGGAGCTCCCTCCCACCATGTGAAAAGTGTCACTCTGGATGCTGCTCTTATGTGGTTCCCTAATGGTGTAATGAGCTGCCAAACCACATCTGGCCATCAGACTCCCTCTCCACCTTCAAGTAATGACTAAAGGCTCATCTGTTCCATGAACTCCTCTCCTAGCCTGATGTCTCTTTATGCCATGAATGTTCTGTTGCACTTCTGGTCATTGAATAGTTTTAAGATATTGCTTTGTGAAAATATTGCTCCAATACTGCTTACACTCATACCCAGCCATCCATTGGAAGCTCAGCCTAGCTGTACTCACACGTAGTTGACTCCTTGACAATCATATTTGTAATGTGCTATTTGCCTCATTTACACACTGCTTTTGGCAAACATTTGCCAAATATTAAATATTACAGTAGACACATACACTTGCTGTATCTGCATTTTATATTATATATATTAGTGCTGTCATCTGATTAAAAATTGTAATCGTTTTAATCAACAGGGTTGCTGTAGATTAATTGATTAATCACAATTAAATATCATCCATTTGTAAACTATATTAATCGAATTTCATTTTGCATGAGCAAACAGACTCAAGAAAAAAGGGAACACACACACACTTTATTGAACATCTGGAACATTCATGTAAATCCAACAAATAATCCAACTAATCATGAAATCCAGTTCTAGCCCGGTTAATTGCCATTATTAGCAATATCAGAGCTAAGCTTTACTTATAAAACTCCGTAGCAACATGTCCACAGATAAGTTGGACAGTATAGTGTGTGCGACCGATTTGAGCCTCAAATGAGAAGTAGTGCTTAAACATCATAAAACTACAACTTTCCCTTCTGTTGATAAAGGGCACAGCCATCTTGGATTCTGACCTCGGGATCTGTGCTGCTCAAAGATATGTCTCAGATCTCCTAGAAATGGGAGTGCGCATGTTGTCACTACTGGCTTCAAAACTCGGAATCCGACTTTTGAGGGCAAATAGAACACCCCAAAACGTGTTGACAGAAATACTTCAGGGATTGAGTCATTTTGGGTTAATTGCATTAAAAAAAAAAAAAATTTAAAATTTGGATTAATCTGCATTAACCCATTAATTTTGACAGCCCTATACACACAACAGTTTACGATTCAGGTGTTCTGTGGAAATACTGTAGGTTTCTCTTCTAAAACCAAGCAGAACACAGGGAACAGGACTGGGCAATAGAACAGGGTGACAAACACAGTAACATTCACAAGGAGTCAGCAAGGAACAGAAGGACAAGCACTTAAATACAGAGCTAACGAAGAGGCAGATGTGGCACATAAAACAAATTCACCAACAACAATGGTGCAGGGGAAACAGGCAACAGGTGCAGTGACTTTCCCTAGTCTTGTGTTCATTAGTGTAACTCCAAACTCTGAAACACTAATCACACACTGGGAATTACTTATCCTAGGAAAAAAAAAAAAAAAAAAACCCACATTAGGACTAAGGGACAAGATGGCCAGCCACCTGCTGGTCAAAATGGAACACAAAGATCAGGGTCTGAGGGGCACCAGCCCTGACAAAGACATCAGCAATGATCTTAGAGAAGCAACTGTTGCAGCTTCTGGGAAGGGTTATAATGCCATTTCCAAATAATTTGAAGTCCATTATTTCCCACAGTAAGAAAGATTCACAAGTGGAAAACATTCAAAACGGTTGCCAATCTTCCCTGGAGTGGAGTGGATGTCGCAGGAAATTCAACCCAAGAAATTGTAAAAAACCCAAGAGTTACATCTCAGACTATAAACCTCAGTTAGCATATTAAATGTTAAAGTTCATGACAGTACAATTAGAAAAAGGCTGAACAAGTACAGCTTGTTTGGAAGGGCAGCCAATGAACTGAAGCAATGTTTGTGGTGGAAAAATAGCCAAAGCAATGAATGCAGCAACTTTCACAAGAGTCACATACAAGACTCCAAAATTATTTTCTTGTTCAACTCCTTTATACTTCATATTCATCATTCTTTGAGATAACAAAGGTTCAGTTACCATCTTTACTGTGTGCAACCAAAGAACAGGTCAGAACCAGCTCTATCTGTGAGACCTTCCTCCTGGTCTGCTGCTAAGCAGCCCTCACACAGGCAAGACAGTACCTTGTGATCATAGCGAATAGTCGCTAGACAATCTTCCAGTACATCTAAATGTATAATTTCCACTACACCTCCCCCCCTTTATTAAATAACATATGAACATGAAGATGAAGATAAAGGCACAATCTCAGAGAAGATATCATCCCTTCCAGTCACTTTCAACACTAAGCAATGATTTCACTGGGGAACTCACATTGTAGAACAGGACAATCCACTTCAGTCCATCCAACCTCTTCATCTCTTGTCACTTAGACAAGTTGGGTCTCCAATTCTTCCTCCGGAAGTCCTTTATGATCCAGCTTCCAGGTATCAGGTCATGTAGCTTCACCCGAGCAGCTGCCTGGAGTGCTTCTTTTACCTCTGCACATATATGTGGGATAGAAGAGACAACCACACACAGAATTGCAACATCTCATCACTGCACACTCATGGACTGTTACGGTGACAGGGCATGGTGGAGGCAGAGAAAGGAAGGTGGTGACGATCCACTTGCGGCTCCAAGAGACTACAGGGGATTATTGGGAAACCAAAACACCAGGCAGAGTAACCTTAAGTGATCAACATACAATGACTGAACAGAGAACAGACCAGGAGCAGGTACTTAAATACACAAGGCTAACAAGACAACGCAGGACAGGTGAGAACAATCATGAAGCTCAGGGAAACAGGAAGATCTAATAAAATAAGTGATAAAACTAAGACACTAACAGAGAAACTAGGAAACAGAATCTAACACTAGGAAAAGAACAAAGACAGGTAAAACATAACCAAGGTCACAAAGCAAAAACCAAAACAGAATGCAAACCAGGAATAAGAAAACAAATATAAAAGAGACACTAGGGAACAAAATCTAATAGATAGAAAAACGGAGGCAGCTGGCCTCAAACTCACGATTAAAGGGTTTATAGCAGCACACCAAATGGGGAGGTGACATGAAAGGCTGGGGTGGACAGGTGATGACCCTGACAGTGGACATTCTGGGTTGTGGTTTGCATCTGATACCTGAATTAGCATATCTTTCAAGCCTGTATCTTCATAGCATTTTGCTAATTTGTCCCGTTCTCCCACAGTAGGCTCATCCACTCGCAGGGTGGTATGCATAGTGTTGTCTAAGATCAATGCCCAAACTCTCCATTGTACTGTACATCCCCTTTTTGACACACGATCTTTCACATGTGTCAACGTAGCATAGAGGAAACAGGTATTCTGGTAGGCACAGTTTATTGTTCGGACTGTACCACACCCCGTCTCATTTCACATCCCGCTGTTTTTCACAGCTGCTTCTCCTTTTGTGTTGCTCCAGACTGAAGTCCCTGCAAATCTGAAGCTGCAGGGATAGTTTCACTGCCATTATCTGTGCAACACCATGTACAGAGACAATCACAAACTGATCACAACTGATTTTCAGTTTGTGATTGTCTACCTACTGTTGGTTCCACCGGACTTGTGCGTCCTGGTTCCCTTTATCGCCTCTGGTTTCAGCAGGTATTGTAGTTTTCAGGTCTGGGGCAGCGTGGTCGCAGTTGTTCCTCGATGAGGGACCGGGTCAATCCTCAGTCTCATCTGGATCTGGTCCTGTCGGGTTCTACACTATGCTATGCCGTACCTGCTTCTCCTGCAGGATCCCATCATCCGGAACAAGCACGTTGGGCTAGTAAATAACCACATCTTTTACCTGGCCAGGTCTTTTTTACTGCCAACTGTATGCGACTTTCAGCAATCACTGTGTAATTTAGATCAGTCACATAAGTCTTTAGGGAGCGGCTGAACTTCACTGTCAGCTCACACCTATACTCCCAGTCATCCACAATCATACATCGTCTCTGCCCGCTCCTGAGGCCCCGTCTCCGCCCGTGTCTGCTCCGCTTTTAGAGGCTCCACCCGTTCCTGTCTTTGTTCTGCCTGTCCCTGACACGACCACGGCACCCCCTGCTCTAGTCCCCCCGGTTCCGGACCCAGCTCCAACATCACCAGCTCCCTGGACTCCAGACCTAGTCCCCGAGGAGGTCCCAGACTGTGTGACCATCGCTCCTCCTCCCTTGTTGGACAGAGAGGGGGAGCTCGAATGGGACCCCTCGGGGATCTCGCTGATAGCCCTGAGCGGCCCCTCCAGAGAACTGGCCCCTCCTTCATCGCCCCAGCATGGTGGATCCCGGCCAGGACCTCGCCTATCAGTGTCCCGAAAGGGGAGAGGACATAGGCGCAGGGATTGGGTCCCGCCTGCCCTGCCCCCTGGCTCGCCGTCGGCCCCCCGGGCTTCCGCTCGGCTGTTGCCTGCGGGTCCCCCGCCATTGCCTCATCGGCCGCCTACGGTCCCGCCTCCGATGCCTCGTTGGTCGCCTGTGGGTCCCCCCTCTCCGACTCGTCGCTCGCCTGCGGGTCCCCCCACTCAGGCTTGTCGGTGGACGGCGCCTCCGCCTGCTATGGCTGCGCTGCCCTTCTGCTCCCTCCTCGCCTCCACCGGTGTCCCCTCCGGCTTCGTCCTCAGCCCCTCCGTTGGTCCCTCCGGCTTCCTCCTCGGCCTCTTCATGGTCCCCTCCGGCTGCTGCCTGTCGCCCGCTGGTGTTCCCTCGGGCACCCCTTGTTCCTCCGCCCTTTCCCTTCCTGCCTCCTGGTTTGGTCCCTCCTGTTTCTGCTCCCCGTCCCTCCCGTGTTCCCTCCTGGCCCTTTCATTCCTTCGTTCTCTGTTCTTCCTGTGTCTCCGTTCCTGGTCTGCTTGTCTGCGTTTCCTGTTCTTTGTCGGGTTATGCCGTGGCTTCTGCCCCTGTGCGTGTTCTGTGTTTCCGTCCTGTTTCCTGTGCCCCGGTGATGCCTTTGTTTTGTCTTCCAGGCCCAGAGTGCGCGCCTTTGGGGGAGGGTACTGTCACGATCACCCGTTCAGCCCACATGTGGACCACGCCTACCTTGTTAACCCCATGTGGAATCCTTCCATTTACCTGCTGTTTTTCATTTCCTGCTTGTAGTCCTGTGTATTTAGTCCGTGTTCTAGTCCGTCTCCCCAGATCTGTCATTGATGTTAGTCTGCTGTGTGCTCCCCAGTTTGTTTTTCCACCCCGAATAAACCCAGTTCCACCCGTATTTATGGCTCTATTGCCTGCTTGCTGGTTCACCCGGACACGCTACGTAAAAAATAGGTCATTTGATGTATCAAGCAAGCCGGTACACCACACTTGCAAGGAAGAGCCCATAATTATTTTCTTTTGCAGCTTTATACTTCTGCTTCATGGTTATCATTCTCTGACATAAGAACGAAGGTTCATAGTTACGGTCTTCTCTGTGTGCAACCAAAACAGAACCAGTCAGAACCAGCTCTGTCATTGATCCAGGCAGATTTGGGGCGATGGCAAGCAATGATGCAGGCTGAACAGAAATGTGGACGACCCACTCGCGGCTCACCGGAACAGAAGGGGTTTATTTAACAAAACAGAAAACACTGCAAACAAAAATAGACCTCGAGGGGTCAGAACTAAAAGGGATAAGCAAACTAATTTCCAAAAGGGCAGGGCAACAAAGGATAGGTAGGCAGGTTACAAATAACAGAACATCCAAAGTACATACATCTAACAGCAAAACTACAACAAACAATGAAGCACTGGAGAACTGAACTCAGGCAGGAACTTAAATAGGAAAACTGAACTGGGTAAGGAGACAACAGGAGTGAGATATAAACAATTAACCAATCGGGGAGGGTGCATCACAGTTCTCTGCGATGTGTGTGTGTGTGTATATATATATATATATATATGATTGTGGTCAGGTAGAAACCTTAACTATGGGGGTTGCGGTTTGATTATTTTTATTGTTGAGTTTATTTTTCGTTTGTTTGTCATAGCTTTCGGACCGCAGCCTTTGGTTTGGTAGCTTTCCTCGCTTCGTTGGTGTTTTCTCCTTGTGCTGGTATGTGGCTTGTCATATTATGACATTCGTTTATGTGTATTTATTCATGTGGGTTTTTGTGTTTTGTAGCATGGAGTAGGACTTCGCCTTCCATTCTCCTGGAGGGCTGCATTGGGTTCCCCCAGTTACTGCAGCGAGGCTCCGTGGGATGGTCGTCATTGGAACCCGGAGCGGGCGCTTTAATGATCAGCCTCGGGGGCTAAGAGGCTGATTTTCATTGGCTTTGCTGTTTTGCTCCGATTGGTGTGTGTCACACATTGGTAGTGTTTTCCTTAAATTCCCGGGGCCGATTGGGGAGGTGCGGATGGTTCTAATGGGGGCTAGAGTTCCCTGATGGTGGAACCAACTTATTGCATGGTGTGTGTTTAAGGATGTCGTGTGGTTAACGCGTGCCCCTTTTTGGAGTGTGTGTGTGTGGCTTGTAGTGGACTTACACCAACGACACGTCCTCGAGCGTGTGCTCAGGAAAGTGATTGTTGGAACGCCATCAGCTGGCCGGTCTCCTCTTTGAGTCGGTAGCCCGGCATTGTTATTTGTTTTTTTCTTTTGTGTGTGGGGGGGGGTTGTGTAGTTTGTGTAAGTTTTATTTTGTTATGAAGAATATAATTATGTATTTTGTTATTGTGGGTTTTAGGTTCTGTTATTATTCTTTCATTATTTTCTGATTCAGGTAATAAAAGTTGTGTATGAGAATCCACATCTGCTGCTCAGTGTATCGGACTTGTGAGGGTGATCAATTGGAGTTATTCATGCTGTCCCCGGGGGGAAGTTATACTAATTGACCTCCGGGGGGGGAAGAGATATAACAGCCCCCTTCTCCTTGCCACTTTGATATGTATATATATATATATATATATACACACACACACACATTACATTTATTATTATTATGTTACTCATATCCTTAGCCAGGCATCCACATATCCACATATATGTTTACAAAGTGTGTTTTAATAACTTTACATGTGTCTAAAGCATGTGGGAGAGGTATTTTAAGACTTAAACTATTAAAAAATGTTTCTTTATATGGTCTGTCTATGTCGCGGATTTTCATCTATCGCTGATGGGCCTAGAACTTCCGCGATAGGCGGGGGATCACTGTACTTCGTTATTGCTGCTAAAGGTAGTTCTACACGCTGTTGAATCATTGGGTATATTTAATTTTTCACACTTGGCATCTCCATTTTGGCTTCAGTTTTGTTTTAAAAAAATAATAACATGTGCAATCTGAGGTTAGATTTACATCATTTTAGACGAAGGTTTTTTTTTTTTTTTAAACCATATCCTGATACATAAAACCATAAACGTTACTTTCTTTTTCACATGACTGTAACTGGTGGGAAAGGATTTCTGTTTTTTCAGTCAGTCGTAGCGCGTGTACATGCGTTTAATGTGCGCAACAACGATTTCAAAACCTCAAAAATCTACTTTGACAAAAAACCGCATCTACTTGCGTTCTACTTAGTAAACTAGTTAGTATCTGAAGCGATTAATTATTTTTCTTCCAGAAGAGAAGCATAACTATTTTAACTCAGATTGCATTTATCTATTGGCTTGTTTTGCATGAACGATGCTGCGCTGAAGTATGGTGCTCATGTGCGCATCTTCACCGACTTATCTGCAATTTTCATCAGATAGTAGACCAACCACCCCCAATCTGCGGGTGAGTATTAACTGTATCTGATGGCAGAGATTACATACTTTCAGCAGCGTGGGAAAATGGTAACCGTGAATATTATATAACCAGACGTAGCGTTAATCAATTAACGCAAATTAATCATTTAATTCTGGAGTAGTTTGGGTCCACTACCTGACGCATTTCAAATTTATTTTTGTAGTACACTGTCATGTGCTTCGTGATATTCTCTTCTCTGCCAGAAGGGGGCACCCCAGCCGTTCAAATCTCAATGTGAGAAACAATGCCAAACTCAGGGTGATTGTGCACAATATATAAATTACATAAAGGAATAAAGGCATCATATACCTCAAAATCATTCATACAGTCTCACAAACCTTTAGGAAATTCTGGTGTTTGAGGATATCTTATATACCCTTTGTGATAACCCTAACACTTTCTCTTGTTTGGTATAAAATGATATACAAATTAGGCTTTGAAACGATTCGGAGTATAGCCTCTCAGCCGTAGGATGTTATATTAGGTTTGACCTTTTGATCTGAGTAACTGTGACACCTCAGTGTGGCAGTTATATCTGATGAAGAGGTGACTGAGGTTTCCAGTTTGGGATGGAAGCAGGTGAGCTGAACCTGTACGGTTTTATTCACTCATTTCTCATTTAAGGAATTACCAGGGTTTACACAGAAACCTTAAAATCAGTAAAATCAGACAGGTGCAGGTCAGTGTGGGAATCTTCTGAAACCTGATCATTCTGCTTTAGCTTAAGATTAATATGTGAAAATTATGTTTCATTTTATTTGATATTTCACAGGAGCGTTTGAGGAGAAAAAACTAATATTATATTATATTATATTATATTATTATCGTTCTGACATAACCCAAACAATTTCAGTATCTTGCAGCTTTCAAACCTCTGAAGTTAATACATATAAAATGGAATTTAAGTATATAATTTTGAACCCTTGCAGTAATTAGTGTATAATTTTGAACTCTTGCAGTAATTATATACTTTAATGTAGAATTTTTCCTCAGTTGTGTCAGTCGTTCGAGCAAAATATAACCAAAATGGCTGGTTTCTGTGAAGCAGTCTCCGGAACAGTATAACCAAGCTTTGCTTAAACATTTTACAACAGCAGACCTCTGAATGACCTCAGGGCAGGATCAGAATCGAATCAGAAACGAATCGAATCGCGTTTATTATTGGCCAAGTATGTAAGCGAACACATACAAGGAATTTGATTCCAGCCGATGGCGTCTCTCAAGTACAACAGTATAAAAAACAACAACAATATGTAAAGTCATAATGGACAATATACTGAGCAATATAATATACAGTAATGTACAACATACAATATGAATATGTAATATGGATTTATGTT
>JAODKC010000041.1:13455389-13468479 GCA_026777985.1 Mormyrops attenuatus | reverse complement strand
TGTAAGTGCAAGTGTGGGAACACCAGTTCATCTCCCTAGTCTTGGACTGTGGGAGGAATTACACAAACACAGAGCCGCAGTGCTACCCAAGCTACCACTAAAGCAGATCAATAATGCAAGGTCATTTATGTTTCATCCAAACACATAACGTTACTGAACTTCATTAAGGAATAATATCAGCAATCTGAAGAGAAAGAGAGCTGCTGACTGTGTAACATAATCAATTTCAAGGGAGAAATGAGGGTAAACACAGTCAGATGCCCTCCCATTATCCTACCTTGCCATTCAGGGTGCTGGCACTGGCAACACTTCGCCGCTCATTCATGGGATGGATGAGGGTCCACTTGTCGGTATCTGGGTCATACCGTTCGGCGGTATCGTGGACCCTGCGGCCATCATAGCCACCCATGGCATAGATGTGGCCATCGAGCACAGCCACACTGAGATAACAGCGTGGCAAGTACATCGGGGCCACCTGCTGCCACGTCTGTGTGACGGGGTCGAACCGGCGCATGGTATTGGTCGCGGTGTTGCCGTTACTCCCCCCGATGCAGTACACAAATCCTTTAAGATAAACAGTGCCATGACCAGCTTGGGCACTCTCCCCTCTCTGTGTCACATCCATCCAGCCGTCGGCCCGGGTGTCGTATGCATCGATCCAGTTGGTTACAAAGAAATTCCAGCCACCAACAGCGAGCAAGATGTCAGGGGGCAGGCGTGGGCGGTTCACGGGGTTTTCCAAATCCAGATTTTTATCGTCGAGGTCATAGATGACCTTCATGACGTCTTTGATAATTGGCCTGCACGCCGCATTGGCCTTCACTAGATCGTTGTTTTTGACGATCTTCATAAAATATTCCTGATCCATGTGAGCCATCCGAACCTACACAGGAAAGAAAAATGAGAGAATTCCCATGAATTCCTTAGTGCTTTTTTGTGTATCTCTAGAATAGAGTAACCATTAACATAATGAATCTAACACCATATCCAAATTTTTAATTTCTAATTCTCATAATGCTTTAGCTGAAGCCAATGAAATTTACTTTGAAAGTCTTAGATGTGTCAGTTAACACTTGTTTAATGTAAGACAGTTGAGTGTGTTGTTTTCCTTTCATTTGTTTGACTCTCCTCCCAGGTGTAATACCTGTACGCCTTGGTTGTCGAATTATGGGACATGGAAATGGAGGTTTACTCTCTAGCTACAGTAATAAGGACTTCACTTAATGAGCATTCTATTGTTATATCCACATGTCAGTGAGAATGTTGTATAATTATTGTTACCTTGGGCAACAGCACTGAAATGTGGGCCTCTCGGCTGGCAGGCTCGTACTTGATCCATCGGAGGATGGCGTCAAACACCACATCTTCCTGTTTGACATTCAGCTCATCCTTCTCAATGATCTCACACAGCTGTTGCAGGGTGAGCTCCGGGAACTCCTCTGAGGTGGTGGCGACCTCCTTGAAGTTCCTCAGGATCAAGCGTAAGGCAGACTGTCGCAGCTCGTTGAGGCAGTACATGTCGGCAATTTTGAAAAAGCCAATGCAGTTCTGCAGGCAGAGCTGGTCATGGAGGAAGTCGCTACAACGCTGCACGATGCCCAGGATGCTCAGCTGATCAGCGGCTGCCAGGAGACTCTCCACATTGTCAGCCGTGATGAGCACAGAGTACGTGTAGGCGTACTCAATGATCTGCCTCAATGTTTCTGGGGAAACGCCTGGGAATTGGTACTCGTGCTTTCCTGGATCATTCCAGTCACTGGTGAACAGAGCCCTGAAAAACAATCCAGATGTGACTCAGAATCAGCTTTATTAGCCAAGTATGTTTACTCACACAAGGAATTTGTCTCCAGTTTGTTGTCGCTCTCAACAGGAGACATACAAAAAATAAAAAATTGGACCACAACAGGACTCATTTAATAATTTTGGGTTTCCTAACTCTTCTTAACCAGGGACCCCCAAATGAAAATCGACCAGAGCTAAGAACCCCCTGCCTCGGATGATCACATAGATACTAGGGATCAGGTCAGGAAGGGCTTTAATCTTATTTTTCCAGCAGTGGCTCCCCCTAAATATTTTTCACTTAAACTGGAGGGCAGGTCCCCCGGAATATTATTTTTGCCACTGATTGACGTGGTCCTCGTTTTATATTTTTACAGTTATCCATCCATCCATCCAGAGAGAAACAACTGACTCCTTATTGATTTGGCATCATCAGCATATATGGGTCACAGCTACTTACTGGAAGTATGAGCTACAGCCACACAAAATTATTCTGTGGGCTTTGAATTCAACACCGTTGGCGACAAGGACCACATCACACAGCTGTCCCGCCAGCCGCAGGTTGTTGAATGTTTGGAAAGCCGGGGACATCATTTCTCGCTCCATGTCGTCTGCCATCATTATTCAAAAATGTGGATGTCTCGTCTCTTTCTCTTATTTATTTCACTCGAAATGGCCAGAAACTGACGTGTATTGACGATACGTTCTAAAACGAAAATGCTGCGCTTTTGCGTCACAGTGTTTTAAGATACCGTATTTATTTTTATGTTTATTTTTAAATCTAGATTTGAGTTGCAATTGATCGGAAAACAAAAACATTTTGCTTGTACAATTAGCTGTACAAGAATAAGTGAAATATTTTAACAGCACTTTTGGTAAATGCACTTTTGGTAAATGCACTTTTGGTGTGCTTATCTCAGAAGTTTTATTATGTACGAATAGTCAAATCATTAATTCCCCAAATCGGCTTCGGCATCGGCTATATTGGACAAAAGTTCTCGATCTAATTTTCCCATTCAGAAATATAGAGACACGAGCAAAGGGTTATTCACTAATGAATTATAAATTAAATTATAAATTAAAATGGCATTAACGTTGCGTGTGATTCCATGTCCTTTGTTAGCATTGTCTTCCTAATAAACCCCGTGTTCCTTGGTTTTGGACTCCAGTGCATGTTTCCTCGCTCAGTATTTCCCCGAGTCGTGACAATTATTTACTTCTTAAAATAAAAAGGCAAAGTATAGTATCGGCAGATTTCGGGGTGGGGGGTGACGGCATTTGAAGTCACAAATAACAGCATCAGATTTATTCGCCAAGTTTGCTGGGGCACACAAGGAATTTGCTTCCGGCAGCTTGAGACTCCCTAGTACACAGACAATAAATGACACAATACAAACAGTAAATTATACTGTCAGTTTACTAATTTACGCGTTACTGCACTGTAGAGATAAATTCAATGGAATCCCAAATTGATAACTGCAAGCTATCTTTTCCAAGGTCACAAGATCATACAAAATAATAAAAATAATAATTGAGAAATAAGGCATGTGCAGGTAACACAGGTAAATTACTAGGTAGCCATGTTTCTGATAGATGAGGAGAAGCAAAATTTCAGCACAAGACAGAAAGGTGATTCCTGATGATGTGTATATTAATGATATTTCTGGGCCTAAAATGAGGAAGGTGCTGGTAAGATGAAGGTCAGTGTTCAGTGGGTGGAACCGTACAACATAGCTACATTAATGACAGCGTCCCCTTCAGATGGCTTAATCACTCTGATACTAACTCAGCCGCAGCCTGAGATGAAGATGGAGAACAAACTGTCTTGTCGGCAGCAAAATAGCAGAGCAATGACAGCGAACCTGAAACCAAACCCAGTAAAACCAAGAAGAAAGATAACACCATTCCTGGCTCCATGTTCCAGGCCGGAGGAGACAATGAGAAGTATAAGAAGAGGGATAGAAAAGGCAAGAAGAAAGGTGAGGTCGCCCCATAGCTTTTGTCCTGAATATCATTATTTAGCCTTTGGAAGCCACCTAAGACCGGTAAACCGATTACCGGTGCCCTTGGCAGGTGTACTTATGACTTGTAATTGATTATCTTCTTCCAGGACATAAAAAGGCTAAGGAGAGTGAAGACGAAGACTCAGAGGTGACCATGAAGAAGAAGAAAGGCAAGGGGAAGAAGAGCAAAATGGTACATCAAAGACAAAGGGACAACGAGGCGCTGATGACCCCCTACAGCGCTGATGACCCCTTACAGCGTGACCCACACAACAACATAGCCATACAGTATATTGAAAATGTGTTAGTTGCCCACCAACCAGGTCATATCGCTCTACATCTCAGTTCGTCTTGGAAACCAACAAATGGTTATGTGATGAACGTCTCTCAACCTGGTCCTGGGGGAACCCAGACAGTCCATATTTTTGTTCCCTCCCAACTCCCAACACACTGGTCTAAGACACCGCCAAAAATGTAGCTTTTGTCAAGATGTTTAAAAAGAAGTCCAAGAGTTATTGGGCATGCATAGCGAGTTTTGAGCAAACATTGGCTTTCATTGCGATAGTGTGGTGTGAGCAGGGTAAAGAGCCAGTGGTCTTACATCTGTTTCCTCCTTTAGATGCATTAGTGAGATGAAAGTTATGGACTATTTAATGATTCTAATTAATCCCCTAAGTCTTCTGTCTAATTGAATTACTGGTGCCTGCTGGCCTCTGTAATCTTTTCATGTTACTTTCTGCAGACCATATTTCACCCATCATCGAGTTTGTTGACCTGGAGGAGTTTGTGTTGCAGCCAGCTCCTCTTGGCATCATGAACAAGTGATGCAAGGTGATGCGGGACAAGAGAGGCATGGACCGTGGATTCTACCCTACTTATTACCTGCACCTGGACAATGAAAAGAAGGTGAGTGGACCAGAACGTTTCATGTGGCTGAAGGTGAAGAGACTGGACCCTTTCATCTGGATGAAGGTGGGGAGATCAACCCCTTTCATCTGATTGAGGGTGAAATCTTCATCTGGCTGAAGAAGAGGACATTTGAGACAAGGAAGAAGAACTCTTGATTAACTCTAATCATTTTTAAAACAGCATCCATCTTCAAACCACTTATCCTGGCGCGGGTCATCTGTAGCCATTGTTTGATTAATGAATATATTCTGTTTTTTTGGCATAATTTAGCTGATCTTGTGGAAACCTGATTGCTTTTGTATAATTTACGTTGTCAAAGGTAAATCATGTATGTTATTAAATCATGCATGTTATTAAATCGTGTATGTCAAAAATGAACTAACTTTTAGTAGGTACATTTGAAGAAACTTTCCATTATGTACTTTCATCTGATATTAAATTTGAGAAACCAATAATTGGGTTTGATAAGAGTTTAAGCAGAATCCCAGCTAAGACATAAAAGGAGTAAAGCTCTGTATGTGTGTGAAGAGTAAAAGTGAAATCCCACTACACTGCAGTGTGTATCTTGTGATGCTTTTGCACTGGCCTCTGACTTCACTGATAGATGGTATGGTCCTGTGTGGCTTCCCCCTCTGTCAGCATTTTGGTCCAGACCTATAACGTCACTAACGTGGATTTAGAGACAATCCCATAACGAACTTCTCTTCATGGCAGACTCACTGATCTCCTCACTCTGCCTGGGATCACAGTGAGACACTGTTTATGAATATTCAGCTTTTTATTATTTAACCTGCACTGGACTTTACACCAACCAGATCCTTCCGCACAGTAAATGTCTCCAAATTGATTATGTCTACAGAGAAGGTAATGCCAACCACCTCCGTCATTGTTTATAAAGTCTGGCTTTAGTTGGTCTCTGTTTGTTTTTCTCTTTCTGCTGTGTTTGCAGTTCCTGGTTCCTGCACATGTTTCACAACGAGTTTGCAAGTGATAATCAGAGTGATAATCAGCCTATTAAAATTATTTGAATGTGCATACACATCGAATCAGCTTAATATGTGATGGTTACTTGCATATTTTTGTGTTTGGATCTGTAACTGTAGCTCAGAGAAGTGCATCATTTAAGAAGATCATAATTGAAGTCCTCCAGCTGCTGACTATGTATTTCATCTCTCTGTTTAACACCGGAATGGTTACTGGATAATGAGCAGCTGAAATGGAACCAAAATGTCCCAGCTTATTTTAAAGATTCATAATCAGAATTCTCGTATTCGCCAGGTACAAAATGTACAAGGAATTATTTTTGGTACATGTGGTGGCATAAAGTATACAACTAAACACACCAGTGGGACGTCAAAAAAACAATAAATAAAATAAAAGTGAAATTGAGATGAAAATAAAAATAAGATGAAAATAATTAACATGTAGTGATGTGGGTGAGATGTAGGGTACAAACCGCTTACGAAGTCTAAAATGCGTACAACGGTTGATTAAACATAAAAGGACCAAAAGTGTCAGTGTCTTTTAAAATGTCTCATCGCTGAGTTAATTGCCTTTACTTTTAGAGATTCCATGTAAAAAAAAACATGCTTTTGTAAATCGTGTAATACTTGTCTGCTTTCGTGGGAGGCTTCAGTGCTGATCACTCAGCCGTACAAGCAGTGAATGTAAGGATGAGTCAGCATGAAGATTAGCGTCGTTTAAATGAACCCCACATCCCTCTTTTATATCTCAGAAAAATAGTGGATTTTTATAGGTGCATTTTTTCTAGAATGTAGGGTCATTAACGTCAGACGTGTAATAGATGCATATTAATTGTGTGCAAAAAAAGGCATTTAGCAAGGGTTGCCAGACTGGTCAGCTGATTGGAGTGAAATTTTCAATTTGAGAGAATGCTGCACACACATTTACATGTATGTCAGTTTTCTTACATTGTAAATAGTCTGTAGGGTTTCCGAACTACCACAGTGCTTTTGATGAAAGGTAATTTTAGGTTTATAATGAAATAATATAGATTTACTGTAAGATTTCTTGCATGGACGTGAGAGTCTGAAAGCGTGAGCGTCATGCCAGATGCCTGAGAACTGGCAGCTCTGATTTATGTGAATATTTCTACTTGATCTCATGACACAAGAGGGTCCATTTATGCCATGTTAACACATATTGCTTCTATGTCCAAGGACACAAGTCGCAACCACAGAAGCACACCAACCCCCTCCTAACAATTGCAATGCATTGTAACGACACGTTTGTATAAAACTGACTGGCACAGAGAAGCTTAGCTCAAGGAGAGATTATGTAGGGATTTTAAAGAATAGACACTCAGCCTCTTAGGTAGATTTAATCCTGATCTGTTGTTCTCTGAGGGCAGCTAACATGAAGTGGCATAGATTACATCAGCACAGTGCATATCCTTTTAACACAAACTGACTGTCCACCTGTACAAATTCTGCAATATATTACTTCCTGTAATTTACTGTGTAATTTACATTAACATCCCATCCAGGTTGTCCCTGCCTCGGTCTCTGGCTCACCACCACCAAGTACTGCATATGAAGAAGTTATGGATGGATGGATTAATAATAAAATGACAGACATCAAAACAACATGGCAAGACTATTCACAGAGAGTATAGTTAAGGCACCGAGCATAAATGAATTTCGATTTTTTTGTGGATTTATTGTACGGTATCTTTGAAATCCATTAGATTTAAATAGTTGTAGTTGGTGATACATAAAGCACAGATTTGTTACTGTACATACTCAGATACCCAGCACCACCAAACTTGGCTGGAAACTTAATGTCTACATTGTGTAGCTCTCAAACAGGTCATTAATTTTGTGGTGTGGGGTACATGGACCGAGCTTTCTTTGTCATTATCGCAGAACACATCTTCCTGGATGAAGACTCAACCCAAAAACTCAACATCCCTATAAGTGGATTTGCAGGTTCACAACCAGATTACGCTTTTTTCTAGGTGTACCTATGTACACCTTTTCCTTCTTTGTTTACCAAATAGAGCCCTATTTTCACAGGTTTGTTCAGCATCTATGGATCTGTTGAGTGACTGAGATGTGTACGACGATCCCGGAGTAGCATTATTAAAAATCACACTGGCCTGGTCAGTCCTGCATCTCGCAGTGAGGCTGCCAGTTGCTTTTTTGGGAAAGAGAAGCTGTTTCTGGTCTGTGAATGACCCAGCAGTCTGCACAGTAATGTACGAATGTCATGTGCTCCTGTTTGCTAATGTTAACAGAGTATAAATGTATAACTGAACTATGATCTGTTCAAACTAAGACAGTGCTGATATTTACAAAAAAATCTTCATTTTTTTATACCTACACTTTCAAAGCACAAGTTTAAAGGGACATTTACGTATAGAGCAGAAATTTCAAATAACCTGGGGTGCTCTGTCTAGGAACACTGTCTTTCACTGCACAGTGTCTGTAATGGCTTCCGTAACATAGCTTTACAGTTTCCAGTTATCCAGTAACCTTGACTTTTTACCTTCATCTGGTCAGTCACTGGTTTCCAACTAGAGGTGGTCTTGCTGTTTCAACAGTTTTCAAGTCTGTCTGTAAAATATTCCCAGACCTAAATATCACAGCAGACAGTGCATTTATAATGTGCATTTCAAAGATCCATGATCTCCTAAAAGTGCTCACTTTCCCCATCTCTGAACTGGAATCATAGCACTGTAACCAAATCTTACTTACTGCATACTCCTGTTCGTTCAGTTCCATTGCCCATTTGCACAACTGTATTTTTAAACTGTACACTAGTGGCCAAAATTGTGGAAACACCTAGCATTTTTGGCATGGTGCTTTAGAAATTACTACACAAATAGTGGCAGTAATGTTTATAACAATCAAAGAATGATACAAATATCATACATTGGACGATTAAATAAGCAACTGGAGCAACAGCTAAATAAAATGCTGCAGTCTCTAAAAATTGGAAGTGTTTCAACGATTTTGACACTAGTGTATTTAAACTGTATTTTACTGACTTATATCCATATCTCGTTATGTCATGTTTAAATGTCTCTTATATTCTATTCTACGTATTACTTTTTATCACTATGACTAATGAGGAATGGAGTTTCCATGCAACATATAGCTGAAGATCACAATAAAGAGACTTGGGCTTGGCCTTTTAGACTTAATGTTGTGCATTCATCTCTGAGTTTAAAAATGATCGACTCCAATGAAGGTAGAGGGGTGGAAACTAGCTTCACCAGCAGATGGTCACTTAATGCACTCGGGGGGACAGTCGGAAGAGTCCAGTTGGGTTTTCATCCTGCTGCAGTCACACTGCTCAGAGCAAAGCTGAACCTCAGACAACCCCATGATCTGCCTATACCCACAGCTTCATCAGGCTGCTCCATCACCACTCAGGTCGAGCTGGGGGGGGGGGGGCAGGTCAGGACCCCAACATTCTGTTTCTGAAGGTTCAGGAGCAGCTGTTGATGTTGTCTGCACTGTGATTCAGGAGATACTTTCCTGGCCAGTGTGGTCTCCTAAAACCAGAACCTTGTATAGTGATAGCCGGAGATGCACAATATACTGGTTACGATATCAGTATTGGTTGATGTTCATTAAAAATGAAGACATCATTATCATCATATGTGTCATTCTTGCTTGATATTGCTGGCTGATATTGATATTTAGCTTTCATCGATATTCAAAGTTACTGGAAAAGTTGTTTTTCCTATATGCTGTGATTTTTTTAAAGGTGTCAATTTAATTACCAACAGTTTCTCATGTGACCAAATATCGGTTATTGGTATCGATAATATTAGACAAAAAGTTATCGGCATTGGCAAAGAATTCCACATTGGTTCATATTTCATTCGGTTGTGAATATTGTATATTGTCAGTTAGGTTTATAGTTAAAGCATAGCTATAGATTTTCTTCATAACTCTTCAAATAACTTTTAAATGCATGTGTGTTTCTATAACATGTGGTGTCTAATTGTGTGATTGACATTTTTAATACATAAGTAATTTAAGATGTTAAATGTGTTCCATCCCATTGCTAACCTGTGCTAACTGAATAATGGTAAGTAATTTACTTTCTATCGTTTTTAAACGAGAGTGCAGGAACATACAGTCAATATGGAACTGGAGTTGGAATTTAAATCTCCCTGAAATTCTAATTTGATTCCAGTTCTGTTCCCGATAGTTTTTTTCTAATCCCAACTCCAGTTCCATTTCCTGATTTGGATTGGAATTGATCAATGCATTCCGGAATGGCCCCAACTCTGGTTTCCGCCCCAACTGTTGGCAGCAATGAACAAAGAAAATGGTGATAAAGAAGTTAAAAAATACCAAACAATATGACTCAAAGATGATATAATTTTATTATAGGGTACACAATACATATGACAACTTTTTACATATAAAATAAAGGGCCGACTTATGACCAAATCGACTCACAAGTCAGTCAGAACCGATTGCATTCATAAGTTAACGATGATCTCTACAGCTTTATTAACATGGTAGTGAACCGAGAGCGGTCCAGGAGAGTTTCTAGCTTTTGAAAAGATCAGGGACTAAGTCAAGTTTACTTGACTGTTTTGTTTTTGAAGGAAGATTGGCATCAGGGCTAAAATGCTCGGGGCTCGGCTTAGAATAAAGATTGGACCTAACGACGCCCATGGAGTGGCCTATATTGGGATTACTGCCTTATCAGCTCTATAAGACTGGGTCCTGTTCTGTCAGGCCATCAGATCCTGACATCCAAGCCTACATCATAACCCTTCCTAAAACCCAAGATTTGTCATGTTTGACTGTGTGTTTCTCTGGCGCTTGAGCCTGAATGACAAATAAACCTACTTGATTTGACTTGAATAGCTTCTGTTGCCTCCCCATGGTTTTAACCCCATTTCCATTGCTGTAGCCAAATAACATCCTTACTCCTCCTTCCCTTCCTTGTGACACCTGAATCTCTTCACCATCCCACACAGGTCAAGGCTTGCAGGCAGGGGCCGTTTTTTTTGTTTCTGGGGCTCCCCCCAAAAAGTCACCCCCGCCCCCCCCTATTGAAGTGAACACAAAACCTCGAGTGGTGGTAAATGCTGCCACTGCATACGGTACATATTTAGCCTACAGGCGCACTGAAGTGACTTACACAGCCACCATCACGAATGAACATGGTAGCACACAGGTACACAACATGAACACAATGTCTAGCGAGAGCCACCTCTCTATATGCAGCCTCATTTGGGCAGAAGCAAAATTATACAGAGTTATTTTTCCTGCAGGCCATGCTCTGCAGAAGCTCAAGAAGAAAATGCAGGAGACGAGCCAGAGCCAAGCCAACAGCTCTGATAGCAAACCGAAAAGGTCAAAGGTCAAGAAGAAAGAGGACCCTGCTGGTGGGGAGGACAGCCCAGCCTCGCTAAGTACGGCCCCATCAATTAAGCATCAAGGATTTTTATATTTGTCGTTGTGCTAGCAGAATATGTAAGTATACGTAACAAAATTTGGTTACAGCTTCCATAAATTCCATAAATGGCATGCATACATTATACACACATGAATACTTTCACGCATAACACAACAATTAAATATAGTTATGAGATGTGCATGTACGAAATTAGTAACAAACTTGAGACCCTGCTTGGTTAAAAGCAGTAGTCACCATTTGGTGGACTGCATCCGTGAGATCATTTCCCCCCCAGTCAGTGAATTTTATCATCAGGAGACCTCACGGTTAGTATTTTTTATTTTGTTTTGGATGTGGTGGACCTTGGCTTTGTGTTGCTGATAGAATTTGGCCCTCAGGGAAAAATAGTTGGGGACTCTAAAGTGACTAGAGCCTCACACTTTTTGGATTATGTGCCACTTAGGAAGTACATTATTTCACAGGGAAGGGAGAGTGTTGAGACCATGTGATCCGTAGGACATTTTATCAAAAGGCACATGTAGCGAGAGACAGGGGTGGATTTGTTGTTTCTGAGGCTACATTTCAAAGGCCCTCCTACTGTAGTAACTGTTTGTGGCCAACAGGAGGCCCCCAAACTTTGGGGGCCCCATGCAAATGTGTGGTTTGAGTGGTGGTAAATACTGCCGATGGACAGAGATCTGTACCATCTCATCCACATACCATTTGATAAATAGTCTTCTCCATGTTTCATTGTCACACCACACCATTAAATAGATGAAAAGAAGGCGAAGAAAATGAAAACAGCAAAGGACAGGGAAGAACCAGCAGGGAAAGACATCAAAAAGAAGACAAAGACTGCTGCAAAAAAGAAAGAAGGTAGGATTTCCTCATACGCAGAGTGGTCTGTAGTCTACACTTAGTATTACTAGTATTAGTTAGTATTACTAAAAAGTGCTTTCATCTCCGATGGTGTCATTATCCCTGGAAGTAATAATAATAATACATTTTATTTATAGCCGCCTTTCTAGACACTCAAGGACACCATACATTGAATGCAAAAGAACAATATAAATAATAAAACCATACTAATACAAAAAATACAAGAATATAAAACATAGATTAAATTAGACAAAGCAACTGAATTCACAGTGAGAAAGCAAGTTTGAACAGTTGGGTTTTAAGTTTCGATTTGAAAAGTGGAAGGGTGTCAATGTTTCCGAGCTCACATGGTAAAGAGTTACAGAGACGAGGAGCTGAGCTACTGAAAGCTCCCCATGGTGGCAAGGCGGGCGCGGGGGATAGTGAAATGGATGGCGGACGAGGATCTGAGGGTGCGAGAGGGAGTGGCACCTTGTAGGAGGTCGGACAGATATGGAGGGGCAAGGTTGTGGATGGCCTTAAATGTTAGCAGCAAGATCTTAAAGTCAATACGGAACTTAACTGGCAGCCAGTGGAGCTGCTGCAAAACGGGAGTGTTGTGGTGGATGGAGGGGGTTCAGGTGATAATTTGGGTGATAATGACTATTTTATGCATTAATGCCGTGTCCAAATGATCGTGTCCGAAAAAGACCATTCATCCACAGGAACTTAGCCATTCATTTTCTTGAATGGGCCTTGTAGGTCATTTTCGCCAGTGTTCAGTTCCAAAAATATGATGTAATATTCCTTCAAGCACAAACCGATGAACATGTTTCTCATATTATTCAGTAACATGACAAACAAACCATGAATGGAAAAAACCAGAATACTGAAGGCCACCTGGTCTAAATGAACCAAATCCCTTTGGTACAGAACTCTTAAACTCACTGTCTGTATATTGTTACAACCTCCATTAAAAACACCGTCTAGGGGAACTGGGAGGTAACATACTGGTACTTCTGGTTTTGTGTAGAGATGCACTGATCCGATATTCCGATCGGTATCGGCGCCAACCCAGACCTATTTGACGGATCGGGTATCGGCCATGCGTGACCGATCCACGTCCTATACTTACTTATTTAGTTTTTGGC
>JAODKC010000041.1:13431357-13445795 GCA_026777985.1 Mormyrops attenuatus | reverse complement strand
TTGAATCAGGTGTGTTAAACGAGGGGAAACCCAAAAATGTGCAGGGCTCTGGCCCCCCAGGACTGGAGTCTGACACCCCTGGGCTGTGGTTTAGCCAGAAGCAGATTAACCCAGGGTCAGGGCAAACATCAAGACCCCACCTTCAGAAAAATGGAACGGCCTAGGGCTCCAAATAATCTGCACTTGGTTTCACCAAAATCTATGGCTGGATAAGCAGTTCTTAAATAACTTGTAAAGATTCCAATAATATAAGACACTGCATATATATATATATATATACTTTGGCCAGCAGAGGGAGCTCTTCTGGAACCTTAGCTGGCCTTTCCTTTTTGTGGTGGGGGGGATTAGTGAGGGGAGGCTGCTCACCTCTTTCCAGAATGATCGTTAAGGGTTCGGCTCATCTCCAAAGGATTACATCATTGGGCTCAACTTCTGGTTACTGGAGGAGAAGGACTTGGATCTATGCTTAACTGTGGAATGTATACAAATTCCAGGAGAAGTTCTGCAGTATGAAATTGACCTACGGTTTGGGAAACTATTCTTTTCCCTGTGTGTTATGTGATGATGGATTAAATAAAGTGTTTTTTTCCCATCTAAATAAAATAACTGATTTCAATGTTCACACAAGTCAATAAGTATTTTGAAAATTTGAATATGAACTATGACAGGGAGTTCAAAATTTTACAAATCAGGATATATTTAGTTAAGGAAAAATGTTGAAGCGTGTTAAAGTGAAGTTTATCACTGAAAATATAGCAAATGGCAGACATGTATTTGTAAACGATTTATGGGTGCTAGGACTTGATGAGTTTGGGGGGCAGATTTTAGCTTTTCACTCTTTTTAACTACATTTATTTCCCTGAGTCAAAAGCAATAAAATCAGTTTTTATCCATCCATTTTCCAACCAATGGGTTGGCGCCCCACCCTGGGTTGCTCACTGCCTTGAGCCTGTAGTCTCCAGGATAGGCTCTGGACCCCCCATGACCCTAAATGGGACAAGTAGTACGCTCCGCATTTAACAAATCCCTTTTTGTCCTTGCGAATCTAACTGACATGATTGTGTGTGTCTATGAAAATGCAGTTGTAAAGTATCTCGAGTTGTAAAGTCTTGTTCACGAGTGAGGGAAGTGGGGAGCAGGAGATCAACAGACGGATCGGTGCAGCATCGGCAGTGATGTGGACGCTGAACCGTTCTATTTTGGTGAAGAGGGAGCTGAGCCAGAAGGCAAAGCTCTCAATCGACTGGTCGATCTACGTTCCCACCATAACCTATGGTTATGAGCAATAGGTAGTGACTGAAAGAATGAGATTGCAGATACAAGCAGCCGAAACGAGTTTCCTCCGCAGGGTGTCTGGGCTCAGCCTTAGAGATTAGAGAGGGTGAGGAGCTCAGACATTCGGGAAGGACTCAGAGTAGAACTGCTGCTCCTCCGCATCGAAAGGAGCGAGTTGAGGTGGCTCAGGCATCTGGTCAGGATGCCTCCTGGATGCATCCCTGGGGAAGTGATACGGGCATCACCAACCAGGAGGAGGCCTTGGGGGAGACCCAGGACACACTGGAGAGATTATATCTCTAGGCTGGCCTGGGAACGCCTTGGTATTCCCCCAGACGAGCTGGAGGAGGTGGCTGGTGAGAGGAAGGTCTGGGCATCCCTGCTTAGACTGCTGCCCCCATGACCTGACCCCGGATAAGCAGCAGAAAATGGATGGATGGCATTTTCCAACCACTTCATCCATTTCAGGATTGTAGGAGGTTATACCCTACACTAGAGACAATATCATAACAATAAATAAAATAAAATAAAAAACTAACAGCATGATACCCACTGAACCACCTATTTTTCAGAAATTCCTGACATAACATGATCAGAAAGAGGGCATTACAAAAAGTTATTAAGTTTTCTAAACATATTCAGCAAGCTATTAACTTAAATAGGCCTAAATTGATTTAATTTAGGCCTACAGATATCTGTTTCCATTTTGGGAGGCAAACAGTGAATTGTGTGACTATTTATTTGATGACCAAGGACATACACTCTGATAGGAGCACACAAATTATAATTCAAGTAATTTTGCGAAGTTAGGTCTGATATTAAATTTGTGATGTTTCTCCGAAGAGACATAGTGTAGTCTTTTATTTGTATAATCTCCAATATTATACAATTGACATTTAAAGATGAATTATTTTGTTGTGATTATATTTAGTCAGATGTAGCTGAATATGCATGAAAACTTTAATTAACGTATAGTAACCACCATCAGATCCGATCTCACCCAGGAATCCAGACTACACCTGACATCTCGCTGACTTTGGGGAGGATAGGATACAGTTTTATTGTAGCACTAACTTTCAAATGGGAGTCGATCACGGATTAGGTCAAGGGTCATTTAGATACGTCGTACTTACAGGACACAATTATTCAAGATTTCATAGTGCATAGCTCCGCAGCGAATATTATATTGATTTGCAACTCTTTCGATTGTTTAATTCTTATTAAGTTGTAGGCCTGTTATTTTAAAATTTAATATAGTCCAAAGGGAATACACTTTCGTGTAACTCGTTTTGGGCAGTCGTGTTTGGCGTACACTATTGTAATTAAGGAAGATTATATAAGACTATCGAACACAAGCGCGTTTACAGGACTCGCATTTTCAAACGTATGAAGGGCGGGGTTTTCCAGGGAAGTCTCTGCCCCCAACTTTGTTGATTGACACAGGACTATGGCTCCTCCTTGAAACTTTTTTTTCTTCGTTTTTCAGCGTTGTGCGTTGATTTCATACCAAAGTCATACTTTACATTCCACCTTTACTGTCAAACCCTGAGAAATATTTATTGAAAACATAAAAGCGCCCGAAAAATAAACTGTTTAAAAGAGGAAACTTTTTTCAAGCGCTTGAGCAGGGACTAGTACGGATCAGCCAAAGGTGAGTGTTTATTACTAAATACGTCTTCTTTGTCTGAGTGGTTTTGTAAAGTTTCATGCAGCAGATCCTTGCTGGGAGTCTTTGAATCTTTGTCATTTTTTGCATTTTTTTCCATGGGATTCCTTGGATTGGGCAGGGTAGAAAACAAAAATGACTGATTTTGTGCGCCTTTCTGTGTGGTCATGTGGAGCCTTTGCTTAGCATTTAAGCCAAAGAAATCAGTGTTGATGTGTTCATTGGTCTTTTTTTTTTTGCATTTTCGCTTTTGTCCGTACTTCGGGGAAGCTGAGGATGGTGTGTGCTTTTGTTCTTTGCAGTTTATCGGCACTTCACTCCCAACTTCCCTGGGTTTTTGTGGAGGGGGTGAGAGCAGATCCTTCTTTTTTACCAGGGACTTGAAAGAGAAAACAAAAAAAAAAATCAGTCAACTGGAGGATTGCTTAAGTAAACCCAATTGCTTAAGCACTTTTTAAACAATTTTATTGGTAAGTACAGCCTGTGGGCGCCGCTGCAGTGGCAGGGATAATGCTGTTTAATATGTTTGGGCGCAGTGATTCCTAAGCATCGGTCAACGCGGACAATAACTCATATTTTCCCCGATAAAGCCAGACTTAAACCCGCAGCGTCCAGGCACGGACAACACAAAATCTACATGATTTAATGAGGCCGAAATTGATGTTAAACACTGCTGTCCTGCCCAAGAAGCACTCATTATGCAAATAATCTGTCTCACTATATTAAATAAGTGGTAATAAAATTTTTTTTTTATTCTTTTAGTGTTTTTATGAGCGGTAAAAAAAAAAAAAGTAACCTAAGATAGACTGCCGAGGAAGCGCGCCTTAATGAACTGCATGTTATTAAAATATATCTTCATTTGTTTACAAATACATCATCGGCGTCGATTGTTACAGAGAATGGGATGTATTTGGGATTGCAGTGCAGAGAAAAATATGCTTTGTCGGTGTCCACATCATTTTCTTGGATAGTTTTGTCAATGGACATGAAAAGTTGGAGTGAAAAGTTCAGGCCAACCTGGTGAAGGCAGCGGCGAAACTGAACTGCGCGTCGGCCAATTAGCTTATTGCAGCACAAATAGCAGAGATATAATTATCGCAGATGATTTGGTCATGTTGACAGAGGAGAGATCCGCTTCCCTACCATGTGGAAGTGGCCGGCTCAGATTACCCTCTGCAAGGGAACGAAATGAACAAAGGAGCGCTGCGCTGCCTGGACAGTCACTGTACCCCTGGCGTTTAGGTTTATTTAAGTCGCCACTACAAAAGCCTCCCGTTTAACTTAATACCGAGCCACACGTAATAATTCGGGGCTCTGATTGCTGGAGCACATCAGAAATATGCGTCGCGTTTATGAAAGCCTTCTTGAAGGGCTGCATGGATGATAAAACCGCGGAGTAAAACTATCCTCCTTCTAAGAGAGGAACCTCGGTTCCCCTGATGCTGCTATTCTTAAATCTTCCTTGGCGCGTTTGCATTTGTTGGTCAGCTTCCTTCATCGGTTGCGCCTGTGTATGGATGCATATATTACGGCAGACGTCTTCTTGCAAATCGGTTTTAAATAAAGCGCATTGTAAATGAAATCATTGCGAATATTAATAATAAGCCAGTTACTGAAAGGTCCATTATTGTGTTGTATAACAATGAGCATGTGTTTCAGATATAAAAAAAAGCGGTTAGTGCGTTCATAGGTCCGAGGTTTTGTTGCGTACTGCTTTAGATGCAGTCCCTCATATGGGATTATTGTATGTCGGCCGCCGTTTGTCACATAGCACTGATTTTGTCTGTAGAATACTGCGTTTATCCAGAGCACGTTTGCCATGTATAGAAATCGAACTGAAGATCTCAACGGTTTCCTTGAATAAAGAGAAAGTGACTTACGTTCTGGTGTAAAGGCCTGGAATTAAAATGCAGATAAGATATGCTTTATTGATCCTAGGGGGGAATACTTGTGCATACAGAAGGGTTATTATTATTACGCATACAGGTAGGCTAGAGATTATTGTCTGTTTATTTAAATGTATGAAATCAAAGCCATTGAACTTTAGACACCTTTCAATGGACAAGCATGCGTTCTGAAAAACAACCTGACAGATGAGAGAGAACTGGCTTTTCCAGTATTTCTGACAGTCTCGTAAATTTCTTTGAACGTGACTTTCATAAGTGTGAGAAATTCAGACCTCTCCTTTGGGACTTTTCCATCATTGTCTGGGCCACCCCTTAATTATCTGTTGAAATAAGAGATACATATTTTGTCACAGGTTTCCCTTAATAAAAAAAACAAGCTTCCCCCCTCCCCCAGCCCTGTAAACCCCTTCTCCTTTCAAAAGGTCATAAGTCTGATTGATCTCTTCATTCTTTGATCAGCCATACTGCCCACAGGCTTGCCTGTCCATCTCTGCCAACTGCCCCTGAACCAGGGGAAGGCTGCACTCAGCCATCAAAAGGTGCCCCCACCCCCATCCATTCAGATGGGGTCTGCCTGGTGTCACTTCGTCAACATGCGTGACCTTCAAAGCCTTTTTATGCTCTACACAGTGAGCTCCCTTGGCCATAAAGCTGTTCTTGATGCAGTCTGTGAGACGTTCTCAAAACTGGATGCTGTACCTCCCTATCTAATCTATCCGTACCCTTAAACCTGACCCGACTTTATTCACAAGCCCAAGGCAGTCCTATGAAAATGTACGAGAATCTTAAATTGGACGCAAAACCTAAAACCTAAGGCGAACCTCCATTTTGCAGTTTAGTCTTCATTCATGCATTGAGCTTTAGTGTCTCTCTTATTTTCCCAGAGTACCATAGTTGAAAACAAGCGACGTTGATTGGAAGTCGGTGTTTTTTTTTTTTTTTAGACTGGTCGTGAAGTTTCAAATGGAGCTGCAAGCATGACCACTGCCTTGCCTGACATCATGGCTTTATATAGGTCCACAGTTATTTCTGTCCTGCTTGTACGGCAGGCTGGGGGCCCTTTGACAAATTCTCCTCTTAATTAAAACCAAGTCCATGCAATGGTGTGTCATGTTTGTTTCCTCTCAGTTTTGCTCTTTTGCTTTTCAGCCATAGTTTTGATTCAAACTCATTTAACCAAACAGTCTTTAGAAAGTCATTCTCAGAATGTCACCAGTATCACTGCTTCTGGGGAAGGGTTCTCAGTATAGTGTGTGTAATTTTTCTGAAATATTAGCCTAATACAGGCTCTCTAGGTATACTACGACTGTGTGATGCTACTGCCATGGAGATCGTAACCCTTTGCATATAGTACTTCCTACACTGTGCTTCACTTGTGTTTTTGTTTGACTGGCTCTATCAGTCATCTGTGCTGAACCTCAGACTTTCAGATGATTTTTCTTTGTCAGCAGGAGAATCATGTTCACATACTCTGTAGACCACTAATTGGTATTCTTCCAGGTACTCTGTAGACCACCTCCTGGTACTCTTTCGCATACTCTGTAGACCACTTGTTAGTATTCTTCCGCATATTCTGTAGGCCACCTCGTGGTACTCTCTCATGTACTCTGTAAACTATCGGTTTGTACTCTTTCTGCAAAATTCTGGGAACAAATAACAAAAACTCTTATCATATATTAGTAAATATCCAATCAGATTCCCCTGTCTTAATTTAAAAATCAGACTTTGTTTTGGAGTTTATATTTCATATTTCCTTGAATACACACATTTCATGATTTAGATCGTTTTAAAACATTAATGAGCAGTGTTTGCTAAAAGGTGACATGCCCCTGAAGGGCTGCAGTGTTGGCTGTTTAAGGGGTTAAATTAAAACCAATGCAGTTTTGTGACACTGAAAAAAGTACATACCTTTCTGCATAATCATTTTCGCCAAAGTATGGATAGTAAAGTAGTTGATTGTGGATGTTTAAACAGGGACATTGAATGATAATTAATATTGACAATTACAATGCATACATGTACTTAACTGACATTAGTAATAAGTATAATTCTTCATCTATGTCATTATCCAGATAGATTTATTATGTTGCTGATTAAAACAAGTTTTCGTATACAATAAATTAATTGCGGAGGTGCAAAAAGTTTTCAAAACCACTGTACGTGGGTTTTGAAGAGACGGCCGATTAAGTAGCTGTGTTACAGAAGGTCGAAATCTCACAAATAACAGGTGAGTACGAAGAGCGCTGAGCCCCCACCCTCCCCCCAGATGGCTTGATGGGATTGCTGTTGGTGGATTTCATAAGAGCTGTCAGCACATGGGTGGGGTAACAGATTATTTATACACCTTCGATCTTCAGCAGAGGTTCTGCCTGTTTATTAAAGCGAACTGGCTCAGGTTCCCTTTTAAATGGCTCTGTAGCAAGGCCTCATGGGAATCTTTTAACCTTTCAGTTCAGCTCAGGTCCATTACCTCAAGCTGCAGGTGATTACTCTTATGAGCCCCGGGGTCACCCCCCTCCTACAGTGGGTGCAGCGCCTTTGGTAGCCTGTGGTGAAGCTGTTATGAAGATGATCTTCTTGTGAAATGTGAGTGTTGGCAGGCGAGGTGTTTGCAGGCTGTCCTTCCCGAACGTCGCATTAAAATTTCCCTTAATTTTATGGCTGTCCCCACTGTGGATGCCGGATGATGTGAATGAGTCTGGAAGAAATTAGTCCGGCTCCGCAGAGTTCCTCTCTCTGCAGAGAAGCCCTGCCACCCTGCCGCATGAGACGTGCTCCTAAAGTATCGGCAAAGTCACCCCAGAGCGTGTATCCATTATCGATGTATTGACCTGCTGTTTGAACAAGTTAAAGACAAGTAGGAAATATCAGTCTGGTTTGCCACGTGAATGATTTCATAGCTGTGTGGGGCAAACATATATTTTGTCCTCACTTAAGGAAAATAACTGGCAACTTTCATTACCTGGCTAAAAGGTAACTTGATTCCTGATAATCAGTTTTGACCTGTCCTTGATCTACAATTTCACTCTTTTCTTAATGATTTTATTTCCTGTTTTTGTTTTGAAGCAGGAAATGGGGCATTTTGGAGACTTTGGAGGTGCTCTGTGAATTGATGCGTTTTCTTTGGTTCTGCTCTGCTCTGTTTTTTTTTCTCTTAAGAACTTAATGAAAATGCACAGACTGATTTATTTATGTGCCAGGGCTCTATACAAAAAAAAAAAAAAATTAGGTGCTATTGGCTCCTAAACCCAAAATATTTAGGAGCCAAATGCTTTTTTAGGAGCCGTAATCTCCGTCACATGCCAAAGGTAAAATAAAAAATACTTACATGGCACATTTTGTCTCCGGTCTACCTCACACTGCCATTCATTCCTCCTGTCTGACCTGCATACTGTTGTCTTCTGCATTGTCTTATACATAATAACGGAAGAATAAATGCCACGTGTGGATGGCCAAAGCAGGAATAGACACAGAATTGTGTTAATAAATGCATATAAAAACACATATGACAGTTACTTGGTGTGCATTTTGTCCCCCATAGTTTAATTCTAAAAGGACATTTAACTGGACACGTCTGTATCGTTTAGGTTTATACTTATTAGTCCGCAAATAAATTCTATGTTTTGTACCTTAAATGGACACAGTCCAGATATTAGTGATGGAAAAATATTGCAATATCACACAAAACATAGATTTATAACTGATAGATTCTATTCGCAATCATTTCTTGGTCGGTAATAAATTCGGCTCTAACTTTTCGCGTATAACACCAAGCCCTGATGGTGTATTACAGATTCACTGAAAGCATCAACTTCAGTGATTATGTGTTGCCTTCTTACAGTGCTTGTCATACACACATGAAGGGATCATGAAGGTATATAGTGACCTTCATGTCTGATGTAGTATGGTTTGCAGATAATCGATCTGTCGCAATCCACTCTTCTGAATCTCTCCCAAATTGTGACTCCTTATTTTGCATAAGGAAGTAAAACTACAATTATACTGCATTTTGGTTTGGTTTGAGGGAATGCATATTTCCGTGTAGGAAATGAAAGTTGTGGAGTGTGCTTGTAATCAAAATTCATCTGGAGGGTGTAACAATGAATTATTTTATTTGGAGGTTTATGGGACCAGAGTGTAGTTATCCAACATTTTAAGATGTTATTGCCACATAATGCCACATAAAAATTTTCAACTGTAGCTGTAAGGAGACTGCTACACAACCAGGTAGAGCTTTCTTCATGCCGTGTTTTAACACATAAGCTGCATACTTGGAACAAATGATCACTTGCGTTAATTACGTTATTGTTGTAGTACTATGGCATAGCTTACCTCTGCCGCCGATAAAATAATCTCAAACCGGTTATTGCTGTTGCAATAATTGTCATTTTATGACTTTATTCACAGTGCTGTTTATGAGCTTCCTGTTAAACCAGAATTCTCTCTCTCAAATGCATGTCAGCCAGTGTGGCATTGACAGTTCGTGTGACATGCAGTGGAGTGAGGAATCGCTTTTTCTACTCATGAGGAAATTGTGAATCAGTGCCGTAGAAATCGTGAGATAATTACCATTCAGCTTATGCAGACTATAATAACCAGAGCCTCGGGAAAGGGACTGAAATATGCCATACAACTGTGTCTGATTTAAAAAAAAAAAAAAACAAAAAACTCCAGTAATTTTTCCAATACTCTGCTAAGCCATAAATACAGTTTATATGCACACACACTGTATGTACCGGTGTATTACTGTCTTTATTTGGATGGATAGGTTTTTGGCCGATTTTGGTATGGGGCTATCTCTGGGAAACTTGGGGAACCCTAATTAACTGTTACGACCTCGTCAGTATGAATACTCTTTTACCTCTTTTCCACTAGTGCCATGCCAGTGCTGGTGCCATTTCTGGCAGGGAGCTGATTGTTTAGTGGTGCCAAAGTGGCAAGACCTAAGAACCGGCCCGCGTGTCCACTGTTTAACAACATACATTACGGGTGGCGAGTAAGTGGACAGCGATGAGTTTTCGATTTTGTTAAATAATGCTTTTTGACGGGGAATGTCTTGGGCATACCCACGAACAAGATATTGGTGGGATATAATAGAAATTATACCAGTTTCTGATTGTCTGTACCATGGGTGTCATTAGGTCTGTAGCCCCGATGTCCATCTTCCTTTAAATAAAAAAAAAACATTTAAAAATTATGATTTACTTCTGATTTTTTCGATAGCTAGAAACTCCCGTGGTCTGAATGCGTACAGGGGCGCCGTAAAGGGGTGGAAAGTTAGGACAATTCCAAGGGCCTGACTGTGACTGACGGTGTCCCTAAAATTTTCGAACATAATTGGATTGGTCTGGGTTGAGGGCCCAAAATGATCTGCTTTCATGGGGCCTAAAATGTCCAGCAGCATCCCTGCCTGTAAGGAAATGTTTTGCAATCGCACCTTGGAGGATGGCTGCAAACAATGAATACAGAACAGTGGTGCGTCTTTTCCAACCTGCACCAGAGCCAGCCGGAGCCAGTCTTTCAGGCAGTTTGATTGGTAGTGGAAAAGCACAGAACTGATTCCAAACTGGCACCAGCACCGCATTGGTTCAGAAAGGGGTATTTCTGACTGAGGGCACTCACCCTCTTTAAGTTCAACCTTCGTAGCCCATCAGTCAGTAACCCCCCCCCCCCCCCCAGTTTGGCAGGTGGTACCCCCCCGCCCTGGTGATTGATGAAACAACAGGGGGGCATGGGGGTTTGGAAACAAACAGCCTCCTGGTCTCTTAGGTCACATTCTGCTAATCCCAGACAGAGACAAGCCAGGCGAGCGTTGGATTGGCTGACAGGGTGACATAATGCATAAGCTGCTAACTGTTAAAACACATTTTTGGTCCCTGTTTAAAGATCCAATGCTTAATTGATTTCCTGGATGTGAGACATTTTCAAAGAGCTGGTGTCCTCTTTTTGTGTGCCATATGGGGGCTTGTGTCCAGGGGTCATGTTAAAGGGTTCTGTCACTTTGCCCCTGCTCTGGTGAGAATCTTGACCGGGTTGTGTGGATCTCTGTATGAATTGCTTGCGGTCCCCTGTTAGGCAGCCGCTTCTGCACCTTGTCTGGAAAATGTTGGCTCAGACCCCGCTGAGTCAGCCGGTGCCTGCACTTTATTCTTCCTGTGTTCATCCATCTGTCCGTCGCGTTTCTTTTTAACTGCACAGACCTCAGCAGTAGTGTCTTTGCGGGGTCCGGGTTTCATGCCGGAAGGTTCCCCGTGCGTTACAGAGCAGCGAACGAGATTCCCTGTAGACTGATAACTGGAGTGAAGTTGGATACCCTGATTCTCAAGCTGACTGGCGCCTTAGTTTTAGTTTAGTTAAGGATTCTCCAAGCAGCGGGTCAGTCAGCTCACTGGAAGTCTGTCGGATAAAGGCCTCGTGCTGAGCCGTCTGTACCACATACACGGTGGGTCACTCATAGTAAAGAACAGCGCCACCTGAGCTAGGACCCAATTCATGTGTGACCGTGTGGCAGGGCAACAAACCAACGGCATTAATCATCTGAGAAGGCTGAGCGTGGCGTTTTAAAGGAAGACTTATGGAAGCTGATGCAGTGTCGCATGAAATGGCGACTAGCTTCTTTTGCAGGCCTATTTCTTGTGTCTGTAGGTTTCTGGGCAGCTTACAATATGTATGTATCTTACACCGTGCAGGGGGGTGGTTTGTATCCCCTTCCTGTCTGCCTGCATCTGCACACCTCTTCATCTCTCTGTCCCCTCTTCCTGCTCTGTGTCCTCTCCCCCCCCCCCACTCGCTCTCCCTCTCTGTCCCCTCTTCCCCCTGCTCCCTTGCTCGCTGCACACAGCTGGCTCTCCTCCCACTTGCTCTCGTGTTTTGATTGTTTCCTGAGCTCCCTGCCAGAGCGGAAGTCAGAGGAAGTTATTGCCGGGGCAGAATCTGTCCAACACGGCGGCTGAGTCTGGGGCGGAGGTCGTGCTGGAGGGACCCTGCCAAAGCCGTTGGTTCTAGAGGGCACAGATCCCCCCCCCCCCCCAGGAGGGAGCTGGGCAAACAGGCCGCAGCTCCCTTCCTTAGAGGACAGCGCTGACTGCTGTAGGAGCGGTGTCGATTTCCTAATCATCTTGCCGCGCAGGGTGGGGGTAGGGTTGGTTAGTTCTCAGCTGGTGATAAGGGGCTGGTCTTTCAAGCTTCAGGAGGTGTGTCTCTTGTCCTTCCTCCTCTGTCTTCATGACTGGTTCTTCAGGTCTTGACTTGAAAGGGTGGGTGGGCATTGGAGGAGGCACACCACAGGGATTGGAGTAGTGAAGGTGGAGGGGATATGGTAGGATTGTTGCTCATGCAGCCTGTAGCCCCAGTGTCCCCAGCTCCAGCCCCCTCCATCTCTCCCCTGGGGCACTTGCTTCCTCCAGTGCTCTGTTACTGTTGCCATAATGTGCTTCAAGCCGCTTCCTGTAGACACCTGTGGTCACAAATTGAAATTCCAAGTGCGTCGATGGTCTAAATAATTAATGTAGACCTGCAGAACATCTCCAGATCTCCTGCAGAGGACTTCCAGGTCTCCATGATTGATGGCAAGCTGCAGAGTTAGGTCTCTTGGGACCTTTTGAGGTTTGAGATTAGTAGGACCCTTGCGGAGCTCCTAGTGGCTACCCTCCAGCTCCTCCAGGCTTCTTCTGGACGTTCCGTGGGCCTGTAATTTGAGCCTCGGCAGCAGCTGTGCGCTGTGACAGACCCTGTTGTTCCTCTTTGTCAAGGGGCTTAGCGTCTGTGTGGAGAGTGTGGGGGTGCTTGTGGAGACTGTGGCTGTCGTGTGGGATTCGTGCTGCCACAGTCAGACCCCCACCAACCAGATTTGGGCTTTGCAAGCGGGATGGTCGAGCGACAGTGCCGACGTCCGTGAGGATGCGCAGGCCTGCGCTGGGCTCCTGCCACGGACAGCTGCTCGGGTCCGACTCCTGTGCCTAGGGGAGCTCATGTTTAAACAAGTAGCGTCCCCAATGGCTGTGTGCGAGATGCCCCCGCTCTCCGAGCGAGCGAGTGTGCTCTCAGGAACAGCTCAAGGGGGCTTGAGGTCAAAATGAAATACTTCCACTTGCAGGCAAAGCTGCTTGTGGTTTTCTTTGGGGGGTAGGAGGGACTTGTTGCATGTTTTGCATTCAAGCTTCATTTTGGTGTTAAAAGGGGTGGCTTCACCTAATTTTTCGGCCGTTCCTGTGCTGTCCACCTCTTTCATTTCAGTCGGGGTGTATAATGCTCTTCCAATAATGTGTGGGGTGACAACAGCACAGAATGTGAGCTTACTGGTAGGTTCAAAATGTGTAATTGTTTAGCTGTTTTGCTTTTTAACCAACAAGAAGAAACAAAACAGCAAGAAGTTGTCCAAGACAAACATTTTAGCCGAGAAATACAAGCTTGGTCAAGACAATTTATTGATGTAATAATGACTCCAAGCTTTTCTGTTTTTCTGAGAATACTGAGTACAGCACTAAACAGCCTTGAGAGAGGCTGTCTCCAGTGAAATTATCTCAGGCTGTTGGCTACATTGGCTGCATGCTGGTTCTTTAGGTAAATTTATGTATCATTTACTAGATTATTTTAGAGAACGCAGGGTCAGGCAGTCCCTGGAACAATTGGGAGGGCAAACGGCCCACTAGTGAAATTCTTAGATTTGAACTACCGACTGTCCGATCATAGGTACAGGAGAAGTGTGTAAAGTTTACCTCATCACTCCATGGTCCTCACAGTGTGTGATTGTGTGTGTTTTTGTGCTCTGTGGTGAACTCGCCATGGTGTCCTCTTTCTTCATGTCCTGGGATAGCTTCCAGGCCCCACTGTGACCTTGTGCTGGTGTTTCTCCACCGAAATACCAGTAAGGAGGAGGATTGACGCTTTAAACCCTCTGATCTGCCAGTAGTGTAAGGCAGTGTTTCCCAGCCCAATCCTTGGGGACCCCCAGATGGTCCATGTTTTTGTTCCCACCCAGCTTCCAGCAAAAACGTGGACTGTCTGGGGGTCCCCGAGGACTGGGTTAGGAAACACTGGTGTATGGGATACGACTATGGGCTGGTATCCGGAAACTTATTAGCTCAAGCCCAAGTTCTGTAATCAAACGTGATTCTCTCCGATACTTGGCTGTTCAGATTTAGGTAGCCTTAAATGAAAGTGTCTGACTCTGACATATCTGGTTTGACGGCTCAAGAAACTCCTCAAGCTGAAATCAAACCAGCCCCGTATGTCATCCGGTTTACGGTTTGATTAGCATGGCTGGGTGTGACGGGTTTGTGTGGGGTCGAGTCTCAGTGATTTCATGTGGACAAAATTGACACAAGTCAGAGTCAGGAGACATCCATCCATCCATCCATCCATCCATCCACCCACCCACCCACCTTCTGCCAGCTTGCTCTAGTCAGGGTCACAGGATGGCTGGGTCCTTGTGGTAAATGCTTTTGGCTGCCTTATTAATCGGGTGTCCGGTGAAACGGAAGCAGCCACACCTGCAAGCCTTTTCCTGCCTGACATTACCAGACATTTTCCCAGTGGTTTATGACACCCACCCAATATATTTATATGCCTAAACAATGCCTGACAGCTGA
>JAODKC010000041.1:13373702-13396032 GCA_026777985.1 Mormyrops attenuatus | reverse complement strand
TGTGGGGGGGGGGGGGGGGGGGGGGGGCGGGGGGGCAGGGCAGTCATGTGTGGGGCTTCTGAGCACCCCGGAGGTGTGTGTGGGGGGGCAGCTACCCGTTTCCCTTTCTGGCACTCCTCATGTGTTTTATGTAACCTTGGATTTTGCAGCCCGGCCTGCAGTCACCTGCATTCGCTGATCTTCTGAACTTTCTGGCTGCATCCTTGATGCCATCATGCGGTGCGATTCACCCATAAAGCTGCGTGTCTTCTCTCTCAACTGCTGGTGGGTTTTTGTCTGTGTGTCTGTCTGTATCTGTATGTCTGTTAGTGTGTCTATGTATGTATCTGTATGTCTGTGTGTCGTCTGTATCTATATGTTTCTGTGTGTATGCATATGTGTGTCTGTATCTGTATGCATCTGTTTGTGTCTCAATCTGTGTCTGTGTATGTGTTTCTGTACCTGTGTGTCTAAGTGTGTGTGTTTGAATCTGGGTGTCTTTGTGTGTGTGTGTACCTGTGTGTGTGCGTGTCTGTACCTGTGTGTGTGCGTGCGTGCATGTGCGTGTGTCCTGAGAAACTGTATACCTCTGTTCAAAGGGTAGCTTGAAAATGGAGCTTCTGAGAACTTTATTTCTCTGTTTCCAAAGTGACAAGACATCAGTGTGTCTCCGAGGTAACTGAAGCCTTCTTTAGGCTGATTTCACGTATTTGGCACTAAACTGTGCTAGAGGAGAGTTTGATTTGTTTTTCTTTCTTTTTCTGTACTTTACACTTTGTGAATATTTTACCAATAATGTCTGTTATTTAAACATGCCCATTCATGAAATAAAATGAGTATTAAATGAGACATGAATTCATAGGTGTATCTCTGTTGTTATGTGTGACATCCTGCTATATGACTGTTGGACTCACAGCTTGTGATCTGTGCTTTACAGCTTGGTTAATTTGTCGGGGTGGGGGAGGGGGCAGATTAATTAGCAAAGCTTTGTTTATATACATATACCACTGACCTTGGACACTGCCGGAGGTGTCTGCTTTTAGTGTATACCCAGTTGGTTGGTTTAAAGTGTCAGGTTGCGGATGTGAAACCTCTAGTTGACTGCCTGTCTCTGTTCCAGGGGCATCCGCTACCGCAGTCTGCATTGCACTGAGCGCTATGACATGATCGCCGACCTGCTGGCCAGAGAGGGACATGATATTGTGCTGCTGCAGGAGGTGGGTAGAGCTTAAGTGAGTCATGTGACAGCCCAGGACTCCCCAGTGTCCTTCCTGTTAGACCCGAACCCTGCAATGAAATGTCCAAACTGGGAAACTTTATCATAGACTGCAAAAAACAAAAAAATGTATTCAGGTACTTTGCAGTACTGGGGCATTTTATTGAGCCGAGAGAGATGCAGAACTAACCATCGCTGTCTGTGTTTTATGTGTGTCTGATTATTTTAAGCATTTCAGTCATTTGAAATGACTGCAGTTTTGAAAACAGTCAGTGTTGTCCTGAAGAGATAAATAACTTTTTCTGCAAGCATATCAGTTCTACTCCTTGGAGTTTCAGAACTAGCTGAGTAATAGCTGTCAAAGATGCAAGATGATTATTAATTCGATAAAGGGTTGTTATCTTTCAGATATTTACAGAATAATCTAGGAATTAGTGAATTAGTTCCCCTCTACGTACAGCTCGTTCCCCAGGACAGTTTCTCCGCTGTAATAAAGGGGTTTCATCTTCTACTGACATGTTTTTTTCTTGATCCGTCTGGTATGGTAAGTGTGAGGTGGTTTATGCTGTAGGTGTGGAGTGAGAAAGACTTCCTGTCGCTGAAGAAAAAGCTCGCCTGCTGCCATCCATACGCCCATTACTTTAAGAGGTGAGTACAGCTGTGATCTCCTCGAACCCGCGACTGATACTTCCGTGCTCTCCCATTTCTGATGGCGGGGGGGTCTGTCAGCAGGAAGATTTCCTTTTACTCTTAAGGGCCCCGTGTCACTCAGGACTCAAGTGTAACGTTTTTTTGACGAGTGTGTTTGGATGAACATTGTGAGATTCTTATGTCACTGTTGCAGGAGAGGGGACAGGTGTTTCGGGGACAATCGGACGGAGTAGTATGCATTAAAAGACAAGATGGTGCAAGACATCGTTTAATTTATTTAGTCTTTTAAGTGACACACGTTTTTGAGATAGCAGAAACATCCAGTTCCTGGTGCAACTGGGCGTTAAGGGCAAATGGTGACATCACTCTGGCAGCCATGGTTTCTGACCCAGTGACTTTCTAATCACAGGCACAGTGAGCTAACCCACACACCACCCCCGCGACAGTGCAATATAACAACAAGTGGACAGTAAATACGTAATGAGTAGGCTGCGATGGGGATAAGGGTGTGGTTAGTGCAGGCTAAAGGGGGAGCTGTCCCACTGAAGTGGTGACGAAGAGTGCGGTCATCCTCAGTAATGCAGTGTCACTGGCAGTAACACGCTTTGTGTGCGGCTTGTATGCAGTGGCGTCATAGGAAGTGGCCTGGCTGTCCTCTCGAAGCACAGCATCAGGGACTCGTTACTCTTCCGCTACTCGCTGAACGGATACCCCTACATGGTAAGCGCCTCCCCGGGGCCTTAGAATGCATAAATGCAGCTCTGATTTCTTGAAAATGTCTAAAAGAATGACCCCCCCCCCCGTTACAAGTAGCCAGTATCTTAAAGCCCATTGAAATTAGCTCTTTACAGAGATGTTCCCTGTCTCTCTCAGGCGCACCATGGAGACTGGTTTGGCGGGAAGGCCGTGGGGCTGGTCGTCATGAACATCCAGGGGTGGACAGCACACGTCTACGTCACACATGTGAGCCGTACTTCAAAATCAGATGCAGAGCTGTGCCTCAGGATGGTCATTATTGTGGGAGGTGTTTACCTGACTGTCGTTTTGATGCTGCAGTCCGGCTGACTCTACCTCCACTATCCCCCCCCCTTCTCCCTGCCATTGAAGCACATGCTTCCAGCTAGAGGTGGGCGATATAACCTAAAATTATTATCACAGTATTTTTTTTGAACGGTGACAGTATTATATCACGGTATTAGTAGTTTGTCCTGTCCCTTTATATAAATTAAAATAAATATTTTATGATATATTAAGTACACTTTAATTGCTATTACATTTGGCTATGGACGGTTTTATTTCAAAAAGATACAAAGTGACATAGGCGATGTCTCATATTTGATTTATAATTGTCGGTGTAAAAACGCAAAGGGAATGACAAGAATTCAGCCGAAAACCGTGCATTTTACAGTTCATTTCAAATAAAAGGTAGGGTTGCTAACTTTGGTCAGCCGTCTGGAGTGAGATTTTCAATTCAAGACAAGTCTGCACACGCATTTACATGTATGTAACAGTTTTATTACCTTGTAAATATTTTTTAAGGTTTGCAAGCTACCCGAATGTAGCTAGTTTTAGGTTTATAATGGATTAATATAGATTTGCCATAAGACTTCTTGCATGAGAGTCTGAAATAGAGTGCGCCAGATGTGTAAGTGTTGGCAACCCTGAAAATTTATGTTTTAATTGTTTCACCTGAGTTGAATTGTATAAAGATGAACTTTATACAGTTGTGATAAATAACGTAAACTTTGACGAACATGAAGTCACTAATAAACTACGTCTATTTATCCAACATTTTATATAATACTGCATTTGAAAACTTTTCAGCTGTACGATTTCAGAACAGGACAGCCACTCTATTAGGAACATTGCGGCTTTTTGGTTGAGGGTGTTAGATTCACTTCTGCATTAGCGCAAACAAGAGAGCTGCATACGCCAAAGTATGTCTTGTTTGGAGGTTAAAGGAGTTGGTGTTCATTGGCGTGGGAAACGGGCGGTTGCAGAGTTGTGTGTATATACAACTATACTATTCTTGTTCTCCTATATTCTTTTTGTACAAGAGCTCTGTAACATTTAAATTTCTCATTCGTGGGATAATAAAGGTTTATTCTATTCTATTCTAACTGGGCAGTTGTGCCTTTTACCACGCACCTTATATGAAGGCTGCGCCGCATATATATGATGATTTAGGGAATATATTTTGCTTTGTAATTTGCTATTATATATACGTAACCAGGTTATTTTGTTTAATGTGTATAATTACACAAAATCTGCTTATTTTGAATTTGTTAGTTTGCTATCGCGACACACTGTCAGAGTGTGTGATAGAAAAATCGCACAATGCAGATAAAATGGTTACATATAAGGAAAAGTACTCGGATTACAACTGAAGCTTTGAAGAAAATAAAATGCTTTATTTTTTACAATTAGGTTGTTGACTTATCGCGGTGTTAACGGTATAATGCAAATTCGTATTGTGGCGCAGAATCACACCGGTAATAACCCCGGTGTACTGCCCACCCGTACCTCCATCTTTCCCTTTAAGTACGGTGGCCCTGAAGTGCAACACACAACATGCTAAAAATGCAAAACATTTAAGAAAATGCAAAAGGGAAAAAAAAAAAAACACAAAACACTGATATAATGCAAGAACATTAAAATACACAAAAAAAAATTCTCAACATTTCTGTGTCTTGATTTTCTTAAATATGTATGCCTTTATGGATATTTTTGTTTCTTAAGTTTTCATTCCTTCATGCTTTTGCGCTTCTTTATGGTCTTTCATGTGTCTTTGTGTTACCATAACAGGCAGCGTTTTTGGCACTTCTGGGCCAACGTGCTTGCTAACAAAACCCGGCTAATTTAGTGCCAGGGCTGCCTCTTGTTTAATTTATAAAGCCCTGTAAGTATGAGCAGTAAGGACTGTCCCCTCGCCCTGTGTCCTCCACAGCTCCACGCCGAATACTGCCGGGAGCAGGACACGTACCTGCCGCACAGGGTGGTGCAGGCCTGGGAGTTGCAGCAGTTTGTGCGGTGGGTAAATATCAGCACCACCCCCAGAAATGCATTCTGGCCATTGTCACTCAGATCTGACATAGTGTTACCTGAATGAAGATCCCATATGACTCCCTATAATGCTGACTTGCAGCCACACCACCTGTGGGGCGGACCTGGTCATCCTGGGGGGTGATTTGAATATGCATCCCCAGGACCTGGGCACCCGGCTCTTACGCACATACACGGGTCTCCGAGACTGCTTCGTCGAGACGGACAGTTTTGACGTGAGTGAGTTTCCCCCCCATTGCATGCCATGACATCTGTGATACTTGCTTTATGCTCCTCCGGGCAGTAGGGGGCGCTGTGTTTGTGTTGTGAGGTTGTGCCTCAGCTAACCTCCAGATATGCGGGTGCTGATGTTGGCAGGGTTGTGAGGAAGGCTTCACCCTTATAGCAGACAACCCCTTCACAGACGAGAAGGAGCTTCTCCCCTTTGAGAGAGGCATCCGGATTGACTATATCCTCTTCAAGGTGAGTGGGATGGATGGATGGATGGATGGATGGATAATGAATCCCAAAGGAGATTTCAGGTTCACAGTACCACAACATGCACAAAGACAGTAAAAAAAAACATTTATACAGTATTAAACAGTAACCACAAATAAATGACAATGAACAGTATCAGTGCAAAGAATGTCTTGATAAGTCCTTCATGGAATAACGTAGTAGCAGCTCTGTAAAAAATAGTGTTGCACATGGTCGGAAGCTATTCTGGATCTCCCTCGTTTTGGTCTCAAGAGAGACTCCAGATCCCTGGGCAGTAACATAGCGCCCCCTTCTGTCTCGCAGGGGTCCGACAGGGTGTGCGTGAAGTGTGAGCTCCTGTCCACCACCAAGGGCTCAGTTCCCGGGAAGCCCTTCCCATACTCAGACCATGAGGCCTTGAATGCCGTGCTGCTTGTGCAGCCAGGTGGGGGCGCCGTGAAGAGCTGCGGGGAAGACGACGACATGGGTAATAACCTCGGGGGTCTAAACAGATGGCTTTCCCCCATCACTGCCAACCCCCCTGAGTCTGCAGTTCCTAAGCAGATCGGCAGAGAATCTCACGTGCATTTCAAACAAGTCATGTGTTACTCCAGCATGACTGCTGGCTTGCAGTTTTTCTCTGGGAAACGGTAGGAAATGCTGATTGGATGGTTCCCTATTGCATAAAGAAACCCAACTTTATACGGCTGATGGTCAGGAAAGTGATGTCACGATTGGGCCCTTGTGCAAGGCCCTTAACCACAATTGCTCCAGGAACTGACTGACTCTGCTCTCTTAATAATGTGTGTCACTTTGGATAAAAGAATCTTCTAAATAACCATAACTTACACAAGCCGGGAACTATTTTTAATTCTTTAATTTAGTTTTTAATTCTTGCAGACCGGCACAGTGGCTCGGTTAGCACAGTTGTGGCTTCACATGACCAGGGTTGTGGGCTTGAATCTTAAAGCTCCTCTCCCTCACTCCGCAGTGGGCCTTGCCGAATTGGTGAACACGGTAACGGAGGCTCGCACTGAAGTGAAAGTGGGCCTGCACTGCGCCCAGCGCATGCTGCACACCGTGACGCGCACGGGGGCACTGGGGCTCGCCTTATTGCTGCTGGAGCTGGCCATCGCCGCCGTGCCCTACCTGGCCCCTTCCACTGGGCAGCCCTTCCCGCAGGCCTCCTTCTACCTGCTGGGGGCGCTGTGCTTCATCATCCTGCTCGGATCCCTGCTGCTCTTCATCTTCCACAGTATGCAGGTCAAGGCCCTGCAGGGCGCCGAGGACCAGATGCGGCTGGCGGCCTGTGGGCTGCAGGAGAAGCTGCGCGGGCAGCCCCTGTGCCGCGATGGGCACCCCCTAGGGGAAGCTGCAGGCCCCGAAGCTCTCAGTGAAGACAGAGAGCCCAACTCTGACTCCATTTCATAAGTGAATCACTCCGCTAGGGATTGAGAGGGTTAGGAATAGCACAGGTGTTTTAAATGAAGCAGAAATTAAGTCTTTTTAAAATTCTTTCATTTTCATTGTTCCCTTTCGGGAGAAAACCTGAGAAGTCTTATTTGTGTATCTTCAGGCGTGCTTCATGGTTTTGCTCCCTGGACCAAAACAATCCCACCATATTGGCAGGTGGTATTCAGTGATATCGTGCCACATGGTGGATCCATGTTCGGCAAGCGTTAGGCTCACATGTTGAGCAGAGTGTGCGTGCGGGACACAGCAGTCCGAGTCAGGGGGTCCTGCTCCTCATAAAGGGGAGTGGGGGGGATTGATCACTTCTTGTCTCAGGTCACCCTCCCACTTTCTCACCAGATTTCCACTCCGTGATTCCCCCCCCCCATCTACTCCCCGGGCCCCGGCCAGGTTCCTCAGGCTAGGCCAAGTCCCGTTTCCTTCAATCTGTCCCATTCTCTCAGGTCACAGGAAGCTACAGCAACTTTCAGAATCCATCTCAGTGCTGCCTCTGGTGGTCGTCACACGTAGCTCAACCTGCCGACAGCAGCTCGTAGAAAAATAAAAGGCATTCTTCTTAAACGTCCTGGAGTTTTATGACTTTCACTCAATATCACTGTACTGTACCGCTATCATTCTTAGTATGTTGTGCCTCTGGCTCACTTTTTGTACTTAAGACCAGACTGAATGCCTTTTAAACCAGATACACAGGGTGACCTACATTGGCTGGTCAATTCAGTGCCATTAATGGCCAGTGGACAAATCACTTAAGGTTCCTAAATGAACTTAGATGAGCAAAAGCCCTTAACTCACATTAAAGGCCCAGATAGCCCTCTTCCTTCAGACAAACATTTCATAGTTTTTCGATGTTTAGTGGGGTGATGGAAGTTAACTTGATACGGATCAGCTAGTTTATATTAGAAAGACTGGTCAACCGATTACCTTCTGTCTTTCGTAACTAATAATAATGTTATGACTAATTAGTCTAAAATGCTACTAATCTACCAAGTTTAGGTAACCTTTCTTTCTTTGCCACGATATAGCACAAAATCCATGTCTGAGCACTTGAAATACTTGGTATATGCTGTTATCTTGCATTCCTGGGATTGGCACTGTGTACATACACACACGCGAAAAGAAAGTGGGAGATTTACTAGTCTTGTGAGAAGCGTGAAATCTCTGCTGCTTCTTCATTTCTGCTTTGAAAAACAGAGTGAAACTTCAAATAAACGCTCCTCATGACCTCAGCTTCTCTGCGTTCTTTCTGAGCTGTTAAGTCCTGACTTAACCTGCAAGTTTAATTATTTTTGAGTACTACTTGGGAGAAACTGTGAGAAGACCCACAGAAGTTTAGATATTTCATATCACGCCACTTATTAATTGGGATTCTGTGTAGAATAAACATGTCTTTTAAAATTAATTGAACATTTAAAATTAATCTTAACTAAACGTTTAAGTGCAGCAGACAGGCTGTTAAGGCACCAGGAGTAAATGTGCTGTACAGTAATATATACGCTGTCGTGTCCGGTCTAGGTTTACCAGCGACCCTGGAGCGTCGCCCAGGTGGCTTCTAATGGTTTTCTAATGGGTTTGAAAGATCGATGTGTTTCTGCCACTTCCTTCCCCATAAACGACCGTTTTTCCCCCACAGGATCTAGTAACACACGTTTATTCCATCTTCCAGTCGCTTGGTAACTAGTTAAATTGCTAATCCGTGTGTTTCCAGCTCTCATCCTGACTGCTGTGTATCTGATCTGCATAGCCTCAGAATAAACGCCGTGCAAACTACAGAAAGAGCACGGATGGTTGGACGCACGTTGTGTATGTGCCGTTCTTACACCTACTTACCACAAGGGGGCAGCGTGACGTTATGATTGTGCAATAGTGTATAGCCTGTGTTTGTTTCTTCCACATTTTTGCCAGTTCAAATGAAATCAAAATGCAAGTACCCAGCTACAATTGTTACTGTTAAGTCCTTTGGTGGGTTGTCTAATATTAGATATTCAGTTTAGCTGATAAAAAACACTAATTCATGTGAAAAAGCCACATGCAGCTAATGTATGTCAACTTTACTTTTCTGTGTTTAGATTCGTTTCCAATTTTCCCATTTTTCCCATGTTACTGAAAGTGTGCAATTCACGAATCGGAGACTTCAGGGTTTTAAACATCTTACGAAACTATACGTTTAAATGGCATCGCCCATGTAAAATCTGAGAATACAAAACCTCAGTTTATTGTGGTTTAGATGAAAAATTAATTCTAACATACGCCACCCTGCTTTTTATGAGACCGTCCTGTATGAGGAAGTTGGTGATGCCGTGTCTAAAGTCTGACATGAGGTAGATGGTGGCGCACCCATTCGAGCCGGTGAACACGGTAACAGACGCTCGCACCGAAGTGACGGTGGGCTTGCATTGAGCCCAGCGCATGCTGCACACGGTGACGCGCACAGGGGCGCTGGGGCTCGCCTTACTGCTGCTGGAGCTGGCCATCGCCACCGGGCAGTCCTTCCCACAGGCTTCCTTCTACCTGTTGGTGGCGCTGTGGCATCATCCTGTTCGGATCGCTGCAGCATGCAGACACAATGATCAGGACTCGGATTAAAAACAACTGCATACTGACGTTTTACCTACCTGCTTGTTAGCTACTTACTAGTTAGTTAACTGAGTCAATCATATTGAATTATCCATCAAGCTTACACGAATAATAACGATATTACACTCATGTAGTTCTCGGAACTATTAGGATTACACTTACACTTAATTACATTTACAGTTACTAAATGTTGCAGAGGTGTTTGAGTTGGTGTGTTCACTTCACTGGCTTCCCGTCTCTGCCAGGATTGGACACAAGGTTTCCCTTCTTACTGACCAGGGAATATATGGCAATGCCCCCCCCCCCCCGAAAGAACTACTTACCCCACTAACCTCGATGTGATATCTCTGCTCTACGAACTCCAATCACCTCCTCCGCCCCAGGACTAAGCTCGGCACCATGGGTGATCGGGCCTCCTGTTCTGCTCCCCGTCATCTATGGAACACCCTCAAGGACCATTTGAGGGCACCACAGATATTGCGAATTTTTAAAAAGCACTTAAAACATTTCTTTTTAGCAGAACTAATGACTTTTAACTGACTATGCGAGTTGCTGCATTTTTAAAGACGTTTCGCGTCGTTTTTCAAGGTGATGTTTCTGTTTTGTAGCACTTTAACACTATAGATGTGTTTCAAATGTAAAGTGTGTTACAAAATAAAATGTATAATAATAATCATTATTATTATTAGTTGCCTCACACATATGTATTTGGGAAAACTGTGTTTTGCATTCTATGAGTTCTGAGATGGGAGGAAAGCACCCAGTGGGCTAATGAAATTTTCATTTTTATTTGGCTACGGGTTATATCCCACCACCCACACTGTGGATACAGTTTGAGTATTCTTTGAGTATTCTCTATTATGATGAAGAAACTGACTAAGGCCGACATCTCATATCCACACTGAAACCACTCAGAAAAAAATGCGACATCGTCTTCAAAATGGCCCAGCACAGATAAAAGTGAAAGACTGTATAGACAGCTGAATGAATCTGGTTGTCACTTTTTAACCCATTCTGACCTTTTAACACAAACCTTCCGACTAGGTCAGATTCACCACACACATGGATAAAGAGGTGAGATTCCTGACCTTCCTAATGTAAGGGTTTTGGCCTAATGGTAATGGACCCAACTTTGGTTGTCAACAAACTGGAATGCAGGCCAATGAATGGCTAAAGGGTCTGACTTGACAGGTCTGTGACAGCAGCTGAATGAAGACGTATCACCACCATATGAGGGTTTTCCAAAAATGTCACTAAGCACAAGCTGAAAATCTTCTGGGGCAAATTCCTTCACACTTATCCACACCATTAACACAAAAAAAATCAAGTTGTGACGGTTCACAGTTCACCGCGGTAACATTTGTGCAACCCACTGCTGAAAGTAAATAAAGGACTTATTTTTCAATTAACAAAACAAAAAAATCCTAATAATATATTTCATGCAAAAAATATGAATGATTTCATCCTTATGCCGGTTCTAAGACTCTTTTGTCAGTCTTGGACTGTGCTGTGCCCTTCAAATATGATTTAATCTCTTTATCCATGCTTAACGTTTACTTAGGAGACAGAGTCACACGCCTGAACTAAAATCAATCACAGGTTCCGGAAAAGGACAGCATTTCCAACCGAACTTGTGTACAAATGACAAATAGTTTTGGTAAGATGTCTAACAATCTGTAGCTGCAGGAAGCAGAGCCATGTAATCCAATTAAGTATTAAGGCTGTTTTACAGAGTTGGATGACATAAAATCGGTAGTCTCCACTGTTTGGCGACAGTGAGCTTTGCTGTTCGGGAAAAATTTCCGAGCTGTGCATCTGAATGGTTCTAAGTTGCTAAGGTGAGCTTTTGGGAAACATACCCCTGCAAGGTGCTGGAGTTTTCTGTGCAGATTTGAGAGTGGCAAGGTGCCTCACACACCCATATTTGAGTCCTGCCTCTGCTTCCTGCAGGTGCCCCTCCCCCCATTTTCATTGGCTCTGAGTGATGTCAATCATAAAACACTTAAGCACACATCTTAACCCAAGCACACATCCATGGCACAACTGTAATGTTGTGCATGCATATGCATAAATCACATGCATGATTATTGCGTAATCTGTAGCCAACATTGCTCTGGCTGTGCCTGCACGGAGCTTGTGAGGTCTCCCTTTGGTTTCCTCCTGCAGTCCAAAGACATGTAGTTAGGCTAATTGGTGTTAATATATTGCCGGTAGCATGTGAGTGTGTGTGCGTGTGTGTGAGCCCTGTAACAGGTTGGCTTCCCAACCTGGGTGTAGCCCAGCCAGGCGCTGCCTGGGATAGGCTCCAGGCAGTGCTCTAAACCTGTCCTGGATTAGTATTTAGAAGATGGATGGATCTCTACATAGATTTTCCCAAAAGCCACGAGAACAGCAACGCTCGCTGTGTTGCCACAGGGTGGTGACTACTGGATTCATGTCATCCAACTCTGAAAAATAGCCTTAATGCTTAATTAGATTACACTGCAATGATATTTTTTGCATAAAAATACAATTTGCACCTGTTTTTGCAATGCAAATGAAACAGAAATCTTGAAATATAAAATAATCAAAACATGAACGAAAACCTCTAAGTTGCTTATTAGCACTGTTGCTTTTGGGAAATGGACCCCAGATGAGAAGTTCAGTACGTCTCTCCTCACTTTTCTTTGGGTCATTTTTATGGTAATCTTGTCATACAGTTTCTCATGGCAACTCAAGATGAAACATGACTATCCAAGGGCTGAGTTAACAATCATAGCAAATTTGGTATAATTTATGAGGAAATAGTTTCTGTTCAACTTTTTTTGTTTGCAAAAAACATGGGTACAGTGGAAAATGATGCCGTCACATCACCCCCCGACTCTCACCAGAATACTGATTAAACTTTTGGCTCCCTTAATTCTCATATGTGTATGCAATTAACTTAATTGTTATTAGCTCAATTATACTAAAACCCATGACACCATAGTGCCATGTCTTGTCCCTGGAGCATTTGATTTGATTCCTTCATTCATGACTCGCTGGCTTGATTCCAGCTTCACAGTTTTTGATTTGGACTCTGAATTACCTTTGTCTGAGCCTTCACTCTGATTGCCGATCTGTGATCTGGGTTTGGAAATGAACACTGCAACTGGATCCCCTCTCGTCAGTTTCTTGTTGAGGACAGAGGAGGAGTGTTACAATGGGTAATGGGGGGTGGTGCAAACAGGGAGCATCCCCCCTCAGTAAAATTTCTCCAGCAGGGTGGGCAGGGGTATTAGTAAATAGTTCTTAAATAGTTAATTTAGGGTGATCTTTGCTTATGAAAAGGGGGGGGTGGGGGTCCCCCTAGGTACATTTTGCTGGGGGCAACTCCCACTCCCCCCCATCACTGTTTCTTATCACCTTGGCAAACGTCTTCCCCCTCCTCCGTGTGTTTGTGTGTCTGTATATTTTGTGCAAGAACATTACTATACATCAGTTTGATGTGTGAAATATAGCCTTGTGCACAATGTATCAGTTTCACTATAAATTTTCTGACTCATCCTGGACAGTTGTTTCAACTTAACTTCCCTGCTCACTAGATAAATTGTGTAACAACATATTGACTCAACAATTGCTACAATCCTAAAATAAAATACATCCAAGAAGATCATTTTACTGGAATTCCCTTATTGACAATAAAACGCAGGAAAAGCATGGCTGGCGGTTTAAATACTGTATGTCAGTATTGTATATGTAGGCCTATATTGTAAATAAAAGTTCACTTTATATGGATACATTTTATGTAGAATATTAATTTGCTTGTTACAAAATATGTCTGTGGTAATACTGATGAAAACCCTTTTATGGCTGTAATATAGTGTTTACTTTTTGAAGGAAATGTAAGCACTATTATTATTTGACTTATAATTCTCCACATAAAGACATCATTTGTTCGGAAACCAAAGCAAATCCCTCGGAAGTTCTGTAATGTCACTATTCATAAGCCATTATTGAAGAAGGTAGGCTACCTAAGTTTCATTTAGGTGCGTTACGTATTATGAAGAGCTCTTTAAGCAATGCGCAACACTGTTGTTAGCTAGGCTTCTAGCCTACTACTGGTTTATGCATGAACAATTATACGGAACATTTCATGTTGTCTTGAATTCTTTTTATTATTTTTTCTGCTGTTTGGTTGTTTGTTTTTCATTTTCATATTGTGGTATTTTCACGCTATATCTTGTATAAATTAAGCTGTCCTGATGAATATGTTGCCCTGTTTTCCAATTACCGGATTCAGTCCTATTCGTTTGGTCTTTCAACGGGAACATAGACGATTAGCACTGGCAGCAAGTGTTCATTCCCTGGATCAGGCGTTATCCACCGGTAAGCTGGTAACTGCATGCCTGCCCCGGCGCCGCTCCTAAGGACCATATAACAAATTAGAGCCGCTTTTGAAAGTCTTAATAGAAACCCCATGTCTGCTCATATGAATCCCACCCTGAAAGACATAAGACTGAGCCGTCGGCTTAAACTACAGCAACTTCTGAGTGATGCGGCTCTTTTATGGGGTCTTCCGTCTGCCCTGATTACTTCACAAATTATGCTTCCGATCGTACAGAAATAGGCCTAAAGGCTGGCTGCCTTAACGTAGGCCTATTTTCTTGGTTTGCACAGTGTGTAATCAAATGTTAATTGATAGAGAGAGACAGCGTTTCATTGTTAAACCGGTACGGTCCCGGTATTTCCCCTTAACCTTTGGCTCTGCGGCTTTCGGCTTGATTCCACTCAGCAATGCACTTCTCATATTTCAGCAAAATCTCTCTGCATTTCTCATTTTAAAGGTCCGCTAGTAAACCTATTCAGGCCTACCTTTTCCCTGCTTATTACATCAATGATGTAGGCCTATATCTTCATGGTTTTAGGTCTATATAGGTCTAGATCTATATTATTGTTGTTGTTATTATTATTACGTTGTCCTAAAAAGAGCATCAGTGTGTTTTTGTTATCTATTGCGACCTCTATGTCTCTGTGACATAATAACAGGTAAAAACTCAAAACAAAGAATAACTTAGAAAATAACGAGTGGCTCGGATCACTGGTTAACTGATAAACGAAATTGCATACACACTTCTTTAGCCACGCAGATTTTCGGCAAACACTCGCTAATTACCTATCTTTTTAGGCCTGAAGGATAACGAAGTAGGCCTATTAGGTGTTAGGTAACTCACGGGAAAAGTACACGTGTTAATTTATTCCTCAGAACAGGAGATTAAGCAGTCAAACCCACATCACACGCACAGGAATCAATCATGTATACATAGGATAACTTACAGTAACATTTAATTTTTATCTAACTTTTCAATCTCACTTTATTTGATGAGAGTCAGTTTGCCTTGGGGTTGCGTATTGTGTAAATTAATTTTTTATTTTTCAGCCATTGTTTAATTATGTATACATCGACAGTAAAGTTTTATGAACGATTTCTTTTTTTTTTACCTTTTAAAAGATGGTCATGTTAGGACCGGCACAGAAATTTAATAAATGTACTAAAAACATTTATAAAGATGATAATAATCATTACTTGCCGTAACTGGAGTCTGGGTAGAGTGCAGGAGAGGTACCTTTCCAAGTGTGGGTGAACAAAGGCGGAGGTGTGCCCTGACGCATCGCTGCCTGCCCCGACAGCAGCGCCTCTGACAGCCCGCCGAACCCTGGCACACCGCCGCGGTGCGTCAGCCGCTGTCCGGCCAGGTTCTGCTCGGACGTCCGTGCTCTTTTTTGCCGGAGGGTTGAACCTGTTCTCTACATATACCTGCTCATGTTTATGATAAGAGGCCAAGCATCAAGCTATCTTTATTGTCGCCTCGGCTCTGTGACGCTTTTGCCATACCCTGAGATGAAATTATAATCCCAAGTTACTGATTTTAAGCGTCCGGCTCCATAAATTGTACCGCCGGGGAACCCCCCTCCCCCCTGGCAAATTTCACCGCCTTCACTTGGCAAAATCTCCCTTTTTAATAACCTGATGTTGGGAGGTATGAATTTGACGTGCCTCGTTGCTCATGGTGTCAAAAACGTTATTATATAATATTATGTAACATTTAAAACAGAGGGCACGATAAGGTAAGACGGACAAATCTATACATGAACATAATACATAAGAAAACGAGTCATACCAAGACGTACCAAAATATATACATCTGCCAAAATATGACTGGACTTTGGGGAAATGGGTATCATAATTAATACGTAAATTTAATGCAGCATTCATCTTAATATTGTGGCCTGGGTCTTACATGGCAGAAATCCGGTGGTGGATTAATTAACATTATACTTACTGATATTTAACATTATAAGCTCACACGAAGGGAAACTGGATGACATACAGGCTCCTGATTTTTGAAATCTGTGGTTTTTATAGTGTCACTAAAACATGAAATAGTATCAGCCTGAAATGAACACCCCATATAATTTGAGATGCGTAGCACAGACTATACAGCTTTCGCAAGTGAACTCTACAGGACTGAGGGGTCAGATTAAACCATTCTGAACAGACCAAGGAGGCAGAAACTCAAGTGTAGTTTACACATATAATTACAGGGCAGTCAAATTTCACCTTTTAACTGTGGGAAATTTACAACCTTTTTTTTTGACTAAATTGTATTTTTTAGCTTACATGGAATTCCTGTAGGCCCATAAATATGCGTATTAATACATATACACAAATCCCGTCTTTTGGGTATTATTTCATCTTACCTTTAGCCAGTTATTAATATAAACGTAGTTACTGTGTTAATACAGGGCTGGTCCTGGGAAACACATCTCTGGTTTCATCGTTAGCGCTAGCTTATACAGTAGGCTATATCTACGTCAATTTTAATTAAGCCATTTCCGTACTTTTATCACGTGTTAAATATTTTAAAGCTCAATGTTTTTTCGCTTCTCAAAACTGGATTATCCGATTTAATCATCTCTTCGCGTATCCTTTAAATTCTTAATGCTTTCTGATCAAATAAAGAACACTCTTCTGTTTTCGGTCATTTTTTGTTGCATCAAGACTGAACATTTTTAATGTGATAAAAATAGTTAAGATAAAAAAAAGCTTAGGTATAGGCCTATGTACCGTGTAGAGCGCCCCAATAATATACGATTAACTAGGCTATATATGATTACGCTATTCATCTCAGAAGGAAAATTCTTGTGCATAAAACGCAAGTTAATTAAATTGAACAGACACAAACTTATTGCTTAGGCCTAGTGCAAAGCAGAGTGCAAAGACAATAGAAATGGTGCAAACAGGTAAACATAGTGCAAACAAATCAGTAGGGGTTGGATCTTTCCCTGTCGAACATTGTTCAGGAAATAAGTCGCACATTTGCAATTAAACAAATTTTCCTTCAGGGTAATAAAACTCTTCTGATTCTAAAAAACACACAGTACCAGACTTTTGCCGCGATCTGTGGTCTCCATGAGATCGGGCAAGAGAGCGAGACGCAGCATTTATTAGACAAATGGTTAAAGTCCGACGCGTTTGGGGAGGTTCTGTCTCACTTAATGCTAGATACAACCTGCGGGTATTCAGCGGCTGCAGGAGGCGGGGTGCGGGTGTGGCATCTCCCGGTAGGTGCCTGGAAAAAGAAACTCCTCGGTACGCCTGCGAAGGGAAACGACGGAGCCGATCGGCCCACGGAAACATATTTTTTTATATATATTTGATCGACAAAGTTCCGCTGTTTGGAGGAAAAAAACGCTTTGAAGATGACTATGGAGCCGTTCCGCTCGGCCTTGTCCTTAGGGGCCAGTGAGGACACGTCCCTCGCTCTCCCGTCAGACACAAACCTGCGGTCGGGCCAGCGCCGCGTCCTGGACCAGGTTACCACCATCAAGCGGAGCAAGTTCAGGCAGAGCAAAAGTGGATCTATTTCGCCTACAAGTAAGATCCTCCACTTAATGTTAATGCGCAGCCTTTGCCGAGTACCAATGAAATTTATCAGGTCAAAGATTAAACATGAAGCGATTTGATTTATTTTATCCGCGTCGGTCCTTAGACTGATTCGATTACGTTGATTCAAAGTAAAGTGAGATACATGCGCTTCCATATATATATGTGGAAACTAATACATTAGTCATATAGAAGTAGGCTATGTAAACGACATTATGTAGCAAATATTTATGCATGCGTATTAATTATACGCGGTGAGAGATTAATTAAAATTAGCTAGCTGCATTTTAGAAAACTGTTTAGTCTTAACTGTTTGTTTAGTTTTACACGATCACTTATTCCTCGTCGTTTGTTTATGGATAGTTTAATCTCGAAGTGCAACCTTTTGTTGCCTGTATGCTTGAATGTGTAGCTAGAAATCGATACGTGAATTAAAACCTAGTAATTCAAAAAGGAAACGCACTAAAACTGTGACATACGCGTTTTAAGCAGCGCGGAATGTTTGTAAAACAATACTGAGTATGTATTCTTAGTAAATGACATTTGTTTGTGGCTTTCATTTTGAGGGATGTGGGAGGCCTATAAAAATTACAGAATAGTATAGAGTCGTATCATTATTAAGACAATAAGCAAAGAAGGTGACAGATATAGCCGAAGGGTGCGAACGTTCCCGAGCGTTTGCGAAAACTTTATTTGCGCTTCTTAGGCGTGCGCAAAAATTCAGTCATATAACAGAAAATCAAAATATAAATATAACGGGATAGATAGATAGAGAATTAATTCCGAACAGATTTAAAGAGGCCAGCTTCACTCTACATGTAAGGATTGACTATTGACTCCTGCTTGTTCACCAGACCTAGACTAGTTCTCCGTCTTATCTAGCCTTGATGTCAGCAGTGTTACCAGTAAACACAAACGTGTTAGGTATCTATTCCCAGCTGACCCAGCCGGCTAGCTGACGTGGGATAAATATTTCCCGTTTTGGTAGTCTTTTCAGACTGAGAGGCGTCCTTCCTACTTTTATGCGTCAAGATATTTCTGCTTCTGGCGTTTCTTTTGTGTAATGGTTTCTTTTTGTTAGACCTCTGCATTGTTTTGAGAGGTTAAACGGGCTGCAAAAATAATGTCTTTTAGATTTGGTTGAACTTTATACTGTCCTGGCGCCGTGAGCCCCTATAGTGTGAGTGTCCTATTGTTAGTACAGTATATAGCCCAAATTTCGGCTGATTTCAGTAGGTGGTTATTCAGTTCAGGGTCGCGCAGAGTCTGGGTACCACTCAAGGAACACTGTAAATGGGATGCCGCTTTAATCCTTTCTCCATTAATTAAAGAATTATGGGCATTTGAAGTAATGGCTAGTCCACAGTGTAACACATTAGTAGAAGATATTGCAATAATGCAAAAAGTATGGGAAAAACAGAAATGCATGCTTCTATGTCCGTCAGTGTAAAATTTGAGTATTCGCGTTCTTGTTTCAGTAATGTGTGGCTGTCAGGGTGACACGTCCCCCGATATTTGGCTTCATTCATCCCCCAGATCGACTGACTTTAATAATTTAAATGAAGTAGTGCCCCCCCCCCCCCCAAAAAAAACTCAAACTCTCTCCTGCGCCATTGGTTAGGTCTCAGGTGAGCGGAAGGTTGCTGGTTTAAATCCCATGGACAGAGTGATTTCATGTCCTTAAGCAACAATAAATAAATATTAATACACCCATACACGCGATTAGGAGCGATGGTTTTTCTGAGAATTTTCTGGAATTTGCGGTTCATGTCAGGCGAATAGGCGTGCGAAATGCCGATTATGCCGCACATGACAACAGCAGAGACTGATGTCTGCAGTCAGTATACGAAACTGTTTGCAGCCTCGTTTAACTTCGACAGGACAGGATATCTTTAATTATCTTTAACAAGCTGTTTTACAGGCCCACTTTAACTTAAAGCAGGGCAAATCCAGTCCATTGTTAGATGATTTAAAAAAAGGTAAGATTTTATATTCAGTTCTAGATGAAAAGATTTTTGCCCACAAATATTTATATGAATTAATACTAAACATGAGAATAAACATGGTTCTGTTTATCATTTTCCATTACCACCTGCAAAAAAAACTTAATTGGGGAGGTCATCGGGGCCCATTTAGGCTGTATTTTAGGGGTAAACACTTCCAACCTGGGGGGGCGCAAATGAAAAAAACTTATCCATTGCGGGGATTGAGAACCAGCAGATTGGCCATATTTATTGATTTGGGTGGCCATATATTTTCTACCCTTGACTACGCCTAACACCCACCCCTGGAATTTTCAAAGAAGGGACAGCTAAAATCTAGCAAGTCTATTATCGTATCTTTCGTTATCCTATCATTAATACAGTGAGGCCTGGAACAAAATAATTAACCAGGTCTCGCCTAAAGTAAAGATTGTATCATGTCCTAAAGTAAATGAAAATCTGTCTATACTGCTGAGCTATGAATTTCATATTTTGGTGCTCAAGTAAATATTAAACGGTGGAGTTGCTATGGATATATGCCAGTGTAACTTGCCTTAATAGCTTGTCATTTTGGATATTTTCCACACCTTAGTCTTTACAGTTTGATGAACGGTTACGCGGCATTTTGCTATGATTCTTGACCTGTAAGCATATAAATTAAAAACTTGTTTTGAAACGCAAGGAAGGTGTTTCCTGTGTGTCCTTTAAGGTTGCTGCTGAAATATGTGGAGGCTTGCGGTGTTCCTAACTTTTAAATGGCGTCGTACTTCATCATGCGCTCTTCTTGGTCACTACCTCCCCGCATCCCTGCTGTTGCGCTACACCGTTTGCAGGGTGTCCACTGCCTCGTGCCCGACGTTTCCTGGAACCATCCCTGTGCATCCCTGAACTGGATAAAATGGGTAGATTTATAGGATGACTCTGGATGGATGGATAATTGACAGTGACGCGTCTCACGTCCCTCTGTACAAACATCCATTTTTGGAAATCATGAAGATGTGAGCCTATTCTCCTTAGTTCTTCACATTTTTTAATTCCTCTACTCTGAAGCTAGCTCCCACAGAACAGTCTGTGTGTCCATAAATGACTTCAGCGCATGCGGCACTTATCTATGAAAGCAAGAGTGAACCTTCGTTTTAAACCGGAACACCACTGATCAGAGAGGGAGGGGTACAAATTGGGGGGGGTTTGCAGTGGCCCTTTTCCTGTCAAAATAAAATATAAATGCAGACAGTGACCTAAATTTTTTACTGTTAGGCAGTTTTTTCAGTTCACAATGTTAGGGAAAATATTGAACATACATCTTATGTATTTTTTACTTTGGTATGAAAATCAAAATTTTTGAATGTTAAAAGTATGTTTTAATTCACACTGTTTCTAATCAATACTGGTAACTTTATCTCACTTATATACTACATGTTTCATAAAATAGAATTTAACAGATATATAATTTTCTTTTATTACACTAACTAATATAATTTATGTTTAAAAATCCAGTTCTTCAAAGCATAGTACTTATGAAATAATGTGATGGTAAATCTTTTTTTCAGAAGACAGTGATTCTTGAAAATAATTTAAGATTTGGTACTGGATATTCCTGTTACCACATAATTATTTCCATTTTTTCCACCGATCGATGCTTCTTTGTGTAGGCCTCTCTGCTCATAAAGAAATCCAAACAAAATAAGATTCATAGATGTTGTTAAATGCAGTATAAATCAGAGGAAGCCGTGGGCCTTTCCTCAGGGTCGCTCTCATGCATTAACACGTTCTCCCCCACAGGTCCGCAGAATGATGCAGTCTTCAGTGAATTTCGGACATTCAAGTTTTCTCCAGTCAAGAAGAACAGCGGTTTTTTCCTAAGAAACAGCTCAAGTTTAAAGTCGACTTACGGGCAGACTTCACAGGTTTGCTGTTCAATGCCTTTTCACTTGCTGATCTGAATGTGAATTTTATTAACATTTAACAGGTTTTAATGAGCAAGTAAATGAATAAATTAACTGAATGCAAACAAACACTTAGTTAGTTTTTTATTATTACTATTTAAATTTTTTTTTTATGAATATCTACTCTTTAATTCAAAGTGATATTTTATTAAGTTATAACATTACTAGCTATTAAATAATTTTTAGTATGATTGCAACATTTGTGATACCATATATTGCACTGGGCCACCACAGAAGCAGCATATAAATAGTGTATTGATAAAATTTTATTTTTAATAAATATGTCCATGCGTTTGTGTAGTGCTATGCATTGCTCTTTATGCTGCACATTAGGCTGTTGATTTAAGGGTTAAAACTAAGAGGTTCGTGGTCACGAACTTGCATTTAGCCCCAAAGGACACTTTTAACAGAGTAAATGATCTCGACGGGTTGAACTGGGTCGCATTCCTTTCATGGTTGCTGAACTTGACATTTTTAATCCCAATGTGTTGTGGAGATATGTATCTAAATTTCAGATTCAGGTTGGGAAGCAGAAGAAATGTGACGGCATCAGCGGGTAAATCTGATCTTCAGAAAATGCAAAGTGATCAGTTAGATCTTGGACGTGCTTCAAATGAAGTAGAAGCGTAACGCACAGATAAAAAAGTGTCACAGTGGGTTCCATAACATGAAATGACTTTGTGCAAATCGTCCTGGTTTGCGGTATAGCACAGACAGTACACTAATCTTAAACAATAGTCAGTCTTATGCAACTTCGCCTGGTTTATGAAGAATATATGGCGATCCTGTATCAGTAAGGTGATCCCTTGTCTAATGTTCTTACTGATACAGGAGAAGTGCTTACTTTTATGCAGCACAATGTGTGTGTCTTAGTGTTTCAATAATTTATCACCCTGAATGTTTACAGAAAGAATTAAAATGCCTAATAACAACCTTCCCGTTTTCATTTAAAACTAGAACTAGATGTATGTTAATCCTAAAATAAAATGCAATGAAACAACAATAATGAATAGGGTGGAGTAAACCCTAACATAGATAAGTATATTTGTAATCTCTCTCTCTCTCTCTCTCTCTCTCTCTCTCT
>JAODKC010000041.1:13359849-13373671 GCA_026777985.1 Mormyrops attenuatus | reverse complement strand
TATATATGGTACCTGTGTTGTATATCACTTGTAATTATATATATTATGTGTGTATGTAATACATTTTGTAACTGTCATTAGCTATTAACACGGAAGTTTATTAAGTATATTATGAAATTGTATGTACATTAATTTCGCTATATTCTCAGGGCATATTTTGGTGATGCATGATAATGTGTGTCTTTTGTGGTAATATTGTGTTTTTGAGGCTTATGACCAAATCGTCATCAAGCTAAGCATTTCGCTGGCGTTTACTTCCAAAGTGTCTGACTGCATGCAACTCCAAAAGGTGTGCGAGACGGCTAGGTGTGCTGGCTATTAGCCACACTCAGATCTGTGGAGTAACTATCTACTTAATCTTCAGTCACTTCACAGAAACACTCACTTTAGTAGATCCTTGATGAGCTGAACATCATTGGGACCACTTTCTCCATTGCAGTTAAGGTGGTGAAGGGGCAGGAGAGATTTCACCCATTAGATATAGAGGATAACTTCCAGGTTAGATCAGGCTACAGTGGGCAACTTTAGCCAGGACATTGGGGTACCACCCCTACTGTTTTGAAAGATGCCCAAGAATCTTTTATGATGGCAAAGAGCCAGGGCCTCTTAAGGACGGCACCCTTTTTCTCCAGCACAGTGTCCCCATTACTGCATTGGGATCCACACAAACCACAGAACGGGCTAATCTGTTGGCTGCCCCAACACCTCTTCCAGCAGTAACACACTTCTGTGCTTGGCCTCCCATCCAAGTATTGCGCAGGCCCAAACCTGCTTAGCATCAGACAGATCACCAGGTCTTAACTGCAGGTGATATGGCTGCTGAGGGTACCCCTGCATTCCGCTGGACGGGAAGAGGTACTGTACCATGAAGCTTGTTGCAGGAGTTCCTCTTTCCATCATGAAGACCCCAGACACTTTGCAGCGAATGCCCTGCTCTGCTTCCATCCAAGCTTTGTGCAGCTCCACTGTTCTTGCATTCTCCTGTGTTGCTTTTCAAATGAGCATAAATTCACATATTAATAGTTTTATGACTAAGACCTTATTTCTGGATCAGTGTGTAAGGTTACATGCATGGATGTATGACGAGAAAATCCACAAAGGAAGTGGTAGTATTTTTTTTTTTTAATGATTGCGTAGGAAGTCGAGTTAGTGCCGCTATGAATAGAGGCAGACGTCGCTGTATAGGATTTCCTCAGGTACATGTGTGCGTGATGTCATCATGCTTGGCCGGGCCGTACTGGCTGAGGGCACTGGGCCTGATCCTGCTTCCTCAGTTGTATGTTGCTTTGGATAAGAGCATCTGCTAAATAAATAAAATGTAAATGAAATGACCAAACATGGCAGTTCTCCAGCTGGGCTTTTCTTTGTCCCAGCATGTCTTCTCCAATCGAGCTGTGGAATGACAGTAAGTTTAGGACCCCAGTGTCAGGGTCGTCCCCGCACCTGCCTGTTTGCGTGTCGTATTCTGAAAGTCTCCTTCTCCACCAGCTTCATGTTGTTCTCCGTCACAGTTGGATTTAGCCCTCCGCTTTTAATTATTAACCTCGTAAGCCATGCCGGGGCTTGTCAGAGTAAATGTTTATTTATAGGTGTTGGCAGACCAGTTAATTATGCAAAGTGGAATATCGGTGCCACACCTCATTTAGCTATATCTGCAGATCTTTTCTAGAATGTTTCTTTACAATAATCCTTTGTAACAGGATCATATGCTGTTTGTCAGTCTGGGATTTTTGCCATTCTGAGACCTATAGGTTAAGATCTGTATCATATCTAGGCTTTAATGATAGAGAATCCTGTGGTCATTCTGCACATATTAATGAATAACATGCAAGGGTGTACAGAGGGTGCTGGTGGGTAGTTAGTGGACATAGATGCTTTTACATGGGGCCCCCTGTTGGCCATGAACAGTCACTACACTAAATGGTAATTAACCATATTCCTTCGTTAGGAGATGCTGAAGCACCATGAAGCTAGCTATGATCTCCAGACTCTACTGATTAGCTATTTATTTAGTACGCGGAAATTTAGTATATGGAACATTTGTGTGTGGCTTTTTGAGTGAGGCCCTAGAAACGATAAATCCACCCCTGTCTAGATGCATCATCCCGCATCCATTCTCTTCATTGATTATGAAAAAAACTGTATCATCCACAAAGCAAATTTTTCAGTGTAACTGAATTGATATACAAGTATACAATGCTGTGCAAAAGTTTTAAGCAGTCAGAGAAAATGATGTGTAAATTATCTTCATGTTGGCGTAAAACCATCATATTATGTCTGTCAAAGTGTGTCAGCTTAGCCATTTCAAAACCGATAAAATTACCACAGTATTTGCAGCAACCATCCAATACACCCATGTATTTTTTTTTTACTCGACCACCAGGATACCTTGTTTGGCTAATCAATACCCCATTGAGTTATTCAACTAAAGTTCATTAATTAATTGGCTGGTGGTGAAATTTGACAAATACATAAAATGGTTGAGATTTGGGAACCAGAGTGAAGTTTATCTAGGTATCCAGGAAGATATCAGTAACGTTTTGGAGAACAGATGAAATTCTAGTTTATTTTCTGTTGTGCTACTGTTAACTTGCCTGTGCTGTAATGTTGAAATGTGTTTTTTTTTCTGAGAAATTGTACAATTACTACCAAGATAAATAGCCTTAAACATTTTCTTTCACTGCCAGTCTTTTTACCAGTACTGTAGATGCATATGACATATTGTCTAGATGAGAGGTTTTAAACTGTTCTTAAACCAGGACCCTCCAAATAAAAACAGACCATAGCTAGAGGCCCCCAACCACTAAGGTGTGATCTCAGAAATATATGAAGTATGGACTGACAACGATACTGGATAGACTCAATACTGCAGATTTCTTATTGGGTAATAAGTGTTACCTACAGCCAGTAAACAGAACAGCTAAGAGTACCCAAGGAACAAGCAAAGATAACAAACAAACAAACAGACAATTAGTATGCAGTAGTTCAATGACAACAAGTAACTACAATTTGCATAAAGGTCAGGTGTCAGTAATATTCCAGTACTTCTGATTTAGTTGTTGGCAATGTGGTTGGTTTCAGGAAGGAAACTGATTTTTGAATCTGGTAGCCAGTACCCTGATGTTGGGAAATCATTCAGGCATGAGGACTGATTTTGACAGTGGCACAACTGTAGTCCTCTTGAGGCACAGTGTGACTGTGGACAGGGATGAGGAGACGTTGAAGATGTCAGTAAAGACGGTCCAGCCATACACCTTGTGTCTTTAGGACACGGGAAGGGAGGCTGTCAGGGCTAGAGTTTCTGCAGGCTTTGACCTTGCTGAAGAACCTCCCCATATCCTGCTCAGACAGCCGTGGTACCAAATCCCCTCCATCACCGGCAGCTTTGTGGCTCCATGTTTTGACCAGACACCACAAAGCCTCAGTCCTTGCTTAACAGTGTTGGATACATTGTGTAACTGCCTCTGCAAACTCATTAATTTCTGTGGCTCTGTCTTCGAATGCACTACCTTTAGTGATTTTCTGTTCTGTATGGATGTTTGTGCTGGGGGAGGAACTGAGGAACACAAGCATCATCAAATCTGCCCAATCAGGACTTAACCATGCTCCGTGTTAGCCAATCAAACACAGGGTTTAGCCATGAGGTACTCAGTGTTAGCCAATTAAAAACATGGTTTGACAAGTAGGTGCTCTGTGTAAGCCAGTGAAAGTTTAACTGTGAGATACTTAGTGTTAGCCAATCAAGCAAAGGGTTTAACCATGAGGTACTCAGTATTAGCCAATTAAAAATATCGTTTGAGCATGGGGTACTTAGTGTTAGCCAATTAAAACTAGTCTGCTCTCACATTGTGCGTAACGTTTTGGGCCCAAGCATGCTTTTGTGATCACTGTGTGACTTTGTGTTCTGAAGAAGACATAGGATGAAAATAACTATTGCACAACACAATGTAGTTCATGATTAATGCTCTTAATTTGTGGAGTCATTTATTTGGAGTCATTTCGGGTGCAATGACACGCGGCCCTCATAACTCTATTGAGTATGCAGAACAATGTTTTTTATTTTTTTTTATTTTTGTGTGCCGCACGTATAAGGAAGTAGTCCCATATTTTACGTTTTCGTGTGTTGCATCCAGCTGTTCCTGGATACTCTTGTCAGCCCCAATTTCCAGCAAACACTGCACCAAAATGCTCCATTGCCACCATGTTTGTTAAATGTTTGTCGCTACCTGGGGTTCATTCACCAAGAGCATAGTTACTAACAACGTTAGCAACTTATATTGTTGGAGCTAAGCAACTGAATGGTTCCAGTAATGTAATTTGTTAATGGGAGCTATTGGGAAACAGACCCCCAATCTCTATGTGTATTTATTTTTTTTTGTAATGCAGTTTTGTGAAAAAAAGTTTGATCTGTACAGCCTACCTGATTTGTTCCTTCCCGGTGCAGTTCATGTATAGTGTACATATGTGCATGCATGTTTCAGTCACGTCATTGACTTCATGTCTGTGTTCCGTGCCCAGGCACGGTTAGCCATCACACTAGATGCATACTGTGCTCGAGTCTAACTAACCATGCCCGGGCATAGTTAAGTGTACTGTACTCAATGTTAGCCAGTCAAACACAGGGCTTAACCATGGGGTACTCAGTGTTAGCCAATGAAACACAGGGCTTAACCATGGGGTACTCAGTGTTAGCCAATGAAACACAGGGCTTAACCATGGGGTACTCTGTATTAGCGATTCAAAACATGGCCGGTACAGCGGTGTCTGTAAGCCAGGAATTGTCGATTAGAAAACATACGCCACCTCCTCTGGTGTGGCTGGTGTCTTTTAGAGGGGCTCTCCTTGTGATGTTCTGTCAGTCTGAGGGGTAATGTTTGGGTTTAGTTAAGTTTGAAGGTGAAAACACACCAGTCCCTCTGAGAATGAATCAGGCAGTGCAGATCCCCAGTCTTATCATCCAGCTGCTGTGTAGGGCTGGCTGGGGCATCTGCTCCTCCTCCTCCTCTCCTCTTCTTCTCTTCCTCTCTTCTTTGCTTGTCTGGTAGTCAAAGTTCTGAAATAGGATGGCAGTGTTTTCTCTCCAGTGTTTGTGTATTGTATTCGGTAGATGCTGTTCACAGCCCAAAAGAAACAGAAAGAAAACATAAAACCTAGGCACAAGCTGGTTATGAAATGTTGCCGTGTTATCAGGGCTAGTAGTCGCCCAAATTAATGTTCAAGACGTGCCAGCCCTGCTGGATTGTGACTGAATTAATGGCATTGCTATTCGGGCCGGGCAGGGCCGGGCCAGGCAGGGCCGGGCTGAATGAATCTGTTGTTCTCTTCCCCCAGGCCAGGCAGAGCCGCTCCCTGCCCATGGGCCCAGTCATGCGAATGACGAGCTGCAATAGCCAATGGGATCAGCGTTTCCAGTCCATGTATGGTGAAAACCCGCTGCAGGTCTCGAATGGCCTGAAGCCCAGCAAAAGCGACCCTACTCTGATAAAGGCCACAAGTGCCACCCTGCCCAACCGCCTGCAGAGGGCCAGCATTCACTCCACCGGCAACGGCAGCTCCCAGGTGGTGGTGAGCAATGCCGTCAAGGTGGCCAGCAGCCGTAACCGGCTTGTTCGAGCTGCCACAAGCCCTGTCAATGGTGACTCTAAGATGATGCTCACCAAGAGCAAGACCGAGCTTATGGGGTGAGAGACCAGGCCCCATTGTTGGGCCAAATTCAATCATTCTGCTCCAGTATATGCATCACATCCTCCACCAGGTCTTTTGAGTGGAGCCGGGCTTTTCCTGTCACATCCAGGGTCAACGGGAGTGGCAGCGGGACGGACATCACCATCAAAGAGGCCGTGGAGTTCCTGTCCAGTCCAGACGAGAAACTCCAGCTCCGTGGTGCCTCCTTCATCCAGCACAGCACCTTCAAGGAGGACCAAGCCAAGCAGGAGGTGAGATGGGCTGGTCCTGCTGATGCCCCCTGTAACCCTCCAGCAGGGTTTCTTGCTTCTTCATGGAAATGAAATTCTCCTGGGACTGAGACATTAAGCTATTGGGCTTCCCTTAGACACATATTTTGAGCTAAGCTAAAACTTTAATGGCTTTTTTGAACCTGCTTGGATGGTTCTAGTCCATACTCCCATTCCAGCTTGAGTTGAGTAGATAAAGACTTGGGGATCATTAATGTCTCTGCAAGGCAGCTAGAGAAAAGATTCAAGTGCGTAAGAAAGGGGTCATTGTTAAACTTCATGGATAAAAAAAGTTGGCTGTACTATGTTGGCTAAGTTCTTGAGCCACACAGTGAAGACTGATGCTTGTTTTCCCCTGTTCATCTGCCTTGCTGACCCCTTTTTAAACCCTAAAAGGAACAGGGGCCAGCTGGGTACATTTAACTGGAAGGGCCGCGGGCATGTGGCAGGTTTTGAGAAACGCAAACAGTGACTGGCACTCATCAAACTCGTGAATATTTGTGCCCTAAAAGACGAATATTGATTGACATTATCCCTGGGAGTATCTGTCAGAACTGAGGATAGGGATCTAAACCAGGGAAGGAGGACGGAGAACGGATGTCAGATAAAATCGTGATGGCATGAAGAAAAACAAAATAGAGCTGCTCCAGGATGAACACCAGGAAAACACGCGGAAAAGGGTGAGGGCCTAGGGTGGTGCTGGGAATGGGGGCCTGGTTGTGTTTTTTTGTGGGTAGTCATCACAATGGTGACTGAGGAAAGCCCAGTGTGGCTGTGTGTGAGGCTTGTGAATTAGGAAGAGGTTGCCCGAAGGAGCTCTCTCACCGCCTAAGCATGCCCTGCCTCTAGCATCCCCACCCCTGTCTCACGTTAGTGTCAGCTGACGATCCCATAAGCGGCTCTGGTGTTTGGAAACCGTCCTGTGTGTCAACACGGCGGTTTCCCGGTGGCTTAGAGGTAAGTGAGAGTGCGAGACATGTGACTGTCCTCTCTGATCCACATGAGAGGAGAAGCTCAATTGCTGGATTCCTCTGGTTTCTCCTTTCTCCAAGGAGAAGATGCCTGGCTCAGAAATAGCAATAGGTCTTCATGCTTGTTTTGTTGTATGATAATTCTTTGTTTTTAAACATGCCTTTCCTAGGAATAGATGTCTGAAATTATAATTATATTCAAGCCTGCTTCCATATGCAACTAGAATTTTAGATTATTACAATTGTAATAGCTAAATGAACTGATGTTGCTGAAATGTTAATAAAGGACATTGGCAACATTAACATCGCGCGCGTGATCTGCATCGTTCCTCACGGCGCACCATGGATAAAAACACACAGCAGAAACAGTGTCCATTGCCACATGTCTAATTGTCTGGAATCATTTATTTTTGACCAGCTAGTATTTGTTGATGCTGTTTTTAGATTTTAACTAGGTTGAATGATGCCCTAACGACTTTTTCCACATGACCCCGCCCCTCTCTACATGACCCACCCCCTCACTTCCTAACCCCATCTCTTTCTACCTGACCACCACTCTCTCATGACCCCGCCCCTCTCTACCCCAACTCCGCCCCTCCTTACCTGATCCTGCCCCCACTTTTTCCACCTTCTCCCCGCCCTGCTTTCAGGTGCTCCGGCAAAATGGCATCCCCGGCCTGATAGCCCTCCTGCGCAACCCCAACCCGCAGATCCAGCAGACGGCCGCCGGCGCTCTGCGCAACCTAGTGTTCAAAAACGCTGACAACAAGAAGGAGGTGCAGCAGTGTGGAGGGATAGAGGAGGCGCTGACGCTGCTCAGGGAGACGGATTCCAGTGAGACACAGCGTCAGCTGGCAGGTGATATCCAAGACCACCCCCCCTTCCCACCTGAAACACCCCTAACATGCCATTGTAAAAGACTATAGCATGACCAGCATGCCACCACTCAAACCATGCATTTGAATGTGGCCCTCTATTGGCCACAAATTGTCACTACATTGGGGGGTAAATAAATCTGCCCCTGATTGTCACCAGGAATCATTCAAAATATCACTGTAATGACTTATTTAAATTAACATAGACTCAGTCACAGTTTTTCTAGCCTGTTAGACCTATTATTGTTCTCTCAAATAGGTAATGAGGTTTGCCTTGGGGTTGACCTTACAGAACATGAGGATAACCTGCCGTGACTCTGCTCAGAGTGTACGGATTTAACAATGGGTCCATAAATCATCATTTTTCTGCACTGCCCCCAGGTCTCCTGTGGAACCTGTCCTCGGCAGACAACCTGAAGCCGGTGCTGATTCAGAGAGCCCTGCCCGTGCTCACAGAGAACGTGGTGGTGCCTTTCATCTGCTGGTCTGACAGCGGAACTAATCGACACATCGACCCTGAAGTCTTCTGCAGCACTACGGGCTGTCTGAGGTGAGGCTGCCTCTAGTTGGGCATCCTCGATCCGTGACACGTGCCTCACTCATTCACTTTGTTGAAATTGTGAAGGAAATTTAAATCAGTAATTAATATAGCTGGGTGTTTTAGGAATGGAAAGATGGATGGATGGTTGGAAGGCTACTTTATTAATTCCAAAGAAAACTGCAGACTTTGACAGAAAAAGTTTTTTAAACCGTAATAAACAATAACAATAAACAGTAAATGACAGTAAACAGTAGGGGTGCAACGAGATCTCGTGTCACGAGATCTTGCGATATTACAACATGACGAGATTTCCTGTCGGAGTGAAAAGCGGTCTCGCGAAGGCACTGCAAATCAGCTGCCGTAAATCAGATGCTGTAAGCGTGTCGGCGTCTGACGAAATTACCGTAGCAGATGCCCCAGACACTTTTATATCTTTTTTGTGGCAGCATTTTGGGGACCCGGCGGAAAATATAAACGGCGAAAGGGTGACAGACAAAACACGAACCAACTGTAAGCATCGTAGGAAAATAATGGCATACACGGCGGCTAACGCTACTACTACGCAAAGCCATTTGTAGCACCATCATAGCTCTTTACTTAAATCCACTGCACCGGTGAAGAAAGCGTTAAAAAGAATGTTTATTTATATTGTTTTATTCATATTGTATTTTATGTTCAATTGAGAAGTCAAATAGGAGAGAAGCCTGTCATTTGAGCTTGTGGTGAAATATTTTATGGTGATAGATATTTGTTCAGTTATTTACTGTATATGATGATGGTGATTATTTATAACACTTCACCATACATCTGCATTATTTAGCATTTTTTGTCTTTCAAATTAATCAAATAAAAGGCTGCTTTCCAGTAATATATTTCCTCTTTGAAGTTTTCCTTAAAATATTGTTAAAATATCATCTCGTCTCGTTCTCGTGAACCCAATACCGTGTCTCGCCTCATCTCGTGGGCTGAGTATATCATTGCACCCCTAGTAAACAGTGACAGTCCAAAGAGGTGGTAGATGTTTTGGGGGGGCAGTCTTTGGGGGTCTCATAGAGGCATCCATGCCCCCCTGTGGCCTGACCCCTCCCTTCCTGCCTTCCTGAGACAGGAATCTGAGCTGCACCAAGGATAAGGAGCGACAGGCTATGCGGGATAGTCCCGGGCTGATCGAGGCACTCGTCAGCTACATTAAGAACTGCGTGGCGGCGGAGAAGCCAGATGACACGGTGGGAAAGGCACTGCATCACTGCCAAGCTCTGCAGCACTCTACCACACTCTGCCATGGTCTGCAGTGCTGTTCCACCTACAACTTTACTCTACCACGCTCTACCACAATCTACCATGCCCTGCAGCACTGTACTGCACCCTGCCATGCTCTGCCACACTACATGCTCTGCAGCACTCTACTGCACTTTGCCACGCTCTGCCATATCCTGCAGTACTCTGCCATGCTCTGCCACACTCTACCATGCCATGCAGCACTCCACCATGCTGTACCATTTGTACATATGAGATTAAACACACACGTTGTACTTTCCACAAGTTAGTAGCTATAGAAGAACTTGCAGTTTTTCAATTTGATTCCTACCTTTAAACCCCCCTCAAATGAAAAGAAAAACTTTTTTCCAATACTTGAGGTTTCTTTTTTCCAAGATTTGAGTTTTCCAGTTCATATCTTTCAAATGTCTAATCCATAGTTTGATGGAATTGCCTCTAGTTAGAGGGCCAGTACTTTCTGACAGTCTTTGACCCATGTTTGTGCCATCGCATTACAGTCGGTGGAGAACTGTGCCTGTATCCTTCACAACCTCACCTACCAGCTGGAGACGGAGGCTCCTGAACATCTCAGTAACTTCAGCACACTGTCGGCCTCCAGGAGCTCATCCAGCAGGAAGACCAGCATTGGCTGCTTCAGTCCGCAGAGCAGCAAAGCCGATCAGGAGGTAAAGTGGCTGTGGAGGTCCTGAACAACGTGATGTTCCTCATAAAGTCCTCTAGAGGGTCAGGGTGGAGGTGTACCTTCCAGAGTGGCCAATTAAACACTAAGACTGTTCCTCACATAAACAGGGACCCCTTTATGTTGTTTCTGGGACCCCACTCAGAAACCCCCCCCCCCCCCCAGATGCTGCATAAACTAAATAAATAGCTAGCAAGTATAGTCAGAGGATCATAGCTAGCTGTTTGCAGAATATGATGCTTCAGGATCTTCTAAATAGGAAACTTTTTAGAGTAATGCTTATTGTAGTGACGGTTTGTGGACCCCAAACTGCAGGGGCCCCAGGGAAATGCTTGGTTTGAGTGGTGGTAAACACTACCACTGTGTGTAGATCATATAGGCACCACACATCAAAGCCCAGAAAAATATTACAGTGACACGGCTTTTCTGTTATGGTATGTGGTTCTTCTCATTTACCTGAACAATTTTTTACACATTGTAAACTGACGCGTAATTATTGGGAATCTGTTGTATCATATTACAGGTGACTGCTAATACCTAGCTAATAATAGCTAATTACCACAGGAACTGCCTTGCACAATTTTCCTTTGTTTTGCTGCAGACTGCCTTTGAATACCCAGTGGTGGAAGAGGCTGATCCAAAAGGCCTCGGCTTGCTTTACCACTCCAGAACTATTCAGACCTACCTTTCCCTATTGGGAGCCAGCCAGAAGGATGCCACCTTGGAGGCCTGTGCAGGAGCCCTGCAGAACCTCACAGCCAATAAGGGACCAGTAAGTCTCAGACCGATCAGCGAGGACCAATCAGGGTCCAGGAGAACCTGTTTTACTAGTGGATTTCTTAGTGAAGAACGGCATTGTGGGAAATTTATCTCTATGGGGCTGAAAAGCAGATGGGCTCAAGCAGTCTTTGGGTATTTCTCAATACTAAGAACGCAAAGATTGTACTTGTGGTCTTGGCAAGACCAGTCTTGCTAAGTAAGAATGAACTTGGGGTGCAGTGAATCATGAAATGGGTCTCGTTTGGCGAAGATGCATCTGATGTATCCTTGATATTTTGGGCGGGGCAAGAACAACATTTTTACTGCTCTCTACACTTCTGCTCTTGAGTATTGGAACTGGTCTTTTCCAATGGACGTTGACGTAAAACGGGTAGGTGAGAACACAAGTACGGTCAAGTACGCATATTGGGTAACGCCCTCTGTCTGCGCTCCATGTCTGGCGTGGATGTAAATGTGGGCTTCGTCTCTTTCCAGTTCTCTAAAGCGATGAGCCAGACCATTGTGCAGAAACTGAATGGCCTGCAGTACATCGAGCCGCTGCTGCAGAACTCCAACCCTAGCCTGCAGAAGACCGTGATGTCTCTGGTGGGGAACCTGTCCAGGAACCCAGCCCTGATGAGCAACCTAGGTGAGAAGTCTGTCTGGAAAGCACTCCATACTACAGTTGACGGTGCTGTGGGTGTTTATGATGAGGAGACGCCCGGGTCTGACCTCAGCAGGACCATTTGTCTAGTAACTCAAGTTGTGCTGAAAATAATCACAGTAGATGTACAGTACACATGACACATGTGCACTTACTTTTTTAATAGTAGTCTAAGTTATTTGGTAGATGTTATTTAGCTCCTGCTCCAATACTGCTTACACACATATCCAGGCACTCGCTGGAAGCTTAGCCTAGCTGCACTTACGCCTAGTCGACTCCCTGACAGCCGTATGTTTGCAATGTGCTGTTTGCTTCACTTTGGACAAAAGCATTTGCTAAATAAATGGAAATGTAACTTTTCCATAATGATAAGGAAAAACATTAAGTGAAATGGGAGCTGTGTGGATTGTAACAGTTCAACAAAAACAGCATTATTAGTAACTAGTAATTAGTTATTTGTTGCCATAGTAGGGTTCTTCAGTAAAGAGTTTTTTTATAAATGAACAAAAACATAAGAATAGTTTGTATACGTGAGGGGAACTTTACACCTTACACAGTAATGCATGAGTCTCTCTCGTTGTTGATTGTTATGTAATATTTAGGCTCAATTCAGCCAATTTAAGTGGACTTTGAGATTTGTGATTTCCCATGCAAAACGAGGTATATGTGAATGCTCCAAACTCAGACCTCCCAAAAGTGAACTGAACTCAGACCAGCACAAGAGGTTAACAGGTTGTTTGTTGGCTATATGTGAACAGCAAGTGAACCCAGCTCGCTTTGCGTTTCTGTATGCTTTCTGGCCACTATGGGATACCGTACAACGCTGATGTCACAACTGTCACAACATTATTATGAATTCTTCAGATGGATTGCACTGATTTCTAATAGTTTTCAATAGTTTAATGAAATTAACTTTAAACTTTTAACTTTTGAAATTTGATCAAATCTGATGGAGGTCCTCCTTTACGGTGATACCTACATTTCAGGTGAGAATAACAGAAGGGTTGTCAGTAGTATCAAAAGTAAGGCAGATTTTATTTGGTATTGCTGGAATGTATGTTTTCTCCTCAGATGTGTTTTGGGTGGCATAATAATGTCCTTTTTTTTTGTTTTTTTTTGTGGTCTTTTTCCCAGTTTAGATATTTCAAAAACAACAAGAAAGTGCGTGTTGCCAGCATATGTGCAGCCATGTTTTTGAGCAAAACTTGACTCTTACGATCAGTTCAGTGTCCAAAAGGACCAGGTGTGAATGTGAAGTGGACTGAGACCATATAAAAGCTGAAGTGCGCCAGAAAGTGAACTGAGTGCTTTTGGAAGGTGATAGACAATGTGAATCCAAAGAGAACTGAGTCAGTGGAGAATTGCTCATGTATCCTACACAACCTCAGCTACCAGCTGGACATGGAAGCTCCTGAACATCCCAAAAGCTTCAGCAGCCTGTCAGCCTTCAGTAGCTCCTCCAGCAGGAAGACCATTTCTCTTTCTCTTGGTCCACTTTCTGGTCCACTTAAAGTGGAGTTCGGTTCCTTCGAAATGGACTATACAGCAGTAAAGGCTCTATCCTGTACAGTTTATTCTTTGAGAGCTGCTCTCAACTTGGATAAAAATGCCTTCTAAATAATGTTAATGTAATGTGATATTTACAGCCTCTTAAAGCACACATTTGTGTAGGGCCACTAGTAAACTTGAGTGTGATCATTTAGGGTATTTTCACATGTAGTTTTAATTAACATTCCTCTTAGGGTGTTTTCATACTTATAGTTTGGTTTCTCTGGTCTGAATCAGTTGATGAGATTGTAAACTTGTAGCATTTTCCTGAACCATGCACCACTACAATTGGTCAGATGTGTCAGTAGCGGAAGCAAGAAGGTAAATACGGGAAGAAGGTCCTGTGTCCTGGGCTATGCAGTAAATACAGGAAAGTCCCGTGTCCTGGGCTATGCAGTAAATACCGAAAGGTCCCATGTCCTGGGCTATGCAGTAAATACAGGAAGGTCCCGTGTCCTGGGCTATGCAGTAAATACAAGAAGAAGGTCCCGGGTCCTGGGCTATGCAGTAAATACAGGAAGGTCCCGGGTCCTGGGCTATGCAGTAAATATAG
>JAODKC010000041.1:13326866-13348188 GCA_026777985.1 Mormyrops attenuatus | reverse complement strand
TTGTAATTGATTCTGGTTATATGTTTTGGCCCAGGTGTATGTGTAACGCCTACTGTTTTGGTTAATAAATTCCGCCTTTGCATGTTTTTAGCTTACCCTGTCCCATGGGGTAAACCCCCCCCCCCCCCAATTAACTATGAAAGGAGAACAAACACACCGGAGCTTATCTTCACCCATGTGGTCAACGCTGAGCGGCTTGCGTCTGTCGCTGAGGATCTTCTTCTTCTTCTCCCTCTCGGTCTGCTTCTTGCCGCTCCGCCTGTCCGTCTGTGTGGCCAGAGATCTCGGTCAGCCCAGTCACACGCCGCTTATCGGCATGTCTCCCACCGAAGATGACTCGACCTTCTGCATGTAGCCGCCAAAATGTAGGCTTGTCAAAGTCTTCTTCTTTTTGGCATCATCCTCGGCCTTCTTTTTGGCCTCCTCCTCCTCTTTCCTGGCCTTCTCCTCCTGAAATGTCACCACAGGTATGACCCATCCACTCTCCACATTAGGGTTTGGAATATTGTGCGAAAACAGGACAATTCTTGAAGTCAAGTCAAGTCAAGTCAAATGGACAATAAAGCCCACGTGACTTGACTGGAAGGCTTGTTCAGATTTCACACCGTTAGTGAATTTAAGAGGAATTCATTTTTTTTCCCCACCATGGGAAACTCTGTGAAAAGACTGACCCCTCGACGATGATCATCAGCAAAGAAGACCCACCTCCACGCGTTTCTGCCGCTCCTTCTCCCTCTCACTGCGGATCCTCTGCTGCTCAGCTCGCTCAGACCTGCGTGTTTCCTGCCGACAGCAAAATGGACTACAGACGTTCAACGTCACTGCAATTAGCTTAATCCTGGAATTTGTTGACTTTTACCCTTGGTGACTTTTTGTGACTTTCCTATTTTTGATCCTTCACAGAGATCTGACCTCCTTCTCAGCACCTACTGGATTGAGAAGTCAAACACACTGCAACTCCCCCAGCCAAAGCTGATCATTCACCATTTCACTTCCTGTTCCTGACAGGAAATACCAAATGCTGTTCAACAGGGGCATATCAGTCAGGAAGGACTTTGTTCGGTGGGGAGAGGGATGGGAGCAGGTCCGAAGGGCAGAGCCACTTACAATCCTGTCCTTCAGGCTGATCAGCTCCTCCTCCTCCTTCTTGCGGCTCTCAAAGTGAGCCTCGATCAGGGTCTGCAGCTCATTCAGGTCCTTCTCCATCCGCTTGCGGTGGATGTCCTGTCGGGACGAGTGGACGAGTTCAACAATCACAGTGGATGCTAAAGATAGTATCAATTGTATCAATTTCTTTTTTTGTCCTGATTATTATTATAATTATTATTATTATGTGTTCCTTTCACCAGGGGAGTGTGTTCCACGAAGCAGGATTTCTCGGTTAGCTGGGTTTAACTTAGCTAGAAGTCATGATTGTCCAATAGAAATGCTCCTTACCTAAACTCTTATTGGACAATTATGAGTTCTAGCTTAAGTTTAACCCAGCTGACCAAGATGTCCTGCTTTGTGGAACACTCACCTGATGTAATACATAACATAACATAACATAACATAACATAACATAAACACATATTTCCTTGTTATATCTATATCATCTTCCCTTTGTATACTGTCATAGTCTTATTCATATGTACATATTTGAAATACAGCTGGTTAGATGGTTATACTCAATGAGAACAACAAAGGAACCTTATTTTTGTTTTAGAATCAATATGCGTCCTGTTACATTCTAGATTCTATTCAAAAAGCAAGGACCTTCTAAACCAATTACATAAACATATTATGTGTTGATATGAGTTTAAGATTCTGGGTTTCTGGGTCTTTTTAATGGTGCTTGAGTACTGTAAATTTCATTTTCACTCACATCAAAGTCAACTTTCTCTCCATCTGGGATCTTCGGAGGTACCAGATTAGGCAACATGAATGGCCTGAAAGACAACAGTAGGCAGTTTGCATCGCTGCACACCAGACATGGGTCACACTAACCAGCCAGATAACTTACTTTGGCTTGGGTTTCGTCTCCTCTGTTGCACCAATAAAAAGAAAACAGGAAGAAGTTTAATATATCAGCTTTCATCAAGAGATTCAAATCCTCACACTCCTCACTGGTAATGTTTTCACTAATAAAATTTGTTTATTCGTGTGTAAAATCAGGTTAACTGATCCGTTTATGGCACATAGACAGGATACTTTAATTTAAAAAATTTATCTTAAAGTAGTATTTCCCCATCTGGTCCTCCGGGACCCACAGTCGGTCCATGTTTTCCCACGAACCCCCCTGGGAGGGAGCAAAAATGGTGAGTCTGTGGGTCTCTGGGGACCAGATTGGGAATCACTGCCCAAAAGCATAAATATTACAACTTCCTCAAAGTTCAGACAGTCTTGGGGTTACATAGGAGCTCTTCGTGATAAGCCTTCATCACCTCCTCCATCTTCAGCTTCTTCTCCAGCTCCTGGAACCAAACGGACAGCGTTGCCTGAAAGTCTGCCATATGCAGTGATGCCCGACACTTATCGAGCATGAACCCAAAATAGAAAGCTGATAGTACAAGGAGGACCCTGCAGCAGGGCATGAGGAGAATCCCCAGCCACGTTGACCAAAAAAGGCCTGGCATTTGAGGAATCTTTATATGCAAGAGCATATTGTTCACCCTGCCGAATACACTCAACATCTGTGACTACGCCCACCCACCCCAAAGCCTGTTCAGCCTAGAAGCAAGCACTCAAAAAGCCCCCCCTCCCCCAAGATGCTTCAAATAAATAGCTAGTGAGTAGAGTTAGGAGATGGTAGCTAGCTAGCTGGTTAGCAGAACATGCTACATCAGTATCTCCTAAATAAGGAACACGTTTATTTAATATTTACTGTAGTGACTGTTTGCAGCCAACAGGGGGCCCCCAAATCTTATGGGCCCCAAGCCATCACTGCCAATAGCAAGTATAATACTCTGAGGATCTTGGGAAAGATAGGAATATGAGTCCACCATTGAAATTACTGTTCCAAATGTCGAACAACAAAAAGAACCAAAACTGAACTATGAAAATAAAAGGTAAGTTCACCCAGAAGTCACTCTTTGTGACTGAGTGGAGTATTATTCTTGTGAATAATAGCATCAAGTGTGGTGTCCTTGCTGGTCTTGAAGCTAATGTTAGACTGGGCTAGTGTCTCAGGGCGATGGCAAAATATGACTGTGGCCTCACCTCCTCCGTGTGCTCCATCTTCAGCAGCCTCTCCTTCAGCATCTGGGGCAGGAGCATCATGAAAGTGACATCAGGAACCATACACACACACTGGATGGCCAGAAGATGTTAGCCAGGTGGCTGTGACTGGGCTACCTGGTCAGTTACACAATCCTTCGTGAAATGCTTCCATAAAATGTGTGGAAAATGAACGATGTCATATGCAGTGTGTTAACCACAGCTCTCTCCTTCACTGGCGGATAATATTAGCTATCCTCTGGCTTGGTGGGTTTTTTCATTCCAGTGCTGGAAAGTGTGTGCAATCTGAAAAGCGTAATGATGGCGATTAGGCAGGGCTGCGCCTGGCAACAGCACTGTTTAAAGCGATGACAGGTCCCGAGCTGCCCGTCTGCCAGCTGTGCGGGGAAATGATATATGGGAAGCACCTCAGATAAGGGGGTGACTCACAGCCGCTATCGCGGCCGAGTCTCATTCCATACGTGTGTTTCCGTGTGTGTGTCTGTGTGTGTTTGCCAAACATAGACAGAGACAGATAAAGGGAGAGAGTGAGAGAAAGCGACAGCACGGATAAACAGTGTCCATGCCTCTAAACCGATGCCTGCCTGTGCAGTTAGTGTTACGCAGTGTCAAATCACCGGGGCTCCTCTTGAAGAAAAATCCATCCTCGCCTTCAGAATTCACCCTTCATGCTGCTATAGTGATGCAGGCATGCAGCAAACGATCTACCTTCACCCTCCGGGGCTTCTTCCTCCTCCTCCTCCTCCTCTTGCACAACCTCGTCTGCCTCTTCTACACAATGCCCACGGTTAGGGAGCATGGCAGCCCGCAAAGCAATTCCAGGCAACATGGCCGACAGGTTACCCAAAACAGAACACCTCTCATTAGTACTGGTTAGGCAATCGGTTATTAATGATGATCCACACCATTTGTGGATTCAGAGATTCATGCTTGGAGCCTCAAATGTATCATCGAATGCACTATAAACCCCCATGAGTATTACCATAGACCCCCTGAAGATTACCATAGACTCCCTGAGGATTACCATAGACCACCTTGAGGATTAGCATAGACTTCCTTGAAGAACAGTATGGACCCCCTTGAGGATTAGCAAAGAACCCCTTGAGGATCACCATTGACCACCTTGAGGAATAGTATAGACACCCTTCAGGATTAACATAGACCCCCTTGAGGATTAGCATCTATAGACCCCCTGAGAGTTAATACAGACTTCCTTCCATGTGTACTCTACCAGCCAGGCTCTAAGGGCCAAAAGCCTCTCCAAGTAGCGTGTCACCCGGGAAGCAAAGTCGTACAATAGAGAGGAACCCAACCTGCTGGCCCACCCGAAAGAGAGACATGCGGGTCAGTTTTATGGGCTGATGATGGAGCACACCTAGACTGAACATCTGTTACAGGATGCCCTGTGCTACGGATAGACAATTTCTTTTGAACTTTTAAAAGCAATGCAGTCAGGAGAATTATACTCAAGGAAATAGTTAATGGATACAAGAACTCCTGAGAAACAGGCAGTATTAATCCATTTTAAAAAATAAGCTTGATTAGAAATTTATTTAGCAACCAACTTTTGTCCAAAGTGATTATCACCCCTTCCAGGAAATATACAACAACACGGGGGTCAACAAGTGAGAATCAGAGAGCAGTCAGCCAGACCCTGTTGGGATTAAGAGTCTTTCTCAAGGGCCCAGTGGTGACATCACTCTGTCAGCCAGGGGATTTGAACCTATGACCTTCCAATCACCAGTACACTGTGTGTATAGTGATACTTATACTCCAGAATGATACTACATTACAGACTATACATAGCATGTTTGTTGTACTTAGGTTAGCATTTAAAGCCTGGCAAAACAGTTTAACCGCTCTTAACTAAGAAAAATATTTTTTCAGTGTTTTCATGTGAAAGAACAGGTTGGGTTAAATGCTGCCCAAACACCTCAGGGCTCATTTTAATTGGAGACAGAAATAGTTGTAGGTCTGTTCAGGCATTTTCTGCATGCCTTTGCCTCAGACAATGTTAAAGCCGAATTGTGGGTGGTGCCTGGGGGGTGGTGAAGTGGTGGCGGGACACCTGTCTTCCTGCTGGAGGAAAGCAGAGTACCCACATCTACGAGTCACGGTGACTTTATGCTGGATGCAAACTGCCGCGCAATTTGGCGCAGTACAAAAACTACAGACAGGAGCAGTGTAGACTGGTACGCAGGGTTGCCAACTTGCTGGCTGGAGTAGATTTTCAATTTGAGAAGTCTGCACACACATTTATATGTATGCAACAGTTTTATTGCCTTGTAAATAGTCTGCAGGGTTTGCAAACTACCCCAACACTTTTGATGTGGCTAATTGTAGGTTTGTAATGGAATAATATAGATTTGCCATAAGATTTCTTGCGTGAGTGTCACGCCAGATGGGTGAGAATTGGCAACCCTGGATACGAGGTGATGCAGGGTGGGCCCAATCTGCTGACGGACTGCTCGGTGATTTGCATGTGTAATTATCCCACTTTAACAGGGAACTTCTACTGCCGGTATTTTGCATAATCCGTGATAAAAAAAAAAGCAACGGCGCGGATTTCCCTTGTTTTTGCGCATGCTCAAAGCTGCAGCCGCTTACACAAAACGCGGCCAGCGTTCCAGTTTGCGGCATGTACCTCATTAAAGCAGACAGCGTTTAATCTTTACATTTCTCAAACCTGTTAGTCACACCAAATACACAGTTTTCACTTAACAATGCTGCAAGCGGCTTGATGCAAAGCGGACTCGTCTGCCTTTATGCAGCATTAATCAGATGGATTTTTCCTTGTATTAACTGCTATATGAGCAATGAACAATTAATGTTCGTTCTGTTTCTACTAGAAAATCAGAAGGGTATTTATATAAGCAAGTATATAATGTACAGAGTGTAAATAAGTGCAGTGTTTTGTTATAAATAATTTTTAAATTGTATTCTAACAGTGATTTCATTACTTACCACCCTGTTCCCTGAAAAGAGTACAACAGTAATGAATAAAACAATAAAGCATTTTATACCTGCATTTGTACTGAAATACACGGAATAAACAAGTAAAATGTATTTTGCTGAACTTGCTGTTATAGAAGACGTCATTATTGCTAACGAATTGAAGTCTGGCTCATGGACTATTTTGATCACTGAGTAGATATTCGGTAGGTGACTTGGTCCTGAGGACAAACACTTACTCGTATTCTTCCACTTCCTCGTTATCGGACATGTTTAAGTTCCGGTCCCTGAAATTTGCGAGACAGAAAACGGTTTTGGATGAGTTTGGCAGTAATAACTTTTTGATGCATTGTTTCTGCGTTTGATGTTACTCTCTACCATCAAGTGACCTGTATCATAAATGTATTATTTATTCAGTTATACGAATACGAGTATTTACATTAAATGTATGATAATTTATAGTTATTTTCTACTAAATCGGTTATATCATTGATAATGATAATAATTGGTAACGGACTGTTTACTGTCCGTTACTAGCTGTACTAAGGTGAATATTGTTAAAATGGGACACTCTGAACAATTGTTTTATGGAATCTCAACTTCATACCATTCTAAATATATGAATGCAATATATTGAACCCTATATAGAAGAGAAAATAAACTATTACTAAACACATATATTAACTGTAAAGTTTAACTGTCCCGTTTTGCCAAGTGTCCCGTTTTCACAATGCGCATCCTGTAGCAGCTCCAAATTCATTAGAAAATAAATGACACATATTAGCAGTGTGCTTTTTAAATCTATTCGTGCGGGTTCGCATGTCCAGATGTGGTTTATGATAATGTGGTTCCCAGTGAGGTTTTGCGCTGTAATACTGAGCATTATAACAGTCACTTCGTAGTCAAATTGAGATTTTCCTCCCAAGTAGTTTCAACTTAAAAACCATTTCCTACTTTTTCTCCTTATTTAAAATGAGCACTTGAGTACTCGGTCCTACCTGTGTGGGTGAAGGGGTCACGTCACGAAAAACCAGTGGAACCAGTGTGTGGAGTCCGTCTTCCCCTCGAAGCCTTTAAATTGGCCGGAGGTCACGTGAGCGCCTTAATCGCACTGGGCAGTGAGAGCCGCGCCAGCCATGACAACAGTGTAGAGCTTCGGGGGGGCAGAGCACTGCTTTTGTGTTTATTTTTAACCCCAGCAGTTTGATTGTGCAGCCTTGTATATCTGTTCCCAAAAAAGGCCCTTCAGTTTGAAAAAAGGGGGTGGGACAAGAGGGGTCAGGGGATATTATCTGAAAGTATGGGGCAGTACTGACACAGCACAGGACATCTAGCAGTACCTCTTTGTCCTAGACTCCAGTAAGTCGCAGATTCCCCCCTCGCCAAAGCGGGGCAGTACTGACACTGCACAGGACATCTAGCAGTACCTTCATCACTCTCCTTTGATCTCTGATCACCCCACTTACAACTTACATGCTCACCATCATGACCATGCCAGCAGGGTGAGATTTATTATTTCTGGGACCACCCCCCCCAAAAAAAAGGCTAAAAAATGGTGACCGAATTACAAGACCACAGCTAGCTAGCTGGTTAGCAGAACATGCTGCTTCAGCATCCCCATGTTTATTTGATATAGTGTAGTGATTAGGGGCCCCACTCAAACACATGGTTTGGATAGTGGCTAAAATCGCCGCTGCATGCAGGAACCAAGAAGCATTTCAACTGTGGGCCCATAAAATATGTTAAATGCCAGACAATTACATAAAAACAGAATGCAGTAACAATGCACTTTTCTACATGCAATGATACTCGAGTAATTTTCACCGGACACTGGAACTGAAGCCAAAAGATATACAGAAAAAATATTTTATTAGTTCTTGCCCATTGTGAAGAATCTTTGAATCTGTTAGCATGTATTTATATTGGAGGTATGACGACTGGCCTAAAAATCCCTGTAAAGCATATCATCCAACTAGCTAATTCAAAAATTTCGTCAATTGCTGCAAGATTTCACAGGTTAATTATTAATATTATCCTGATACAGATATAAGAAAATAACACAGAACAAAAGTCAGACGTCTGGTCGTCCCAAGCGTGGCATCTGGTTTCATTATTGTCTCCTCAGAACTGTAACAGGAAAAAAACACACGGATTTCAGCACAAACATTCGGATTTCTGCACACCCAGGACAGGTATAGCAGCAACATCAGGGACTCCCACCGCCATGAAGATGGAGAGACCTGACCAAAACATGCCCGGCCTGCACCACGCCCTTCTCAGGTTCACATTACCCAGCAGTGAGTCAGACAACTGCCCTTGTGCAACGTCTGTTTTTAAACACCGTCTCAGGTACGTGCAAGCAGAGTGTCTGCGATGGCTCCTGGCACTGGTACATCACTTTCATTTTTAATGATTTATTTTTATATTTTAAGTTTATTCTTACCCAGAATGCAAACTGCTGACAGAGATCTATGATTCAGGGAAGGGCACAGAAACCCCACCCCCCATATGAATAAACTGTTGGCCATTTGTGCAGGCAGACAAGAGGTACATCGGAATGTGATAGTTTTCATTCATCCCATCATGCTCTGTTTTTTAAAGTCATGCACGCACATATGGAGGTGAGAGTGAAGCTGGGGGTCTGAGTACAGGGTCTGCCACCCATCCAGCACCCCTGAAAAATTCCGGGGGAGTTACCCACAACTTCTCCATAGTTCTGCCAGTTTGCAAAGCGGCTTGAAGATGCGAACTTTAACCCGTAGAGGGTCTGAGTGGAGCGTGCGGTGGGCACACCTGCGGGCGTCTTGTATCCTGAGCCTTGCCATTCTGCGCCGAGGCCGCCTCCTCCCTCCTCTGCCAGAGCTGCCGCTTGCTGGCCACCGTCACGTTAAACAGGTGCTGCGGAAACCAAGGTCAGGTCAAAGGTCAAAACAGCTATGCTGTCATGTCAGCTGCATGACCCATGGGTCAGGCACTGAGAGGAAATATCGATCCTGTTTGTTGTTGTGCAGAATGAAAAGTAATGAATACAATATGAATAGTGAGATATGTAATGTTTTAAGACGTTAAGACACAGACAAAAGAATTGGAGTTATGAGTGCAGAGTCATTACTCTGTTCAGCGGGGCCAGAATGAAAATTAACGTGCAGGCCGGGCAATTGTGTCCCCCAACAGGTCACAGAAAATGTCACCATGGGGCAAACTGATCAAAGTGCCGATCCGGATGACCTTCTACGTGGCTGCGACCTTGGGGGAAACAAACTACAGCCTACAGATGCGAATGTGCTTGCTCATTCATCATGGCCGGTGCAACGTCTGAGTGCTGAAATTGGGCGTGGAGCTTTTACGAGTAAGATTAATCAATTTCCCTGACAGAAGAGACAGTGTTACGGTACCGTTTGATACAGATGGATATCTGCCACCATTTTGTTCCAGGCCATTTTCCCAAACAATAGGCTGTCGTACTAACAAAGTAAACAGATGATTCAGTGATATGTAAGGCTGAGAAATAACAGCTTTTCCCATGAAATCCAGTTGAGTAACATCAGCATGCTAGCAATGACAGGATTACATTTCCATTTCCATATACTGCCCATGACTTTTCCAGAATTGATTCATGTACATGCTGCCGGAAGGACCAGGGATCCGCTTCAAACACACGGTTTTTATGCTCCTTTACACGCCGAGTCAAACTGTAGCTGAGGTGTGTACACTTGTTTGTAAGATCTGGACACACATTCATCCATTTATCTTCGTTCTGGTGAGAATTTTCCCAGTGTGACATATGGGCGACAAAAGTCTCAAAAGAAGATGCTTCAAGCCAATACTGTCATCTCCAGGGATATCAGATTTATTACCCGTAAATACAGGTTTCTCGTAAGATTTTTGGCATGAGTGTGAGAGTTAAAAAGCGTGAGCGTCACGCCAGACGCGTGACAGTTGGTGACCCTGTATCTTTGTATCTAGCCGGACTTTGTCATCTGTAAATCAAAAACATGCTTTCTTATTTCAGGCTCAGGTAGGGAATGGCCTCATTAAATTTAGCTAATACTTCAATGCATCTGGTTAATTAACATTATTTGTTGAAGATGACATCATTTAGCATCGTTGCCGCTAATCGTTTTCAGCAGCTAGCCCTGTGGGAATCCCTACCTAAAAATATAACATCAAAGCAAACACTGTGGCCCTCATTCATGACTGTAGTGGGACCATAAATAAACCCACCTGGTTTCACCTTGTTATTACTTGGTGGAATAATAGAATGTTACATTTAAAAAACCTCTAATCCTTCAGTTTTAAACCAAACCTTCTGTTCTAGGCAGGTATACATCAAGGTGTTTAATGCACAGCCTGGAGGGTTGCTGTTTTGTGGTTTGTCTGACCCTTGAACTTTTTTACAATCATCATGGTCTACATTCTCTACAACTACAATAATAAATACAACACTGACACCTAGAGGAATGAATCTACTACTGCGACCATCCTTCCACCTTTCAGCCACTTATCCTGTATCTATTGACACTAGAGGGCACTGTTGTCCACATCAGATGAGAATTTCGGTTGATAAGCCAAGGAAGATCTATATATGGACAAATGAAGCTTCATGACCTATGTGCTGTACACCACTGGATCGTACTCTCTATTCAAAAAAGGGCTCAAATCATGCCCCAAAGCAAACCAAGAGCACCATCTAGTGGGGTCGAAAAGTACAGAAAATGGTTCATGAAGCTTAATTTTACCATCATTAGCAAGAACCAAAGGCAGAGGAAGTGTTCAAGAATTCTAGCTTAGGAAGTTACTCTTAAGAATCAGAACGACGTGCCCATATCCAACATACAGTGATTAAAAAATATGTTTGACAGGGTGTTAAGTCTAATGTTTCTAACTTGCATTAAAATGCTTTATTTGCATAACACCAGGATAAAACTAAATGCTGGATGATTATAAAAACAATTTAACAAACTGTTTAGTCGGACAGTTAAATTAAGCACTACAAATTATATTAAGTGGTAATCAGAAAACAGTCGGCGACTTAATTTACCCAGTTAATCTAGGGGTAGGTCACCTTGCTGCTGGAGATAAAGGTCTGAGGATGTACCTGGAGCACAGGGTTGCCAGCCTGGTCCAAACAGCAGTACTTACATAGTTGCCTGGTCCAGATCCAGCTTTCTGAGTGCTGGACATCCACTGGCTGGCCAGCTCAGAGGTACCTGCTGGGCCACGCTGAAAAAGACAGTGACGCTAACGAGACATTGTTGTGCGACATAAAAATAATTACACTGCCTCAATACAGTGCGTTTCAAAACCCAAAAATGCTAACAATCATCACTGTTGAATGCTGAATGTTCATACATCATCCCGGTTTACCTGGGTGCCCCTATCTGGCTCTGCCCTCTCCTGTTGCTCCTTCTCAAAGATCTCACGCTTCCTTGACACCTCATCTGATGAGTACAGGCTCCGCTGTGTGGCTGTGGGGGATCTGATCTTCTCTGATTTCTGGGGACAGGTTCATGTGGAGTCAGCTGGGTGTGGCACTGTCTGACTAACTACATACAACCCAAGGCTGATTGGTCAGCTGCTGCTTGGCTTCATGCCGAGTAAGCAGAAAGGCTTGTAAACACCAATGCCATCATAGGTGAGGAGTACTAATGATTTCAGGAGGTGCACAAATTGACCAAAGTGCTGGAACTCGCAGTTATGCAACAGGTATTTGAGAGCTTAAGAGATGTTTTTTGTTTTCTGTCGCATCTGGAGCTTACGTGCAGGTTCTGTTTGACTCAACTAATTATTGATCAGTTATTATGAGCAAAGTTGTCACAGTGCCTCACAGTGATTATGAAAAGTCATCCCCCTAATGATGTCCAAATTAAGTTTCTTGAACAATTTGCTCTATTTTCTGACCCCATTAAATAGTGTTTTCTGTTCAAAAAAGGGCTCAAAGCATGGCGCAAAGGAGACCGAGAGCACCATCTAGTGGAGTTGATATATACAGGAAGTGGTTAATGAATCTTCATTTGCACATCACTGGATCTCCTAATGCCGATACTGGAGCGTACTCACCTGTGCAGCCAGCGCCAGCTTTTCCATGGTTTCCTGAATGCTGTGGGAGGAGATCCTCTGCCGTGAGCTGTGAGAAACGTAGCACAGTTAGCGCCTCTGCCTTGAGCTGTGAAGAGTGTGGCACAGTTAGTGCCTCTACGTTGAGCTGTGAGGAGCATAGCACATTAGTGTCTCTGCCTTGAGCTGTGAGGAGCGTGACATGGTGAGCGTCTCTGCCTTGAGCTATGAGGAGTGTGGTATAGTTAGCACCTCTACCTTGAGCTGTGAGGGGCGTAGCACAGTTAGTGTCTCACATAGCAGAGTTAGAGTCTCTCATACGGCAACCCGGCCGATTGCTCAACCTGCTTTTTTGTGACAACAGCTATCTCAACAAAAATCTGAACTGACTCACTCCTTCCTGAAGGGGCTGCTGTAGACATATCACTGGCTTTATGATGACCAAGGATGAGCAAAACTTTTCTACATATACAATAAGTGTTGTACAGCTTCTGCAACTCACTTCCTTAGAAAGGGCGATTGTTTATCCTCTTCATCATTTGAGGTCTGCAAAAACAGTCAGCATGAATGGTAGGCACATCCTTACATTAGCCACATGAGGGTGGTACAGATCAAATCATTGTGACGAGCACATGCCTTTGAAATCGCCAAAAAAGTGAGTACAGTCGCATGCTCTAGATGCCAGTTTATGAAAACTAAACCATGGACACTCAGTCATCTTACCTTGGCAGCTTCAATGTTATTTGAAGAAATTCTGAAACTTGCACTGTTAAAAGAAGAACAGTAGGCATAGGGGATTAGAGAAGGACAGGTCCGACTGGTCACAAAACCAAACAGGATATGGGGAATGGTCTTACATCCTAGCCAGACCAGAGGGACAGTCATACGTCCCAACCGGACGTGAGGGACGGTCATACATCTCAACTGGACGTGAGGGACGGTCATACATCTCAACTGGACGTGAGGGACGGCCATACATCCCAACCGGACGTGAGGGACGGTCATATACCCCAACCAGGGGGATAGTCATACATCCCAACCGGACCTGAGGGACGGTCATACATCCCAACCGGATGTGGGGGACGGTCATACATCCCAGCCAGACCAGAGGGATGGTCATACATCCCAACCGGACCAGAGGGACGGTCATACATCTCAACTGGACCAGAGGGACGGTCATACATCTCAACCGAACGTGAGGGACGGTCATACGTCCCAACCGAACGTGAGGGACGGTCATACATCCCAGTCGGAGCAGAGGGACGGCCATACATCTCAACCAGACCAGAGAGACGGTCATACGTCCCAACCGGATGTGAGGGACGGTCATCTCAGATAACCTGTGAATGAATCATATGCCCCATATTCCAGATGTATAACAATTCTACCCTCCAAACTCTGTACATGTGTTCATTAGAATCTGAATATTCAGAAAGTATATTGATCACATTTTCAGAATTTGAACACATGGTTAGTTTCCAAGTACACATGTCCAGATGTTATGAAAAACAGAAAAAAACTCTTTCTTACCTTCTCTGAAAAGGAAGACTTTTCTCTTCTTTTTTTCTCATTACCTTCAGATCAAAAGAGCTTGGAATCAGGTACCACCAGTGTAACAGAAGTAGCAATGACTGTGTAACTGTAAAGCAATGTGTAACTGTAAATAATGTAACTGGATGATGCAGGGATGTGTAAGACGTGTCCTTCTACAGTGTGCTGCATGGCTTCGCCCACAGAGTTACCCGGAAGGACCAGGCCCGGTAGTTCTGTCTCCTGAATGGATTCTGCTCCCTTTCCCTTGGGCTGGTGACGCCCTTTGATGGAGAGTCATTCTCACACCCCTATGCAAATCATACACAACTCAAGTCAAAGATGAAGTCTGGCTCTTTGCTTGGATTTACGCTCCGGGTAAATCACCAAATTATCACCAAATGACATACAGTATGGGCACAACCATGGGTGCTGTGTAGATTAATCATGCTGGGTAATAAGACAGAGCCTACTGCTTTATTGGTTATTTGGATTACATAAATACCCTGTAATATGACATATTAAGAATCTTTCTGTACTATTTCACAATAATCAGCTGGGCTCAGATGAGAATTCAGGTTCAAAGAGGAGAGAATTCAGGAACAAGCAAGAATAAGGGACAGTCTAAGTTTTCAAGGAGTGATCATGTTGAAAGAAGTAGGATGATGTTCACACGTTTCCTGAAAATGAGCCAAAATGACTGGATGAGAAGACTTTGCGGTCACAGAAGTTCACCTGTGCATCTCCATTCTTCCTGACGATGGCAGAAGGTTGGTCTGGGGACACTGCCCTAAAGAAGCCGGTTGGGCTCATGGGAGAACTCAGGCTGCTTCCACCAGAGGGCGACGTGGGGCCCTTGTCAAAGGATATGGAGAGTGAGCTGAAGGATTTAAAACATTAGGATATGTCAGTTCTGGGCCATGCAGTTCTCTGTGTCACATGTACCCAATAGCTGGCATTTACGAGTTAATCTCACTAAAGTGTATAAACACCTGTATGTGTATGTGTTTCAGATTGCAGCAGAGTTCAGGTGTTTGCAGTCACCTCACAAACTTCCGTGGGGATCCTTTTGGGGTTCCCGGCTCTGCATCCAGTTTTTTATTCCCTCCCTGTAACAAAAAAAGAGCATCAAAGAAGACGGGCAACAACAACGACTCAATCTAAGACTTAACGTGGACCCCATCCCAACCCCCCCGCAGGCCATTCAGTTAATGGCCATCTTTGTTAATGATTGACGGCCTCACTCAGCGTGGGGTAACAGGCGACTGCAGTATAAACACGTCTTGATAGGCTCTGGCATGGGGGCCATTTTTCCCACAAAGGGGAGAACGAGCAGCACTAGACAAAACCCAAGAGGAACATTTCAGCTCCCAGAACAATCCGAAGGGTTCCATCATTAAAATGCATTATTATAGCAAGAGGTTCACGTTCTTTTGCACACTGCGTCTGCTACTTATATATTTTTGGACGTTTTACTTCATTGGTGGTCGAATCCTCATTGTCCAATTGGACAGGAAGAATGCCAGCGAATTAACCAGTAAAATTCACCCTTCATGGAAACCCTTCCAGCAATGCAGATTAAAGATTAAAGCTCCATTCTTGCCAACCACATGCGTATCACTGACCTGATTTTTCACCGTGCTGTTAGCACAGACGTCCACTGGGGCTGTTTCCTGGCTCCGCCCCCTTTCTGGCATCTCCCCGCCCACTCGTGCCTCCTGCGAGCTGGCCTGGGTGATCTCGTCCTGTCCGGCCTCCTGCAGGCGCTGCTGCCTCAGCACCTCCTCCTGCCGCTTCCTCCGCCGCTCGTCTCGAACCCGCAGCATCTCCATGAAGTCCACCTGAGCCTGATCGGCTGCATCCTGGCTGTCCTGGGTGCTGTATGCAACATGACATGGACACGTACATCACAGAGTCGGCCCGCACACACACCTGCACGACCAGCGCATGAAGACGACACACACGTAGAAATACCCACACACAAACACGCGCACATATAAGCATGCATGTACACTTGCCATTTGAGCATTTGGGCACATGCCCAGGGGCGCTATGTCCTCAGCAGGCACCAAGCAGGGCGACCCCCCCATAAGCCCAACCCCCCCGGTCACATTCACAAATGTCTCATAACAAGATGCAATGCAATTTAATATCTGATATATTTAATATGATTGCATGTCGTTCTGTTAAAAAGTTGCTCACTGAAAAACCTGTGAAATGTGTGCAACGTTCTTTGTATGTTAGATGCATTTCCGCATTTTGTGAGCCACCAATCAGCTCTGTTTCTTTCTGATGTAACATCATGTGTGCAGTTGCCCAATAGCACTTAGAATAGTTAATCCGGTCCTGCACTTATAAGCAGGCACATTCAGCCAAAGTTACTACACATGCTCATACTAATTCCTGTGATGAACTATCAGATCAAGTTACATTGATAAGTGCCACTCTCATCCTTAGATGATGTCTGTAAAAATCACACAGCATACTTCTTGTGACAGTTCTTGTGCTACTTCAGGAGCAATTCCCACGTGAAATCGGACCGGGCCGACCTCACCTGCCCACCACCGTTGGCGCCGAGTCCTCCATAGGGTCGTCGTCGGGGTCCGTCGCGTTGCTATGGCTCCGGATCTTCCTCCGCCGCTCACGCTCCACCTCCTCCTCATCCTCCACTGTCCACTGGCGGGTCAGACTGCAGGCCAGAAGGCTCTTCATGTTACCATGGAGACATTATCACCTTTGTTGTTTTTAGCTTAACATAGCCTGGCTGGCTGGGCCACGCCCCAAATCCAAACACAAGGCGGCAACGTTATTACAGGAAGGGGGGTATGAAGGGGCCAAAATGGGGCACGATGATCAGTTATGTGTAGCGTAATTGATATTCTGTGGTTATTTAAAACATTCGTTGAGATTATATGTAGAATATCAGAATAATATTCACTAGATGTGAGGTGACACTGTACCTAAATTATATCTCAAGTGGAGACAGGACAGACAGGCCTAGTATGTCTTTAATAGGGGTGGGGGGGTTAGCTGGCGATGCTAGTGAAGGTTGTTGACTGGGGAGGTGAGCTACAAGGTTAGTTTGGCCCCTGTGGTTGGCCCAGGTAAGCCTATACACATTAGCACCTCTACCTGGAGCTACTGGGAGTCTCATCAAGGGCCCAATAGCAAAATCACTCTGCTAACCCTGGGATTTGAACCAGTGACCTTCTGATCACAGACACAGCATCCTAACCTGCTGAGCCCCACACCGCAAATAACGGGCAGCAAAACAGCAGGAGGACAATGGAATCATAGACTTTTACAACTCTCCTGAGATGCATAGATAATACATCATTAAGGGCTCTATTCCAGCACACAGAGGGCCAGGCCATTTTTTAAAGCTCACCCCATACTCAGTGATTTAATGCCATCACTTACAGAGTAAAATGTAGCAGCGTTACCTTACCGCTACTTTTCATTGAAGGAAACTGAAACTGTAAAATACAAGACATACAGTAACAATCAGAGACACTTGAATGCATGGGTGTAAATTACGGGGGGGTTGTAACCCCAGTAATCAAAACCAGCCAATAAAAACCCGTGGACCCCCTTAAATGGGTGGAGACCTCAACCCCCCAGTGCTCAATGCTCACCCCAAAGGGATGCCCTTATTGAATGCTTGAAAGCTGGCCTGTCTGCTGCACGGTGTTTTCATGGTGCTGTTTTGCAGAAGGTCATTAAAACACACCCAGATATGGGTGAGCATGGCTGCTACAGCCTTTCTACGCACATAAACCAGCTGTAATTTACCGACATATTACTAACTGACGTTGACGTCATAATTACCCGTTTTAATAAAAACTGCTAGTCTAAGAGTAGTAGATCATGCAAACAGATCTGCCTACAAGTATAGTCTGAGTCCTGAATGTTACCTTGAACAAATGTAATACATTTCCTTTCCAGTTAAAAATATTTTGTAGATTATTTATTATTATTATTAATAATAATAATAATAATAATAGCGTATGCAGTAATGAGCAGCAGACGTAGTGATATTCGCAAGTGTGTTGTTTTAACACTTTCCTGCACTTTTCTAGCCTCACAGTTACGGGCATATAGTATTATTTCTGGGTCGAAAACAAAAACACACTAGTGTACCTACACTGTTCAGCTAGACCACAGCAGCTTCCTTATAATTAATGCCCTTAAAACCGGGTCCAAACAAAGCGGTTGCGATCAGGCCGATCATCTCAGAGTACTTTAATGGTCAATATCCCCCCCACCACGTCGGACCCCCACGTTTCACTTTCACTTCCCTTCTCACCTTGACGGACACTCACCTGGACAGAGCCGACCAGTTCTTCCGGCTGATAGACATGGCTGGCTGCCTTCTTCCAGGGGGTATATCCAAGCGCAAAGCTATAATTAATAGCTTATATCAGTGCTGTGGAGCAGCGCTTCGGACAGACGCATCTGTTCTTGCCCCCAGCGCCGCGCGCACCTTTACCCCGCACCTGGGGGTGGTCACATGACCCGCCTATCTATCCCCATCTCGGCCGGTAGATAATTTATCTGTACTTATAAGCATCTCATTTTATGGATCCGACTGCAATACAGCTCCGTCTAATATTACTAACTGAACAAACTACAAGTTGTTTGTGAACATTTTAAAAATTAAGCTACCCTGACGTACAGCTATGGAACAGAGAGTACAAAACGATTTCATAAGCCCCCGCCCCGTTGATTAACTTTTAACTGGCTTTAATCCATATTGAAATTGCCCCTCACGCCCCGACCCGACCCGACCCGACCCGACCCCCAAACTTATAAAGGTGTGATATGTATAAAGTGTTATAACATAATAGTGGTGCTGCAGTTATTTAAACAGCGGTGTAGGAGTCCGTGTGTTTGTTCTTGAACGGCCACACCTTTACTATAAACTCCATATCGCCCTTTGGCCATTTCTCATAATGATGCATATCGTCCCGATTTGCATTGAAAATGAACATTTGACTGGAATTTGATCATCTGCTTTTGCAAGAGAAATGTGTATGCTATACCACAGTAAAACGATCTGCGACAAGATGTTCTAATAAAATAGCGATTAATTAAATGAATTTTACACATTTGATTCATATTGCCTGGTATTAAAGGAATATTGATCCTCATTCACGACCAAATTCTCATAATAAATATCACGATTTAGAACAAATGCAATATATTTTCTTTCCAGTTAAAAAGACCTGAATACATTAAATTAATAATAATAATAATATCTATTCATCCATCCATTTTCTGTAACCGCTTATCCTATACAGGATCGTGGAGGGTCTATTATTATTATTATTATTATTATTATTATTATTATTATTATTATTGTTGTTGTTGTTGTTATTATTGTTGTTGTTATATTCGCATTCAGTATCTTGAACCAGAGGCATGCTTTGTGGGTAAATGCACAGTCACACAGTGTGTGGTGTCCCAGAGGTGAACTTCAGGGTTCGTCTTCAAGAACCACCCTCATACGCATGTTTGCCTCCAGCACTATCCCAAACTGAACTCTGTCCCTTATCACGCTCACTAGCCAGCAGGGGCTGTGGCTTTGAGGGTGAGGCTGTGTTTAACCGCTGCGTTATTCATCCTGAAGAACATTCACATTTCATTTCATTTAGGAGACGCTTTTGTCCAAAGTGACATGTAAGTCAGGCAAATAATACATTACAAACATACGGCTGTCAAGGGGTCAGCTAGACTGAGCTTCCAGTGAATGCCCAGGTAATGGTGTAAGCGGTATAGGAGCAAGACGTTCACAACGTTGTTCAAACAAACGAGAACAACAAAAAATGGTTGCTGGGAAAGTGCATTCTGGGAAAAAGCAACAGTGTGAAGGGCTGCACTGCCAGTGAAGATTGGCGTGATTCATTATGTGAAAGAGCCATGCTACTCCTGTATGGCATTCTGGATGAATCATCCCCTTGTTGTGTGGAGGGGTGTGACCAGAGATAACCAGGAACTGACCTGCCAGAGTTTTCTGTTTATGGCATTCAAACCTGACTGGTGTTGGTAGGGATCCAGCTATATGGAGGGTTATTGGGATTTATTTTGTTTCAGAAGTCGACTAATTAAATCTCATTTTGCTGTAAGGTTGCATCATGTGATTGTAGTTGTTGAATGGAAAATAAGTTCCATAGTAACTCTAAAGAAGTCACCATCATGGAAGTGAGGTTCAGGACATCAGGAGTTTTATTGTAGCCTAATCTCATTGGCTGCCTCTTGGTCATGTGGTATCCAGCTTGGTCCACAGCTAGTCAGGGGAGAGCAGTAACTGGCCCAGCCTGGTCCCCATTTGCATCAGCTGGCAGTGTCATATCTGATCTAAGAGATCAGTGACATCTCCACATATAAATGCATGGTGGCTGATGGTTGGCTGCCTGCGGCCAGCTGTCGCCGAGATTGTCACCATCGCTCGTTCGAAACGGAGCAGTAGAAAGGGTATGCATCTGAACTCATCAAAAAAAAACTTGCCTTTCACTGGTTTCTGTTTGAAAGTTCAGGAAAGCAACTGATTCTGGTTGAATTGATACTGGGGGTTAAGGGGCCTACTCAGGAACTCAGCAGCGGGAAGCAATCAGTCCTCAGGCCCTGGGATTCAAATGAGTAACCTACTGATTACAGGCACCACATTCTAACCAGTTGGATTACACACCACTCTCCCAAGACCTGCCCTGGCTAGGAATGAGACTGGGGATGGGTGGGGGGCAAAATAAAATACTGATATTTCAGTGTCAGTACAATGAGAAAAAGGGGAGAGCCCAGCCTGAAGGGAGTGAGGCCAGGCATTGGGGGCAGGGTGTGTGTTTTGGGAGTGGGGCGATGTGTGTCTTAGAAAACAGACCCTGCATGTATGATTGGGAATCCCCTACAGGGGAACACAAAAAATACCCTGTCACATGACAAGTCACATGACAAGGCAACAAGGTGTTTTCAGGAGCAGAGCATTCAGCAGAGAACCTGACCTGTTTGTCTGTTAGAATGACCAGGCTGTGAATAAATAAATGCCAGGAAGACCCATCAGACATCAGACATACCCAGGATGTTGTTAACCATAGAAAAGATTTATGACTTATTACACAAACATCAAAGGGACACAGAAAAGCAGAGACGGGAGAGGGGAACCCCACCCTTTGCAAAATAAAAGCCCATTCTTTTTACAACATGCAGAATGAAACAAATGCCCTCTCTCTCTTCTTAATGGGAATTTGCATGCCATGCAGAAAAATCCATTGGGCTCTTTATAAATGGTTAATTATAGTAAAATGACACTTTTCTTCTTCTGGTTTCAGCCACTGATTAAATCAAGCAGCTGTTGTGGCAGCTAGCTACACAGAGGCAGGATCTTGCACATCTGAGCCGTTTTTCTTCTGTGCTGTCTCCAGGAAGGAGGGAGAACGTCTCATAGGTACAGTGGGGGGGGGGGGGGGGGGGGGGGAAAAGGCAAAAAAAAAAAGAAAAAAAAAAAAAAAAAAAACAAAAAAAAAAAAAAAAAAAAAAAAAAAAAAAAAAAAAAAAAAAAAAAAAAAAAAAA
>JAODKC010000041.1:13291795-13305587 GCA_026777985.1 Mormyrops attenuatus | reverse complement strand
CGCCCCGTCTGGGGGGTTTGGGCCCCCGCCCGCCCCGGGGGGGGGGGTGGGGGGGGGGCGGGGGGGGGGGGGGGGCTTGGGCGTTCCAGGCAGCACACAATTAGCTCATTATAAGCCGGCAATGGGGTAGGGGCCAGAGAAGGACTGAGATGGGTGGGGCCATCATCCTGCCCACGCCATGAAGACAAGGCCACAGCGACGACGGGATTCACGGGCAAAGGTGAGATCTCCGATGCTCTGTGTCTTCAGTCATGACCAGCAACTGATCACGACATCAGCACAGGATGATACAGGCCAGAGAAGAGAGCCAAAGACAAGCAGATCAGGCACATTTGTGGGAGACCACCCAATTCTTCAGCCCTGAGTGGGCAACCACAAGCATCAGCATGCTATTAAGAGGGGCTTCACACATGACACTATAATATCCCAATTTGTATCCTAAAAGTTTGTAATAAAAAAGCAAGAAACCACAAGAAACCAGAGCATGCAAGTGCAATCTAGTCACCATTACTAAGACGACGCAAGAACATCTGTAAATGACTTCTGCAGAACCCAAAAATGATAAGGTTTGAACCCGACACCATCAAGTGTAGTGTTCAGACACGTGGCATGTATGTATATACTGCACAGACGTTGAATCAATTCATTGTGAGATGATGAACTGATTCATTGAAGTATTTTGTTGGTTATTTGTATTATAACAATAGGCCAGAAGCAGAAATCCAGGTACCAGACTCTAAATGGAAAAGACGATCCATTCAGAAGACAGATAAAACCACCTAACCTGACTGTGCATTTTTGATTGACCATATCTTTTTTGTAGATGTTGCATCAACATGACACGTACAGTACTGTGCAAAAGTCTTAGGCGGTCAAAAGAAATGTTTAAGGCTATTTATCTGGGTAGTAAGTGCACTTTTGCTCAGAGCAAAAACCACAGTTTAGCATTAGAGCTTGTAAAAATTAAGAGAAACACAACAAAAACTAGCAAGAATCTCTTCTGTTCTCCAAAAAGTTACTGATATTGGATGGCGAGATGAAGGCCGCTTCGGTTCCCAAACCTCTCCTCAGGGGCACCTCAGTCATTCCATGTGTTTATTAAATTGCACCACCAGCTCATTTAATTAATTGATTTAATTCGTTTAAAAAGGTGAATGAGATACTGATTAGCTGTAGGAGGTGTGCTAGCGGTCGAGTCAAAAACTACATGGGTGTGATGGACGGTTGCTGAAAATATTGGAGTGACTTTAGAAGAGGTTTTGAAATGGCTAAACTGACACACTTTGACAGGCATAATATCGTAGTTTTACACCAACATGAAGATCATTTAAACATCATTTTCTTCAGCTGCCTATGCCTTTTGCACAGTACTGTATATACTCATTTTATACTCTCAGTTTTAAATGTGTAGTTCTAGCGAAGCTTCGGTCACACTTTTTTCCAGTTCACTGTTCCTCTTGGACCCTTCATTGGAAATCAACCCCAAATCAGTAGTTTCAGAAGGAAGACGCACCACGCATGAGAATCATGGTTCACCGGTTACTTTACACTAGAATATCAGCTTGTCATGGATGATAACTTATGCGTAGTAAGTGCAAGAGAGTAATACATCACTTAAAAACACACGAAATAAGCAGACCACCACTGACGGTACATTAAATGTAAAAAGTATCATTTAAAAAAACAAAAGCAAGAAATACACTTTGACAAGTTCCAAACAAGTAGCACTGTAAGACTCTTTCATCATAGATAGAGCCGGTTCTCTGGGTATGATTGTACATCCTCAATACTGGAAGTGAACCTTCTCTCACTGTTGAACTTCAAAGGGAATCCTGTAAATTGGACAACTATACTAGAAGCCATGATGACCCAAGTAGTACCGCAACAAAGTTCTCCTTCAAAGACAAAAATTTAAAAATATCTATAATAACAGGTTCATTCTTACAGCGACACTCACTCAAAACTCTGGTGATAGTGCGATGACTGTGTCATCTCTTCCTGTTTAATCCTCTTCTGGGTTTTGATTAGTCTGTTTGCACAGATATTACTCTATGGTCTTTCACACAGATATTTCCCTATCTGCGCATCTGTCAGACACTTTTCATGGGTGGGACTCGCAGCAAATTAATAAAATATCTGACCATGACCCGGACGGGATCCCAGGAAATTCCAAGTGATCCAATTTTCCGTTCTGAAAAAGACCACAGGTGCTCTCTTCGCCAAGGAGCCCTTGAGCTGAAAGGCCGTCCTTCTCTGGTTTCCATCCCTGAGCCAAAGGGTCTCGCTCATGCCAATAAAAACGTGGGGTGACTCACTGCTTCGGCCTGCCCCGCCTCCCTGCCGCTAACTGCTCACATCGCCCGTAATGTCTGAGGGCTTGATTGTTGTTAAATATGTAAAATAAAAGAAGAGAGATGTCAAAACAATAACATAAAAGAACAATTCTAAGGTGTAAGATGTGAGGTCCGGGATTCTTAAACACAAAACGGACAAATTCTGCTATATGTGAGACAAAGCAACTCAAAATACTCCAGTTTTCAGCCAGGATGAAAGAAATGCCGTGTGGTCTGAGGTTCCGGCCAGCCAGGAATGTGGACTGGATGCTGCAGGTACTGCCTCTCTGTGATGGGGTGTTTCTACATCCGCGGTTTGCCTGTGTCGGCGTGAGGGTTTATGACAGGGTCAGACACTGGAGGTTCTAGTCTTTGGTTCTGCATGATTTCAGGGAAGATCTTTTAGACACCCCAGCCGTCTGTGTTCTCAAGGTCCAAGGCAGTAAGGTGCTGAAGAACACAAATATCACTATCGCCTGCTGTTCCAGCTCTGCAATGTGTCCTGCAAGATGACAGGAATTAGTATCAGTGCACAGGAGGCTGGGAATGGAACCCTCATTAACAGCATTCAGGAGGATCTGGTCTAGAAAACAGGACTTTGTAGAGTGGATTAGCTGTTAGGGATTAGCAGCCTTTGGAAAATACCACATACAATATAACTGTAGCAAAAAAAAACTGTATTAAATCTCCCCACAAACATACAGCCATACAGGCTTACACTGTTTTACTCTGTACCTTCAATTATCACCCTAAACAGAGACAGGTACACTGAATCTCGAACCTCTAAATGCAGTGCTCCGAACACATTGTACCTCGTTTAGGGTGATAATTGTTCCAGCTGGAGATTAAGAGACCAATGCTTAATAAGAAAAATAGCTAATGATTTTTATCACCCAGTGTTTCCATCTTCCAGCCACTAAGTGCAGTACTGGCAAAATAATACACACACAGACCTACAAATTTAGGAGGAGGAACACGTTCAAGTGAAAACTTGATTGCGTGGATAATCTTTCATATTTCAAAAAAGAAAGACAAAATTATGTTAACAGAATACTTATATTATGTAGAGACTATTTGTGTCCTCATTCGGTATTTTTGTTGGCCACAGTTGGCAGTCTGACATCTACATTGCCGGACCAATCTATGATCGTAATCCTTACATCTGAGCGCAGAGACGGTTAGAGTGCCGTTCCTGTCCTATGTAACCCCCATACCCTCGCAGTGATACGCCGTATGGGGTTATTTTAAATTGCTTTATGAGTTGTTGCATGTGGATTTCATAAAAAAAAGACTTTTTTTATAAGTCTGAACGGCACCATGGAGCAATTGCTACCGCCGCGCAAATGAGAAGCAGATGTTGTTTTGGAGCCCAGCTTCGCAATCTAAACCAAGGAAGTGTAGGCAATGTGAAATCTGTAATTTTAGGGCAATTCGCAAATACATTAAGCTTTGTGATTCAAAATTTCCCTATAAAGTGTTTTCACCTAAAACATAACGCGCTTCAACCAGAGGTTATGTTGCTGCGCTGTTTTTGAAGAGATGTGCAACCTAGTCCCAAACATGCCTGATTTTAGAAATACCGATACTAGAAACTGCGGGTTTAGGGTGCGATCCTGTGATTCTGTTATGTTTCTCGGGCATCATACAGGTGTCAGAGCCATCGTACCTTCCTGGCCGCCATCAGCAGCCGCCCTCCTCGGCGCCCCCCGGGTGCGCACGGTGCCGCACTGCCAGCAGGTTCTTGAAGCGCACAAGCGCCAGCGCGATCTCGGCATTCCAGGCGGTGCCGTCCTGCCGGCACCTGAAGTCGATCTCCCGGCCGCCGGCCATCACGATGGTAAAGTAGATGAGCCCCCGCTTGTGCTCCACGCAGTCTACGGCGGCCATGCGCTCGAAGCGCAGCTCCTTGGCGGCGGCGCTGAAGCCGAGTGTCCCGTCGCTGGCGCGCCGGCGGCCGTGAAGGCGCAGCCCGTCCTCCGTCAAGACGCAGCGCTTGGTCTTCCAGAGCTGCAGCAGCCCGTTGCTCCTCTTCTCCAGCACTCCCTCCTTCATCACTTTCTGCGAATTCATTGTTTCGGGACCGGCACCCCGCTTCCCTCCTAAATCACCGTATCCCTATATTCCTCCTCTCTTTTTTATTATTATTATAAACCAGTCCGCAAAAATAGATCTATTCGCGTTTTATTACATGTTACAATCGAGTTGCGAAATTGAAAGTTTTTTCCGCTTTCTAAACACTTGAAGACGTTAATGATTATAACGCAGAGGAGCTGGATTGGTCTAAACTTTACGGATTTTTATTCACTTCCATTTATTTATTTTACCTTAACACCCAGCTCGTTTTTTCCGGACCCCGTGTCGGTAAGCGTAATCCCGGCGCCGTCACCAGCTGCGCTCCTCTGGATGTGTCCGCTCCTGCCGGAGCCCCGCCGCCCCGCTGCCAGCCCAGCCCCGGCACATGATGTCATGGCTGACCGCTGCGTTTAACCCGTCTCAGCCGCTCCACTTACTCCTTTGCCCCGAGCGCCTCCTCGCTGAGACTCATTGACGAAAAGCACATTACATGCGGGCTTTTTAACCAGAAACTGGGTGTTAAGCGAGCGCTTCTTTGAAATCGCCAGCTGCTGTAACCCCGCTGATTTTTTCTGTTCTAGGGACGTTTGCTGAACGTTACGCTTAAGGTTTGTAAATCTTCAGTGTCCAGTTTTCCTGATGTTCCCAGAACGTTACTGCACTACTACAACTAAGACTAACAATATAAATGCTAATGAAGCACATGGTAGATCACGGGTTCAAGGATGGATGATGCATTTGCTACAGTATATACAGCACACATATAGCAATTTTATAGGCCTACAATAATATTTGATCATAAAACAATATTTTCAACATTCTTTGCATTAAAAGGATGTTCAGGTAATAATTTCATCGTGCTGACATTGAATCGTTGTTACAATGTAAAACGTGGAAATAATGTTCCACTAACGTGACAGCGTGCCGGCTTTGAAAAGACCTTCACATAACAGCTAAAGTTCTGGGAACATTTCCTCTTAGCTGGGAAGACAGGTGGATTTTCTGCACTCAGCATCCTTCAAGATGGAAGAAATCCATCACTCCATCCATTCATCTCCCATAACCACGTATCCAATAGTAGTTCACGATCAACCTATAGATAACTTTTTCTCAACCTTTCCAACCTCCTCCCGGCTATTCATCACTTCTTTTGACCCCGAAGGATGGCTACCTTTCGTAAATATCACCTTGTCAGCAAATATTTTATCAAGCCAATATCTCATAGTAGTAGATTTTATCGATTTGAGTCTATAACGAAATAATCCAAGTAATTATTTCTTTACTTCGAGGCTCCATTTTTACTTAAAATTCGCTTAGGAATGTAGGTTCAGAAAAAGAAAATCAGAGACAAATCGAATGGACTGCGAATTGAAATCATATAACAATCAACCTTTTTGTCGTATATGATGTACTGCTATATTTTTCTTTAACTTCCTCTATGGCGTTCTAGGGAATGGAGCTGTCATCCGTCCCACAATGAAAAATAAAATGCTGTGTCCCACTTTTGGGGCAAAGGCCGATCCTTCTGAAAAGTCTATCACATGATTGGCTGGAATCGTGTTCGTTTCTGTGGTGTGATAGGCTGGTGTGTGGTGTCATGCAGTGTTTGACAGTTTATCGAAGTTTCTCTTTTTTTTTTTAATCGTTTAAATTTTATATGAGGATAAGTCGAATATATCATTGATATCAAAATTTCGCCAGCGAAGTTCTCTTTGAGGCTGATTTATAATTCCGTCGGTGGCGGCGTAACCTGAGCCATCTAGACTTTGGGAATAGAGCAGAACATCCAGAAGCCACTCGTGTAAAGACTAAAGGGGTGGGGGCAGGAATCACACAGCGGCTCTGGAGGTGCGAGGCTGCAGCGCGACCAAGGTGTCACCTGCAAAGCAGTCATTTGTCGGTTTTGAAAATCCGGAAAACAAGACGAAAAATGCAACCTTAGAATATATATCAAGGTTTGCAATGTCGACGAGATCAGGCAAATAAAGAAAATAACAATGTTAATTTCAATAAAAAATGTGGCACATTGTTCGATATGTCTGTATTAGTCTATTTTAGCAGGTAGTGCAGCTGATAGAATTGGTTTGATGGTATGTTAGGGAAGCTGTGTTGAGACCAGTAAGTAAAACTAAATATCTGGTATTACTTTTAAAGTGTATTTATTTCCTTAATATGAATTTCCCCCGAGAATTGCCCGTATATTAAAATATCCACGGCAGCGTGTCTCCTTTTGCTCTCACGCGTATTTCCATGTCTGTGCCAAAGCGGAGCGCGTCTGATCATTTCTTTTCTTTTTATTCCAGCTTTACTGACTCATAAGGTCATAGCAAATAACAGTACGCAGATTCATCTGACTCTGACATGTGAAAGTTACACAAAGTTTAAAATAGGCTACTTAGTGTTTCGCATGACTCATTCTCTGCTGTATAATTTACACAGCAGTAATACTGTGCTGTTCACTGCCTGTGTCAGGTCCTTCGGATGAGTTAATGTGACACAATCGTCCATTTTCAGTAACTGCCCAACCAAATCTGTCCTATTCAGGAAGCCATCTCCAAAAACGACCTGAAAATGTTCCTGTCAGTAGTTTTATGAGGCAATTCACCGTATATTAGTAGCCTATATAGACCTACTGGTAACCGTTTTTATTGTCACGTTCTTATAAAATCTTTGTTCATTCATTAATGTTTATCCATTGTTAATTTTTTTTTTTTTTTTTAAAAACTTAAAATTTCAAGGCAACTTACATTTTTGAGTTTGGAGGGCTACTCAGACTTTTATGTTTTGGAGAAAACTGCCTATTGCTCTGCCAACTAATTATTTTTGGTTCAGAGAATTTATCTTTTTTTTCCTATAAAACGTTTTTTTTACATTTTTAGTTTTACGTCACAGTACAATAAGTGCCAACTTATTGTCTTTATTTGGATGATTTATCTTTCAGGTGTGTAAAATTTTTTCCTCAAAACTCAAAAATCTAGTGCAGTAAGTTGCCTTGAAATTTTAAGTTGTCTTAACTTTGGAAAATTTGTATCCCTGAAAAGCGAAGTTATGGGTCTTTGACAAGCATCAATCTTGCGAGTTCACTGTCATTTCTTTGTCAGTCAGACCTTCGGATCAAACTACAGACAATCCCTCACGATTACCGAGCTGCCAGAAATCACGAATCTCCTTCAAATTCCACTGCCCTAAGACCACGCGAGTCTGTTCTCTGAGAAAATTAAGAAGTTGATCTCAAAATTTTGTCTGAACAAAATGACATTAAATTACGTAACATTGTCCACTAGAGGGCGTGTGAGAAACGCTGATCAAGTGCTTGCCTACAACAGACAGCTTATTGAAATGTAATCATGACTTACGTGTGAAGACAGCCCTGAATAATACGTGTGGGGCACTGCATGGGGTGTCAACTTAGATCTTTTCTCCCTGTTGTCTCAATGAAGCCATTCAGCGTAAGTAAATCAGGGAAGGCCAGGCGGATGGGAATATCCCACAATGCACAGGTAACGTTTTCCAATTAGCGGCCCATTAAGCTGATTGGTTAATAAAATAAGCATCCTTCTGCTTGTCAAAGACGCGTGGATAGTGGATTCTTGGAGCTTCATGGACCCAACCACTCGAAATGCACACAGTCTCTTTCCTGTAAGCAGTCCTTGGTCTGCTTGCAGGAACACAATTTTACTACTTTTGGCAAATGGGGGTAATTGTCAGAGCCAGTTAGTAATGGGGGATTTGGCAGATGGTCTTCCAGTCTGGTTACTATTTCACAACACCACTATGTAATACTTTTAGTTGTCAGAGGCTACTGGATGGTCTCTGAACTGCATGGAGTAAGTGAGTTGTACACGTGTCTTTACTCGAGTGTTCAATTGACCTCATCTCTTGTGTTCTGTGACCCATTTGTGGACTGCGCCGGGGGGGTGAACTGCTTCCACATTGTGATTGGGTCTTTTACTCACTACTCTTTGTGTCTCTGTTTCGGTATGTGGCCATTGTTACCATGAACAGACTAAAAACTAAGCTTTTAAGATAATGATTTAGTGGCACCATATTAGCTCACTTTGTACTGCTGTCCGCTTTTCGTTTTCGGGTCAGTGATCCGGCGTCTCGGCTGGGCTGAGTTTGTGTGGCTTTTCTTTGATAAGTCAAGGCTATAATGATGGATCACACTATGAAGTGAGGCGGCGCCAGTGAATCACCCTTAGTTGGCGTTTGTGTGTGTGGACTGCTGTTGTTGCTAAGAGACGTCAGCAGTGCTCAGAAACCCCTCCCACCGACACTTCCAAGGCTGCGCTTCGAATCAGTTACTGGTGTCCAGCTAGAGAAACTGAGAAAGACATCCCAAAGCAGGCAGTGGCCCGTGTGTGCATAGAAACTCCCCATTCACACGTGTAATATGGCACAAGTTAATTTTATTTATCCATTGTTTTCCCTTCTGGACGGAGAGCAAGCTGACAGTTTTGTTAACGAGTAGAAATGGAGCATTATACAGCCTGGGTGCTTAGAGGATGAGGGATTCTCTATTACGGAAGAGGAGGCAGGGATATGTTAGGGCAGCAAGCTGTCTGGAAGTGATCACAGAGTCCTGTAACTGGAGAGGCAAGATCACAAGGCCCGTGCTCCATAGTGTTGATGATGCGTCACTGTTTGGGTATTGACGCTGTGCCGGCATCTCTCCAGGCCGGTAGCGGAAAGCCAGTGGTTTGATTAACGTCCACGTAACATGCATAGCCTAAATAGACACTACAGCTACCCTTTTGTGCATTAATTAACAACAAACAAAATAATTAGCTGGGTAAACATTTGCGGCCGTGAGCGGTTCACCTGCGAGTGAGCGATTAAGGATTTCAGGTCCCTTCTCTATGGGGGTGGGTCAGTGATGCAGTGGGAGGCAAACCAAACCGTCCTCGTGACTCTTAGCCCTTCACTGGGAAGGGTGCATATGGAGTGGGGCGACAGGGGGCGCTGCTGAGGGCCCTGTGCTCTACTGAGCGTGTGCGAGAGCCCCAGCCCCCTGACCGTAGCCGAATCCCTTGGGCCCAAAGTTTTTTGCGTAACACCCTGCGGACACAGAAATGGAGCCAGAGTCAGTTTATTCTTTGATTAATAAAAATTAATAAGTGATAAATCAGAGTTCAGATATAATCTTGTACTGGATGTATTCGCTGAAGTGATTCAGGTCTCTAGCTAAGGGCCAGCAGCCATTTCCTGGCTGAGATCAGAGCTGCTTAATTGTTGCAGCCGGCTTGTTTGTGCAGGATGATGGCCGTATGGAACAGTCACCTTTGCAGTAGATCTCCCCATCCTTGTCGGCCAAGGTAGTGGACTCCAGGCCCTTTCCACACTTAGCGCAGCGGAAGCAGCCTTTGTGCCAGGCCTGTGCAGAGGAGAGATGTATTTTTACATCTTATTGAGCAGATACTTTTATCCAAAGTGCATTTTTTGAGAAAGCAAGTTGGCAGTTAAGGGTCTCGCTCAGGGATCCCACAATGAAATCACTCTGCTATCTTTGGGATCTGAACCAGCAACCTTCTGATCACAGACTCAAAAGTCCACACATGGCCTCCACAGCACTAGCTACGCTCCTCTGGCGTGCGGGAGGCAGAGGGTGGGATTCTAGCGTGAGCCAGGATGCCGCCCCCCCCCCCTCCCGTTCTCAGGAAATGGAGGTTGCTATGGTGATTCATGTGACTGGAATCCAGCACCTCTGACGCGTTTCCTGCCTGTGATGGGTGGCAGCACATAGCTTTGGGACCTCCTGCCGTGTTCGGTTGGTGAAAGCATTTTCCGTAACGGTACAGCGCCCGACCCCCCCCGGAATAGCCCCCTGAAAATCATTGTTTCTTGACCATCTGTCTCTGCCCTCACTTCCCATAAACTGCTCTGCCTCCCATGAACATTTCTCTCTTCCTCAGCCTCTTGCATGTCCGCCGAACATCTCAGTCGTTTTACACTTACGCTGCTGGCGCCCACGACCTTCTCGGCGGCGTAGACGGCCTTGCTGCACCGCGGGCACACCTCCGAGCCGCCGAACTTCTGGGCGAACTTGGAGGTGTTGGGGTTGTTGGTGGGCCGATGGGGTTCAGGCCTGTGGGGGACAGGATGACAAAGAGCTCTGAGGCCGTGCGTCATGCTGCCTTTCAGACAAATCAGGCAAAAATCAGTCAAATCACTAATATCAAGCAAATCAGCCAAATCAGTCAAATCAGCCACAACAGTGCAAAGCAACACCTAGGGCAGAGCTATTCAAATCACGGTCTTCAGGGCCGATCCCTGCTGATTTTCCAGCCTTCCTTTACCTGTCAGCCAGGTGTGAAGCCTGTGGCCAATCAGAATCAGTAATTATTAAACTAACCACCTGGGAGAATTGAAAACATGGCCTGGATTTGGAATCGAGGTGCAGATTTGAAGAGCCCTGATCTAAGGACAGAGTGAAGTGCTTCCTTATTATGATCATTGCTATTTGTCTGTTCCCTCACTTACCCTCACGTTTCCTTATCAAATTAAAAAAAGTTCAGAATAATTCTGTCTTTCTCTTCATGCAGTGAAGATGGCAGTAGCTCCGTTGACATCCCTTAGCTGCCCAGCTGGTTTTATTGCAACACTTTACACTGCTTCCTGTCATTTTCCTACTGATTTGCACATTATTTATGCTTATATACAATTACAGTCTGTGTTAAATGTTTAATGCCTACCTTGATATTTTTTACCCTTATATTCCATGTTAACAGTCTTTGGACTCTGATAAACAAGCATTTCACTGTGCACTGTACCGAGTATAACCGTGTCGGTGACAAACTCTGATTTGATTTGTTGCTGTGAGTGTAATTTTACCTGTAAGCATTGGTTTCATTGGCCTGATAGTCTGACTATGAAATTCGGAGACAAATTTAATGTAATGATTCTATATGCATTTCACAGTATCTGTTTAAGTTCCTACAAAATACTTTTTCAACAATCAGAAAAGTAGATGCTTACAGTAACAGCAGACGTTCAATGCTGCTAACATTCTTTGGCAATAGTGATGATAATCCAAGGTCATTATGACCAAGGTCATTAATCCTTTGTTGGATGTAAGCAACATTTTCTTCACCTTCTAGGACCTGGAGTTACAGAAATCCTCTTGTTGCTTTAAGTTATGTGTCATCGCCTTCCAGGACCTGGTGTGTGACCTGTGTGTAAGGAGCTGGTCTTACTGTTGGGGTTTGATGCCCAGGGCCTCGCCCGTGTCCATGCTCAGGGTTCCCGCTCCTGCACCATAGCCGTAGCCTTTTGGCCCAAACTTCTTGGCGTAGCAGGCCTTGCAGTACAGCTCGTCCATGTGCACCGTCACTGTGGTGCTGTCCAGGTTCTTCCTGCAGACCACTGAAGCACAGGGGGCAGTGCATGGGTCAGCTGACCCTGAGGGATCGCTCGGTGATGTTCGAAAAGGGAGAGACACTCTTCACGGGGTTTTTTCATATACAATAACACTGCACATGCTGTAGTGAAATAAAGCTTGATGTGAAACGTACAGAATTTAGCATTCCATTTAATCAATAAGTTTGCTGTATTACAATGCAAAATCAATAAGCTTCCTTAAACTGCTGAAATGTCAATGGCTTTCAAGTACTATAACTGTGAAGTTGAGGCTGAAAAGCCACCCACTGATTTTTGGAACATCTTTCCTGATTGACAGACAATGCCTCCTATGAGTATTTCAGTAGATATGGATTAACGTCATTGCTATTGAACTTACTAAACACTGTTTTTGTCATTGAAATCGTCCCAAAAGCACCAGGACAAGACTGTGGGGAAACATAAATGATAATAAAATACAAACAATGTGCTTCCCAGAATATAACATTCTTCCAAATCCATCTGAAGATGCTGTTTTCCTCACTGGGAGTCAGAATTAACCCCGACTGAGTGACACTCTGGCTCAGTCCGATATCTCCAGCGATCCCCAAAAGCATGGGTGTAAATTACAAGGGGGGTGGCAGGGTTGTAACCCCCCCCAATAATCAAAACCGGCTAATAAAACCCCCCAAATAATCATGTCTTCCCCCAAATGGGTGGAGACCTCAACCACCCCCCCCAATGTTCAAACCAAAGTTATGCCCTTGCTTAACAGTTCTCAGCGATACTGATTTCAGATCAGATCTAAGTGGCATGCTTTGCCTGATGTCACATGATCTCTAATCAGTGCTGCTGAGGGAATCTCAGAGTGCAATTAATAAACCCACATTCCTAGTGCATTCTGGGCCTTGGACAGACTAGTCACCTATTCTCCCTTACATGGAGAGGAGCCCACATCCCGTTAAAGAGCTACATCTCCAAAGATGGGCAGCCAGACTCCGCCTGTTGTGAAACAGCCCAGTGCTTCACTTCCCTTTCCGAATGGTGAACACATTCCTTAAAAAAAACCCCAGCACAGGAAAAATGCAGTGCATTCCTTTAGTGGTGGGACATGATTACAAAAGGCCCTTAAATAAACTTCAAAACAAGCTCTAGTTGAGTTGCACTTCTAGAAAACAGATTTTTCTTAAATCTGAGTTTAAAAAAAAAAAGGGATTTTTGGAGGAAAATTTGTGAGGTTTTTCCCCTAAAGTCAAAAAAATTCTTCTGTTGTATTTTGTTTTAAGAGGCCCTTAGCGAATTTCTGCATAATGCTTCTTGCTAAGACGCCAACAAGAGACCTAAGGCCTTTGTTGACACACGTCAACAACATTGTGGTTTTGGTCTGAGGTCTTTCTACAGACCAGGGAGCGGAGAGTTTGTGAATTAAGCCCAGAGCAAAGAGCAGAGGCACCTATCATGCCAAGTTACTGTTTATTAGTATACCTAAGTATACTGATTTTACTAGTATTAATATGCATTGTTAATAGACCTCAATGGACTTTATGCAGATGTCAATCATGTGAGTGTGAGTTATGATTGGCTGCTGGGCGATGGGGGCGGACTTACGACACAGGAAGCAGGACTTGTGATAGCTCTGCCCATCGCACACCACTTCTTCAGCGAAGTACACCGTCTTCTGGCAGCAGCCACACTTGTTCCCTCCTCCGAAAGGCATCCTGTCCAGAGAACCAGCAGGCAGGTCAGTGGGTCGCTCTGGACCCCAGTGGGACTCCTCACCTGCATGTCTCCTGGGACGTTATCTAAGCGGGATGTGCTGGGTAGCTCTGAACATTACACAGGAACAGGACCAACTGATTTTATCAGACAGAAACAAAGCAGCTCATGCCTCCTAGTGCTTGGATGTGCAGTTTTTGGTACAGGAGCGTGATCTGAAGCTCCCAAAATACTGCACCAGCCAGTTCTGAGGACCCAACACTAGGGTGACCAGATAATCCATGTCATGGAGGACACTTTGAGCTACTTCGGGTTTTACAAACTACTTTCAAACT
>JAODKC010000041.1:13280581-13291695 GCA_026777985.1 Mormyrops attenuatus | reverse complement strand
AAGTCACGCCCATGTATTTTGTCAGTGCAATTTTTTTGCTGAACACCAGAGGGTGGTATATACACATGTATTTAATATCCACATCAAATTGCATTAGTGCAAATTTAGGCTTTTTGAATTCGTGATTCCCCGCCCTCCTCGCGTACCCCCTACAGCCTCTTGCGTACCCCCGAGGGTACGCGTACCCTAGTTTTAGAAAACAATCCCATAAGGCTAATAGCTAAAGGAACTTGTGAGATGTTCCTTAGAAACAGTGTGGTGTCATCAGTCATCAGGCTCTGAATCTTATAAACACAGGGGTTGGCTACACATAGGTGAATGAGACGTTCTGAAATTGTATGTGGTCTGATTGCTAAAGTGTTAGAATTTTGGAGAGACACACTTTTTTCAAAGTCAGTGCCCTACACAATGAATATGGATGAGATAGGTGTGCCCACACCTGTAGTAGTTTACATACTATCAATGGCCCATCAGTCTGGAATGTCACTGCACCCCACACCCATCACTTTGGAAAGGTAGTTTGAAACGGAAGAAAAGTAGCAACAATAAAATCCTTTTCACAGTTTATTGGTAGATAGAATGAAAAATGAAAAACTGTGAGCAGTCGCTATAGAAAGCGATAAATATGATGCAGTGCTTATGCAGAGTTAACGGAAATAAAATAACTATTAACAACCCTCTGGGGACGAGGGCATCGTCGACCGCGTATCTTTCTCGTGTATTTCAGATTATATCTCACTGAAATCTTTATGTAGAATCATGAAAACACACTGACTAAATCCGTAATCTGTCTTCTTTTCAAAACGTCCATTGTCGGAAGTATTAAAGTTTTTAGGCAAAAAAAGTAAACCATGTCACCTTACTTTGTTGTACGTGCGTGAGGGGCGTGTAGTACCGCTCTCACCTGAAGATCTTCTCGTTCTAAGAACGATCAGTGTAAACACTACCCAGACATGTGCTCTTCTTTAATTGAGTCACATTTGGGCGTATTCACATATTTCTTTACCCAATACCAACTGTCTGATTATAATGATATTATCATGCGAATAGCGCGATTTGCAAGTGGGCGGGCGATCAGAGCTGCTTCGAGACGCAGACTCTTAAGTCAGTCAATCTTGTTCTTTTTATTAGTATCACGAAGCTGTAAAGATATGTTTAGTTTCTACCTATATATATTTGAAAAGTAGACTGTCCAAAGATTCTGAGGGTGTTTTTTAAATGTTTATATGACGAAAACTCGGAGAGTTATATAAACGGTTCGGCGAAATTTCTGTCAGCGTGCGGCAACACGCTGCGTCTGCACATGCTCCCCAAACTGACCTGACTCTTGGCCTATAGGAAAAACATAACTACAGTACGGCCAGATTTAACAAGGTATGCCTTTTCAGGTAGATGGTTGGCATCCCCATTAATTTTGCGTTTCTGTAGCTCCCATCATCAAGTATATGAAAAATATATCGCCACACACCCTTCGTCATTACATCCTCACTGACCCCAGCCGAAAACACGTTGGAGACAAGGAAGTGTCATACATTAGATTTTTTAAAAGACTGAGCAATAAATTGCCTTTTTTCTTCGTGAAAAGAACAGCGTTACTGTACATGATACACACTTATTATGTAACAAGCGTTCTATTGCCAAGTTGATGTCTGTTGTTTTGAACTTGAACTGAATCAATATTAACATTCGTGGGATTGCCGAAGTATTAAGTAACAAGCCGTTTTCATACCCGCGACCTATTTTATTTGTTTGTATGCTGTTTGTCTGTATTCTAACAAAATACAAAGCCGTATGATATGTTACATGTTTTAATAATTTACATAAACTAGGGTGACCAGATAATCCATGTCATGGAAGACACTTTGAGCTACTTCGGGTTTTACAAACTACTTTCAAACTGAAAAGCTCCTGTGCTCCGCTAAATAGTTCAGCTCTTCTTGCGCTTTGACTGGTTCGTTTCCTTGATTGAAAGACTCATCCAGCTGTTTCACATTAACATTAGTGACACATTCATGATTATAGGAGACTGACCAATAAGCACACAGCAAGAACTCGGCGCTAAAGTGAAATCCGGGTCCTTTTAATTGAAATGGTAATTTACAATTCCTGCTTTAGCTCAGAGTGTCCTCCCTGACATGGATTATCTGGTCACCCTACCCAACACACTGGGTGTTTTTGTAAACCAAGGCACACTGCATGTGAATTTACTCAAAAGGTTACACTACCAGTCAAATGTTTTTGCACACACTGAGATTTCCTACATTTGCACGTTACTCACTTAGCATTTATTAAAAGTACACTCAATATTCTTTGCTAACAAATAAATGTACAGTATCTTCGCCATTAGAGTACCTTTATTAGCAAGAAAATGTTATCTTTGATTCGTCAAAGTAACCCCCTCTAGAAGTTATAACAGCAGAGAAAATTCGAGGCATTCTTTCTACAAGGGACATTAAATACTGCTCTGTTTCATGGGATGAAAGTTAACTAGTGCATTTAAAGTTACAGGACAGCCTAGAATGTGACTGTGCCATCAATACACAACCACTTAATAGCATGTCAGACTTTCACTGTTACATCCTCTTTCCGTGTTATAAAGGAAACTTGGTTTGGTTGACTTATTTTTTCATTTATATTTGTTCGCTCAACTTTCCAAAGCTTAACAAGAATAAAAAAATCTGCAGATTATGAAATAAATGGAAAAGTGATAAAAGCCTGTGGCATGCAGAAACTTTTGACTGGTTATGTAGCCAAAATGTGCCCATTGTACCGTCATTCGGTTTCTTTACATGCATGTGTATTCTGGTAACAGCTGGCCTTCTGTTTTTATGGACCAAACATAGCAGCATGTTAGAAAAACTCGTTAGCATGGGGAGCCAAACATTCTGATTAATACGAGTTTAATGCAGGTCAAACAGGGAGTCGGTGCTTTCGTGTCTCCAGGCGATGATGGACCCTGCCCTGCTCTGAGCTCTGCGTAGCCCTTCCTAATGACTCCTATTACTGCCTCTTACATCATCTTCCAGTGACATTCCCTCACCTCTCTGTAACAAGGTGGCCTGGAGCTGTCTGCGCTGTTAGGATACCCTCGTAGATGCCAGCTTATAGGCTGAACGTTTTGGGGATTAGACCTTCTTTGTGCACTATTTGTCACTATTTCACCTCTACTCTAACTCTGCGGGTGCTTTTGAGAGCCCTACATACTCTCCCTCATCCAGGCTGAACAGATGCGCCCGTTTGTTCACCTCCCATTGAAACGGATGCAATGCAGCAAACAGGAAGCTATGGTCCACAACTGCAAGAGATAAGCGACCACTTAGGGGGCGCCTCTAAAGCTGAAGTATGGCTTTGGGCGAGTCACATTGCCAAGCTCTCCCTACACTGTTCTTCTGCTTTTAATTTGCAAAATAAGAGCCTCAGACTCCAGTTCTGCAAAGCTGCAGATTAAACCTGGGTAATCATCTAAAAAACCTCTCCTTAATCCAACGGGGCCATTCGATATTTAAACACCCTACAAACACTGCCTCCCTTCTTCACTGGACAGTTTTAATAAACAACTGGCGTCCAAGTGAGTGTTACCCTTATAACACTCATATCCAGGGTCAGTCCAGCACAAGAACGTTCACATGCATCATGGAGGGTTTGACATCACGTCACTGCCTTTTTTGGAGACATAGAACCAGAACAAGTTAGGGCCAATGTGCTGACTTGGTTATAAAAGTACGTACCGCGTTCTGAAAGCTTGTAAAAACTCAAACATAGAACTTGCTGAACTTTTAGTGGAAAACTCTCTCCATTCTCCCAAATCCGGGAAAGCAGAGGGGAGCAGGCATAGATACAGCTACAGATACACGTTCCGTCATCATTAACCCATTTCTGCCAAGCGATTGCATCACTGTAAATGAGTAATGTCACACCCATAGCCACACTTAACCTAACATCTACCATTTAACAGTCAATACACACTGCTTCACAGCACAGTTTAGCTTTCAGGTCATCATTTGGTTTCATCTGACTGTTGGAAAAACAAAAATTTTAATTCTTCATTCTGGTGCACAAGCAGGAACTGGCAACTCCAGTCCTGTTTACAAGACTGTGGGCGTGAGCTATTCTGCTCTGTCTCAGGGTCACCAGCTGTCTTACCTTTGCAAGTCTGCTTTAAAAATGTCACCTTTGCCACTCTGTAATGTGCTAAACACAGTCAACATGTGAATGAGAAGCTTAAGATCTGTGCATCTTTCTGCAGTGTTTCCAAATCCGGTCCTCTGGGACCCACAGTCAGTCCATGTTTTTGGTCCCTCCCAGCTCCCTGCCAGACAGACCACATTTTTGCTAAACGTGGACTGTCTGAGGGTCCCCGAGGACCAGATTGGGAAACATTGTCCTACAGCAGTAAGGTTGTTTAAAATACTTTTCTCACACCACCTAAGCTACACTGAGCCCAGTTTACACCCCTTGTTGGCTCGATTTCACTTCACCCTTGGGCTGAACAAGTCTAGACAGCGCAGGTCCATCCTACCGCCGCTAGTCCTCTCCACGCCCGCGTGCACTCTGACTGTGGACTTGCTTGGACTGGGACTCCATGAGGACTCACACAGATGGAGAGGCTCGTTAGGATGAAACAGAGGAACACCACGGGTGTGGCGAGCCCTTTCCTGAATGTGCACGGAGTCAGGGTGTCGGTTCATCTCTACAGAAACGCTGCGAAATTGTGCAACATACCTCTGAAAAGCGAGATAAGGAACAGTCTGCTCCGTGTTGCTGTCACGGGGCGCTCAGAAACGCAAATGAAAATGACAATAGCAGAAGTTCAGCGTGTGCAGCACAGAAAACAGACCATCAGAGGCAGCCTCCGAGAAGCAAAGGCTTGGAAAGTGAAGCCAGGCCAGCGGCTGGGTGACAAACTAGATCCTGTGCTCAGCTCACCTCCCACCCCCGCATTCCTGCCTCTTGCTTCACTTTTTCATGGTCATATTTTAGAATAATGCAAAACAACCTAAGAAACACCACAGCACTAGTGCATGATGTTGCATAGCTCCCAGAAACTGTGAAGAAAACTGAAAGACCAAATCCTTAAGAGTAACAGGACAAAAGAAGAAGAAAACTTTGTGTGCTACTGCGATGCCTCGTCTTACCTCCGTAGCCCAGGCTGGACGGCATGTGAGGAAGAGCGAAGGATTCTGGGTAATGCTACCCTACCTGCTGTGGTTGGCAGAGTGAAGGGCTGCGGCCGGATGAGGAGAGAGCGTCGAGAGATCCAGATACGGTGCAGAGAGGTGGTGGTTGTGTTAATCACTGTGTCGGGTGTCTGCCGTGCTCTCTGCAGTGAAGCTGGGGGGCGGGGCCAAATGTAGTCAGAGGGAGAGGCCAGTAAGCAAAGAGATGGGGGGGTGGGGGCTGACAATCAGGGGGAGTTTGGGTCTGAACTTAAGAGATAAGATAAGGAGTGGGGAAGATGGATGGAAAGGAATGGAGTTAGGAAAAAATGGAATGTGAGATGGAGGAAAAGGCAAGTGGAAGAGGAAGGAGAAGAATTAGTAATCAAGCGTGTGCCTTTCGGCCATTAGTAAATCTCTGTGATAATACCCCTTCATGTTTAAGGCAGTGACCAAAAGTTCACCCCCTTCCTGGTGCCCCTGCACAAAGCCCCTGTCCAGAATGGTGGGGTCCCATTTTCTCACCCACAGTTGAACATTGAACAAAACAATGGACTAAATCGCTTATTTAATTCAGGGAATGTTACAACTTAATGGTGCAGCTACCAGCACCTCACATTGTCTGCCGCTTTGCATTGTGTCCTTACAATACATGCTGCCAGGTACAGTGACCACATAATCCATGTCAGGCGGGACTATGAGCTACTTCAGGTTTTACAAGCTACTTTAAAAACTGAGCACGGCTAAATAGTTCAGTTCTTTGGCTTTGGTTTGTTTCCTTGATTGAAAGACTCATCCAGCTGTTTCACATTAACATAAATGGCACATGCATGATTATAGGAGACTGGCCAATCAGCACACAGCAAGAACTCAGTGCTTAAGTGAAATCCAGGTCCTTTTAATTGAAATAATAGTTTATAAATCCTGTCCTAGTGCAAAGAACTAACAAGGAACAAGAACTAGGTGGGAACCCTAATATGTGCTGAAGAGACTGCAGGCAAATTCCTGGTTGTAAAGTGTGATAGCTGGGCGAGGCAATCCTCCAGGAACTCGGGGAAAGAACCATGGGCGTCGTTAGGCCTGATCACTCGGGGCTGTAGCCCTGAGTGTTTTAGCCCTGATGCCAATCTTCCTTCCAAAAAACACAAACCGTCAAGCCTCAAGTAAACTTGGCTTATCTCTTGATCTTTGCAATAGCTAGAAACTCCACTGGGAGGAACTATTGTGACAGAGCACCGTGGGAGTCTAATATTACAGCTGACCATCATGTGTGGGCACTTGACTGACCCAGTCAAACCAATATAGCCACCTCAAATCAGACCATAAATCCCACCTGGATTTCCAGCCAGGCGCTGTGATCTTGTGACCTTTTGCATCACTAAAGACGCAGACGCTTGGCTCAGTTTGTAGACCAGAGACTGATAAGTAAGCCATCCTGCTGTATTAATAGGAAACTTCCAAACCATCTGTTATGCCACATAAATTGCGCACATGGAATGAAAGGTCAAATACATGCGATTCATAAATTACAGAGAGTGCTCTTTTCACGGTCGCTCTGGAAGCCCAGGAGCAAGTGCTTAGCCTTTAAACGCTCCATAAAGCCGCCATTTCTGCTATTTATTTAATATTTATTCCATAAATGCGTATCTCTGCAGTTCCTAGTTGTATGTCTGCCTCGCTGTTTTGTGAGTGCCTTTGTTTTGTGTTGTCTAATCCTGTCGCATGTTACTGACTGGCTGGCACAAGTAAGGATTCCTGTGTTCTGATCTAGAAAAGGCAAATAGAGTAGCTTGCATTTTAAAACCGAAGTCAGCTTTAGATACCCAGAATTCGGTGCTGAATTCCTTATTACTCAGCATAAGAAATGAAATCATCGTGTCGGTTCAGTTCCAGAAGAGGAATGAAGAGGCATACGTTCTGCCCGGTGGAGGACGGGCTTCCTGCTGGGGTCCGGACCCTCCCAATGGGCCCTGGGCTCTGGAAAGGGTCGGTGCTCCTTGTTAAAAGTGCTATATAAATAAAACTAAGTACAAGTGCTTCATGAAGCGTGTGTGTAATGCAGTGGTATTTAAAGGTTTTTTGACAGGGCCCCCTCAGGGTGGTTGTATTGGTCCTGACCCCCCGCCACACACACGCACACTCAGAGCAGTGTTCCAGATATGTGTCGTCATATTTTCTGTTTCTGCTCGCTTTAGGTGTCGCTTTGCTATCACATCTCCTTTTGACGCTGAAATATCTCTCTGGTTCCTCCAAGTATGTAACCATTAACTGAGGGACTTTACTATGGTGAACTTCCGTTGTGTTACCGGTCATAACAGGGCAAAGTATTTGATGCATGGTGCCTGTCAATTGTACACATTTTAACTATTTAAATTTATTGACGTCATGTAAGGTCTACAGGCATTTGTTTATGTTATTGTTAGCATTTCTGAAGGTTGCAATTAAAAGCAAAATACGGTCAAACGTTTTTGCACGCATTGAGATTTTCTACATTTTTCTACATTTACTAAAAATACACTCAATATTCTTTGCTAACAAATAAATGTCCTGGATGTTCAACATTTGAGTACCTTCATTTGCAAGAAAATGTCGTATATTGATTCGTCAAAGTAACCTCCTCTAACAGCAGAGAAAATCTGAGGCCATCTTTCTACAAGGGACATTAAATACTGCTCTGTTTCATGGGATGAAACAGTTAACTAGTGTATTTAAAGTTAAAGGACAGCCTAGAATGTGACTGTGCCATCACTATACAACCACTTAATAGCATGTCAGACATGTACTGTTACATACTCTTTCCGTGTTATAAAGGAAACTTGTTTTATTTGACTTATATTGTTATTTATAAGTAGTTGACTCAACTTTCCGATGCTTAACAAGAATAAAAAATCAGCAGTTTATGAAATAAATGGAAAAGTCGTAAAAACCTGTGGTGTGCAAAAACTTTTGACTGATAATGTGTATCTTCCCCCAGCTCAACCCCCTGACACAGTTCAGTTTTTTTCTCTCACTTGTGCCCCCCCACCAATTCCTAAATCACACTGGCAATGTACATGCATTCTGTTTGCACCTAGGAAACTGCATTTGGAAACATGACCACACAACTCAATATGTCATATGTAAACATATCAATGTATGACAGCATAAGTGGATATTGATTATGATGGTACCTGAACTATAGGCTGTGCTGTAAGCAGATACGGACGCGTGCCTTTGCTGTAATATCTGTCTTTACAAACCATCACAGTTTGTGAGCCTCTCCCTCTGTGAGTAAGTTCCACAATAGGGCTAGAGACAAACTCCTCATACTGTATAGATGCTATTTATGTTAAACATGGTTTAATTCCTGTATGATTTTTTTTGGGCAGAATCATCTTTAAGAATCACTGAAATTGTGGAACAAGACTCCTGCCTTCTTATGGGAATAGTGAACGAAGGATGACCTTAAAATACCGGAAATAAATTTAAAGCAGTTCCGATTATCAAGATGGTTGAGAATTTTCACAACTCAATAAAGTCTGGTATTCTGGTGCATGCAAGAGTTATTCTGTTTTATTTGAGAAGAGGAAGGACTGTTGTTGTCTCCTTGAGTAAGACGGTTGAAAAGTAAATTGGCTAAAACTGCAGTACACAGCTATGTAGTTTAGGACAAACAACTGCCAAGAAAGCAACAAAAAGATTAACGACATAAAAACTATAAAAAGTGCCCGTGCCATGCTTGAAAACACTGATAAGTACCATATTCTTTTATATTAGAAATCCCCTTTCTCTCCAGCCAGTTGTGAAATCTTTTGTGTTCATTGTCGGTAGAAGTTGGGGTGCTCATTAACTGCCCTCTATTGCCACCCTGTGGTCATATATTGTATTGTCGCGAACAGACACGGTAAGAGAAAATGCTATGATTATCACAGGGTACCGCAAATCTCCTAAACATCAAGTATCCTTGATGTTTAGACGTAAAAGCCTAAAGCCATGGGAGATACCATCTACTGACTCACACAGGCCAGAGGATTGATGGTTAACGTAGGATGTTAAGTTAACGTCATTAGGTTTTTAGTTAGTTAATAACGAGACTGCCAGCTATTTTGTATATAACAATAAGGCATTTAAATGCTGGACCTTGGGCATTTGCAAAACGGGAGACTTTGAATGAGTCCAAGGTTTGAAATGTGTTGTATTCAGAAATGGAGTTTCACAGCCTACTGGTGTGATGTCCTCAAGCAACCCACCCCATCAGGCTCCGGTCCCCTACCCCCTCGGAAGAGACACCGTGGCACCGTGGGGGGGGGTGGGTTTCCCTATCTAACTGGGCCAGTCTCTCTATTTCTCTCTCTCTCTCTCCTGGTTATGGGGCTGCACACAGCAGAACAGTCCAGGGTTTGGCTGTTGTCTCGAATGTCACCGAAATACCGACATAAATTATGCATTTCTCCCAGAACAGAAGAAGAAATTTAACCGTCATATTTCTATCTTGTCCTTTGCTTGTACTGCTCTTTTGTCCAGCTTATGATTATCACCCAGTTTTAATTTTTAAATTCTTGTGACTGCACTGACATATCGTGCCAAATTCCTCATACAAGCATATATAATAAAACTGATTCTTATTCTGTATTTCTTCAGCTAAAAGGCAACATAGTCACATGCGAACAGTACCCTTAATAACGATATGACCATATGAGGCTAAAGGCCTCAGGGATTAATTAAATTGTTTTCTCATTTCAGTGAATCCTCACTGACAAATGACCTCTGCAGAGATTCAGTACTTGTGAATGTGTGGACCGCACACAATACTGGACAGCACAGGTAGGATTAAAGGACGTGCAGAGCACATTATACTCGTGAGATGTAAAAGTATTGATATTAATTGGGTTTTTATACTTGGAGAGGAATCACACTTGATACAACAGCTAGTAAAAAGAAACATCATGGCACGTCATGCTTAGGTTTCCCCAGCAGGGGGCCGCAGCTGTGCGGGTAGCAAATCAGAGGGCCTCTTTATGCATGGCTGTCAACCATCAGCTACCTGCTGCGTAACATGGGGCACAAGCAGAACAGAGCCCTGGGGGGTGGGCAGGGGTCAAGGAAGACAAATCAGATCCTGCTCAGACAGAATGTGGGTTACAGTTAGACGAGACTGACTTACGTCACTCTGGGTCTGAAACACCTAATGTCCAGTGGATTTGAAAAGGTATCTTCCATTTTTCCTTCTCATTCTCAGTTGTGTTTTTAGTGTCACACCGCTTTTTGCACCCATTGCATGCTGGGACATTATCTATCTAGTGGTTCATTTGCAGGGGCCCAGCAGAATCAGTAACCTGTGGGATAAGACTGCAAGAGGAACCATCTGTTTTGGGGAGGGGGGGGTTGGTGGAAATTGGGTAGAAATAAATTCCTTTTCGAAAGAAAGGACTTCTCACAGCTCCATTTGAGGAGCCCAGCACCTGCGTGGCTCTTCATCTTGAACGTTAACAGTTTAAATTGAAAAGAAAGACAAGAGAAGTTGGAGGAATGATATAGGATCCCTGGGGGTTTGTGGGTAATTAGCAATGAAGGCAGCCAAGCTGCCGTGATGTGCCAGGGTCTCGCTCACTCCACCTCCGCCGCCTTTGTTCTCAGGATGGGAGACAAAACAGTTTTTCGTGCGAGTTTTTACCTCGCCTCTTTCGTCCAAAGAACCCCATCTGATGTCTCATTTTCTCCCTCTGTCACTTTTCAGGGGGCACTTAGTGACTGAAATGGTCCCCACACAGATGGTGAAGCCGAAGTCCACCCCCCCCCGCCATCAAAGAGCTGAAAGGACCCCCCCCCTCTGAAACCACCCTCGGGGTACTCCTGGCACAAGCACCCCTTTGTGGAAGCTCGGTATTTGTCATTACGGGGGAATATGCAGATGTTTGCGCTGAGTACAACAAATATCAGATGAAGTCCTGCTGTTTTTATCCACTTTTAACTTTAATA